>CM019692.1:21981483-22581483 GCA_009760885.1 Achatina immaculata | reverse complement strand
ATACAAGTACATGTGAAAACTTAATGGGGGGGGGGAATTACATGTCAGGAGGAGCTAATGGGGACAAGAAGTAAGGTAGTTAACATTATTAAGACCAAATAGTGCTGACATGAGACTGAATGTGACATCTGGCACAGTTTATGATGACAGCATTTAGAAGATATCCAATTTCTCTGAGCTGCAAATAAGATGTGAAAACAGAAAAAAAAAGGTCTGATATCTTTGTAATTATTTTCTGTTTTCAGATGCTTATTTTGTTCTCTTTTAATGTTTTAATTTAGAATCTCACATACGTGATGGTTACAAGATTCTTTGTGTATTCTATCATTTACTCAGTATCCGAGCTAAAGGGTCTCTTTTGTCTGGGGAATGCGGGTAATTGAGAATTGATTTTTTTCCCTCCACAAGCCTTTGTCTCAGAACAAGATATGAAAATTATGGAGTCTAGACCCGTCAGACTTGGCTTTTATTATACATCTTTTAATATTTTAATACAAAGTTCAGAATGAAAAAAACTGGGGCTAGAAGGATAAAGATGAACAAAAAAAAATGTTCAGCGTTGGAAAAAATAAGAGCTACAATGGCAGAATAAATGATGTCAGATGGATAATGATTGTGGTTAAGGATACTTGCAGACAGAGGCTGACAAACACAGTGAAATAAAAGAGTCAGTAAAAAGAATTAGATAATAAGAAATGAACCTGGCCCCCCCCCCCCCCAAAAAAGGAAATGAATGTGGACAGAAACCTGTGGATCACATATGAGGACATTCATCTAGCAATGGGATTCATGCATACAACTCATCTTCTCATCCACATTGCTGAGCATATGAAAGTGATTGAAGAAGAATATAATCTGAATAATAGTGTTTGTAGATGACATTTGATTTTAGTTAAGTTGGTATTGGATGTGTCACTAGATGATGTTTGATTTTAGTTATGTTGGTATTGCATTAAAGAATCTGTGGAGAGGAAAAGACAGAACTAGAAAAATAAGATTTTTAAGGGCATGCATCTTTCCCATCGCAACATATGCCTGTGTGACCTGGACACCTAACAAAACAGCTGAGAAACACATAAATGCCTTTGAGTATAAATGCTACAGAAGAGTTCTTCAAATATCATGGGCACAAAAAGAACAAATATATCCATACTCCAAGAACAGAATATTGAAGAAGGCTGGCTAGTAAAGAAGATTAAACTGAGAAAACTTAAATATTTTGAACATATTAAATGTCATGATAATCTAGAGAAAACCGTCTTGGAAAGGTACATAATGAGGAAAAGAAAGAGAGGAAGACCAAGGTGAAGATGGCTGCAAGACATTGTTGATGATCTGCAAATGGATGCATCAGCAGCAGGCCATCTTGCTCAGAATCGAGAGGCCTACAGGAGTGCTATTATGGAGGCAAAGTTCCCCAAGGGACATGCAAATGAATGAATGAATATTATTGCATGTGTCATCAGATGACATTTGATTCCAGTTTGTTGGTATTGCATGTGTCACCAGATAACATTTGATTTTATTTATGTTGGTATTGCATGTGTCACTCTAGGAGATATCATGTGGCCAGTTAGGGTTTATCTGCACCTTTTAGTTAATCAGGTAACATTTCAGTATTTGTTTTTCATTGTTTCTAAATTCATGTGTGCTCTCTCACATTATATATGAGGTTTTCATTTATGCCTCTTAAAAGTTTTATTCATGTTAAGCAATCCTTTAATAAAATTAGATGGAATGAGTGGAAAATTGCTTTATAAGAGACAGCAGAAGCTATTAGAAAAAGACAGTCAGATTAAAAGGCAAAGGAAACAAAATATGATTCATTTCAGAGTACACATACAGGACATAGTTACCTCAGAAGGGAGTAATGAAGTTTTGATTATTAAGTGATCAGTATCTGTTGTCATATGTTGCAGTATCCATTACCTACAACAGCAACTTCATAAGTAACCTGTCCAGCAGTTTCATGTGCCTGCAGTCTCTTGTTATGTTGATATCTCGCTACACCTTCTGTGTGTATGTAGATCTTTAATTCATGAATATAGCCTACTTGAAGCTTGTCTGGCTTGTATACTGAAGTAAATACTCACAATTACTGAGTATCAGTATGTGTCTTATCAGTAATGTAAGTATTTACTGTCTTAAGCTGAGTAATCACTTCAGCTGCTTCAAGTATCTGTTTCATCTTGGCTTAGCTATTTCTGATCTGCTTTTGATTTAGATGTTCCATAAACTTTGATGTGTCTTGATACCATGTTTTCAAATGAAAAATTCATAATAATAATTTTAAAAAAAAATTATTGAAGATCTTTGAGGCAGCTGAGGTAGAAACCATTATTTGTAATATTTTTTTAAAGCATTAATTCTATGAGTCTATTTTTGTGGTAATTAAATGTTCAATAAGTTTTTACTGTTTATTTAGGCAGAGCTCAATCTTCCAGTAGAAGTCAAGGCTGGTCATGTAGGTAAGTGGACTTTTACACTGTTGAGCTGAAATGCAGTGGAAACACACATTCATATACAATGGATCTCATTTCGTAGATGTACAGAACTTGAGGTCACGTATAACTTATACACAGCTGTTTGTAGATAAGATGTCTGCCCATCTGGTGTATCATTGTTTTTTTATTTGGTTCACTTATTTGTTTATTTTGCCTTTTTATAGGCTCAAGGTGTCTTCTTTATATGACTTTTTTTTTATTTTTGGAAACGATATTGAAGCAGGTGCAAGTGAGCTAAAAATAGAAATTGATGTAATTTCTCTGAGCAGCTTCATTTGAGGCTGATTTAGTTAATATGTGAAGGGCATAACTGGTACCTGTGTTTCCATTTCATGATATAGTCAGTCTGTTCTTGTGTCATTTTTTATTACATAGTTACCTTCCACAGCCTGTTATTTTTAACATTTGTATTTGATATCCTTGACTGTTTAGGCACTTGGTTTACTAATCTGATGGTACTGGGTTCAAGTCCCAGCAAGGGGATTTTTTTCTTGTACTACTTAAGAAGGTCCCAGGGTCCACCCAGCCTCTAAAATTGGGTACAAGAGAAATCTGGGAAGGTAGATGCAGCCGGACATGATACTGACCACATCACACTTTCATGTGCCGAAGGTCTTGGAAATATGAGCCTAACACTGTATCCCAAATATGCCTTAATGATGTGGAAACTGGAATTTTATCTTTACCTTATCTCTTCCTATATAAAATAATCTTCCAAGCAAATTCTGATGCCTAGTTTTAAAAAATGAGTTGTAAAGTGATGAGCACATTGTATGTGTATGTTGTTAGTTCCATGCTCTTATACTGTTCTCCATCACTTTATTATATGTGAACCTTATTTTGTTTAATGTGCTAAATATGTTAAAATTATATGCATATATCTGTAACCAGGCTACTCAGTTTCCAGGCTGTGCTTAAATACTGAGAGCTTTTTCTGCTGGGAAATGAGCTAATTTTCTTTTGTAATCAATGCCAGGTTGACACTTGAAATCATTTATTCATAAAACTAAATTTTACATTTAGTATGTGATACTTCATATGATGCAAATTTTGTGATCTTGCAACTTTTGGAATCTGCTGACATAAGATCAAAGATTATATAAGATCATATACCCGTAATTCTGTTACAAAAATAGTTTATTGTCTTTTTACTTCTCCTGCTACTAATATGTTACCACAAAGCTTATGACCAGTTGCAGTCGTCATTTTTTTCCAAGTAGGTTAACGAATTTTTCAGTATTTTCCATCATTTTTTTTTTTAAGTCTCTGTTTCAGCCTGCGAGAATTAATCATAGAAATTTACTGTTTGTCTTTCATTACCTTCACAAACTGAATGTTGTTCATAAACATCTTTCAGCCATTTCTGATTTTTGGCCATTTTTTATTTGTTTAAACAGTAAAAAAAAAAAGAAAAAAAAGAAGTATAACCACATTAAAAACTGATACAGCAGTGGATTGAGGGGAGATGTTTGGCAGGCAGGAAAATAACAATATATTATGTTGATGATAACAAAGATAACTTGGAATAATTAAGAATTAAAATGTGCTGAAATTTAATCCACTTCATGTTATGTCAACAGAAGCAGGCAAAATATACATTTTCAACATTTTCTGTGCAGCAAAGGTTAGATTCAGAGATATGATTTGTTAAGTAGATAATGCTGGTGGAGTTTTATTTTGCAGTAATGCAGATTTGCAACTTGTTGGACCCAGATGCTTACTTTTAATGACAAACAAAAATGTATTAATTTTGAACATGGTGGAGAAGCTTGTGAAAATTGTAAGGGAGAAATTCTCAGCTTAATTATAGCCAGCACATTTAAAAAAGCTTTTTTTTTTTTGTGAAAAAAAGTTAAATAACTGCAGTATTCTGGAAATAGAAGTTCATGATCTAAAAGTGCCATAAACCATAAAAATAGGCATTGTGTCATTTCCGTTGAAAAAGAATTGCAGCCATGATGTTTGATAAGAAAGAATGTTCATGTGTGGTGGATTTTGTTTAGTAGGCTAAGAATTAAAAACAAAACAACTAAAAGTTTTTTTCAGTGCAGCCTCCTGTGACATGAGTGATATTCCAGTAGCAGAAGAGCAGGTAGCTGACAAGCAAAAACTCACTTAAGTTGTCATTCAGTTGGGCAAAGAGTGTTGCATTTATGTTTTTGGTGTACTGACTTCCAGATACATGAAGCATTCATCACCACTCTCAGCCATAGGACTACATCATCTTCACCAATGGCTTCATTATCAGAGGATGTTAATTGTGGTTGGCTTCGTCACATACCTCAATGGAAAAAACAGTTGAAGAAAGAGCAAGTGCATATGACACGACAGCTTGCAGTATGAGGATGGAAACTGAAGCTACCACTGGTGCAGTTGCTTTGCTGGTTCAGTAGCAACTACACAGTGTGATGAACTCCCAAAGCATTCTCCATTAGATCAACATTGGTGTACTTTGCAAGGACTTGGTCAACCTTCTCACCTGCTCTCAAGTTGCAGGCCTCACAGGGATCTACTGTCCTGGGTATTCAGGAGTATGTGATAATAAGTGGGCAGATATCTTATATCTTATATCCTTCCCATGCCATTAAACGTAACATAGGGCTTGCAAAGTAGTTTGCCAATTTTTCCTGTCTTCGCCGAGTCTTTCAACCTCATCAAAGGATTTTATGCCTGTTAATTTGGCCTCTCTTAACAATGTCCTCTTCAGAGTTTCATGCGGTCTGCCTCTTTTTCTTTGGCCTGTTGTGTTCCACTTGATAGCTTGTTTTGGGATTCTCTGATCATTTCTTCTCATCAAGTGACCAACATATGTCCATCTCCTTTTCCTGATCACCCATAAGATTGGTTGTTGTTCAGTCATCTGTCTTATCTCTGCATTGTTCTTGAATTCGTTCCACTTGATGCCAAGTATTTTCCTTAGGCATTTGTTTTCAAGAGAGTCTAGTTTCTTGTCTATCTCTTTAGTTGTTAGTGGGCAGATAGCTGGCTGAAAAAGTCCCATGCAGGTTGTGTTGAGATTGGACAGGTGGGACATCTCAAAAGCTGTTACGGAGAAATTGTGTGGGGATGAAAGCTGGAATGTGAGAATGATCCCTGTATCCACACAGTGAAGGAACTGGGGTGAAGAAAGGCAAGGGAAGGTCAGTTTCCCTCTGTTGATGGAAGCAACAAATTCACAATAAATGTGTGATAGGGACAATTAGTATGTGCACATTACAATGGTTACTGGAATGGGCAGTTGAGCAGATATGGAAATGTTCTGATTACAGTGATGCTGTCTCTTAAGATCAATCCGTCAGTCATATTAAATGAAAGGAAAAGAATAGCCCATAGGTTTCTCATGGGAAGAGGTTTGAGGTCCCAGAACATTCCAGGCAACGGTTTAAAAAAAAAACCAAAAACCTGTCAACTTATGATGAGTGAGTCAACAGACTGAGAACAGGTGCAAGAAGCTAACAACTCATTGCATACTAATGTTGGCAGAATAAATGTCTCCTTTTCATTTTCTAATTTCATGTACATGCATGCAGTGCGCCCCCTCCCCGCCCGCCCGCACACACACACAAACACAAAACACAAACACACATATGCAGGCAGACATACATACAGCCATAAACTACAGGATGATACTGACTTGTACACATGGGATTTAAACCCCCCCCCCCCCTCCAAAAAAAAAAAAAAGAAAAATTTCTATGGGGAAATATAAATTGAAACAAAAAATATATGAACTATGAAAGTATTCATGCTTTTCATTTCTGTGATAACACCTGTGTGGAAGATCATAAAGATGGAGATAATGTGTTAAGAGAGAGAGAGAGAGAGAGAGAGTTTTTGCGGAATAAATGATGCTGAGTTCATTTTACTTGTCTTAAACTTACATAACACAGCTTGTCTCTATTACCTGCAGCATTACTTGCTGTAAGTGGTTTTCAGGTTGTTTTTTTAATGCATGCATTCAATCCATTGGGGACTTTGACAGAAATATATAAAAAAATCAAAAACTGATTTGTAGCTCTGGGCCATTTTTAAATGGTAATTTAGAGTATATAGTAAAAGGAGACTTCATTCCATCAGTCTGATTTATTGTGGAGATCTCACCTGCCACAATAATAAAGAGATGTCCAAAGTGTACGTATCATCAATCTTGAATTTCATATTTTATCTGGATTGCTTTTTTTTTTTCAATTGTTATTATTGCTTGGTTATATATTCAACTCAAGTCTTGTGTTATTCCAAAATATGTAAATCTGATTATCAAGACTTTTTTTTCCTTAACTCTTTCACTCCAGAATTCCCCCTGGGAACAACTGTGTTAAGAACAGGCTTATCTTAACTGATAGCTGAGAACCAACAAGACCTGCAAAATCTCTTGGATAAAGTCGCCAAAGAAAGTGAACAGAAAGGCCTTACTTTGAACATCAAATGCAGTATTAAATTAAACGGAACTGTTCTAAAGCAGGTGCAGAAATTCAGATACCTTGGAGCAGTAATAACTTCAGATGGGAAATGCAGAACAGAAATTAGGAACAGAATAGGCCAAGCAAAGACTGCATTTCAGAGAATGAGAAACATATTATCCAACACATTCTTATCAATGAATGTTAGAAAACGAGTCCTAAAATGCTATATTGAACCTATCTTGTTATATGGAAGTGAATCATGGACAATAGGCAAGTCTGCACAAAAATCACTGGAAGCAGCAGAAATGTGGTTTATTAGAAGAATGTTGCAAATCCCCTGGACAGCAAAAATAACTAATGAAGAATGTATGAGAAGAGCTGGAGAGACAAAAAACCTTGTCAAAAAGATAAGAGAGAGACAATGTACTTTCATAGGACATGCAATGAGAAGAGGGGGCATTGAAAATATTATAACAACAGGAAAAATAGAAGGAAGAAGATCAAGAGGAAGACCAAGAGAAATGATACTGGACAGTCTGACGGGATGGTGTGAGAGGAGATCACCAACTGAGCTGATGGCCTGCATAAAGGATCACATACTCTGGAGAAGCATAATAGCCAACGCCAGTCGGCACGGCACATGATGATGATGATGATGATTATCTTAACATAGACTTTGTGAGACAAGGAACATAGATCTGTTTGCTTAAGAACTCTGACCTACTTCTGTAGCCCAGAAAAGCTGTAGCAATCAACACTAATTGTAATTGTTATTTTTGTAAAATGTAATGTCAGGTTGGTGGATGGATGGGGACATGGAGATCAGTGGGGTGGGGGGGGGAGATGAGGAAGGAAAATCTAGTGTGAAACCAATGAATCTAAGACATGACAGGCCTATGGGTCTTTACAACAATGGGTATCAGAATGATGTAAAGAAAACAGTCAGCAGACTATAGGTGGCAGGGAATGGATATCGTTGAAGCACTCATCAGGTTCCTCATCCCAAAGTCAGAGTGTCTCTGTGGAACTATCTCAAAGTAGTCTGCCCAGCCACCTTTGCATGCTAGGTCTGATTTGGAGAAGGGGCTTAAGTACAGCCACCAGAGGCTGGAAAACAGTTTTGGCCAGGCCTCCATCACTGTCTTCATGGCAGTCTGAGCAAGACCACAGTCTGCCCTAGCAAGGAAAGGTGCTGAAGTTGAGATACCCAGCCAAAAGGCACATCGCAAAAATCAGGGTGCAACGCATCATTGCCGTTGTGTGTACAGAGAAAAAGAAGAAGACTTCAGAATTAATTTCCATTCACTTTCAGAACAAATTTTGTTGAGAAATGTTGGTAGAAAAATGTGGAAAGGAAGTTATTCTGTAATTTTAAAATAAGAGTATGGGTTTGGTTAGAAATTTGCTATTTTTCATTTTTTTAGACTTTGTCTAAATATGGCTCTGAACTTTGATTCACATAGAAGTGGTGTGAAAGATCTACCAACACTGCCAGTGTTGTTTTGGAGCAAAAGAGTTAATAATGGTGGTAGTGATGGATCTGTCTGCGAATAGGAGCTAAAAACCTTTGATATCTCTCTCTCTCTCTGAACCTTAAGTGCCCAGGGCACATGGGGCTCCAGGGCACATGGGGCTTCCTCTGTGGTTTTCCACAAATGCCTGCACTTTGCCTTTTTTCTGCTCTTGCCCAGGTGAGCTCAACATCCTCTCTGCTGTTCTTCTCCATGTCTCTTTTGGTCTACCCTTACTTCTGTTTCCCTGTAGTGTCCATCTTAGTGCTATTTTTGGTAGTGAGTTGTCACTCATTCAGAACACATGTCCCAACCATCGCCATTGTCTTTTCTCATTGATTGCTGTCAGTGGTTTCATCTGCATTTCTGCCAGCAAGATGTTATTTCTTACGTTGTGTGGCCAAAATATTTTTCTAAGACCTTTGATAGCTAATACTATAGTGGGAAAAAACAAACCTGGCTGTATTTTAAAGTTCTTCAGTTTTGAGGTATAAGCAGTTCTGAATTGTGGGATAGTTTTAAAGTGCTTTCATTTTCTTAGTGCATTTTATTTTGTTTATTTGATACAGTACGAAGAAAAAAGAGATCTTGTGCTGTTTATTATGTAAATGTAAAGGTTCTACATATTTTTTTGTGACACATGTTTGTATGTATATATTTCACATTTTAGTAGTTTTCAAAGTATTAATAATTCCTTTCTTTTTTTTTTCTATGTAGGTCACATTAAAATAGATATTCCATGGACACAGTTGTTCACAGCAGACATCCATGTGGCCATAGAGAATGTGTTTGTCCTGGCGGGACCAGTCACTGACAGGCAGTATGACCCAGAAAAGGAAAGACAGCTTCAGAATGCAGTGAAGAGACAGTTACTTGAGTCCATTGAACAGTCAGCTTTGGAGGGTGTTGGTAAAGACTGAAATAGTTTAATACACATCACCTTCACCCAGTGAAGGTACTCTACACAAAAAATACTCATGGAGGAATATAGTACTTATTCCAGAACTATACTCTTTGACCTATAGAATAGAACCCAGTCAGTCCTATACTTCACTGAATAAGAAGAAAAGTTCATTTTCCTTTTATTTACATTTACAACCGTGCCAGAAGTAGCCATTCCAAGGCTTGATGTCATTTTAATATGTGAGCACACTGATCTTGGGTTTTTTTTGTGCAAGATTTTCAGAATGAGTTTGAATGATGTTTTATCATCATCATCAGGTGTCATGCTGACTAGTGTTGGCTGTTATGCTTCTCCAGAGTAACTGATCCTTCATGCTGGCCATTAGCTCAGTTGGTGATCAGTTCTCACACCATCTCATCAGACTGTCCAGTATCATTTCTCTTGGTCTTCCCCTGGCTCTTCTTCCCTCTATTTTTCCTGTTGTTATAATATTTTCAATGTCCCCTCATCTCATTGCATGTCCTATGAAAGTACATTGTCTCTCTCTTGTTTTTATGACAAAACTTTTTGTATCTCCAGTCTTCTCAGACATTCTCCATTAGTTATTTTTGCTGTTCAGGGAATTTTCAACATTCTTCTAATAAACCACATTTCTGCTGCTTCTAATGACTTTTGTACAGACCTGCCTATTGTCCATGATTCATTTCCATATAATAAGATAGATTCAGTATAGCATTTTAGGACTCATTTTCTAATATTCACTGATAAGGATGTATTGCATAATATGTTTTTCATTCTCTGAAATGCAGTCTTTGCTTGGCCTATTCTGTTCCTAATTTCTGTTCTGCATTTCTTATCTGAAGTTATTACTGCTCCAAGGTATTTGAATTTCTGCACCTGCTTTAGAATAGTTCCATTTAATTTTATACCGCATTTTGGTGGATTCTGTTTCTTAGATATAACCATAGTCTCTGTCTTTTTGGTGTAAGGCCTTTCTGCTCACTTTCTTTGATGACTTTATCCAAGAGATTTTGCAGGTCTTGTTGGTTCTCAGTTATCAGTACTGTGTCGTCAGCATACCGAAGGTTGTTAATATTGTATCCACCTACTTTTATACCTGGTTGTGTAATGATCGTTCTTAGAATATTCTCACCGTACAGAGAAAAAAGGTCTGGTGATAGTACACACCCTTCTATTTTCAACTCGAATTGCTGCTTCTTGGTGCCAGTATAGATGTTTTACATTCATCAGGTCTTTGCCGTCTGTATTGATGTCTTCAAGCATTTTAATAGTGATGTTTTAATAAAACTAAAATCAGTCTTAAGCATGTTACGTTAGGCTTCTATGAGCAGACAGAAATGAGAGCATATGTTTGCACTGTGGAAACACATTGCCGTAGTCATTTTAGATCACTTTTTATGACTGTATTAATTAGAGTGAAATATAAACACACAGAATTAATAAATTCTCTGCAAACATAATTAGTATCATTATTGCCAGAACAGTCATATGGTGGAGCCTAGGGTAAGGAAAGCAGGCGAAATAAAGACCACCTGATGAAGAAGCTTGTTGAAGCCCAGGATGCCATTCAGAATGGCTGAGACACCATGCTGCAAGATGACACAAGATGTGCTGGATGGTGACTTTCATATATCAATCCTCAAGGATGTGGATAAATGGATTTTGGATGTGTAATGTCTGTGATTATGTTTATAATGTAATTTAGATGATCTGCATAACCTCAAGTATTTTGGATATTTGTTTGTCTTTTTTCCCTTTCTTCTTTGTTTATTTTCTTATATGTTTCAATTTTTAAAAAAAAACAAACTTTTTTCCAATTTTTTTGTTAAAAGGAGCCTCATGTTTGTGAGTTTTTTTCTCACAGTAAATTCAGCAGCTGAGAATCCATCTTTTGTGGAAAAACTGGCAACCAACCTCCTCAACAGATTGCAGGTCAGTCAGTGTATGCTGTTTAGACATACCTGTGGTGCTTATATACAGTAACTATTTGAATGTAATGTGATATGATACTGGTAACTGCAGTAGACATTATATCTGGCTGGTATACCTGAGTAATAAAGAAGATAAATACATTATATCCCATCCAACTGAAATTTTTTTAAAAAGGTTCTTAATGCTTTTGTACAGCTATAAATTTGATGTGGTCTTTATTATATATGGAACATCAATATGAATCATGCAAGATTATTCATGCTAAACAATGCTAACTCATGAGATTATACTGTTCAGTTTTTGCCTCTGACTCCTTACATTTTGGATAGATGGTCTGTATTTTAAATGCCTAGCTGTTGTTCTTCTGTTTTCCATCTCAGACCTGTACTTACCATACATGTTCCCACTATGTCTTTTTTTTTATTATTTTGTTTTATTTCATTCTTAACCTCATTGTTTTTCCAATTTCCAGTTCTTATTTGCTGTCATTTCATTTAGACTCTTCTCCACTTTTAGATGTTGAATCAGAAGTGCTATGAAAGAAGCTGATCAGATTAAAAGAAAATCACTTTTATCAAGAATGAAGGAACTAGGAAAAAAACCAGGCATGGCAAAACATAAATGGGTAATTAAAGGTTCCTGGAAGACAGTCAGTCAGTCAGTCAGTCAGTCAGTCAGTCAGTCAGACAGACAGTCAGTCAGTCAGTCAGTCAGACAGTCAGTCAGACAGTCAGTCAGTCAGACAGTCAGTCAGTCAGACAGTCAGTCAGTCAGTCAATGCAGGACTTGGATTATCAGTCATTTTATCCAGATGGAAATATTAAAAGGAAATCGGAGCACCTGTGGACATGTCCAGAGTTCAAAGACAATGATCCTTTCTACGTAATTATCTTATCCACTATTTCTCATGAAGTTTGAAGTGCCATTGTCCTGTGGCTGATAAACAAATGCCATTTTGGGATCAATTTCAAACATAAATGTGGTTGTGGCAGAAGTTGTGGCAGTGTGCTTTCTTGCACAAAAAGCAGTGAGCTGTTTCCAACAGCCATCACCTTCCAGTCTTAAAATAGTCTTAAAAGCAAAGAGTAAAAAGGAACTGCAAGAATTACTGGACATATTAGTAAAATGAAAACAGGGGCCTTACCTTGAATAAGAAGAAAACAGAAGTTATGGTCGTCTCATAGAAAAAAAAAGTGAATCCTGAATGTAAAATAACAGTAAATGGCACAGTGCTGAAAAAGGTGGGCAGGTTTAGATGCACAGACAAAAGATGCCTAAATGATAAAAGAACAGAATAATGGAAGCCAAAATAATGCTTCAGAAAAAGAAAAACATTCTGCGTAATAAATCATTGTCATTGGGAATGAGAAAAAGAGTACTCCGGTGCTACATTGAGCCAGTTTTATTTTATAGATGTGAGGCGTGGTCAGTCACTAATGAAGTACAACGCCATCAGGAAGCCACTGAAATATGGTTTATATGCTACAGTTACCATGGACAGTAAAGAAATCACATGAGCAAGTTCTGAGAGGCTGGGGAGACAAGACAAACAATAACAAAATCCAGAAGAAAACAATCCAGATTCTTAAGATACATTCTACTGTGACACAGGCTTGATTATATTGTGACAATGGGAAAGACAGAAGGCAAAAGAGGTTGAGGTAGACGAGGAGAGAAAATGCTGGATGGGCTAACAAGATGGCATGAACAGAGAATGCCAGCACAGCTTATAATCGGTACACAGAGCAGGGAATTGTAGGAAAGCATAACAGCCAATGCCAGCTGGCAGGGCAACAGATAGATGGATAAGATTGCCCTCCAGTACACTTAGTTGTGAAAATAGGCACTCAGCATACTCTGTTCAAAAGAATTGCCTTCAGAGATGAAGACTACTTGTCTTGATGGTGAATAACCAGTGGATTACAAAACATACAAGACTCAGTGGATGAAGGAAAAATAGGATGTTAGACTATTTGGAAAAAAAAAATAAGGTGTAAGCTAAAACATTATAACTCATTAGTGAATAAAGCTGTTCCTAGTTTTTTCTTAAATAGTCTAATAGTTATCACAGCTTTATTATGGTGGCTTTGTATATATTTAGTTTTATCAGCTTATACCCAAAAACTGTTGTAGTGAAAAATGAGATGTCATACATCCACAAGCATGTGACTTTGTGCAAGTCCCAGAGTGTGGAAAAAAAAGTTTCCAGTATTGAAGCTCATTCATGACAATCATTAACTGCTAATAAAATAACATAACCATCCCCTCATATTTCAGATATCAGTGCATCACATTCATGTGAGGTATGAAGACACCATTACAAATGGTGACCATGCTTTTGCATGTGGAGTCATGCTTAAGCAGTTGCTTGTGTGCTCAACAGATTGTCACTGGCAACCTAAGAAATCAGAAGTTACAGCAAGTATGATGCACAAGGTATGTGTGTGTGTGTGTGTGTGTGCATAAGGCATTTAATCTGTTGTAACTCAAAGCTAAAAGAGTTTGACAGCGTGAAACTCTAAAGAGGACATTGTTAAGAGGCCAGTTCAGTGGGCATAACATCCCTTGATGAGTTCGAAAAACTCGCTGAAGACAGAAAATCTTGGCGAACAACTATGCAGGCTCTGTGTGATGTTTAGCAGCACAGGAAGGATGTGAGACGTAAGAACTCAAAAGCTAATGCAACTCTTAAAGAAAGGAAAGCGAAAACATGAATAAACACATTCTTGCTGCATTTTTTTTACTTTTTTCCTCATTACTTAAATACATTTTCTTTCTCTTATGATTTACAGTGGATTATCATTAACATATATTTTCAAGAGTGTGAAAAAAATATGTATAAAATTTAAACTTCGTAAGTCGATAGATCTAGTTTTCAGCTTCTCAGAATGAGTGTAAAACAAGGGATTTTATGGTATAAAATAGTAAATAGGTCGGGAAATATGCTGAAGTTGTATATATTTCTTAATGATTTTTTAAAATTAATAACTTCTTATTGCACATTTTTTCCAGGAACACAGAGAGTTAAGTCAGTTTATGTGTACGGGGATGTTAATACCAGAAGTAATAAAAACTTTATGGCCTTGTAATTTTGCACTAAGAATGTGATGGAAACATCTAAGCAGTCTTTGAGAGGAGCCAAAATGAAGGAGAAACAGATTTAATTGATCATTACTAGATTTCAGAACATTTTTCATAATTTTAAAATAAAATAATTATACTCCTAGTGAACAACATGTTTATTAAAAGTCCATCCATACAGTACTTCTGTTTAAAATTTCTAAAGATATAAAAAGTCAAGTGAGTTTCATACCAGAAATGTCCTGTTTGTTTTTTTGTTTGTTTTTTTTAAAATATGTGGTGTAACATTTAGATTGTACATCGTCCGCGATTCCGGTGACACTTTCAAAATGGCGAAAGAGTGCCTATTTACGACTGATGCTGAACGAGAAAAAGGACGAGAAGCATGGAAATTTTTCAATTTTTGACGATGTAGATAGGGGTATGGAAATAGCCTATGGCCACCCCGCTGCTCTTGAATGTTTTCTAAGTAGATCTAGACATTTTTAGACGACTGGAGAAGTAGTTAGGAGTAGTTAGGAGGTTAGTTCAGACATTCATTCAGTGAGAATGCAATACAGAATCACAATACGAGATCGACAAGTAGATCTACCATCTCAGATGGTAAGTAGTGGTAAGTAGGGCAGATCTAGACCTCGCCGTTGGTGAGCTGGCCACAGTCAGTGTCTAAAAACATCACATTACTTCTTTTTTCCTAAAAAACTCTGCATTTATGAAATTTTCATTCATTTAGCTATACTTTGAAACATATTAAGTATATGGAAGTACATGGAAATACTGTTTTCCATTCCATTTTACAACTAGACCCCCTAACAGACCAAGACCCGCGTTTTTACTCCCGCACACCACGACACGTCCGTGTTTCTTCTAACGCACGGAAAGAGTTAAAGCAGGAGGAAAGGAGTGTGCAATAATCTATCATGCACTATGTAAAAAGATATGGCATTCAGGTATTTGGCCAAAGGAATGGAGAAGAACTGTATTCATACCACTGCCAAAAAAGGGTAACCTGAAATTATGCACAAACTACAGAACTGTTGCTCTGATTAGTCATGCCAGTAAAATTCTGTTAAAAATCATAACGGGTAGACTTCGAAAGAAAATAGAAGAAGAAGTCAATATGGTCCAAGCTGGTTTCAGGCAAGGAAGAGGATCAAGAGATCATGTATTCAATATAAGATTAATAATAGAGAAATGCAGAGAGTTTAATATGAATCTGTATTTAGCCCTTATAGACTACTCAAAGGCATTTGATTGTGTACAACACCAGAAACTTTGGGAAATAATGGAAAAAATGGGATTTCCAACACATTTGATACAATTAACATCACTGCTGTAACTAGACCAACAAGCAGCAGTAAGAATAAATAATGAAACATCTTGGTTTGACATAAAACAAAGGGTCTATCAGGGGTGCTTATTGTCACCTTACTTATTTAACTTGTATACTGAAAATATAATGAGGAATGTTAGAGAAGATGTAGACAAAGAATATTATGATGCCATAACAAAGTTATAAGCACAAAAATCAAATTAAGACTATTCAATTCAAATGTAATATCCACCCTCATTTATGCATGTGAAAGCTGGAAAACAACTAAAGAAATAGAAAAGAAATTAGACTCTTTTGAAAACAAATGCATAAGGAAAATACTCGGCATCAAGTGGAACGAATTCAAGAACAATGCAGAGGTACAACAGATGACTGAACAACAACCAGTCTCATGAGTGATCAGGAAAAGGAGATGGACATATGTTGGTCACTTGATGAGAAGAAATGATCAGAGAATCCCAAAACAAGCTATCAAGTGGAACACAACAGGCCAAAGAAAAAAAGGCAGAAACTATGAAGAGGACATTGTTAAGAGAGGCCAAATTAACAGGCATAAAATCCTTTGATGAGGTTGAAAGACTCGCCGAAGACAGGAAAAATTGGCGAACTACTTTGCGACCCCTATGTGATGTTTAATGGCACGGGAAGGATATAAGATATAAGATAACAATTGGAGGTTATGAAATACCAGAGATTAGATATGCTGATGACACAGCGTTACTGTCCACAACACAAAAAGGAATGGAAAAACTAATTATGTCAGTCCGTAAGAACAGCGAAGAGCAGAACCTCTATCTTAATGCCAAGAAAACTAAATTGATGACAACTGACAAAACAAACAAGGCAGCTGAAATATGTATCAGTGAGGAAAAACTGGAAGAAGTGGATAGTTTTGAATATCATGGATCACTACTAACTAATAATGGAGATATAATGAGGGAAATTAAAAGGAGGACATCTATCGCTCTTAAGAAAGTAAAACAAATAAAGAATCTGTGGAGAGGAGCAGACAGAACCACAAAAATAAGATTTTTAAGGGCATGCATCTTTCCCATCACAACATATGCCTATGAGACCTGGACACTTAACAAAACAGTTGAGAAACACATAAATACCTTTGAATGTAAATGCTACAGAAGAGTTCTTCATATATCATGGGCACAAAAAAGAACAAATATATCTATACTACAAGAGCTTAATATTGAAGAAGGCTGGCTAGTAAAGAG
The DNA here is from genome assembly GCA_009760885.1 of Achatina immaculata. Taxonomy (NCBI): domain Eukaryota; kingdom Metazoa; phylum Mollusca; class Gastropoda; order Stylommatophora; family Achatinidae; genus Lissachatina; species Lissachatina immaculata. Next base: position 22,564,568 of record CM019692.1, on the reverse strand, counting down.
GATTAAAGAGAGAAAACTTAAATATTTTGGACACATTAAACATCATGATAATTTAGAGAAGACCATATTGGAGGGATACATAATGGGAAAAAGAAAAAGAAGAAGACCAAAATGAAGATGGCTGCAAGACATCGTTGACGATCTGCAAATGGATACAGCAGCAGCAGGGCATCTTGCTCACAGCCAAGAGGCCTACATGAGTGCTGTTAGGGAGGCAAAGTTCTGCAAGGGACATGCAAATGAATGATGTTGACAGTTGATTCACTCGTGTGACTTATCCTTTTGAGAATGTTCTCCCTCTCATAGGCTCCCTGAATGTGGTCTTGCGCAAGTTGACCAGCATCTCTCAATGACACTTGCAGACTTTCCATGATGTCCTGAGTCCACCTGCAGCAAGGTTGTCTCTTTTCTCTTTTACCAGGCACTATGCCTTCTACTATCAACCTCTCCAAGCTAGTATGTCTCTTGATGTGGCCAAAGTATCTGAGCTTTCTAATTTTTATGATGTTAATGAGCCAGTTTTCTGTGACACCTAATTTTATTTGGTTTTCACTCTGTCCATGATATTTTAAGTGTCCGTCTGTACAATTTCATTTCAAATGCTGTATGCAGGAAACTCTCTACTGTAGAGAGCAGAACAACAACACAACTCCTTCAGATCATCAGAGGAAGTACCCCCCCCCCCTCAGACAAGTGTTTCGGCCCTATTAAACTCCTGACACTCTAAGGGGGTGGGCCCCTCTGGGTCATGACTCCCAGAGGTCTGTGTGTTGTTGCTTTTTTTGTCCCAGGATTGAACCCATGATCTTCCAGTTGGCACTGCACTTTGAAGTGCGTCTTTTAGCAATTTAGCTACGGAGGACTGGTATTGGTTGTGACAAATGAAATTATTTATGTTCTCAAGGCTTTTTTCACATACTCCACCGCCAGCATGAAGCCTTTTCTGCTGTTTCTGAAAGGCTTTTCAATGCCCTTGCTCTTGCTTGTCCATTTATGCCTTGTTGCTTACAGAGGTCATATGATGATGTTGCTACAAATCCTCTCGCTCCCACTTCTACAGCGCCCACTTTTTCCCTGACATCTGCCTCCTGCCTCAGTTGCTTGACCAAGGCATTGTACTTCTCACATTTGAATAGATGTTGCTCCTCTACTCTTGTTTCGTACGGAACCGTAGGCTTGATCATTATTAGTTCATGTTTTTCTATGGAGTACACTACAATGTCTGGTCGCATTTCTGTGTTCTTGATGGCAGTCGGGTATTCTCTTTTCTAGTGATTCATTAAGTCTCTATGTTTCACATCCGTACATTGCCTCTGGGAATATGTAAACATAGCTTTGTTTTCTTTTGGTATTTTGCCACATACTCTTCATTTGTGATAGTTTTTGTGATGCAGCTGCTAGTCTTCTTTTGATTTTCACTGCATAGTCACCATTGGTAGTGATGATATTGAACCTTGATATTCAGATTTATTTACGTTTTCAAGCTCTTGATGGTCCAGTGTAATTTTGGGCTTGCTTTTCATTTTGTCAGTTATCATTACTTTGGTTTTGTTGTCTGTGTCTTTTGGATGAAAGCATGAGATGTTACAGTCCTTCTGAGCTGTTTTTGTAGAAGGACAGTATCATCGTCGTATCTGGAATCCGGTGGCCACTGATGTTGAAAAAGTAAAATTTTAGCTGTTTCCTGTTCATCTCTTACATTCCACATGATGTTTTCAGTGTAGATGTTAAACGGGTGCGGAGAAAGGATATATCCCTGTCTTACTCCCTTTTGTACCTGAAACCAACTTGATGTTTCCATTGATGTGATGATTAGTTAAAAGCTGGTTTTTTAAAATTCTGATTCTCTTCACAGATGTTGAAAATGGATGAACTGTCAGCATATTGGAATCCATATGTCCCAGAGCAACATTTACTCAAGTCAAGACTTAGCACTGATGGCTGGAAGGTAGATTATTTTATATTTGTATCCCGTTTAAAAATTTTGTTTTTATCAGAAATGTTTTGCTTTCAGTCAGACTATGTATGAATGTGGCACTATATCATTCAGTTATATTTGTTTGATTTTTTTTCCCTCAATTTCCTCAGAATGTCCTAAGGATTTCCATTGATTCTCACACAATATTTGAGGAAGAGCTTGATTTCAGTGAGTGCATTTTAATACGCTCCTTTTCCTTCATTATATTATAGTAGCATATTGTTTTTTAAGCATCTTGTGATCATGTTTTTAGTTACGTACTTAACCGAGTCAGGGGATATGCCATTAGAAGTGCTAATATATTCACTTTTAAAAACCTTATTTATGTGTTTTTCATTTCTTACTGAATTAGTATTTCAAATTTGTTTCAGTTATGGAGCCTGCAGCTGCTCAGGCAAGGTTGATCATTAATGCTGACAATGGATTCACACTGCCCAAATTTTTTATGGATTTCACCATTGAAGAGGTTGAAGTTCTTCTCTCAAGACAGCAGGTAAGTGGATTCATAATTTACTTTGACTCAGGCATTCATTACAACTCTGTGTCTCCTTTTCATGCATCTTTAATTAGTTATAGTTAAATAATACTTTTAAACTGTAAATTAGTTATGAGTCATCAGATATGTAATAATAATGCTGATGAATGTGATAAGTAGTAATATTTACAAACAGCAGACTCATAAATTGACTAGATTTTCTAGACATGGATAATAAATTAAATGATATATCTCTTTCACTCTGTTCCCTTCCCCATTCTCTCCAAGCCTATGAGGTTCATTCTTTTTCTGTTAATCTCCTTTCTTATCAGTGAAAATGCTATGAAGTTCATGGTCATATTCCCAGCTTTCGCCAGATTTTTCAGCAAGAAGAATCTACTGATCTGATTTTCCTGAAACCCACACAATAGTCTCAAAGTATCTCTTCAACAAGTGACTTCAGCTTGTTTAGCACAGGGAAAAGTTGGAAACAGAATAGAAAACAAATGTGTATATGGAGAAAGATGAAGCATATGCATGGGGAATGAGAAAACAAATGATGAAGTTCTCAAAGAAGATGCAAAAGAAAAAATTACAGCCTAACTAAAATAATAAACAAAAAAGACATTTTTTATGTAATTTAGACAAGGTACAAAATAAATCACTATGAATTATCACAGGAACCATGAGGTCCACACCAGTAGAAGAAATGCAGAAAATAGTTGGTGTTCAGCCACTAAAAGAACATAGAGACGTAAAGGTCATGACCTTGGGAGAGAAATTCTTCAGCTTTGTAAGCCATCTCTTGAAGGAGAGATTCAGTAACTTGGCACGAAGGTGGCTTAAAAGAAGCAGCTTCTTTCATCAAGCCAAGTGTCTGTGTAAGCTGATATAGACCTTCCAGCTGTAGTTGCTCCATTATCATCTGTACCAGAGCATGCGCCATGGAAAGAAGCAGATCATTACACAAATAGCTATTCAAACTGAAGTGAAAGATGTGCACAGTGGCGAGATGCAAAGCAGTCCCTGTAAAATCAGCAGCCACACTTAGTATGCTAGATGACATATATCCAAGTGACACCTGGATATGTGTTTATACAGATGGATCTGCACATAATGCCATCAAGAATGGAGGGGCAGGAGCACATATTGAATATCCAAACAACACCAATTAACAAGATTTCCATACCTACTGGAAAATACTGCAACAACTATGATGCAGAAGTTAGGGCAATTATTGCTGCAGTTGAAAAACTATCAAACTCCAGAATTGATACATGCCCTACAGTATTTCACACGGATGCAAGATCAGTAGTGGAAGCTCTTCAGTGCAACAAACTACCAGACCTTAAGGATGTGTTGTCAAAAATTGACTCACAACACAATCACCTTGCAATGGATTCCATCCCACTGTGGGATACCAGCCAATGGGAAATCTGACTGTCTGGCCAAAGAGGGCACTGAAATTGAGTAAACAGACATACCGATCACCTATAATCAGAAGAAAAACATGATAAAAACCTGCAGGAAGCTGCAAACACCACCACATGATGGCTATCCTAGAACATATCCCTATTTTCTGTCTCCGAACAGGGCATAGCGACTCCGACATCATACGTTTACAAAGTTGGTACTACTACTCTTTGTACATGTGCCCAGGCGCTCCAAACTGTGAAATATATCCTCAGAAACTGCACCAACTATGAGACGCTAAGAAGCAATTACTAGCCCTGTGAAACCACTAAAGAAGATAAGCTCTACAGTTCCTTAAATGAACTACAAAAAAAACAGTGAAGTTTATCCAAGAGACAGGACTGCAGATATAGATAGACAGTGTATATGAAGAAGAAGAAGAAATTTTTTTGTGGACATATTTTGAGAAGAGAGCTTCTAGGGTCCCTGATAATCACCAGAAAATTTGGGATGAGGCATTTAGATCATGGTGATATGTCTTCTCACCAGAAAGGTCATAATTCATGGCCTATGATCTATCTGTCCCAGCTTTAAAATTGACTACCTGACACACTTTTGCATGGTTGCCAATTATTTCAGTGCTTAGAGCTTAAAGCTGCCATTTTAAAAAAATAATCCCAAAATACTGATAAAACGTTACATCACCGAATTTATTTTCAGTTCCTGAACCTTATAAATCTCAATGACTCATTCCAACAAATGAGAGTCAACCAACGCTACCGCAAGTATCATCCGAATATCAGCCTGAAGGTCAGCCCAAAGTCTTGGTGGATTTATGCCTACACTGCAGTTTTGGAAGAGACCATACGTCCATATTCTTGGGCTAGAATCAAAGAACATAGGTTTGTAAGAATATTAATTCTTCAGTACCTTCTTGGGCTAGAATCAAAGAACATAGGTTTGTAAGAATATTAATTCTTCAATACCTTCTTTTCTTTTATGCAATATTCTTTATTTATCAAAATGTGATATGTGCAAGAATTATCATCTTCATGTTATGCAGTGTTTTAATTTACTTGTGTATCCAAAAGCTTTACAGAATAATGTATGACAGTTTTCATCATTCCTTGATGAGCAGGCTTTGAAAGAAATGCAGAACATTAAGTCAGTTAAAAATAAATATAATGTTAATTCTCTGCCTATCATCCGCTTTGTACAAAAATTAAAATAAAAAGATAGTTTTGTTTCATTTTTAAAAAAATTTTAGACCAACATATTTATAGGCCTTGTTTCATTTTTAGTGTTCAAAGTTCAAAATTCAGACTCCAGCTTTGTTGCATTTGGGACAACCCCATATATGCTCAGCTGCATGCTGCAGCATCCATTGAAGAATATGTTTGCTAATAAACATTCATTCATTCATTCATTTGCATGTCCCTTGTAGAACTTTGCCTCCCTAACAGCACTCCTGTAGGCCTCTCAGTTGTGAGCAAGATGCCGTGCTGCTGATGCATCCATTTGCAGATCCTCAACAATGTCTGAGCAGCCATCTTCACCTTGGTCTTCCTCTCTTTTTTTTCCCATTATGTACACTTCTGAGATGGTCTTCTCTAGATTATCATGACGTTTAATGTGTCCAAAATATTTAAGTTTTCTCTCTTTAATACTCTTTACTAGCCAGGCTTCTTCAGTATTAAGTTTCTGTAGTATGGATATATTTGTTCTTTTTTGTGCCCATGATATTTGAAGAAGTCTTCTGTAGCATTTACGTTCAAAGGCATTTATGTGTTTCTCAACTGTTTTGTTAAGTGTCCAGGTCTCACAGGCATATGTTGCAATGGAAAAATGCATGCCCTTAAAAATCTTATTTTTGTATTTCTGTCTGTCCTTTCCACAGATTCTTTAGTTGTTTTAGTTTCTGAAGAGCGATAGATGTCCTCCTTTTAATTTCCCTCTTTGTATCTCCATTATTAGTAATGATCCAAGATATTCAAAACTCTCCACTTCTTCCAATTTTTCCTCATTGATACATATTTCAGCTGCCTTGCTTGTTTTGTCAGTTGTCATCAATTTAGTTTTATTCACATTAAGATTTTTTTCGCATTAAGATAGAGGTTTTGATAAGGTTTTTTTTTAACTCTTCCCGTGCCCAAGAAAAAAACGCGGACGTTTCCATTCGTGCCACACAAAAAGCGCGGGTCCTGATCTGTATAGTGGGTATAGTTGTAAAATGGAATGGAAAACAGTATTTACATGTACTTCCGTGTACTTATTATGTTTCAGAGTATAACTAAATGTATGAAAATTTCATAAATGCAGAGTTGTTTTAGAAAAAAAGAAGTAATGTGATGTTTTTAGACAATGATTGTGCCCATCTCACCATCGGCTAGGTCTAGATATGCACTACTTACCATCGGAGATGTCTAGATCTACTTTTTGATCTCGTATTGTGATTCTGTGTTGCGTTCTCGCTAAATTAATATCTGAAATAACATACTAACTATTTCTACAGTCATCTAATATGTCTAAATCTACTTAGGATACGTTCAAGAGCAGTGGGGTGGTCACAGGCCATGTCCATACACCTCCAACTGTAATACTGTAACATCCATGTCATCCCTATCTACATCATCAAAAATTGAAACATTTTGATGTTTCTCTTCCTTTTTCTCGCTCAGCATCGCTCATAACTAAGGACTCTTCCACCATTTTAAAAAGTGTCACCGGAAACGCGAACGAAATATGTACAATCTAAATGTTACACCGGTTGGTTTTATTGAAACAAATGAGTTGTCACTATAACGACTATGACACGAAACTCAGTAACTGGAAATTCTCACTATAGCGACTATGGCACGGGAAGAGTTAATAAACACTGAACATTATAATTTTTTAGTGTTTATTATAATTAAAATTGTTTTGTTTGAAAAAGAGCTATCTGTTATTGGCTGTGCTGACTATCTTTGCTTCTAGATTATGTTTGATGTGATTTTAAAGTTGTAGGAAAATGTTATATATTTTATGTATTTCGGGCGTGTTTCTGCTAGGTCAAAGTTTAAAAAGTATAGAGTCCTGTACAAGCAGCACTTAGAGAAACCTGATGATGAGGATATAGTTGAAAAGCTCAGAGAAATGGAAGATGCACTAGATGTTACTAACATCCTTATAGCAAGAGAACAAGCAAAGTTGGAGGTATGGTTTTCTAATGTAATACTAACACTGTTGTTTCAAGTAAGGTAGGCAGGTAAAAGTAACCCTGTCATGCCGTAAAGGCACATAGGGATATGATGTTAGTGCCCATATTTTCCTTGACCTGTCGGCACACTAGAGAGTGATGTGGTCAGCATCAGGCCTGACCGCCTTTCCTTCCCCAGCTCCAGTAGAAGATGAGTACCCATTTCTACAGCTGGGTGACTGGGGGGAGGGGGGGACCTCCGGCCAGATTCAGACTTGTGGGGACATAATTTTATGACTTCTTTTTACTTGTTTCAGTCATTTCACATCCATTTGTACTGACCAGACTCACTGAGGGGAATAACCAACACATATTGTTCTGTTGCTTTCTTGTTTAAGTTTTTAGTTACTGTATCTGCCTACTGCTACAAACCTAAAGCTCTGGGCAACTGATATTGTGGTGAAGGTCTAGTGGCAGACTTACATATCAGATTAAGACTGAGCAACGACATTTGAAATTAACTTATGCTATAGGCTTTTCAGCATGTTCCAGCACTACAGAGTATATGTCAGTCCTGACTTCTCTCACCAGGTTACAGTACTGCAGCAGTAGGAGCACAACCTAGAAACTTAATAGTCTTTATAAGAGAGAGCCGAAGGAGATCAGCTCATTAACATAGTAATCTTCACTCTCTGGATTTTAAAAAACATGAGTATATACAGAAATCAGCAGATCCTTGAGATCTAAAGCAACTGTAGCTGCCTCATCCTCCTTCTGAAAACTCTCATACATATACCAAGACTGTGGCACTAGTAGTAGTGTCTCAACAGGGTCTCTAGCTGCCAAGTGTGCGTGGAACCAAGCCGTTGTTTTCTAGATCGCTCAATAACTTTGATTTATTATCCTAAGCATGTAGGAGTATTATGGACACAAAAAAGAACAAATATATCCATACTACAAGAACCTAATATTGAAGAAGGCTGGCTAGTAAAGAGGATTAAACAAAGAAAACTTAAATATTCTGGACAGATTAAACATCAAGATAATTTAGAGAGGACCATCTTGGAAGTGTACATAATGGGAAAAAGAAAGAGAGGAAGACCAAGGTGAAGATGGCTGCAAGACAACATTGATTATCTGCAAATGGATGCATCAGCAGCATGCCATCTTGCTCACAACCAAGAGACCTACAGGAGTGCTGTTATGGAGGCAAAGTTCTGCAAAGGACATGCAAATGAATGATTGAATGAAGCATGCAGGAGTGCATGGTAATGAGCAGGTCAGCCTGCTGGCTGGAAAGACCCTCATGCAGTCTATGCTGAAATTGGACATTTCAAACATCTCGAAAGCTGTTGTGGACAGATTTTATTGAATGGAGCAGATATAGGAATGTCCAGATTGCAGTGATACTACTTCTTAGAACCACTCAATCAGCAGATCCACAGAATTCAGAATGAAATATTTCATAGTGTTTCTATATCTGTAGTCACTGCATCATAACAGCTGGTTTCCATTCTTTATTCCCAGTTTGCAATAGAAGCACCTGAAAGAGCAAGAAAAACAATGAAGAAGAAACGCAGTTGGTTAAGTTCCTGGTTCTGGGGAGAGGAAGAAGAAGAAGTGGTGGTAGAGGTGGATACACAAGAGAAGAGTAAGTGCATGCAACATATTTGCTTACATTATTTTTCTTTTCAGTATTTAGTTACTAATAAAAATATGTCTGTGTGAAGTGAATTTAAAACAAATATTTTATTGTTAACAAATAAAATAGTATTTTATTACACATTCAAATGTAAATAAGCTACAGAAAAAAGAGAATCTTCTGCTGAATTACCTGACAGTTCATAACTACTTAAATAACATGAAACTGAACAAACATAAAAGACAACCAAACTCTTCTCTGTGGTATCATTTGTCCTATAATTTTAATAAAGTAATTGATGGATGATGCCATAGGGACATCCACCACCACAATGTATAGATAGTTCTCACCAAGTTTAGATATCGTGGTTCATCTGGAAGAGATCAAACCACCACAAAATACATTTCTACATGGCCACACCTTTCTTGAGTAGAGAATTGAGTTTCTGGAAATGGAGATAAGTGTGTTTCATGAATTGAAAAAAAAAACAAAAAACAACCCAGTAATATTGCAAGAACTTAATTTGAACAAAAATGGAAAAACTTAAGCATGTTAAATTGTAGTAAATCTGTTCTTAAAAAATCTCTTGATAAAAATTGACAGGAATTAATTATTTTTATTTCTTGAAAATTAAAAGTCTTAAAAATGTACCAGTACATTTTGTACTGTGTAATTTGTAGATTGCATTTGATAGCATACATTGTGGAGAATTTTAAGACTATGTGGAATACCATCTAAAATTGTTAACATCATTAGAGATCTCTACACTGGATATGTTTGTGCAGTCAAGACAGAAGAAGGAATGAGTGAATGGTTTCAGATTGAAACAGTTGTGAAATAAGGATATATATTATCTCCCTTGCTTTTTGGAATTGCCATAGACTTTATAATGAAAGGATGCTGTACAGGTAAAATTGGCATTGATTGACTATATGGGACCCAAATAGAAGATCTTGATTTTGCAGATGACATAACTCTTATCATTGACAATGTGAAATCAGTGCAGGAAGAAACAGATTTCATCTTTCTTGGCTAGCAAAATAGGTCTTGAAATTAACAAAGACAAAACAAAAATAATGAAACTTCTCATTAATCAAGAAGGAAAAATATACATAGAAGGAACAGCTGTTGATGAAGTTAACCAATTTGCATACTTTGGCAGCTACATAGACTAGGATGGTGAAACCAGGAAGGAAGGTAAAATTCGAATTGCAAAAGCAAAATCTTGAGAACATATGGAATTCAAAAGAACCAAATTAAGATTATTCAATTCAAATGTGATATCCACCCTCATTTATGCATGCGAAAGCTGGAAATCAACTAAAGAAATAGACAAGAAATTAGACTCTTTTGAAAACAAATGGCTCAGGAAAATACTTGGTATAAAGTGGAACAAATTTAAAAACAACACAGAGATAATACAGATGAGTAAACAACAACTTGTCTCATGGGTGATCAGAAAAAGAAGATGGACATATGTAGGCCATGTGATGAGAAGAAACAATCAGAGAATACCAAAACAAGCTATCAAGTGGTGCACAACAGGCCAAAGAAAAAGAGGTCGACCATATGAAACTCTAAATAGGACATTGTCAAGAGAAGCCAGTTTAGTGGGTACAACATCCCTTGATGAAGTTGAAAAATTCACCGAAAACAGGAAAACTTGGCAAACAACTATGTGAACCCTATGTGACGTTTGATGGCATGGGAAGGATGTAAGAAGAATTTGTAGACTGCTGTGGCAGATGTATTACAGTTGCAATTGTAGTGTCTCCATGTAACTGCAAACTTGATGCTTTAGGCAGCTGTTGCTATGGTGAAGATCATATTTCATTAGGAGCATGCAGGGTAGCTTTCTTTATTCCTCATAATTAAGAACTGATTTATTTTTTTTTTTTGTCAGTGAAGAAAATGTTGGTGATATCTAGTGCATTTTCCTTGTCTCAGAGCTTTTCAACTGTATCTTTATCATCTATATACTTCTTGTACATGGTTCTATACTTTTTTAACCTTGATCTAACAGAGATACATCAGAATGACTGTTCCTCATGTTCCCTTGCTCTGCCACTTGGTCTTGTCCTTCCAATCTCCTTTATATATGCAAGTTTTGTCTGTTATCTCTCTCTCATTCTTTCAGCATGATCCAGTCATTGTATTCTGTTATCTTTTGTAGTGTATGGGCTGTGTGTTTCTGCATTGGTTCTGACCCTCTAAACTCAGTTGTCATGTTAGCTGATGGGACCAGAGATTCTTCTTAAGATTCTGTCATCAAAACACAGTAGTTGTTTTTCCATATTTTTTTTAGTTGTACTTCATGTTCCTGAGGCATACAGGACTGCTGGTCTTATGTTGGACTGAAGTTTAATAGTAAATATTACTATCTACTGGCCAAGGAGGTAATGGGCTCTAGATATCACTGATGCTCTAAACACCTTATTCACAGAAGCAGACAACCTGCTAGACAATGATTTGGTATCAAGAGAGCAAATCACATGAAGAAGATTATAAATTGCAGTTTGTACTTTGTTTGGAAAAAAAGTACTCTTTCATTTGGCAAAATAATTAAAACCTGTAAAAGTTAATTTTGTTAAACAGAGCAGTTATTAGTTCAAAAGCATTCAGTTTTCTGTATGAGAAGAAAAAGTGATGATGAAGCATATTTTTCTAAAAACAAATATTGTATATTTGGTGTAATTTATTTACAGAAGGCTGGCTATCAAATCTGACAACAGAGGAGAAACAGAAACTGTATGCAGGCATTGGTTATGATGAAAATGCCAACACTCAGTCATATCCAAAGAAGGTAGAGCTGGCATTTGATCTATAGAATAAAGTTACAATTTTTATTATTGTCATCTATGAGGATATCTTTAAAAGTTCATGTAGATGTGTGTGTACATTACATACATTATATCACATAACATCACATTACATTCTTACTTACTTACTTATTTGTTTATTTATTTACAGTCGAACCCACTTAATATCACATTGGCCAGACCATCAAAATATGGTCACATTTAGCAGAATTGACATTAAGCGGGATCCTAAAATCAAGCAGCATTTGACTTGTCAGCAGTAGTTGTAAAAAATGCATGATTTTGCATTGTGTAAAATAGTCTATTAATCAAAAAGTCATTTCAGCATGCTACATCATTAAAAATGTCCTGCGTCATTTCAGGCATACTGTAAATAAACAAGTGCACAGTCTTGAACGTGCTTACAGACTGAGTAAGAAACAGTTTTGGTGGGTATCTGGTCCATTAGGGACTCGCAGACATCATCAGCACTATTCTCATTGTCACTGTCTACCTTGCCTTTGCTGCAGCTAGTGACAATTTATTCAGCTGAATGCGTTTTCACTGATAGCAAGCCGTCATCAGCCGAAGTGAACTGATCAAATTTGACACTTCCATCAGAAATTGCTGCACACTCTTCATCCATGATCAAGTCCAGGGGAATGTCACAAATATCACTGGCATTTGTATTAATCACTGGCTCGGGCAAGAAAGTAAACTGTGATTTACAAAAGCGTTTCATAATCATTGACTGACTGATGCTATTCTATGCAGCATGCATAAAATTACTATCTTGATGTCAGTCTCGATGACATGCTTTTGTTCCTCAGCATGCAGCACATGATGCACTCTTCAGTTTCTGTACTATTGCTTGAAGGTGTAAATGGTAACTAGGTCACATGGCTACAGCATGCTGATTGTGTTAAGTGGCAGAAAAACAAGCTTGACTTAACTAAAGATGAGTGAAAGTCTCATTCAGTTTTGTCTCAGTTTTTAACAAGTTTCAGTACAGTTGAAACATCAATTCTAAATGTATCTGCTATGTTTTTTCTCATAACTTTTTCGTCAACTTGCTTCAGAACATCCATTTTAGTGCTTAAATCTATATCAACACGTTTGCATTTAGTAGTCATCACAGTGAGAGCCAGAGAGAAGTTCCCAGTACAGAAGTTCACAGTACACTACTTGAGAATGACCAACTATCAGCTTTGCTTTGCCAGTTTAACACTGTCCACATCTTAATGAAGAAGACAAACAGTGACAGAAAGAAGCCAGTTTTTAATCATCATCTTTTGAAAGGACAGCCGTGGTAAGCCTTTAATTCACCCCATCTGAGTTGTGATGGCCACATGTTCAAAAAGGTGATGCGTCATGTATCGGTGATCAAACGACCAACCCCTACTTTGATGAGTCGCAAAATTGATAACGTTTTTTAGATATTTATAGCTTGGACTCACCCAATTTGTCATACAAAGCAGAGTCTTTAACCCTTCCAGGTGCAAAAATTTGTTGTCGTTATTCAGTTTGTGCCTTTAAGTAGAGTGATATTAACCAGAGCAAAGCCCATTAATTACTTATGGGAGTTGGCCAGGGATACAAATTTCTGTGACAGTATCTGGGTTGTGACATAAAGCGATGTAATATTAAGTGGATTCGACTGTATTTATTTAGGAATCAAAATGAATGATACTTGCACTCCAGTGACATAGCTTCATTGTTAGAGATCTGAACTGAATTTGCCGAACAAGGCCAGTATAACTGGTTCAGTTTGTCAGGCGTTGTAGGGAGAGATTGCTGTGATTTCATATTCTTTTCAGAGATATCTGTCATTAAATATCCTTCCAGTATGTTGCCTCCAAGATTCAAATCATCCTTAAACGTTGCTGTGTGTCCATGGTCAACTACAGCAAGAAAATACTTCAGGTTTCAGTGACACATCTTCTGTCCACATTTGAACATAGACCAGGCAATGATGCTTTTAGGTAAGTCTTTTTTCAGTATTTTTTTTACCCTGTGGACTGTGTTAATGTCTTCTGTTTTCTTGTGTGTAGGTTCTCTTGATGAGTTCATAACTCATTCTGTACTGGGGGGTTTTACATCAAATGACCAAGGGGGTAAATTTCATAAAGTGGAATGGGATGGTTGTCATATTTAAAAGGATCACAAAGGCATAATCTGGTTTGCAGTATGACATATTATACATTAATTTAAACAGAAAAGTTGTATATTGTTTTTCTAATAAAATTATTAGTATTTTATTAGCATAGAACAGAAAAAAATAGCTAAGAATTGAGAAGGAAATGGAAAATTATAATGAAATATTTTCTCACTTACCCTTCAATTTAATCCACTGTACTGGGTCCAATATATCCAAAATGAATAAAATTTTACACAAACACCATTTCCTCACAGGAAGTTAAGTTATACACTAATTATTTATTTTATTTATTTACAGTCTACAATAAAATGAAAACACAAGTGGGCAGCGGGCTATAAGCTTAGAAAAAAAAATTAAATTTTAACACAAATTGGCTCTGAATTCAACCTTGTAGGTGTCTCGCATCCACGCTTTAGATATTGGAAGTAAGTAATACTTCCAGCTTTTGCCAGATTTGTAAAAATAGTTAGGGTAAATTCAAAATTAGAGACCAGTGTATCCCATTGCACTAAGAGTGGGTAAGCACACCCATGCGGACCCCATCCACAGAGGGAACGTTGAGCAGTACACAAAGAGTTAATGTATATTTTAATGATGTACAGTAATATTGATTGTATAAGCTGCACCTGTCAAAAAAGATAGTGTGAAAGTTAGATTTACAGTTTCATTAAAAAAAAGAAAACTCCTTCAGAGCAGTGGTTGCAGTAACACCAGTATTACACCACATCCAGAAACAACAAGACAGATGGTTTGGTTCCCAGCATGAGGAACAGTAAGTTATAATAGTTTTCTGTTTGGCCTTTGAGAAGATAGTCAATCATAAAAAAACCTTCCTTGTCTAAAAAAAAAAAAATAGTGGCCATGACCTTTCCTGCTGACTTGTGGGTCTTGAATTTCTTTGGGATGGAGAACTTGAGTACTACCACTGCAGGGACTGTTTGATTTCAGGATCGTGGTGGTGTAACCATGTTTCATCAACAGTGATGAGTTGTTCCAGAGATTATCACTAGATCGGTGAAAATGCTGCAAAATCAACATGGAGGTGTCTGCTTGATTTCATCTCTCATCATCATTCAGACACTTCAGTGCCCAATTGGTTGACAGTTTCTACATACCCAGAATGCTCATGAATTATAAATCCATGCATTGCCTGGATATCTTAGTGTCTCAGCAATTATTTTACCCGAAATTCATCGATCTGCCAAAATCAGGACATGAACATGATCAGCAGTTTCTGGAGTTGACACTGTTAAAGGCGTTTCATATCTTTGTTGCATATTGTCTCAGAATCCCAGCTGAAAGTTACACACCACCTCTTCACAGCTGAGTATGATGGGCATTTGTCACTTAATGTCTACAGCATACAATCATGGATTTCTTTTGAAGCTTTCTTCTCTAGGAATAGCAAATTTATGAGGGCAGAGTTCCAACTTGAAATTTTCACTCCTTTTATTGACATGGTCCTGTCGTTGATTTAAAAAAATTTTTTTTAAAATAGCACTATGATTCTGCAGACTGGCACTTTATGTTATAAAATAATCTTTCCATCTACAGTGACAAAATTATGCTCAGATTTTGGGATGCGGGTCAGGCCAATAGTTTTTCAACACCCCTCTTTATAGTACTGAAATCATTTATGCTAAGAATGATAAGAGAAGGAGACCAGCCATGAAGGAGATGGAGGGAGGAAATTACAGAAACCTTAAACATCTCATATACAATCAAGTCACTGAGCCCTTTCAAGAAGTCTTTTTGTCCCCTCAACACCGAAGGAGACAAGACTTTTTTTTTCACTTTTGCTTATATGTATGCAGAAAACACTACTTAGTGTGAACATACACATACACAGGAAGGCAGTAGGAGCATATAAATGTGCAGTTTTTGAATATCTTTGAAATGTCTTGATTCTTTTTTTGTGTGTGTGTGTTACTTATCTCAGTATAAACTTGATTACACTACAATCTTCTGTAATCATCATTGTAGTATTCAGTAATCATTAGAATGTTCTTGAGTCTATAAAGTACAAATTTTTTTGTCTTTCAGAGTGAACAGTAGCACTAGTCTTTGTAAAATGACACAAAGTAGTATCTGATTCTGTATGACATATTCTTCTCTTGTGGTGCAGGATTTCATGCAATACAGAAAGTTTTGCCATAGAAGGAGCTTCCATTGAACATGAACTTATCCCTATTTTGACATCTGATATTGGTGTCTATGGTGAGCCTGTGTTTTTTGCTTCATTTTTTTTTTAATGCAAGCACATACACATACAGAGAGAACAATCTTTATTTTCAAAGGGTGAAGAATTGGGCACAAAGGCCCATCTGTCATTCTGCCCTTCATTACTCATCTTTCATTCTTAGCACACATTTGATTTAGTACAAGTATATAAATTGAAAATATAAAATGAACAGAAAGGCCTTACTTTGAGCATCAAAAAGACAGAGACTATGGTTATATCTAAGAAACAGAATCTACCAGCATGCAGTATAAAATTAAATGGAACTATTCTAAAGCAGGTGCAGAAATTCAAATACCTTGGAGCAGTAATAATTTCAGATGGGAAATGCAGAACAGAAATTAGGAACAGAATAGGCCAAGCAAAGACTGCATTTCAGAGAATGAGAAACATATTAACCAACATATCCTTATCAATGAATGTTAGAAAACAAGTCCTAAAATGCTATATTGAACCTATCTTGTTATGTGGAAGTGAATCATGGACAATAGGCAAGTCTGCACAAAAATCATTAGAAGCAGCAGAAATGTGGTTTATTAGAAGAATGTTGCAAATCCCCTGGACAGCAAAAATAACTAATGAAGAATGTATGAGAAGAGCTGGAGAGACAAAAAAACCTTGTCAAAAAGATAAGAGAGAGACAATGTACTTTCATAGGACATGCAATGAGAAGAGGGGGGATTGAAAATATTATAACAACAGGAAAAATAGAAGGAAGAAGATCAAGAGGAAGACCAAGAGAAATGATACTGGACAGTCTGACAGGATTGTGTGAGAGGAGATCACCAACTGAGCTGATGCCCTGCATGAAGGATCGGGTACTCTGGAGAAGCATAATAGCCAACACCAATCGGCATACCTGATGATGATGATGATATAAATTATATTAAAATAACATCTAAGACTGTAAAGTAAAACTGTTACGTTAATGAATATAAGATAATTATTTTCATGGGTAGTAACTAACATAACATTGTATAAAAAGAAAAAAAACTACATTTTGATGAAATTCCTGTCACATCACATTCTTCCACAATCATTAAGATAATTTCTAAACATACTACTGTTTATTAAACTATGCCCTTTTAGAACATAACCTGATTGCTGGCAAGTCAGTTATAAGAGAGGCAGGTAGATATTTAAGGAGGCATATAATTACTTCTCGCCGAAGACAGGAAAAATTGGTGAACTACTTTGCGAGCCCTATGTGACGTTTAACAGCACGGGAAGGATATAAGATATAAGATAATTACAGGCAAATAAATGCTGAAAAAGTCTGGAATTAAAGGTCTAATGTACTGCTTATTGATTCTGTATGGTAGGGAAGGAATCATAATCTAGATAATTCACTGTCTGTAATTTTATTCTGTTCTTGTTTGTATCCTGCAGCTCCTTCAGTGAATCAAGTGTTTACTTTAGACTTTGAGTCTAAGCCACTGTACACTGATGCAGACTACTCTCTGACACTGAATGTCCAACCTGTAGAGATAGTCTATGATGAGGTAAACAATTATCAGTCAGTGTAACATGTTTTATTTGAAAAAAAGACATGATAACAAGTACAAGCAGTGAATGGACTATGTTCTCATTATTGCTTGCGTGTGTTGTTTTGGTTTTTTTGTTTACACCTTTCCTAGTTGCACTCATTACTGGGTTTCTCATGATAACAAATTTTCCTTTCATTTCTTGAATGCACGTGCACAATGTAATCCAGTGTTTCTAAACCATGCAGGCAGATATTCAACATTTTCAGAAACAATTTTCTAAATGCTGTGTACCAAGTACCCATTTATACAAATGAGTTGAATGGAGAGTGATGGCAGCAAGAATAGAATCCACAGCCTTTAGTAAAAAAAAAAACAAAAAAAAACATCTCTGTCAAAATGCTCACTCCCACCCAAAGTTTTTAATATTCTAAACTAAAAATATAAATACTAGACAGAGGTAATCATTCTGAATGGAGGAACAAATTGAGGAATTGTGCTTTACTATGAAGCATTTTATACTTGCATGTAACAAAATGGAGTAAAATAAAAACAAAGCAATTGTCCAGATATCAGGCATGAGATTTTAATGGCAAGTATGATCAAGACATCTGAATATTTTAAAAAGATTGTGCTCTGTTAATTGTGTTAGATTATACAGTTTAAAATTTAACCATGGGGTAAATGCAGGAAAATATTTATCACTCATCAGTTACAAATATGTAATAGGTTCAGGAGGCATGTGTCGCATAGTGTATTACATATATTGCTGTAGGATATGTTCTGTTTTTTTTCTTCAAAAGTTAATAGATAAAAATCTATTTAACAAGAATTTTACCTTGTAAAGACTGCATTACTAGATGTAACATGTATGTTAATGTGTTAAGCCAGTTTGGAGTAATGTAAAAGAACGTTGAAAGTAATGGAAAGTGCTCCATGAATTTAGTTCATTCATTTGGTGCCTCCTCATAATTCTGTCTGTTTCTTTAACAGCATTCCATCTCAGAAGTGACGGCATTCTTCCAGCTGCCTCAAGGAGGATTGGACATAAGAACAGCTGCCGTTGAAACATTGACCAATGTTGCAACTGTCAGTAGGTTAGGTCTGCAGCATGCAATAGAGACGCATACAGTAAGTTTTGATGCTCAGAGTTTGAAACTATATATCACTGTCAAGAAATGTTTGTCATTCATTCAGAATTCTGTAAGAAGTATTTAACTCGTCCCGTGCCAGAGGAAGAAACGCGGACATTCAGATGGGTGCTGGGATAAAAGCGCGGGTCCTGATCTGTATAGGGGGTATAGTTGTAAAATGGAATGGAAAACAGTATTTCCATGTACTTCCGTGTACTTATTATGTTTCAAAATATAACTAAATGTATGAAAATTTCATAAATGCAGAGTTTTATAGGAAAAAAAGATGTAATGTGATGTTTTTAGACAATGTTGTGCCCATCTCACCATCGGCTAGGTCTAGATCTGCACTACTTACCATCTGAGATGTTAGATTACTTGTCGATGTCGTATTTTGATTCTATGTTGCATTCTCGCTAAATTAATGTCTGAAATAACCTTCTAACTACTTCTCCCGTTGTCTAATATGTCTAGATCTACTTGGGATACATTCAAGAGCCATGGGGTGATCACAGGCCATGTCCATACCCCTATCTGCATCATCAAAAATTTTTAAATTTCGGTCTTTCTCTTCATTTTTCTCGCTCGGCATCGCTCGTAACTAGGCACTCTTTCGCCATTTTGAAAGTGTTACCGGAATCGCAGACGAAGTATGTACAATCTAAATGTTACACCGGTCGTTTTATTGAAACAAACCAATGTCACTATGTCGACCATGGTAAGCATTGGGAAACCGGAATTGTCGATACAACGACCAAAGGCCTCGAAAGAGTTAATGAGTTCATTTTTTTGTTGTTGCTACGTTGTTCTTGCTATTTTATGGGCCCATTTGCTTGTAGGATTTTTCCCCTTTGGGTCAATGCCATTTAGTTACATCTGCAAATATTTTACAACTGTTTTGTAGTTCCATATACGTTGCACTTGCCACATGACAGATCAAGAAGAATAGTTCTGGTATCTTCCAAGTCTAGAATATGAAGTGAAAATAGATGGTTTATAGTTTCAGATTGGAGCTACAAGTCTATCAGTTTTTTTTTTCTTTACCTTTCATATCTGACATTTAGGACAAAGAATTTCAAAGTTGGTGAAATAAAAGTTAGTGTAATTCTAATGCCAGTACCACTGTTTACATTCAGGCACGTTTTTCTCAGTGCTGTGAAATTTGACATCTTGCTGATATCAACCTTCCAAGGAGGAGATCAGAACTTATGGATTTGTCCAGAGTTTGACATTGATAATAATAGCCTTTTGACATTTTTAGCATTTTTTTAAATATCTGTCATAAAATTTTGTTTCAGTTAAAAGAATAAGAAATTTATGCGAAATTTGTCATGTTTGTAAATAAATGCCATGTATTTCTCTATTGCAGACAGTGCACATTGCCTTGAACATGAGGTCCCCATACATTGTGGTTCCAGAATTTGGAACTCTTCATAGGTGGGTTCAAGCTGTAGACTGTTTGTGATTGCTCATAGGTAGTTAAACATATTTGCAGTGAAGGGTTATAGGAGTGTAGGATGTAACGTAGTGATAGTTTCATAATAGCTGACTGTTTGTAATTAACAGATTTAAGTAATAAAATGTATGAGGTGTATGCACATCAGACCAATTAAAATACATATTTATCTGTGTCACTGGCCTTGAATTTATCATTTTAAAGTAACCCTATATGATTTCACTGATTACTGAGGAGCAAAGTCAAGGAAGCTGTATGTAGTCATAGAAGAGAATTTAATTCTTACACATAATCTGACTGCCATTAAAAAAATGATTAAATGAGATTGTCTTTGAAATGCAGTGAAATGAAAATAGTCCACTTTCATTTGGTTTCATCCAAGATATAACATCTTCATTATTATCATCACCTTCATCATTATCATCACCTTTCACTCTGTTGGGGGCATAGGCCATGGATAAAGGCTCTCCAATCATCCCTGTTCTTGGATTTATTCTCTGCTTCTTTCCATGTACATCCCTTGTTCATGAGCAGTGTCATAATTTCCCTTCTTGAAGTAGTTCTGGTCTTCCTTGGTTTCTATTTCCCTGAGGATTCCATGTCAGTGCCTGTCATGTTAAGCTGGATATCCTCTATTGTATTGCCTTAGTCATCTTAACATCTTATATAACATCTTAGTTGTTAGCATTTACTTTTTCTGTATCATTTTAATCATTGGAACTTCATCTTCTTTTTATGTATTTAGCGATAATGCGTGGTACCCTTATTTTTGTGATGCACATTCTGGCTGACAACAAAAACCATGCCAGGAGCTGACTGCAATAGTGACCATGACCCACTCTGTGGGAAAATTAGAATAGAGCTAAAGAAAACATGCAGAAAAGTGAGAAACATCAGACTGAATACAGAATTCCTTAAAAATGACCAAGAACTGCGAGAACAATACAAAGTTATTATAACAAATAGATACAATGCAATAGCAAAGATAAATAGTGTAGATGAACAATGGGCAGTGTGAAGAGATTCTATCCACCAAACTGTTAAGAAGATAATACCACTGAAAAAAGAAGCCTCTAAAAATAAATGGATGACAGACAACATCTTAGGACTGATGGACAAGAGGAGGAGGAGTAAAAATAAACAAGAAAAATATAGCAAGATAAATAAAGAAATAATTTGCAAATGCAGAGAAGCAAAGAAAGTGTGGTTAAATGAACAGTGCAGACACATAGAGGACTCTCATAATAAAGACAGCAAAAACATGCACAAACGAATTAGTGAACTCACAGGCAGGAAAACGAAATATACCACAGGATGCCTGAAATCGAAAGAAGGTAAAATGTTAATGGGAAAAGAAGACATTGGGGACAGGTGGACAGAGTACATCAGTGAGCTATATGGAGGAGAAAGACCAGAATTAACACCAGATACTGAAAACTGTGATGGACCACAAATACGTGAAGATGAAGTCATAGATGCCATCAAACACATAAAGAAAGGAAAAGCGACTGGGCCTAATAATGAAGAAATAGAGGCGCTAGAGGAGATAGGAATAAAAATAATAACCAAGTTACTGAATGACATTTACAACAGTGGTTATATGCCCATTGACTTGCTTAAATCCATGTGTATAGCACTACCAAAGAAACCAGGTGCAAAGGAATGTGATGACCACTGGACTATCAGCCTCTCATGTCACATAACAAAGCTACTTCTGAGAATCATTATGAGAAGAACAAGGAAAAGGATAAAAATGGAAATAGCAGATGAACAGTTTTGATTTGAAGGAAATGGAACACACAGTCATTTCACTCTTTGTTAGCTTAAAGTTTTTCTTTAATATTTTTCATCTCACATTAAAAAATTTTTTTTCATTTTTGAGGCCAATCCTGCCTTTTCTGCTCCCTAACTTCACCGTAGTGGTAGTAGCAAATATTTACTTTGTGTGTATGTATATATATATATGTCTCATCGTTTTCAGAGGAGGTAATGTCCTTATCATTGATTTGGGTACTCTGAGGATTGAGAGTGAGCTCCAGCCGAAGGATGTGTCACTTGAGGCAAGATTTGAACATACTTTAACATACTTCACATGCTTTGTGGTTTAACTGTGCCAAAGTTAAGTCTCAGCTTTTCACATATGACCAAGAAATCTCACACAGAATGTTTAGAAATGAATATATTGCCTGTGATGTTCCTAGAAAATGGTATGTTGCCTTTTTTGTAGCTTTTTTTGTCATTTTACAAATTTCTAACAGCAGAACAAACCGTATGGACCATTTTCTTTTTAAATTTTAAGTTTTTACAAAGCCATACAAATAACAACAGATAGAAAGCAAAGAGTTAACAGCACTTTTAATGCAGGAGTATAACTGTTGCATTCAGCTATGTAGAGATTTTAAAAACTGATAGTAGTTTGATGTAGCAAGATTAATGATTAAAAATGCTGCAATCTTCAGATGAAGTGTAACTTATTTCACTGAATTTGTCCAGAGCATACTGTCATGTAGAAATTATGACGGATTCCATGACATACATAAAACATGGCGAATGTTGGTCTTTTTTTTTAACAGATGTGCATTAAAAAAGTTTATTGTTAATCATTTACACATTTTTTTATATTTAAGAAGCTTTTCACTACCAGGAGCAATAATGAATAATGATTAATAGGATATAAACTCATTTTTATGAAGTTTAATATCTAATAACTAGATAAAGATATCACTTTGCTGGAAAAAGTGGCTCAGAATCTGTGTGACTTATGACTTGCTTTATTATGTTTTAGTTCTAAAACCCTTACTTTATTATGTTTTAATTCTAAAGCCTTACTTTTTAATATAAAACCCTTTATTTGCCATATTAATGATTTATAAAACTTTGTCTTTATAGCTGATGACTGGCACACAGCACAGATCCAGCCAAACTCAGAGTACCACATACTGCCAAGTGTTCAGCTGCTTATCACTTTTTTCAATGCTGTCAAACCAGACTTCACTCAGCTGCCAAGGTAAAGAGATTGTTTCTTGTATTTTAAACTATCTTTATGTACAAAATCATTGTTTTATTCATAAAACCTACTGCTATAAATTACCCATTTAGAGAATGTCAAAATCCTATACTGTATAGTAAAAGAGCTTTACCTGTTAAACTTCCACTAACTATTTAGTCTATTTTGTAAAAATAATAAATAAGATATACTAGAATAGGTTTTAACTCTTCCCGAGCGGGCGGTCACGATCCTGACATTTCGGTTTCTCGTTGCGGACATACAGTCAGGATCCTGTTTGTTTCATTAAAACAAGCGGTGTAACATTTAGATTGTACATATTTCGTCCGCGATTCCGTGACGCTTTCAAAATGGCGAATGCGTGCTTAGTTACGAGCGATGCAGAGCGAGAACAAGGACGCGAAGCATGGAAATTTTTTAATTTTTGACGATGTAGATAGAGGTATGGACATAGCCTATGGCCACGCCGCTGCTCTTGAGTGTTTTCTAAGTAGATTTAGACATATTTAGACGACTGGAGAAGTAGTTAGGAGGTTATTTCAGACATTCATTGAGCAAAATGCAATACGGAGTCACAATACCAGATCGACAAGTAGATCTACACATTTCAGATGGTAAGTAGGGGTAAGTAGCGCAGATCTAGACCTAGCCGATGGTGAGCTGGCCACAATTATTGTCTAAAAACATCACATTACTTCTTTTTTCCTAAAAAACTGCATTTATGAAATTTCCATTCATTTAGCTATACTTTGACACATATTACTTATACGGAAGTAAATGGAAATACTGTTTTCCATTCCATTTTACACCTAGACCCCCTTAGAGACAGACAAGACCCGCGTTTTACTCCAGCACCCAACGACACGTCCGTGTTTCTTCCTCCAGCGCGGAAAGAGTTAACCTCCTTGGTACATTATACAGGCTGGGTAAAATGCTAAAATTGTTACCCCTTATGTTGTACGGGCATTAAGCCCAAATAACATTTGGGGTAGTACTGCTCTGCTATATAGTGAATGAAATTAGGTCAGGATTCTACAAAATAAATTATGGGAACTCATTAATAAATATTAATGAGTGGGCATGGTCAACAACCACAACACATTTATCAACATTTTCAGCATGTTTTTTTTTCAACTGGAAACATAAACAGTAAGGAGGTTAAACACAGCTGTCAGTGTATTAGGTTAAATAGATATTAATGTAAAAGTGTCATATAAAGTGGATGGAGTTCATGAGGGCCAAATTCTAACAGCAGACAGACCTGGATAGTTGCAGAAATTAGTGCAGTAACTTTCTGATGTATTTGTATCATTCAGGCACAAATTGGATGCTAAAATACCATCACTGGAAGTTAACATCTCTGACAAAAGGATGCTCTTGTTGGCCACATTTCTTCAAAATTTTCCTATTCCAACAAGCTCCAGCATGGCAACAATTGGAGAAGACATGGTTGATGGGCATGGATTGTCTTCCTTAACACCTTTGCGGGTGGTGAGTTTCCATTTGATCTCCATTCATAGTGTTCTTATCTACTCTCATTTTACAGACACCAACAGATGGCATTTGTGTTTCTGATAGTTAAAATATATTACTGGCATCTCTTCTCTATTAGACTTAACCAATGGCATTGTCATCTTCTTGTTTTGACTTCACTAAAACTGTGACTTTCTATCCTGTAGCAGTATCCCATAACAGTGAGATGTGCAAAAACATCCAGTGACTGTTAATATCCCCGTAGAAGGAAGAAATAGAAAATCATTTGTGGTAGTTTTGTTTGGTATTAAAATTTGTTGAATGATTATTGTTCCAAACTTTGGCTCTTTGTTTCATGTGTGGCAAAATGTGGCATTTATTTTTTTTTTAATGAGATGTACACACAAAAAAAATAATTGTTGCTGTGAAAATCATTTTGTTCACCTGGGGTGCATTTTAAGAGGTTGAATCTTCAGTGTGTATTGCAGCCACCATTAAATCTCTCTTCTGTGCGGTGTGAAGACTTTTGCGGTTATTATATACCATTTACAAAAATATTTGCACTAATACTGTTTCAGCACTTTGCTGACAAAACTCTATCCTGCTTGAGAGGCAGCGTGGGACACGGTGTTAGTGTCTGCATTTTCCTTGGTCTGTTGGCACAGGACAGGGTGACAGGAGGTCAGCATTACACTTAGCTATCTTTCCTGCCTCAGCTCAAAAAAAAAAAAAGGAGTTTGGTACCCATTTCTGCAGCCGGGTGACTGAGGCACCTCCAGGTTGTAAAGCCGATTAAATTAAGTTGGAAACAACTGGCCTGTCTGTGAAGATGAGGGCATTAAACACTTAGGCACCCATCCTTGATTATGGTATACTAATAAATCAATAAACATAGAATTCTTGGACATAACAGTTTAAATTTTGTGATTCTAGTAGTTCAGACATAGTTATGTCTTGCACCAGTTTTGTCTTTTACTAGTTCTGTCTGTCTTGTACTTACATTTTTGGTATAGCTGTTATTTTATAAATTGTGGTTGTCTTGTTTTGCAAGCGCTTGGCTTGACATTTCATTTTTGGCAGTCTTGATGTTTCATGGTGTCTGGACCAGATTTTGTATATTTCATGTTAGATGGTTATTGTGTATTTGATAGGCTGGATTGTTCGGACATCAGTTAAAATATGCTTGACTTAACTGTTTGTGTTTGCTTCAGTATGTTGAAGCATGATCTATGTAGCATAAATAAAGTAGCTCATATTACCCATGCTGCTGCCTGTTTTATTACTTGTGGACTCACATGGCAGGTGGATTGTTACATTTTACAGTGCATGATTTGAATGGTTGAGAGTTATAATTGGTTTTCCTTTTGTTTATTTTGGGTCAGCATCTTATGTAAATATTTTGATTTGTTTTCTGTGTCTTTGTTTTTAGAAGCATCTTATTTCTGTTGTGGAAGAGATGCCAGTGTTTGTGGTGAGATCTTTAGAACTTAATTATAGAGTATATTTAATTTTAATCTTGCTTCAGTTTTGAGGAAATAAATGAAGAAAATATTTAGAAGAAAATTTCCTTGTTCATGCTACACATCTTCTTATAACACCATACTCAGCTGAATGAGCTTCTTTTCAACACAAAGTCTTCACCTGATGGATCCCTCACTTTGGTCATTGAAAGAGTTTGGGACAAATTGGTGATTTCTTCATCACAGTATATTTTATTTTCTGTTGTTTGGTTCACGATAATATTAATTGCACTCCTGAAGATTTTACACTTTAATTGGCACTGTATTATTACAATTCTGTGAATAAAAAATGAATTTGTGATGCTTGTGTGTGACATTTGAACTTTAGTGTAACAAAAAGTTATTCAATGTGCACTTGTTTGACTTGGGCATGTTAACTTTTATATAAATTTTATGTAATTTGTTCACATCTATATTTTTTCACACACACACACACATGCATGCATGCACCCACGCGCGCACACGAGAGAGAGAGTGTGTGTGTGTGTGTCCAGTAAGTAATGAGACTGTCTGATTCCATAAAATTCAGTTTATTCAAGATATACTTACATGTACTTAAAATTCCTAGAAATAACATCCTTGTAAATCCCATCAGTACACTGTTGCCAGCAGTTCTGCCATGCGTTGTAGCTCTCCTGGAAGTCGTGAACAGGGATCTCCTTCAAAGCACTCATCACAGCAACTTGCATATTATTAATGGTCCAAAAATGGTGACCTTTCAAGCTTGATTTTAGCTGGGGAAACAAAAAGAAGTCAGCCGGGGCCAAGTCCGGGCTGTAGGGAGTTTGCACAGTGTTGCCAGGGTTTGTTTCACCAGAAACTCTCACACTAGCAGGGACAAATGGCTTGGCGCATTGTCGTGATGAAGAACCCAGCTGTTGGTGATCTCAGGGCGGACACGTGACTCTGTTCTTCAGCCATTTAAGCACTTCTATGTAAAATGCTATGTTGCCTATTTGTCCAGGTGGTATGAACTCCTTACAGACAACACCTTTAGAGTAAAAAAGACAATGAGCATCATTTTCATCTTCAGTGTGCACATTCGAGCCTTCTTTGGTCAAGGAGACTCTGTAGTGTGCCACTCAGAGCTCTGTCTTCTCATCTCCAGATCGTGCTCAAAGAACCACTTTTCATCATCAGTTATCACTTTCAATAAAGCATCTTTCCCTTAGGCTTTCTGTATCTTAACATGCGTCCCAGTTGCAGATTTTTCAAGTATAACACAAAACTTTATTGCTGCTCAGCACTCCTCTGCATTTTGACCAATACACGATGCTTAAACTGTCCACTTCGCAAGCGATCTGCATTCTGTAAAAGCTCAGAGCCAGATGACGAGATATTGACCCTTTTACCTAGCATACCCTACTAACCTTCAGGCCCAGAGAATCCGCCCCCTGGCCCTGCTGATTGGCTGAATAAAATGTCTCATTACTTACCGAACATACTTCATGCATATAACAAATATATATATATATATGGTAGAGCGATTAATGTCTGTTAAATTGAATGTAACTTGGGGTGGTGGGGGGGGGGCATTTTTTTCCATTATTCGTTTTTAAATGTAAAAGACATTGTTTACCGTAATACAGTATGCAGTACTGTACAATATTCTTCTTCATATGTCTCCATGGAACCGCAAGCTGGTGTTATTTGCAGCCAGTGTGGTAAAGATGTTGAGGCACAACATCATATCAACTTGGGAACAGGTTATGGCAGCTGTCTTTTCAGTCTCTGAGTGCAGCTAAAAAATAAGGGGGGTGTGCAATGCTTTCTTAGCAGACTCCACCACCACCCCATCCCATTACCAAGCTAAGCCTGTTACTGGGGGGTGCGACAAAGAGGTGGGACAGAGTCTTGGTCAGCTATGGGTAACCAATTGCCAAATTGGAGGGTGTATGATATAAAATAAAGTCTGGCTGTACAGTATAAAATTATTTAATAATTAAAGTCGCAGTTTATAAATCATAAAAACACTATGTATACAACCTGACCACATGGTAGCTAGTGGGCAGACTGATACCAAAATAAAGAATCTACTCCATGCTACCCAAAACATGTGTGATGTTACATGTGCACAGTGTGGCATTTAAAATATTTCTTTTTATTTCTCTGGTCTGTTTAATATAAAATCCATTATATTGATCTGTCAAACTGAGGATTTATTAGGTGTGTGTGTGTATGTTTGTGTGTTAATATGTGCATACACACATAGACATACATATAACTGCATGAGGGAAAGCACGTAAAAAATACAATTCAGTGAGACAGTTTAATTTTATTGAGTCTCTGTATATATTTATATATGTAGCCTGGAAAATCTTAACTTGATTTCCTGTTCACTGATGGTATTAATACATTTTTAAAAAGCAAATTTTAGAAAATAATTCTACTTTCCTTGTTCTCAAAATTTGCTGTGCAAAGGCCTCGCTAATTGCAATTTTTGATTTCTGAAACATACAACAAAAAAAAAAAACAACCAAATATTTATGTAGAAACTGGTTCTGTGTGAATGGAATATCTGAGTTGGTAGAAAAGAAGGTGGAAGTAAAACACATATAAATATTTTCATATTTTCAGATAAAACACAGAAACTTTCATAACCATATATATCTCTTATCATTTATAATAACAATGAACTTATTTTTATCAAGTGTTTTTAAAAAATAGTTGAAGCAAACTGAAAGAAATAAGTAATCATTTCAGACTAATTCTGTTTCAAAACTAAATCTAATTTAAATGACCATTTTCTAAAAGTATTATTTGCTAAAACATATAGTTATCAGATTTTGCTAATCATACTTAACCAAACTGATGTGTGATGTATGCATAATCCAGTTACAGCACTCGTTTTTTTTTTTTGCTAACTGAATCTGTATTCTGGGTAAAAATTCCATTTGAACATAAAGCTTAAGCAGCTGATTTTAGCATTTTAGTATTTTGTTTTAACTTGCTAAAGGAAATAACAAATGTAATATGATACATATTTTAATCTCATATGTGCCCTCAAGGGAATATTATATATTATTTTTTCATAAAATTATTTACAAGAACTAATTAGCAAGAAGAGCATGTGAGGTTTTTTTGTGAGAAATATTGTTATAAATTAGGATAACTTTTTAAAATATGATTTTGAAAATGGTGTCATGAACAGATATTCTTTGTCTATTTCATTTATTATCTGTTTTGTGCCTAAATGATTGTATAAAGGTAAGCATAAGATAACACTTACATAACATACACTGTTATTGACTCTAAATTTATCAGAAAAAGTATGAAATTACAAAATTTATCACTCTAGAGAAGCAAATAATGTTTCCTAAAGATATATCTCTATATGTTTTATTTTTATGCACACACGTGTATCAGATATCTGGGGAGATAACTTATGACTAAAATCTTTTACTAAAATATGACATTTTTTTGTAGGATGCATCTGAGGTTCAGCTAGAGCCTGATGCAGACATGCTACGCTCAATAAGAAGGTCAGTCCTTGGTAGACAACTGACTGACAGGCGGGATAGTACAAAGCAGGCTATGTCTAAAGTTCCAACTCTCATGTATACAAAAGGTGAGCAATATATTCAGCACAAGATATATTGAAGTAGCAGTAATATTTTACACTCACATTCTCCATTCCTTCCATTTGCATTTCACATGTTACAGCTAATATTCATAGTTATCTTAATCAGCTTTGTCTAGTCAAAGTGAAGCTCGTCTACTTGAAGCATAAATATTATATCTCTGATGCCATTTTCTGTGAATAGCAGGGTTCATTTGATTCCATGTAAAATATTTGCAGCAAAAACTTTTTGCCAGATGTTTTTTTTTTGGCCTGTCTCTAATCTCTGTTCATTGGTTTAAGAACTGTTTTTTTTTCTGATGATTCCAGATAGATGCTTCCATGTAGTGAGTCTTTGGTAGTGCTATATATTTTCTGTTTGTTTCTTCTTATATTTGATGTTTTGCTTCATTTGATAGATCACTACATTTACCAAAAAATCTGGTCAGTGTGTTATAATTTTTTCCTAGTACAAAGTAACTAATCAAAGTCTGTTATCTCAGTATGTGGATTATTTCAGATGTGAAGTTTTAAATGTGATGTATTTTAGATGTGGTGAACTTTCTTTGGATTTATCATGACAGTTCAGTAGATAAGAGATAAGTAGATTTATTCTTTTCATGGAAATGCATCTTTTGCTGAACCAGTCAGTGGGCTATATTCAGCAGGTAAATTGAAGGACACCGAATGATCTTGGTGCCGCCATACTTGAGTCAGTGCCACTTGGTGACAAAATTTTGAAACAAATGCAGCGCAAAAGTTTAGATTAAAAACTTTCACTTTCTCTTCAAAATGAGGTATCAGGTGTTATTACGGGTGTTACGTTATGCCTGTAATAAATGTTTTAAAGTGTTCAGGGACTTTATGTATTCCCTGTGGATTTTATTTCTTTAGTTACATTTAGACTCACGTGTAGACCATTATGTGTCACAAAGTATCTCAAAAATAACATAAACCCTAAGAAAATATTGAATGAGTAATATCTTTGATTGGATAAAAAAAAAGTTCCAGACTTCAAGAGGCAAAAAAGTAATAAATGATTTGTCAGGAGATGTCCTGATGCATTATATTGATAATGTTTTTTTTTTTACAAATGTCCATTACTTTTATTCTTCTATTATTTTCTCTGCAGGTGATGAACCCTTCTATTCAGCATCAGATTACTCTGATGAGGATCTGGACCAACTCTCAGAGTAAGTTTCAGTTTGTTTTGTTTCTGAGTGCTTTGGAAGTCAAACATTTTAAATGTCTTATAATAATGTTAGCTTATTATTTAATATAACTATCAATATGTTATAAATATATATATATATTTATAACATATATTTATAGCATATTGATAGTTATGTTAAATAATAAGCTAACATTATTATAAGACATTTTATATATATATAACTTGCATTAAAGTGTGGTTCTATTGTCATAGCACATTTTTTCACTAGAGTTCTTTCTCCCTCCATGACAAAAATTATGTAATTCTGTTCTGAAAATAAATTAAAATATGTTGTAAATAGGAAAGGTAGGTAGAGATAACCTTATCATGCCTTAGAGCCACATATAGATGCGGTGTTAGTAGTGGCCATATTTTCCTTGACCTGTCAGGACACTAGAGGGTGATGTGGTCAACATCACACCTGGCTGCCTTTCCTTCCCCAACTCCAGAAGTCAGATACCCATTTCTACAGCTGGGTGACTGGGGCACCTTTGGCCAGATTTGAACCCCCAACCTTTGCCATGAGAGACTGACACAGTAGCCGCTTTCCCAATCAGATGCCCATGTTGTAAATAGGAATCTTACATTTGAATTTGTTGTATGTTATTTGATATTATCATTTTTGTTTTGAACTCTCAGCATTTGATTTTTTTATGGAGAGTATCACTGATTAAAATAATCTTCTGGATCATCAGCATGTTGACCATCAAACCTGTGGATGATAATGCATCTGTTGCCAACACCATCAATGTTCTCATGAGGATGTCTCTAGGAGAGCTTCTTATAAACCTGTCCAAGGTTAGAAAACTATAACATAATCATTATCAAACACATTAAGTTCTGTGGTCATTCATTGGTAATGTTTGATTGCAATTTATTTTCTTGTAAGAAAATAATTGGCGATGACAGACTGTTCAGTAAGATAAAGATGTTCATCTAGCAGTTATGTGGGGTGGGGAGGGAGGCCTCACTGGCATTTTCAAAGTGAGAAGAGGAATGAAGAAGCCAGTGAATGAGCAATGAATCTAACAAAGAAAAAGATATCATGACAGGCTTGACTGAAGACACCAGATAAATGTATAGCACTACTTAATGATGTGCTTAATATGTGTGTATGCATGCAAGGATTTGTGTGCTTATGTGTGTGTATGAGAGAGAGTAGGGCAGAATCTTACATAATATTTATGAACAGTCGGGTCTTGCATGCATTTTCTCTGATATGACCGATCATGCCATAGTCACCTCAGTAAATGGCATTTGTGCTTATATTTCCCATACCTGTCAGCACATGACACATTGATGTGGTCAGCATCATGTCTGTTTGCTATCCCTTCATCAGTTTCAGAAGGAGCTAGGTACCCATTTTTATAGCTGGATGATGTAAAAGTCACCAATTCTAGTCCATGAAAATCTTTTATCATCACAGCATAACAAAACATAATAATTTGTGTCACAAAAGGATTGTTCAAAACTCTTTTAAGTTCTTGACTACATGTAAAAATTATTGAAACTGGATTACATTGCCAGTGCTTATTTGGTTTCACCATGAAAGGGGCTGCTTTCATTTTTTTTTTCTTTTGTAGGAGATGGACAAAGAAGAGAAGGCATATCTCATGTTGAGAGTGGACAGACTAAGAATAGATTCAGCACTCACAGTTCATGGCTATGCTGCTTATGCTACTCTGGGCGGTGTTCAATTGGTAGACAAGATACATGTTGGTGAGCAGCTTGTGTTTCATGAACCATAAAGTAGTCAATTGTTCAAGAATGTTCATAGAAGTGTATTATGTTAGGTTTGTTGTTCATAAATGTTCATTAAGAGTATATCATGTTTGGTCTGTTGTTCATAAATGTTCGTAAGAATATATCATGTTTGGTACGTTGTTATGAATATTCATATGAATGTATTATGGTAATGCAGTGGCTGTGCCATAGGAACGTAAGTTGGTTAGAATCATCATCCTTGCAATCAAGACCAGCACTGGGCGTATGCTCCAGGAAGACTAACTTCTTACTCCTAACAAAAAAAATATAAAAATGTGCTCCTCATAGGTCAGTATTCCTCATTCTCTGAGGTGTGTGCCCAAGGCAGCTTCTTAGTTGGTCTAATTGTAGCACTGACACTTTGTGCACTTAAAAAAATTTCACAGGTCCTTTGATCCAGCTCTTTGTGGTATGTTATTGTGTATAGTGTCTGATAGAACCAGTTCTGTGTTGATATACTGTTCTTTTTTTGCTCATTCATATCCTGTCTAGTAGCACCACATTTTACTGCCAGTTGTCACCTAAGCAGAAACCCCATATCAAGTGTATATTCTGACTTACCATCCTTCATGAGGATGTAGAAACTATCTTTTCACAATACTTTAATGATAATAAAATGTTCTGTGGGTAATGGTGAAATAGTTTGACATATTATGCATGTTATCTTCAGTTCAGAAATAAAGTGATAACAGCATTATACTGTAATACATCTTACTGTAATAATATTTTGTGGTATTTCTTAAATTTAAAAAAAAAATTACATGAATTTCTGATCAGAAATATGATGTGAAGAACAATGGGTTAAATGTTTTACGAAATTTCTATCGACTTAGCTCATTTTTTGGTACAGTTATTTAGTAGTTTCCTTAAAATTCATATTTTTATATGATTTTGTAAATCCAGATCTGTGAATGGATTTTAAAAAGAACTGGAAAAACATTAAAGAGGGAAATGGTTATTGTTGTTATTCTATAAAATACATGATCTCCAGAAACCACACACTAATGTTCCAAGTAACTGAAATTGTAATGATTTTAAACTACAGATATCATATTAGATTCAGCTTCCCAAAGACCCAGAAACAGGCGAAAGAAATTCTGCCAAGATGCCGATTTGGCTTGATTTGCCATACAGCCAAATTCTGTGGCAAAATGTTTGCTATGGCCAGACTCTGACAAAAGACTTTGCCATTAGTTTCAACAAATGGAACTTAACCAAAAGATGAGGTCAGCTTGATTTCTGGACACTTGTTTCTGCTGATTCGTATATCTTCAAACTCTTTATCTGCCCATGTAAAAAACAGACGAATAATTTCAGCCAGTCCATCTTGGCAGACTTCATCACCATGAGGACTGTGGTGAAGCTGCTCATCTGCCAGACTGAGGGGACATATGTTACAATTGGCACCATAAGGATGTGGGGGGTATAGTCTTGGCTAGGTTCGTTTGCTCAGGTAACTGTCTCAGCACTCAAGCAGCCATCTTTTCTCCCATATTCCAAGTGGAAAAGAAAAAGAATTCCTAAATGAAAAAACAGTGTAATGTAATTTTAAACTGTTGAAACTGATATATTAAGTAAATAATGTTTATTTAGGTCACTCAGGAGAGTATATGGAGGTCCTCAGTACAAACACAGCAAATAACAGCAATCTGATATCCATAATGTACAGAAAGGTATTTGTTACTGTCCTTCCTATGTAAGACACAGTCATTTAATGTTTAGTCTTCCTATATTGGTTGTTATGTGATTTATTTTATATTATTGTTTACAGTTAATTTATATAGTTCATATTCTTCAGCATTATATACCTTCACTGGTTAGTTCTATGACTAATGCTGCAATGCAGATATCTTTTATTTTGGCCACTGAGAAAGCTAATTTAAAATTTAAAAAAATTAACCCCTTCAGTATATATTTTCTTAATGAAAACCAATGCTCAGTAATGTGTGCCCATATGGTAAGTCCTTCACAGAAGCCAGTCTAGAAACATCTCCTTGTCTAGCCAGGGCACTAGCTTCAGTGGGTGTTGTGTTTAGAATGTCACTGCTTTCAGCAACATGGTCTCCTTGACCAACCCCTTCCCCATTTCCCCAATATTACACTGATACCATTCCCAGCAACTCATTTATATGCATATGTGTATTATACTGAATCATATTCATCATAACGAAGTTGCAAACATATAAAAATAGATATTTCAGTTAAAGATGTCAGTGTTTATATTCTTTTCCTGCATTTCTGTGTCCAGGTTGAGCCTGACTGCCCAGATTTTGCTACCTACTATGGTGGAGTGGAGCATGCAGTCAAGATTAAAGTTCTGTCAATATCAACACTGTTTGATCAAGCCAGCATGATGTATCTCAATGCTTTTATTCAGGGCATTGTTTCCAGGTGTGTAATTATCACCTGTGCTTTGTGAGGTTATGTGTGTTTTGTGTGAAATATGCTTATAATTTTTTATGTGCTTATGAGACTGTGTGTAGTAACAGCATTTTATGTTAAATATAATACTTTGTTTATTTTTTGTGGTAACACTGATGATCTGTAAAGATGTATATACTCATGCATAAACATCAGTGATTCAGAAAGATGTGTAAACAACTGTAGTTTATTCTAAAAGAATGTATGTACCCCTACAAAAACAACAACAGTGAACCAGAAAATTGTGTGTACCCTGGAGTAATGTCAGAATGTCGTAACACCAGTTATCCAGTAAAATTTATATATATATATATATATATATATATACATACACTCAAGTAAAAACATCAGTGGATTTCTGTTCACTTTTTCTGTGAATTTCAAGAGCATCATAGATTTTTTTTGTTGAGCTGTTGTACCCAACTTGTTATATAAAGCATGATCCATTTGTATAAGAGATGAAATGTATGAATTCTAAGATGTTTGTTGGCGAGGTAAAGGTCTTCACTGATGATCTTCAGCAGTGTTTGGCAGCTTTTTTAGCCTCTTTAAAAAAACACAAAAAAAAGAGTTAATTTGATGTCCATCTTTGAAACCTTTTGAGAGTCCCTGAATCCCCTGATTTATCTGGTGAATATTCTTGGTCAGCAGGAGATACATTTGTGATATGTACATGTATATTTATGTACTATCTTATTACACATTTGTGATATGTACATCTATATTTATGTACTATCTTATTACACTTTGTCTCAACAGTGTTCAGAATCTAGATATGAAAACTAGCAGCAGTTCAGTGATGACAACATCTGACATAGGTGCCAAGGATAAGGTATCCATTACGGATCGAATTATAAATATCACAGATCAAGGCGAGTGATTATGTTTATAAATAAATGTGTCCCATCTTTCATATTTTCTGCTGTCAGTGTCATAATTTATTGTAATCATCAGATTAAAAAATGATAAACATCTGTTTTGTTCATCATAACAAGTAAAACCACTTATGTGGCCATTATAATTTTTATCAGCACAGTTGGTGCTCATGTTGACATGAGCTTGTCATTGTTTTCAGTACTGTCATTTTTATAGTACAACTTCTACAATCTTCACCCGTTACCACTGCAATATTGCAACAGCCAAAACTTCTGAATCTGTTGCCCCAGTATTGATAGAATTGGCTCCATAGAAGTTGTTAATGATGTCTTATTAAAGATGATGCTTCTTGTAGCAAAAACTAGCATCTGACATCCATCTGCTTTAGTATAATCTGTGAAGATGTAAATTGTCATGTAAGTGCTGTCATGAAAGTGATCATAACTGATGTTGTTGATGAAAAGAATGTCATTCACTAGGTTAGCAGGTGAATAAGTGAAAAATAAATTGTGGTAATATAAATAAGGAGAGTCAGAACAGTTATTTGAGTAAATTACAGGAGAAGGAAGTAAACAGCTGTGGAACCCAATGTTACCATGTACATTATTTGTCACCTAAGATGAAGACACTCAGGAAATTATTTAATGCATACGCCAGCAGAATGGTAATTAAAAAAGCACCCTCTTTCAACTGCTGTCAAATGTGTGACATATATATAACTCTCTCTCTCTCTCTCTCTCTATATATATATATATATATATATATATATATATATATATATATAAGGGATAAGAAGTTCTTCTTTTAATTATATGAGAAAAAATATTACTGCATTTTCTGTGTTTTCTTGGAGAATTTGCAGAAGACAAAGACAAAGAAAACTGAGCCTCACTGGCCTTAACATCATGTGTTATATAGGCCAGATTTTCATTACTAAATCGTTAGCCCCGTATTTTATATGAGCAAACCTGGTTTTGACCCCATACAGTGCATTAAGCCCAAATATCATTTGGGCTAGTACTGTGCTGTCATGTATTGAGTGAAATGAAGCCAAGCTTCTAAAAATAATTATGGAAATTTCTTCATTAATATTAATGAGTGGTTGAGGTCAGCTAGGCAAGGAGATGTTTCTAAGTAATGTTTTCAGCATAGTTTTTTTCACTGAAAATATGACAAAGGTTAAAATCATAATGAACAGACAAACAAAATGTTTTGGACTTGTCATTAGGAGACCGCAATTAGAGAACCAGACAAGCACTGGAAAACTCAAAAGTTAAAAAAAAAGAAAGAAAAATATTTAAAAAAAACTGACCATGGGATGAAAAATTGAAGACAGCTGATAGAGATACCAAGTTCACAAAAAAAAAAGTAGATAAGTATGATTTTCATTGTCAGCAGTGTACCTAAATGAATAAAAGACCAGCTTTTGTGACAGTGATGTCTTTGTTTCATCTCAACAGTGGATAGCATGCCATTGAACAGCACAAAGGTGAACCTAATAGCAGAAATGCAAGATTTCACAGTGCGACTGACAGATTCTGATAACAGCCTTGCTGAAGTCAAGATCAAAGGTTGGTAAAAACTATTCATGCAGTGTGTAGAGGACCACATTAGAACATTTTTTTTTAACATAAGATGAAATGTGACACAAAAGAATTGGTTTTAGCTTACCTCACTTTTTCTCTTCATAAACAGATGAGAGTGAGGTTCTTTCCTGCCCACTTTCTGGCATCTTTTACACTTTGCTAGAGTTCCAGGTGTATTGATCTTGTCCTTCCAGGAACTGATTAGCAGAGTTGAGAGGAGCATAAAACGACATAAGCAAGATACATTCTCTGTACTAATTGTCCAGGGAGTATGAAATTTTAAAAAAAAATGAAAAAGAAAACTTTTTGCTAACCTTTTTTCTTGCATTGACTGTCAGTTCTAGCTCTCATTTTTTTTGTCCAAAAATATTTGATTTTCTGTGAATTTTTAAAATACATCTCATCTTTTATCAATGCAAAGTTAACTTCACGTGTAACTTCACTGTGATTATGTAGTATTTCTGCAGAAAAAAATCATCTTTTACACGTTTTGAATGCAGGTTTTGAAGGGAGTGTTGTTGCAAAACCTACAAAGACAATCATTCGGTCTCGCCTGAAAGACTTGAGCATCAGGGACTGTACTGCTGGAGCTATCTATCAGAATGTAATTTTTCTTTTTTTCTTTTTCTCTCTTCGATGTTCACAATGAATGTTAATGGATGTTAAGCAAAAGGAGAATGACCAAAGGTGAAATTGTCTGAAATAATCTCATTAAAAATTATCTAAGGATAATTTTGCCATTACAGTAAAATTAAAAGTCAGATCTGGGTGTCAAATGTTGAACCACATAAGAAAAGCTTACAAACAGATTCAGAGCCACATGATAGGTCTTAGAGAGATATCCCAAAGAATTATACTTTTGTATCTTTATAGATGCAGCTGTGATTTTTGATTATGTTTTATCTCCTGAAATATTGAGAAGGTTGTCCTTAGCAGCATGCTTATGAAAATATTAGACAATAGCTGTAAACTAAATTGGGAGCAGGTCACTTTGAATAACTCTGCTCAAACATCTTCAAGCTTGTCATTGAACCCAGCCTTATGGCCGAAAGAAAATGACTATCTAAGCAGACCGTGATGAGCAAGCTGACATTGTTACTAGAAGCACCAATGGAGAGGTAAGACAAGGTCATGATTGGCGCTGGCTTGTTGGCACTAATAACTGCTGTTGCTCCGGTCCAGTCATGTTTGTTATCAGGTGATAATGATAAATAAAACATTCAGTGAAACACTGTGAGTTTTAAATTTATCAGCTTTTAAAAGTTTTGAACTATTACTTTCGCTGCTAAAGACGTGTTTACTCATTTTCTTAACTCTTTGTATACTGGGGGTATTTCTCTCAAAAGACCAAGGGGGGAGGGGGTAAATTTCACAATGTGGAATGGGATGGTTGTCACATTTAAAAGAATGACAAAGGCATAATCTGATTTATAGTATCATATATTATATGTTAATTTGAAGAAGAAAATATGTATTTTGTTTTTCTAATAAAATTTTTTTACATTTTGTTAGTATACAACAACAAAAAAGAGCTAAGAACTGAGAAGAAAGAATGGAAAATGAAGGAATAAAATACATTTTTTGTCACTTACCCATCAAGTTAATCCACTGTACTTGGTCATATAATTCCATAATGAATAAAAATGTACACAAACACCTTTTCTTCACAATTCTTCCAAAATTTACATGAAAATATACACTAGTTATGCATTCACAGCAAACTAAAAACACCAGGTGGGTGGGTAATATTTACATGAAAACAAGTGGGCGGTCGTTGACTAATATTTACCAGAAAACAGGCCATTGTGTTTTTTTTTTTGTTTTTTTTTAAATTTGAAGCATTCTACAACATTTAATTTTTTAAATTACACAATCTCCAGCATTACTTATTGTAATATTACAGCTAGTACTAGCAAAAAGCTGAGAAGTAGTATCACCAGCTACCCTTCTAACACATTTTGCTGCTGGACCAAAAAAAACATCCTAATCCTTTGAATCAGCGCCACGTGGGTCTGAAAATTCAGTCTCTACTACTGCATTCTTTACACCACAGTCTAAACATTTTAAAATTAAATTCTGAACTTGTAATGCAGAAATACGCTGCTCTGGACGAAATAAACTAGCACTGGAAGCCATATTTGTTGATAAACAAAGGCCTAGCGACGATAAACTTGGAAAAACTCGCTTTAAATGAACACAGAATCGCTCTGTTTTTCGCTCTGTTCGCTTCAGTCATGAGGCCGGAAGGAAGTCAACTGCTGGTTTTAAGATACTTTGATTATTTTCAAAATTAGAGAGCTACAAACCATCATCACGCTGCGCGACTAATGGTATCCCTATACAGGGATACAACCACGCAGGACACTTGCCAAAATAGAGAAAGAGTTAAAATAGAGTCATTTGCAACAACATGGCTGCGTTGGCAAAACATTTTTTTGCTGGATCTTGGGATTTGTATTTGGTAGTCAAAGACTTTGCCATGGCACCACATAATTATCATAAGATCTTTAGCAATGACATTGCAAAAAGAACTCAATTTTCTTTTACTCTCTCCAGATTCTAATGATGCAAGATGATGGCTTCTTTGACTTGAAGGTTTGTAGAGGTCTTTGACATTGCAGATAATAATTTATTCATTGTTTAGTTTGCTGATTTTTTGTTTAAGATTTCATAATGAACATTTTTTAAATTCCATTTTCAATCCAAATATTCTGCGCCTGACAACAACAACAAAAAAATGTAGTTAAAAAAATTAATGCAGAATTATTTTCTTTCATATGTCATTTACTCATCACTGTCAAATTCTCAAAACAGATGAAACTTTACAAAACTAACCTGTGGTTGAAAAATTTAGTCTTTTTAGGTGGATGAAAACTGGTGTTTCAGAAATGATGAATAGAAGCATGAATTAAAAAATAATTAATTAAATAAATGATGAGGAATAGACCAGACTGTCAGTTTCACATTTTTGTTGTCCCTCAGCTTGTTAAATACAACAAATCGCGGTCTTTAGCAGAAAACAGCCAGACACCTGCTCATGGACTTGACTACAGTTTCAGGCTTAGACTGGGTCAGATGCAGGCAGCGGTGCTGGGAAAATTCTACTGGGAAATAACAGTAAGTAATGGCCACTGTTTTGTTCAGATTGTTTAGAAAAGTTTTAAATGTTTAATTTTGATTTCAGAACGTGAAAATAGCATAAATGTTATATAAAAGCCATATGGGTAGTAGTAGAAGAAATGGCCACAGAACTCAGACCTAAGGTGCAGAATCTGTGGAGGTATCATGAGGATCTGGAAAAGACTGTGGACTTCACCCTGGCAACCAGGCTTCTGATTTAGCATGACCAAGAACTTGAATGCCAAAGAAGAAGAGGGTAATAAAAGGTCGTAGTATTATTTAAATTGTTTATAAAGGCTTTAAAAAAACA
Source organism: Achatina immaculata (assembly GCA_009760885.1). Classification (NCBI taxonomy): domain Eukaryota; kingdom Metazoa; phylum Mollusca; class Gastropoda; order Stylommatophora; family Achatinidae; genus Lissachatina; species Lissachatina immaculata. The sequence continues at coordinate 22,523,768 of CM019692.1, read as the reverse complement.
GCATTTTGATTTTAAGAAATGTAAAAGCCATAAACATAGTTGCAGTGTCAACTAATAATGGAGATGCAATGAGGGATAGTAAAAAGAGGACATCTGTTGCTCTTCAAAAAATAAAACAACTAAAGAAGCTGTGGAGAGGAACAGACAGAACTAAAAAAATAAGATTTTTAAGGGCATGCATATGTCTGTGAGACCAGGATACTTAACAAAACAGCGGAGAAACACATAAATGCCTTTGAATGCAAATGCTACAGAAGAGTCCTTCAAATATCATGGACACAAAAAAAGAACAAATATATCCATACTACAAGAACTTTATATTGGAGAAGGTTGGCGAGTAAGAAAGATTAAACAGAGAAAACTGAAATAATTTTTTGACATATTAAACGTCATGATAATCTAGAGAAGACCATTTTGGAAGGATACATAATGGGAAAAAAGAAGACCAAGGTGAAGATGGCTGCAAAACATCATTGATGATCTGCGAATGGACACATCAGCAGCAGAGCAACCAAGAGGCCTATAGGAGAGCTGTTAGGGAGACAAAGTTCCACAAGGGACATGCAAATGACTGACTGACTGGGTGTCTGAAAAGGTATTCTTCAGTTAGATCATAAGATGATGCTTGTTTTTGTTCATCTGTGGAAACTGAGTGTAATTTGATAAAGCAAGAATATTGAAACTGAATGGAATATTCATAGTTCAGTTTAGTTATATGATTATACTTGATAGTGCTGTTAGGTTATTTGATTATACACTGTGCTTGACAGTGCAGTTAGGTTATTTGATTATACACTGTGCTTGACAGTGCAGTCATCTGATTATACAGTGTACTTAATAGTGCAGTTTAATTATCTGATTACACAGTGCACTTGATAATGCAATTTCTTTATCTGATTATACAATGTACTTGATAGTGCAGTTTAGTCACCTGATTATACAGTGTACTTGATAGTGCAGTTTAGTCACCTGATTATACAGTGTACTTGATAGTGCGGTTTAGTCACCTGATTATACAGTGTACTTGATAGTGCGGTTTAGTCACCTGATTATACAGTGTACTTGATAGTGCGGTTTAGTCACCTGATTATACAGTGTACTTGATAGTGCGGTTTAGTCACCTGATTATACAGTGTACTTGATAGTGCGGTTTAGTCACCTGATTATACAGTGTACTTGATAGTGCGGTTTAGTCACCTGATTATACAGTGTACTTGATAGTGCAGTTTAGTCACCTGATTATACAGTGTACATCAGTGTTTTCCAGGTTTGTTCAGGCTCTTGCCCCCTTTTCTCCTAGGCCACATCCTCAATGCCTCCCTATGTACTGCTCGTTCAGTGACTAACTAGAATATGTACTACACAACTTAAAACTTAAGCTAGCAAGCCAGTTTATTTAACAGTATGAAGGAGTAGATTTATAACTCACCTCATTCATTCATATGACATGTCCTTTCCAGAACGTTGTCCCTCTCACAGCCTCCCTGAATTATATATGCAATAATTAGTCTATAAGTATACAACCATACACTAGTATAGCTTGTTTTCTATAGTAGTCATTAACTCTTTCACGACCGCGTACTTCCAAATCAATCCTTAGTTTCTGACAACGCGGACATTGGAGAAGGGCGCGGACAGTTTGGAGAACGGGGGTCCCTGTGTAAAAGTTATTGTACCAACTTAATTCCATGATCACCACATGTGTATCACACATTAAATTAAGTGAAAATGAATGAAGATTCCATAAATGAAGTTATTTGTCATTAAAAAAAAAAACAAAGAAAAGAAAAAACTGGTATGAAGCGATGGATCGATTTTTTGGTGCTAAAAAATGTTAGGGCTGAGCAATAAAATCTACTTTATACTTACCTTAACTATGTCATAATCCAATATAGAATACATAGTCATTCAAATTTCAACACAGAAAAATCAATATTTATGGATGTTTGTGACATCTGATAAATCTAACAGATCTACAGCTATGAGAAACACATATAGTAAGATAGGTCTAGTCGGTCGGTGTGACCATTCTACCACTCAGTCTCGAAATAAACTGAATTTTACCCCCCTATCTATATTTCCAATATGGCTTCCATTCCCCACGCTTAAAATTGGTGGTGAAAGAAAAAGGGCCAGTAGGGAGGGTGGTGAAAGAAAAAGGGCCAGTAGGGAGGGTGGTGAAAGAAAAAGGGCCAGTAGGGAGGGCGGTTAAGAAAAAGGGGCAGTGGGGGGGGAGCGTTATGGAAAAAACAAAGCAGCGGACAAGGGCAATAATACCTTCCTTTGATAGTCCAAAGAGTTTGAAAGGGACAGGCGCTTCAAAGCTTCTTTCACCACCCTCCCTACTGGCCCTTTTTCTTTCACCGCCCTCCCTACTGGCCCTTTTTCTTTCACCACCCTCCCTACTGACCCCTTTTCTTTCACCACCCTCCCTACTGACCCCTTTTCTTTCACCACCCTCCCTACTGGCCCTTTTTCTTTACCACTCTCCCTACTGGCCCCTTTTCTTTCACCATCCTCCCTACTGGCCCTTTTTCTTTCACCGCCCTCCCTACTGGCCCTTTTTCTTTCACCACCCTCCCTACTGACCCCTTTTCTTTCACCACCCTCCCTACTGACCCCTTTTCTTTCACCACCCTCCCTACTGGCCCTTTTTCTTTCACCACCCTCCCTGCTGGCCCTTTTCCTTTCACTGCCCTCCCTGCTGGCCCTTTTCCTTTCACCGCCCTTCCTACTGGCCCTTTTTCTTTCACCACCCTTCCTTCTGGCCCTTTTTCTTTCACCACCCTCCCTGCTGCTCCTTTTTCTTTCACCATCCTCCCTACTGGCCCTTTTTCTTTCACCACCCTCCCTACTGGCCCTTTTTCTTTCACCACCCTCCCTACTGGCCCTTTTTCTTTCACCACCCTCCCTGCTGCTCTTTTTTCTTTCACCACCCTCCCTGCTGCTCTTTTTTCTTTCACCATCCTCCCTGCTGCTCTTTTTTCTTTCACCACCCTCCCTGCTGCTCTTTTTTCTTTCACCACCCTCCCTGCTGCTCTTTTTTCTTTCACCACCCTCCCTCCTGGCCCTTTTTCTTTCACCACCCTCCCTGCTGCTCTTTTTTCTTTCACCACCCTCCCTCCTGGCCCTTTTTCTTTCACCACCCTCCCTCCTGGCCCTTTTTCTTTCACCACCCTCCCTGCTGCTCTTTTTTCTTTCACCACCCTCCCTACTGGCCCTTTTTCTTTCACCACCCTCCCTACTGGCCCTTTTTCTTTCACCACCCTCCCTGCTGGCCCTTTTCCTTTCACTGCCCTCCCTACTGGGCCTTTTTCTTTCACCACCCTTCCTACTGGCCCTTTTTCTTTCACCACCCTTCCTACTGGCCCTTTTTCTTTCACCACCCTCCCTGCTGCTCCTTTTTCTTTCACCATCCTCCCTACTGGCCCTTTTTCTTTCACCACCCTCCCTACTGGCCCTTTTTCTTTCACCACCCTCCCTACTGGCCCTTTTTCTTTCACCACCCTCCCTACTGGCCCTTTTTCTTTCACCACCCTCCCTACTGGCCCTTTTTCTTTCACCACCCTCCCTACTGGCCCTTTTTCTTTCACCACCCTCCCTGCTGCTCTTTTTTCTTTCACCACCCTCCCTGCTGCTCTTTTTTCTTTCACCACCCTCCCTGCTGCTCTTTTTTCTTTCACCACCCTCCCTGCTGCTCTTTTTTCTTTCACCACCCTCCCTCCTGGCCCTTTTTCTTTCACCACCCTCCCTGCTGCTCTTTTTTCTTTCACCACCCTCCCTCCTGGCCCTTTTTCTTTCACCACCCTCCCTCCTGGCCCTTTTTCTTTCACCACCCTCCCTGCTGCTCTTTTTTCTTTCACCACCCTCCCTGCTGCTCTTTTTTCTTTCACCACCTGATTATACAGTGTACATCAGTGTTTTCCAGGTTTGTTCAGGCTCTTGCCCCCTTTTCTCCTAGGCCACATCCTCAATGCCTCCCTATGTACTGCTCGTTCAGTGACTAACTAGAAATGTACTACACAACTTAAAACTTAAGCTAGCAAGCCAGTTTATTTAACAGTATGAAGGAGTAGATTTATAACTCACCTCATTCATTCATATGACATGTCCTTTCCAGAACGTTGTCCCTCTCACAGCCTCCCTGAATTATATATGCAATAATTAGTCTATAAGTATACAACCATACACTAGTATAGCTTGTTTTCTATAGTAGTCATTAACTCTTTCACGACCGCGTACTTCCAAATCAATCCTTAGTTTCTGACAACGCGGACATTGGAGAAGGGCGCGGACAGTTTGGAGAACGGGGGTCCCTGTGTAAAAGTTATTGTACCAACTTAATTCCATGATCACCACATGTGTATCACACATTAAATTAAGTGAAAATGAATGAAGATTCCATAAATGAAGTTATTTGTCATTAAAAAAAAAAACAAAGAAAAGAAAAAACTGGTATGAAGCGATGGATCGATTTTTTGGTGCTAAAAAATGTTAGGGCTGAGCAATAAAATCTACTTTATACTTACCTTAACTATGTCATAATCCAATATAGAATACATAGTCATTCAAATTTCAACACAGAAAAATCAATATTTATGGATGTTTGTGACATCTGATAAATCTAACAGATCTACAGCTATGAGAAACACATATAGTAAGATAGGTCTAGTCGGTCGGTGTGACCATTCTACCACTCAGTCTCGAAATAAACTTGAATTTTACCCCCCTATCTATATTTCCAATATGGCTTCCATTCCCCACGCTTAAAATTGGTGGTGAAAGAAAAAGGGCCAGTAGGGAGGGTGGTGAAAGAAAAAGGGCCAGTAGGGAGGGTGGTGAAAGAAAAAGGGCCAGTAGGGAGGGCGGTTAAGAAAAAGGGGCAGTGGGGGGGGAGCGTTATGGAAAAAACAAAGCAGCGGACAAGGGCAATAATACCTTCCTTTGATAGTCCAAAGAGTTTGAAAGGGACAGGCGCTTCAAAGCTTCTTTCACCACCCCCCTACTGGCCCTTTTTCTTTCACCGCCCTCCCTACTGGCCCTTTTTCTTTCACCACCCTCCCTACTGACCCCTTTTCTTTCACCACCCTCCCTACTGACCCCTTTTCTTTCACCACCCTCCCTACTGGCCCTTTTTCTTCACCACCCTCCCTACTGGCCCCTTTTCTTTCACCATCCTCCTACTGGCCCTTTTTCTTTCACCGCCCTCCCTACTGGCCCTTTTTCTTTCACCACCCTCCCTACTGACCCCTTTTCTTTCACCACCCTCCCTACTGACCCCTTTTCTTTCACCACCCTCCCTACTGGCCCTTTTTCTTTCACCACCCTCCCTGCTGGCCCTTTTCCTTTCACTGCCCTCCCTGCTGCCTTTTTCTTTCACCATCCTCCCTACTGGCCCTTTTTCTTTCACCACCCTCCCTACTGGCCCTTTTTCTTTCACCACCCTCCCTACTGGCCCTTTTTCTTTCACCACCCTCCCTACTGGCCCTTTTTCTTTCACCACCCTCCCTACTGGCCCTTTTTCTTTCACCACCCTCCCTACTGGCCCTTTTTCTTTCACCACCCTCCCTGCTGCTCTTTTTTCTTTCACCACCCTCCCTGCTGCTCTTTTTTCTTTCACCACCCTCCCTCCTGGCCCTTTTTCTTTCACCACCCTCCCTCCTGGCCCTTTTTCTTTCACCACCCTCCCTACTGGCCCTTTTTCTTTCACCGCCCTCCCTGCTGTCCCTTTTTCTTTCACTGCCCTCCCTACTGGCCCTTTTTCTTTCACCACCCTTCCTACTGGCCCTTTTTCTTTCACCACCCTTCCTTCTGGCCCTTTTTCTTTCACCACCCTCCCTGCTGCTCCTTTTTCTTTCACCACCCTCCCTACTGGCCCTTTTTCTTTCACCACCCTCCCTACTGGCCCTTTTTCTTTCACCACCCTCCCTACTGGCCCTTTTTCTTTCACCACCCTCCCTACTGGCCCTTTTTCTTTCACCACCCTCCCTACTGGCCCTTTTTATTTCACCACCCTCCCTGCTGCCCCCTTTTTCTTTACAACCCTCCCTACTGGCCCTTTTTATTTCACCACCCTCCCTGCTGCTCCTTTTTCTTTCACCACCCTCCCTACTGGCCCTTTTTCTTTCACCACCCTCCCTACTGGCCCTTTTTCTTTCACCACCCTCCCTGCTGCTCCTTTTTCTTTCACTGCCCCCTTGGTCCTTTCCAGCACTCACAGGAGGGAGGTATCACCCATTCTGGGAAGTACTGGTGTGCATGATAGTGAGGTTTCATCACCTGATTGTACAGTGTGCATGATAGTGAGGTTTCATCACCTGATTATACAGTGTGCATGGTAGTGAGGTTTCATCATCTGATTGATTGTACAGTGTACATAATAGTGAGGTTTCATCATCTGATTGATTGTACAGTGTACATGATAGTGAGGTTTCATCATCTGATTGATTGTACAGTGTACATGATAGTGAGGTTTCATCATCTGATTGATTGTACAGTATACATGATAGTGAGGTTTCATCACCTGATTGTACAGTGTTCATGCTAGTGAAGTTTCATCATCTGATTGATTGTACAGTGTACATGATAGTGAGGTTTCATCAACTGATTGTATAATGTACTCAGGAAATGGTGATATGTGCCAGATGCAACAAGATGATAAAATAGATATCACTGAACACCTGAAATGAGGTACATCACAGTGGAGTTTAGACTTTAGAGAAAAAAGAACTGTGAAATCATAGTCCAGAGTTACCTGCTAGAGAAGAAACAGTAATCTGCTTTTGCCTTTTTAAATGATCAATATAATTTATGTAACAAAATCTAATAATGGGTGCATGTTGTCTTCACTGATTTAACTGGCTCAGAGTTCTGTCAGATATTTGTGGAATATGTGACAAGACAATAAATAATCTCTTCACAATTTCTTGTCCTGTTTCAGAAATTCTTTGAGCCACTTATCAACCAAGAGATGGCAGAAATTGCCAAGCAGACAGCACTAGACACCATTAGTAAACAGGTATGTTTTTTATCATTATATCTGAGACTCACAAATGATCCTGGGCTCATTCTATATATTAGTGAGCTGTTTCTTTTATGAACTGGGAGTTTATGAATTTATATAATTTAATTTCTGTGTAAGCATATGTATATTTACATTATTCACTTGTAGTTGTATTTGGAGACCCCTATTATTAATATTTAACACTTATTTTATGTCTTGAATCATGATTATTATTTCTGTGTACTTTAACTCTTTCCACCCACGTTATTTCCAAAAGCGTTCCCTACTGTCCCGATGATGCGGACATTTACATGACATTTTGGGGTGTGTAGAAGTTATTGTACCAAATTAATTCCATGATCATCACTTGTGTATCGCATATTAAAATAAGTGGAAATGAATGAAGATTCCATAAATAAGTTATTTGTCATTAAAAAAAAAAACAAAGAAAAGGAAAAAAACACCACTGGTATGAAATGATGGAATGATTTTTGGGTGCTAAAAAAATTTTTTTTGGGCTGAGCAATAAAATATACTTTATACTTACCTTAATTGTGTCATAACCCAATATAAAATATGTAGTCCAACACAAAAGCATCAATATTTATTGATGTTTTTGACATCCAATAAATCTAACAGGTCTACAACTATGAGAAACACATATAGTAAGATAGGTCTAATCAGTAGGTGTGACCATTCTACCACCTGATCTTGAACAAAATTTGAATATTACACTCTGATGGTGATATTTCACCACCCTCCCTGCTGCTCCTTTTTCTTTCACCACCCTCCCTACTGGCCCTTTTTCTTTCACCACCCTCCCTACTGGCCCTTTTTCTTTCACCACCCTCCCTGCTGCTCCTTTTTCTTTCACTGCCCCCTTGGTCCTTTCCAGCACTCACAGGAGGGAGGTATCACCCATTCTGGGAAGTACTGGTGTGCATGATAGTGAGGTTTCATCACCTGATTGTACAGTGTGCATGATAGTGAGGTTTCATCACCTGATTATACAGTGTGCATGGTAGTGAGGTTTCATCATCTGATTGATTGTACAGTGTACATAATAGTGAGGTTTCATCATCTGATTGATTGTACAGTGTACATGATAGTGAGGTTTCATCATCTGATTGATTGTACAGTGTACATGATAGTGAGGTTTCATCATCTGATTGATTGTACAGTATACATGATAGTGAGGTTTCATCACCTGATTGTACAGTGTTCATGCTAGTGAAGTTTCATCATCTGATTGATTGTACAGTGTACATGATAGTGAGGTTTCATCAACTGATTGTATAATGTACTCAGGAAATGGTGATATGTGCCAGATGCAACAAGATGATAAAATAGATATCACTGAACACCTGAAATGAGGTACATCACAGTGGAGTTTAGACTTTAGAGAAAAAAGAACTGTGAAATCATAGTCCAGAGTTACCTGCTAGAGAAGAAACAGTAATCTGCTTTTGCCTTTTTAAATGATCAATATAATTTATGTAACAAAATCTAATAATGGGTGCATGTTGTCTTCACTGATTTAACTGGCTCAGAGTTCTGTCAGATATTTGTGGAATATGTGACAAGACAATAAATAATCTCTTCACAATTTCTTGTCCTGTTTCAGAAATTCTTTGAGCCACTTATCAACCAAGAGATGGCAGAAATTGCCAAGCAGACAGCACTAGACACCATTAGTAAACAGGTATGTTTTTTATCATTATATCTGAGACTCACAAATGATCCTGGGCTCATTCTATATATTAGTGAGCTGTTTCTTTTATGAACTGGGAGTTTATGAATTTATATAATTTAATTTCTGTGTAAGCATATGTATATTTACATTATTCACTTGTAGTTGTATTTGGAGACCCCTATTATTAATATTTAACACTTATTTTATGTCTTGAATCATGATTATTATTTCTGTGTACTTTAACTCTTTCCACCCACGTTATTTCCAAAAGCGTTCCCTACTGTCCCGATGATGCGGACATTTACATGACATTTTGGGGTGTGTAGAAGTTATTGTACCAAATTAATTCCATGATCATCACTTGTGTATCGCATATTAAAATAAGTGGAAATGAATGAAGATTCCATAAATAAGTTATTTGTCATTAAAAAAAAAAAACAAAGAAAAGGAAAAAAACACCACTGGTATGAAATGATGGAATGATTTTTGGGTGCTAAAAAAATTTTTTTTGGGCTGAGCAATAAAATATACTTTATACTTACCTTAATTGTGTCATAACCCAATATAAAATATGTAGTCCAACACAAAAGCATCAATATTTATTGATGTTTTTGACATCCAATAAATCTAACAGGTCTACAACTATGAGAAACACATATAGTAAGATAGGTCTAATCAGTAGGTGTGACCATTCTACCACCTGATCTTGAACAAAATTTGAATATTACACTCTGATGGTGATATTCAAGATGGCTCCCTTTATCAGGCATGGCAGAAAAACACTAGTTAAACTTTGGATTCAGAAGAGCTCTGACTAGTTAAATGAAAAGTTACATCGAGTTTTCAAACAAAAAAAATTCCGAAGCCTTGTAGGGCTGGAGCGTTGGAATAGACCTTTTGGGGCTGGCACGGGTGGGAACAGTTAAATTAATTCACCACTAATCTGTGAATATTAAATTCCTTGATTATTTAATAATTTCTTCTGTGCTAACATGTGAATTGTTTTACCTCACTGTTTTTTTCTTAAATAAACTTTTGATATAAGACATTCTACAAAGAAAAATAAAGCACATTTTTGTGTTTATATAATGTATACAGTTGACCACATAAATAACTTTGTTTTAAAAAATTAACAAATACAACAAATGCCTCCTTATTGTTTTGGTTTTTGGAAATTAAAATTTGAAATTACCAAATAAGCTAAATATAAGCATAATGTCCTTTGCTTGTAAAAAACAAGGCAAGTATGTTTATAACATAATTTTTTGTGTGTTGTTTTGGGATTTTTGGTCAGATAGCCAAAAGAGTTAAGATACCCACACAAAAATGTTGCTTAATAAAGTATTTTAGAGTTTTATACCATTTTAGCAATAATGTAGAATTCCATGTTGATTAGTAACTTATTATTCAGAGTTATAGGCAACTAATACATGTAGTGAAGATCTTGAGAGAAAATAAAAATCATGTAAGTGTGTCATACCATCATAAAGGTAAATAGAAGATGAGGTGTTAGTGCCCATATTTTCCATGATCTGTCAGCGCTCTAGTACCTGACATGGTCAGCATCACATCTGGCCAGCTTCCCTTCCCCAACCCCAGAAGGTGTCAGATACCCATCTCTGCAGCTCAGTAACCTGTAATATGAGATGACCAAAAAACCACTGCATGACTAGTGCCTAAGATCTTGAAAAAACTGGAGTCAAATCACATTGATAATGGGCTGAGATGGCTTTCGCTAATTGCCAAAACAGACTAAGAAATGAGCTTCACACCAAACTCCGTCACATGCATCATCTCATTTACCTTTATGCTATTGGAATGAATTCAAGAACAATGAGAGATAAGACAGATGAGCAAACAACGTCCTGTCTCATGGGTGATCAGTAAAAGGAGATGGACATATGTTGTTCATATGAGAAGAAACAGTCAGAGAATCCTGAAACAATCCATCAAGTGGAACACAACAGGCCATAGAAAAAGAGGTTGACCACATGAAACTCTAAAGAGGACATTGTTAAAAGAGGCCAGCTTAGCAGGCATAAAAATCCCTTAATGATTTTGAAAAACTCACAGAAAACAGGAAAACTTGGCAAACTACCATACGAGCCCTATGTGACATTTAACGGCACAGGAAGGATGTAAGATGATGTTGGCCATATTGCAGTCAAGCAACCTCTTTCAAGAGCACACCAGGAAAGCAGGATAATATTGACTTTGGATAGTTTACTGACCCAAATACTGACTCCATTGTGCTCCCATGTATATGAATGTAATAATGCATTTATACCTCACTGTAGTCATCTTTACAAATTTCATATTTTTAGAATACATGATAAAAGATTATGGAAAAGGTTATATGGAAATTAACAGAAGAATAGAAATAGCCAAATGCACTGTCCACATAATGGAACATTTTTTTAAAATATAGCACAGTTCTTAAAGTTGAGATTTGTTGAGTGCTTTGAGTACTTGGAATTTCCCTGTGGTGCAGAAATAAGGAAATTAAATAAGAAAATAGAAAAGAAAATTGATACCCTTGAAATGTGGACATACAAAAGAATAGGACATTCCATGGACAGAAAGAAAAACAACAAAGAAGTACTAAACAAATTGAAAGAGAAAAAATGAAAAATATATCTTCTTCTTCTTCTTCTTCGTTCGCACTGTCTGTCTATATCTGCAGTCCTGTCTCTTGGATAAATTTCACTGTTTTTTGTAATTCATGTATGGAACCATACAGCTTATCTTCTTTAGTGGTTTCACTGGGCCAGTAATTATTTCTCAGTGACTCGTAGTTGATGCAGTTCTGGAGGATATGTTCCACAGTTTGGGGCACCTGGGCACATGTACACAGATTAGTAGTACCAACCTTAAACTTTGTATACATATGACTTCGGAGTCGGCTGTGTCCTGTTCGGAGACGGAAGATGGTGACTTGTTCCTTTCTGTTTAGCATGTGATAGTCATCATGTGGTGGTGTTTGTGGCTTCCTGTAGGTTTTTATCATGCTTTTCTTCTGATTATAAGTGACTGGTATGTCAGGTTGCTCCATTTCAGTGCCCTCTTTGGCCAGTTGGTCAGCTTTCTCATTGCCTGGTATCCCACAGTGGGAGGGAATCCATTGCAAAGTGACTCCATGTTGTAAGCCAATTTTTGACAAGGCATCCTTAAGGTCTGGTAGTTTGTTGCACTGAAGAGCCTCCAGTACTGATCTTGCATCTGTGAGAATTACTACAGGACATGTATCAATTCTGGAGTCTGATAGTTTTTCAACTGCAGCAATAATTGCCCTAACTTCTGCATCAAAGTTGTTGCAGTATTTACCAGTGGGTATGGAAATCTTGTCAATGGTGTTGTTTGGATATTCAATATATGCTCCTGCCCCTCCATTCTTTATGGCATTATGTGCAGATCCATCTGTATACACATGTATCCAGGTGTCACATGGATATTTGTCATCTAGAACACTAAGTGTGGCTGTTGATCTTACAAGACTGCTCTGCATCTCACCATTCTGCACACCTTTCACTTCAGTCTGAATAGATATCTGTGTATAATCTGCTTCTTTCCATGGTGTATGCTCTGGTACAGATGATAATGGAGTGACTACAGTTGGAAGGTCAGGTATCAGCTTACGCATACGCTTGGCCTGATGAATGAAGCTGCTTCTTTTAAGCCGTCCTAATGCCAAGTTATTGAATCTCTCCTTCAGGGGATGGCTTACAGAGCTAAGGAATTTTTCTCCCATGGTCATGACCTTTGTGTCTCTACGTTCCTTTAGCGCTTGAACACCAACTATTTTCTGCATTTCTACTATTGGTGTGGACCTCATGGCACCTGTGATAATCCGTAGTGACTGATTTTGAACCTTGTCTAGATTATGCAGCGTAGTGTTTGATGCTGTGCACCAAGATGTTGAGCCATATTCTAAATGTGGTAGAATACTTTGCTGATATACATTCTTGAGGATTCTTTCACTAGCTCCCCATGTGGTTCCACTCAATTTTCTTAATATGGCTAGTTTTCTTCTGGCTTTTGCTTCTGCACTGTTGATGTGTTGCTTCCACGTCAGTTTTGAGTCAAGAGTCACTCCTAAGTAAGTGGGTTGGTTGTCCATCCTTAAGGGTATTTCATTTACAAAGATCTTACCTGCTTTCTGTTTAGATGAGAGGGTGAACAGAGTGGTACTTGATTTCTCTGTGTTGATACTTACACACCATTTGTTTGTCCATGATGTCAAGATGTCTGCTGCTCTTTGGAGTCTCTGTGTAGCAACTGTCGCATATTCATCTGTACACCACATGACCAGATCATCTGCATACAGTGCCGCTTTGATTCCATAGGGAAGTTCCTTGACCAGGTCATTAATGAATACAAGGAATAGTGTAGGCGAAAGGACTCCTCCTTGTGGTACACCGTGTCGCAGAAGTACTTTCTGGCTGTTGTGTCCATCCATTACTACTCTAGCTCTTCTATTGTGTAAATATGACTTTATCCAGTTGTACAGTCTTCCATTCACATTGCAGTTTCTTAGTTTCCACAGCAGACCTTTTTTCCATACTTTATCAAAGGCTTTCTTCAGGTCTATCCACGCTGCTAGTACAAGGTTTTTCTCTTGGAATGCATCCTCAATCTCTTGAGAGAGATAGGTCACTTGATCTTCCGTACTGTAGTACTGCCTAAATCCTGCTTGTTGTGGAACGAGAAGGTTTTCACTTTCTAGGTACCATTTTAGCCTCAGGTCAATGATGCGTTCCATCGTTTTGCATAGGCAGCTAGTGAGACTGATTGGCCTGTAGCTGGAGGCAGTATCACTGTTTTTCCCTGGTTTTAGCAGTGGTACCATGCTTGCTTCCTTCCAGATTTGAGGTAACTTACCTGTGCTCCAGCACATATTGAAAATATCCAACAGCTTTCCCATTGCTGCCATTCCCAGGTTCTTGATCATTTCATTGGACACTCCATCTGGTCCTGGTGATTTCCTTGGTTTCAGTTTACTAACTGCTAGGTCTAACTCACTGCGTGTGATTGGTGCATCCATGACCTCCACTTTTCTGACTTGTTCCTCCTCTTTCTGTGGCTCGATGCGCACTGTACGCTCCTTCTCTGGATGGATATCAATGTTGCAGTCCTGTGCAAACATGCGAGCAAAGTGATCTGCTACCTGCTTACCTGTAAGAGTTTTCCCATCCTCTATTAGTGTAACCTTTGTACTTCTTCCAGTACTCTCATCATTTAACTGTTTGATTAGTTTCCACAGTTTCCTTCCATCCTTTTCAAAGTTTAGGGACTCTGTTTTCTCTCTCCAACTTTCCCGTCTGGCTTGCAGCTTTGCTCTCTGAAATTTGGCCTTAGAATGTTGGTAATTATTGTGGTGTTCTTGGCATGGTCTATTTTCTGCTTGCTTTCGAGCTGCTTCCACGTCATCATGGAGTTTTCCCAGCTCACTAGACCAGTATGGTTTATAGTCCCTGCGAGCTCCTCTGGGAATGGTTTCACGAGCGGCCTGAAGGATACAAGCATTGAATTCCTTCACTATGCTGTTAATATCCTTACCTTCTATGGACAGCTGTCCCACCAGGGTACCTGTACGATGTCTGTACATTGTCCAGTTTGCTTTTTTATAGTTCCATCTGGGGAGAGGGTTACTGGTGTTAAGGAGTTCATTTTCTATTGTCAGGAAGACTGGTCGATGGTCGCTACCTCCAAGTTGTTTTCCAACTTCACGTGTAATGTTCCACTTCAGATCTGGAGAGTGGAATGCCAGATCTGGTGTTGATTTTGTATGCCATGCCCTTGAGTAAAATGTTGGGGCATCCATTGGCTGGTTGATCAGGAGAAGTCCATTATCATCCTGCCAGCTCTCAACTTCCTCTCCTCTCTTGTCTATGTGGTCATAGCCCCAGCTCTGGGAATGACTGTTAAAATCACCACAGACCATCAGTCTCTCTTTGTGTGGGATTGTTCCTAAAGCAAGTGGGCGGTCATTAGGACAGTAATAGTTAAGGAGGTGGAAATCTGTATTACTACTTTTTAGATGGATCATCTGGTATTCGGCTCCTTCCATGTACACTCCCACCTGACATGCGCTGATGTTATTCTTAACAAGTGTGAGTACTCCTCCTTTTCTTCTGTCCTGTCGGTCTGATCTAAAGCACTGGTAGCCTCTGATTTTAAAGGCGGCATCTTTGGTTAGGTGTGTCTCCTGTATGCAGCATATACTTACCTGCTCTGCAAAAAGTATGTTCTCTAGTTCAACCTTTTTGCTATAGCCATCTCTAACACTGCTGACACCCTCAGCATTCCACTGCATTATTTTAAGTTCTTGCTTTTTGGCTATTTTCTTCTGTTGTATTTTTTGGCCAGTAGCTCTACTCTCATGTCTCCTGACTCCACAAGACGAACTGAGAGGACCTCCAGTAGCATTGGGTGGACCCTTTCGAGGCAGGGGGCCCGGCACTGCACCTGCCTGGTTAGTCTTCACAGGGCGAGCACCATGTTTGAAAACTGCAGATAGAGACATTTCATTAGCGATAATGCGTGTTACCCTGATTTTTGCGATGCGCCTTTTGGCTGGGTAACTCCGACTTCAGCACCTTTCCTTGCTAGGGCAGACTGTGGTCTTGCTCGGACTGCCATGAAGACAGTGTGGCTGGCCTGGCCAAAACTTTGTTTTCCAGCCTCTGGTGGCTGTACTTAAGCGCCTTCTCCATGTCAGATGGTTTGAGACAGTTCCACAAAGACACTCTGACTCTGAGATGAGGAATCTGATGAGTGCTTCAACGATATCCATTCCCCGCCACCCATAGTCTACTGGCTCTGTTTTGTTTACATCATTCTGATAGCCATTGTTGTAAAGACCCATAGGCTTGTCACGTCCTGGATTCATTGGTTTCACACCAGACTTCCCTCATCCCCGCCAGAGATCTCCATGTCCCCATCTGTCCACCAACCTGACATTACATTTTGCAAAAATAACAATTACAATTAGTGTTGATTGCTACAAGTTTCTGGGCTACAGAGGTAGGTCAGAGTTTTTAAGCAAACAGATCTATGTTCCCTGTCTCACAAACACTATGTTAAGATAAGTGTGCTCTTAACACAGATGTTCCCAGGGGGAGAAAAATATATGAATCAAACAGTTAAAATACTTTTGTCATATTAAAAGCAGAATGCAGTAATGAAAACCATAATTGAAGAAAAAAAATAGAAAGGAAAAAGTGCAAGAGGATGACAGTGTCCATAACCTGTATTAGAGCTATGGGTGGACAGTGTCAAGAGATGGACAGGACTGAATTTGCTCGAATGATCCAAGAGAGCAAGGGACAGAACAAGCTGGAGATTCATTCCCTGGTGAGATAGCACAAGAGGATAATGATGAGTATCTTTAACCCCAAAATTTTGTTCCACACATAGAACTAAAACTATCATTTATCAGGTAATGAATAAGAAGTCAGATTCCACTTGAAGGCCGGCCTTATGAGTGAAAAGCTTCACATACATCCACATAAGAAAAGAAAACAGTATGTTGTATATTGTTTTATTTGTGAGAGAGAGAGAGAGAGGAGAGTGACAGAGAGAGTGACAGAGAGAGAGAGAGAGATACAGTGCTATAAAGGTACACTCTCACAGTTAGCTACAGAAAAAAAGAAAATCACAAAAGGTACCACAGAACATTTCAGAGACAACACTTTTATACAACTGAGCCATGAGATCATTCATTCATTCATGTGACATGTCCTTTCCAGAACATTATCTCTCTTGCAACCTACCTGAATGAAATACAGTTTTTCGCAAGTTGACCAGCATCTTACAGTGATGCATTCAGACTTTACATGATGTTCTGAGTCCATATGCGGCGAGGTCATCCTTTATCTCTTTTTTTCTGGGCACTATTCCTCCTACTATCAACCTCTCCAAGCTCTTATGTCTTCTGATGTGGCCGAAGTATCTCAGCTTTCTAATTTTTATAGTGTTAACAAGCCAGTTTTCTGCAAAACCTAATCCCATCAATATCTCTTTATTTGATTTTCGTTCTGTCCATGATATCCTAAATGCCCTTCTGTAACATTTCATTTCAAATGCTGTTATTCTTTTTTCTAGTGATTTAAGTGTCCATGTTTCGCATCCATATATTGCCACTGGGAATATATAAGCTGTTAGTAAAACATAACTTTGTTTTCTTGTTGGTACCAATTTTATACAAGCCTCAGCATATTAAGCAGGTATTTGACTATTGAGTAAACTTCTGCATGTATAGTTTATCATTTCTTGTATGCTATTTTTGAATGAATTCCATGTGCAGATATTTTAATCTAGACTAATCAAATTCCAGTATAAAGTATAATTAATTGCATACAGTAGATTATGCAACAAAGAACTTCAGTAAAGTAAAATTTCACTTACCAAGAGAAGCTGAAGAATTTGCGTTAGGAAAAAAAATGTATATTTAAACATTAGATAATCATAACTAGAGGTGTTTCTGGGGTTTTCCTTCTGTAAAATTCAGCCTTTTTTTTTTTAGTATAAAATCATTTTCCCTATAGCTTTTTTTTCCTTGAAAACAAAATAAAAATGTAGTTCTTGCAGTTTTTCCTCAATCCATTTTATTAAATTTCTCTCTTTTGACATGGTATGATTATTTTACCTTTTCTTAAGACAGGTTTAAAGTGTCCTAGTTTCATGTTATGTGGAAAAAAAAACAGTCTAATGAACTATGAACAAAATATTATAATGCTTGTGGGTGTGAAGGAAAAAAAAATGTCCAGTGTGAATAACTATAAGATAGAAACCATTGTGCAGAATGTGGTTATGATGTAAAATAGATGACACTTTAATCATCCAGAGGCTGATATTGTTAACACAAAGCAAATTATGATTTTAGAAGTCAGTAATTATGAGCTTCAGCATTGACCTTCAAGAATCTTGAGAACATATGACACTCTAAGTTATAAGCACAAAAAGTAAGCTAAGGTTATTCTATTCAAATGTAACATCTGCCCTCATTTATGCATGCAAAAGCTGGAAAACAACTAAAGAAATAAACAACAAATTTGACTTTCTTGAAAAGTAATGCTTCAGGAAAATACTCGGTATAAAATGGAACAAATTTAAGAACAAAGTAGAGGTAAGGCAGATCAGTAAATAGCAACGTGTGTCATGGGTGATCAGAAAAAGAAGATGGATATATGTCGATCATGTAATGAGAAGAAACAGTCAGAGAATCCCAAAACAAGCTGTCAAGTGGAACACAACTGGCCAAAAAAAAAGAGATCGACCACGTGAAACTCTAAAGAGGACATTGTTAAGAGAGGCCAGTTTAGTGGGCGTAACATCTCTTGATGAGGTTGGAAAGCTCGCTGAAAGCAAGAAAACTTGGCAAACTGCCGTGTGAACCCTATGTGGTTTTTAACAGCACAGGAAGGATGTAAGATGTAATGTATGATAATAATCCAGTGAATGAAATGTCAGGAAACAAAGTCAGATTCAGTATTATCAATATTATCTTATGCTTATCACATCTTTTCATGAGTTATAGGCAAAGAATCTCCCAGTGGTGTCATTTCTAAGGGAAACTGTGATGATGAATTTGTTGTATTATAATTACATTATAATGGGCTCATATATATCAAAATTATCACTGATAAGCTTGGAGGTTCACTGTACTTTGCTATAGCTTCTAGCTCTAGTTCAAGCAGTGCTATTCATTTACATTTATCATCTTATCCTTATAGCAGCTTCAGTTTTCTGTTATCATTCATTTAAAACAAAAGTAAAATTGTTAATATGAATTTATCAATTTTAACTTTTTTTTTTGCAATTCTCTTTTGTTTTGTTTATTGTATTATTAACCTTAACTGGTTAGTGTAGACATCAGAGTTTGCAGACACAGTATATGATTGATTACTCTGGTTTGTTTTATTAATAGACTCAAAGAGGCGTGATTTAAAATAAATACCCACATTCTGATGTGATTGTAGGAGAAATGGACAAAAGAGTTCATTGTTTCCCCTTGTGTTAAGGTCTTTCAGACGCTGCCCTAGATAATCATCTCAGCTCACCATAGGTTTTTGGCACTGTTAGTCCTTTATTTTGCTATTTTGCCTCTGGATGTCTCTCATGTTTTCCTGTTTTGGTATTTTTAGATATTTTAATGTTTTTAGATTTGTCACCTTCTTCTGATATAAGATTTGGGAGACTCAGACAATGTCCCCACCACCATTTGTCACTTTTAACATTTGTTTTTCGTGTCTTTAAGCAATGCTCTTTCCAGATCTTTTACATTTATCATTTGCTTTCCATTTTTCCAACCAGTGTTTTTCCTGGCACCAGTTGCTTCTAGCATTTTTTTACAGTATTTCTAAATATAGAAAAATATTTGTTCTCAGCATTTGTTTTCCATATTTCCAAGCCATACTGGATTTCAGAACAAAGATTAGATTTGTGAAGATTGAGCTTTGTCATCCTTCTATAAACCAAAACATTATTGATGATCTCTTATTTCATATTCGTGTGACATGTCCTTTCCAGAATGTTGTCCCTCTCACAGCTTCCCTGAATGCAATGTGGTCTTGTGCAAGTTGACCAGCATCTCACAGTGACACATTCAGACTTTCCGTAATGTCTTGAGTCCACCTGCAGCAAGGTCGTCCCTTATCTCTTTTGCCAGGCACTATGCCTTCTGCTATCAGCCTCTCCAAGCTAGTGTGTCTCTTGATGTGGCCAAAGTATCTCAGCTTTCTAATTTTTATGGTGTTATTAAGCCAGTTTTGTACCTCACCCAATCCCATTCATCATCATAATTGCCTTTCACTCCCTTGAGAGCATAGGCCACGGCTAAAGGCTCTCCAGCTAGCCATGTTCTTGGAATTATTCTCTGCTTCCTTCCATGTGCATCCCTTGTCTCTAAGCACTGTCATAATTTCTCTTCTCCAGATAAGTCTAGGTCTTCCTTGTTTTCTATTTCCTTGAGGATTCCATGTCAATGCCTGTCTTGCTATGCTGGTGTTGGGTTTTCTCAGAGTGTGGCCAATCCACCTCCATTTCCTATACATGATTTGTAGGTTCATAGGTTCTTGTCCTACCCTTTCCCAGACCTCTTTGTTCCTGATCTTGTCCTGCCATTTAATGTTTAAAATCCTCCTCAAGCAGTAGCTCATGAATGTTTGTATCCTCTGTTGTATTGTCTTGGTTATAACCCATGTCTCTAAACCATATAGTAGGACAGTCTTTACATTCGTATTGAAAAGCCTAAGATCACTTTATTTGATTTTCACTCTATCCATGATATTCTAAGTGCCCTTCTGTAACATTTCATTTCAAACACTGTTATTCTCTTTTCTAGTGATTTGTTAAGTGTTCAACTTTCAGCAGTAACATACTCATAAATACTAGGACTGTTATACAAGGTATCTGCTGTTGAGTTTATTTCCTTCATAAAATTCTGCCATCATTGGTGATGCAGTAAAGGTAATGGTAATCCTGTCATGCCTTAGAGGCACATAGGGATATGGTGTGTCCATATTTTCCTTGACCTGTCAGCACACTAGAGGGTGATATGGTCAGTATCACGCCTGGCCGCCTTTCCTTCCCCAACTCAAGAAGTTGGGTACCCATTTCTACAGCTGGGATCTACCCGGATTCAAACCCCTAAACTTCGCCAAGCACCCTAACTGTTTGAATGTAATTTTATTTTCCTTCACTTCTCAGCAAGTTTCATTCCTTAATTTTTCTAGAGCTCATATATCTTCTGTTTCTTGAGTGCTGTCTGTGAATATTTGTAATGATTCTTCATAAAACATTGTTAGTCGACCTCTTTGTTCAGCATCTTCTGTACAAGTTTATCTGTGAATGTAGCATCTACTTGGAAATTCAAAGATATTTATGGGATGCCAAGTTTTACAGCTGCTGTGAGTTGGTTTTTCCCTTTACTTTTCAGCTGTCAGTTTTATTTAATTGAAAAAAAGTTTTTTTTTTCTGTAAGATTGTTCCATTTTATTGATCTTACATCTTTTTTAATGGCATCCACAGTTAAGTTTATGATGATGTGACCTGTCCAATTATTTGTATTCTCATCAGGTAAAGTCCATATGATCACATATACATTTTTATTCAAGAAAGACTAATCCATCTCTTACCTTTTATTTTTATATACTGGTTTATGAAATATCCTCCAGTGTCATTTCTTTTTTAGTTTTCATGTGTTTCATTATCCATTCCAGTTTTCATATTCCCATTTCATATTTTGATATTAAATACTATCTTAGGATAATGTTGATTTGGATTCATTTCTTTTTTCTTCATTTCTGCATAATCTAGTGGCAGGCAGTAGAGCAGTGTGACATTTTTTTTAAAAGCTAGATAAAATATGTCTGTTTATCTAGTGCCATGGTAGTGTAGTTGTTAGCGCATATGCCTGCCAACCAGAAGGTCCCTGGTTCAATTTTGCACTCGGGTGAAATTTTATCAGACTGACTGGCGCTGAGGTCAACCCAACCTCAAAAATGAGTACCTAGAATAAAACGAAGGCAGAGAGGACAAATGATCCCCACTTCAAATGCTGTAGTGGCCAAGAAATGTGGAGGCACTAACACTTCACATTCCCATGGACATTCCCATGGATTACAAATGCCACAGTGTATAAACTAGGGGAAAAAGTAGGAACAGCTTTATTACTTAACAAGTACACAGTTGTGACGTTTTGGTGTGAGCCTTAATCATAGAAAAACATACAGGACAAAGAAATAGACAGAGGAGAAAAAAAGATAAATTCACATGAATGCTGTGTTAAAAAGAAAACAAATCAGATAAAATTATTAGGGCACTTAGCTGTAACTTGTAAAAAGCTGTGGCTTGTCTGATGCTGTGTGTCAGAAATGCACATGGTGGAGTGTAGAGAGTATTTAAATGGAGACTTTGGATGTGTGATAGGTGGGTCATAACAGAGAGTGGTGGGCAGGGAAGCTGTAGAGGGGAGAGAGAGTGATACAGTTTTAATCTAGCCGAGAGAAGGTGAAATATGTGATTTTAGTTGGGGTAGAGGGGTTGTAATGTGATGCTGTGAAGAGCTTCTGAGCTACGAGGGGTGATTGATAAGTTCTCAGCATAAGGTACAATGGATTACTTGTGGACAACTTTTTTGGATTATTTCTCAACATAGTCCCCTTGCAAGTTTATGCACTTAGTCCAGCTGTCCTGGAGCATATGGATTCCTTCTTTGTAAAAGTCAGCATCTTGTGCCAGTAGAAAGTGGTCTACAGCATGAATGATGTCATCATATGAAGCAAATTTGCGACCACTGAGCTCTTTTTTGAGTTTGGTAAACAGGTAATAGTCCGAAGGGGCCAAATCTGGGGAATAAGGAGGATGTTCAAGAAGCCGGAAGCTGCATTCATGGATGGCAGCCATTGCCACCACTGACTTGTGAACTGGAGCATTGTCTTGATGAAAGATGACTCCTTTCATCAATTTCCCTTGACGCTTTTCCTTCAATTTGACCCGCAGTTGCTTCACAAGATTAGCGTAATAGGCCCTGGTGACCGTTCTGCCCTTTTGAAGATAATCTAACAATAGCACACCTTCTGAATCCAAAAAGATGGAAGCCATCACTTTGCCTGCAGAAAGAACCACCCTTGCTTTCTTTGGAGGTGGAGATCAATGATGTTTCCACTGCTCTGACTGGTTTCTGGTTGAAAATGATGAACCCAAGTCTCATCCATAGTCACAAATTGTTGAAGAAACTTTTCAGGATCTGCAGAAAAATGGCCAAGTTTGTCTCTTGACATGTTGAGATGCTATCATTTGTGATCAGCTCCAAGAAGTTTCGGGACCCATCGAGCAGAGACCTTTGTCATTTGAAGATCATTGTGAATAATGGCATGAACACGTTCCTGGGAGATCCCCAACTCAGTAGCAATATACCGCTCCATTAGTTGTCGATCCTCCATTATCATGTCATGGATTCTGCCAGTGGTTCCATCAGTGATTACCATTCTTAGTCTTCTTGGACGGGGATCATCTTCCAGACTCTCCCTTTCATGTTTGAACTGAGCTACCCATTTCTTCACTGCGCTGTAAGAAGGGGCACTCTACCATATCCTCATGGATCTCCTTCAGTGATAAGCCCTTGATGCAGAGGTAGCGAATGACTGCTCGATGAGAAATGTTATCCATTTTCTCATTTTCTGCGACCATTTACCACTTCAGTAGCCTGTAAAAAAATTGTTTGCAATTAATTTCATGAAACTTGGTGTTTAATCTTACATTAACCTGGTCTACAAATGCACCTAATATCAACTGTGTGTTTGAAGTATCTGTACCTTATTCTGAGAACTTATCAATTACCCCTCGTATGTATAACAAGTGATAAGGGAGTGGAACTTAGTGGGAAGAGATTTTTTTTTTCATTTTAACTTGTTTCCTAGCTTATACATTTTGGCATCACAACTTTACTGCAAGGGCTCCGTGTATAGTTATATACTCATATAGTAATTATTGTGTGTTACAAATGCCACAGCACGTAGACTTTTCTTTATGTCAGTGTCCATCATTATTTCCATTTTCCTGAGAACTGGCAATAATTTCATCCTCTGCTAATACTATAATTCTTCACTGACAGTTTTCTGGATGCGGTCTTTCCCATGTAAAGACACAGAAAGCATAGTTACTTGAATTCACTGACTGTACATTTATTTGGTCATGCATTTAAAGAAAAAAAATTGGTTATAGATGCTTGATGGTGTAGGTGTAAGTTTCACCAGAGTAATCATAGATGACGCAGTAGTTCCAGTGGTAACAGACTTAAAATGGCTAAATTAAATTATCCTAAAATAACCTACAATAGTGCATGAGAAATTTGGTTGAAGTGAGACACTTGTATGCAGCTGAGCTATATATGAGCTTGGATATTGTTAAAATATGCCCTGAATATCTAACACACGTATTTTATTTATGAACAAAATACTTAACTATTTTATTTATGAGCAAAATACTTACCTTTTTTATTTATGAACAAAATACTTACCTGACAAATCAGATCAGTCACTGAAGTTTTTAATTCATTATTTTTCACCATCCTTTATGAAGTTTTTTGTGGACTTCTGAATCATGCAGTAAAATCCCATTGCCTGTTATTTAATCACTGCTAGTATTAGATCTTTAGATTTGGATATTTTTGATTGGCCCATTGCTGCAAGGTCAAGTTTTCAGCAGAAACATTTAATAATGCCAGTTGAGGCAGTAGAAAGGTACCATTTATGAATGAGTTGTAGTCAGAGTAGTAGAAGCCAGAGTCTGTAGAAATCTCTCATTTATTGAGGAGTCTGATACAGAGCTAGAATTGGCAAATAGAAAAATAAAGTTGTCAGAATTGAAGTTTTGGTGCATTGATGAAGACACATGACACTTTATACAGACAGTCTGCTTACATTCTTTTAGGTATATCCATGGCCTACTTTCTTAAATTTTAGGTAGTGATGAAATGAAATATGTATATCTTTAATGAAAAAAATTGCAAATCTGCTAATTTACACAAAATTCAGTAAGTGAATAGGTGTTATATATGTATGTGGATTTTCTTTATTTGCAAGAATAAAGATTTGAATTCCTTTGACAAAATATTATTTGTGAAATATATATATATATAGTTTTGTATCTTCAATTAGAATGCACATTTACTCATGTGTGTTTTTTTTAAACAGTTTTTGTTACATTGACAAAGTCAGCCTTTTAAAGGTAGATCAGGGAGACATTTATATTTTCATAAGTTCAAAAAGGACACAAACAGCATTGTTATGCAGTCTGTTATAAATGTAGACAGATCTTGACAACGTCTTATTTCATAACACTAAATCATCTGAATCAGGTGGTACTTTTTCTGTCTAAGATAATTCTCGATTATTTACAGGTTGGTGGGATTGATTCTCAGAACCTTCGTCTAAGCGTTGATATTGATGTCCGAAGTCCAGCCCTGCTGCTACCTCACGATTCAAAATCGACAGAAATGCTGCTGATACAGTTAGGGAATCTTAGTGTGAGGAATTCTTTTCTTCATACTCTTATCACAGATGATATTAAACAAGAGTGGAACCTTATTCATGTTGGTCTCAGCGGCATGCAAGTTCAGCGGTGTGTAGTTTCCAAGATTTCAGTTTTTCAGCGGTGTATATGATGCATTTATTTCTATGAACATTTATCATTCACTATTTTTTTTACTTGTATCTGTGAACATTTGTAATCTTTCATATTTTCTTTAGCTGTATCTGTGAACATTTATATTAACCTCTGTTTTCTTTTGATTTCATTTTTAACTGGATACATTTGAAAATAAATGTCTAGAAAAAATACTCTGTATATAATGGAACAAATTCAAGACTAAAGCAGAAATAAGGGAAATGAGCATGCAGCAAACAGTCACAGCTATGATCAGAAAAAGGGGGTGGGCATATGTGGGCCATATGATGAAAAGAAATGGGCAGAGAATCACAAAGCAAGCCATCAAATGGGAAACATCTGAAAAAAAGAAAGAGAGGCTGACCTCAAGAGACAGTAAAGAGAACACTGACAAGAGATGCTAAGATGACTGGCATCAGATCCCTTAATGAGACTGAGAAGCTTGCTGAGAGTGAATACTAATGGCAAGATAAGCTGTGAGCCCTATGTGATGCATGATGGCATGGGAAGAATGTAAGATACAAGGGTATTTTCTTTAGTTTTATGTATAAACATTAGAATTTTCTATATTTTCTTCAGATATTGGTTTTTCACTTTATCATTAATTATCCAGTTATGTCTTCTCAGAATGAT
The DNA here is from genome assembly GCA_009760885.1 of Achatina immaculata. Classification (NCBI taxonomy): domain Eukaryota; kingdom Metazoa; phylum Mollusca; class Gastropoda; order Stylommatophora; family Achatinidae; genus Lissachatina; species Lissachatina immaculata. Next base: position 22,498,269 of record CM019692.1, on the reverse strand, counting down.
TTGTGTTTTTCTTAGAATGTATACAGTCATTTGATAATTAGATATGACCATCTTTTGTGCCGAACTAAATGTTAGCCCAAAACAATACATGTGACCATCATTTCATGTGTTAAATAGAACTAGACATTATCATAAGGAGTTCTGAAATATGCAAGTCTTGGGTGAACTGTTGCAGAGTTTGTCTAAACTTGGTTGAGGACACAACAGAGATTCTTCACACTCTTCTAGAGCCCCTCAGCTTTAAATCAGACATCAAACTGGCAGTCAGCCCAGTTATTAGCGATGTCAAAATGGATATTTCTGGACAGTTGGAGAAAGTCAAAGTAAGTTCTTAGCATTGTCTAATGAGAGATTTACTATTTTCAAGATTTACTTTAAATCAGTACTACCCAGTCTGGGTAGTACTGTCCCCTCTGGGGCATCTTGAAGATAGGGAGGAGGTGAAGCAGCAGAGAATCTTTTAGATCCGAATTTGATTTCTTGTATTTCAAGCATATTTTATGAAACCAGTGAAGGATAGACAGCAAAAAGTCTCACTTAAACTATATGAATTTAATCTTTAGGAAACTCAAAGACTTACAGGAACACCTGCCTGAACACCAAGATATTCAGAACACATTATATACAAACAACTTGATACAATTAAAGACAGCCTGCATATACTTTGCCGTTGCTTAGAGACGAAGAGCGCAAGCTCAAATGGCTGCTGGATCGGAGAAATGAAATGAAAAAACATTAGGAAAGAAAAGCACTCTAATTAGGGCTTCATGTGTCTTTGTCTTGGTTGTGAGTTACATTCTCATTGTAGGTTTTTTTAATGAATAAGATATAACCCAACAAACACCACAGCTGTAAATTCATTAGTGAATAAGGCTATTCCTATCTTTTAATAAAAGTTTAATTGTATGTTGCACTTAAAGATACAACAAAAACATAGTTTGCTGTTAGTGTGGCTGGTCATGAAAGTCAAATATTGATAGAATTGGTCAATAGATAAACAACTCAGCAAAACTGCTCAGTAAGTTTCACAATGGCTAACATTCACTTTCTCTAGAACTGTCTGCTAAGTTGAAAAGCACCATTCAGAAGTTCTTGTTATATCTTATATCTTATATCCTTCCTGTGCCATTAAACATCACATAGGGCTCACAAAGTACTTTGCCAATTTTTCCTTTTTTCAACGAGCTTTTCAACCTCAACAAGGGATTTTATGCCTATTAATTTGGCCTCTCTTAACAATGTCCTCTGTAGAGTTTCACGTGGTCTGCCTCTTTTTCGTTGGCCTGTTGTGTTCCACTTGATAGCTTGTTTTGGGATTCTCTAATTGTTTCTTTTCATCACGTGACCAACATATGTCCATCTCCTTTTCCAGATCACCCATGAGACTGGTTGTTGTTCAGTCATCTGTCTTATCACTGCATTGTTCTTGAATTCGTTCCACTTGATGCTGAGTACTTTACTTAGGCATTTGTTTTCAAAAGAGTCTAATTTCTTTTCTATTTCTTTAGTTGTTTTCCAGCTTTCGCATGCATAAATGAGAGTGGATATTACATTTAAATTGAATAGTCTTAACTTGGTTTTTGTGCTTATAACTTTTGGATTCCATATGTTCTCAAGATTACTGAAGATCAGTGCTGCTTTTGCAATTCTAACTTCTTTTCTAGTGTCACCATCCTGGTCTATGTAGCCGCCAAGGTATGCAAACTGATTGATTTCTTTAACATCAGTCCCTTCTACGTGTATTTTTCCATTTTAATTAATGGGAAGTTTCATTATTTTTGTTTTGTCCTTGTTAATTTCAAGTCCTATTTTGCTAGCCAGTACCCAATCAATATCTGTGTTACATATGCAGCATTTTTTCATTGTTAAGTGTGTTGTAATTCCAAAAAAGCAAAGGAGACAGTATACATCCTTGTTTCATGCCTGTTTCAATCTGGAACCATTCACTCATCCCTTCTTCTGTTTTGACTACACAAACATATCCATTGTAGAGGTCTTTAATGATGTTGACAGTTTTAGATGGTATTCCATATATACTTAAAATTCTTCACAGTGATTCTCTGTGTATGCTATCATATGCCTTTTTAAAGTCTATGAAGTTCAGTATTAATGGTTTCTGCTTTTCAATATGTTCTTCAAGTATTATTCTGAGAGTAAAGATCTGGTTGAGACAGCTTCTCCCTTTTCGAAATCCTGCTTGTTCTTCTCTCATTGCGGTATCCACTATATCTTTAAGTCTATTCAAAATGACCTTGCAAAATACTTTTGACACAACTGAGAGTAAGATTACTCCTATTCAATTACTGCAGTCAGTAAAGTTGCCTTTTTTGGTATTTTAACAATGATTCCTTTTTTCCATTTAAAAGGGACCTTTCCTTCATTCCAAACTTTATTAAATATTCTCTATAGTTGGCTCATGTTGTCACTGTTATTAGCTTTTAACATTTCAGCTGTTAATTTCATCTTCACATGTAGCTTTGTTGTTAGCCATTATATTCACCTGCTGTTTCAATTTCATGCAATGTAATTTCATCTAGGTTGACATTTAGTTGTGGGATTGGTAAGTTGGTTTCAGGGTTTAACAATTCTTTTGGGTGTGGTCAATTAAGTATTTCTTGTAAGTGTTCAGCCCATCTTTGCTTTTGGTCTTTACTTGATGTTAATAGGGTTCCAGTTTTGCTAAGGATTGATCTTTCTTTAGATGTGACAGTACCTGTTAGCCTCTTTTGTATATTATATAAAATTTTGCTGTCTCCTGTTTTTGCTGCTTTCTCTGCCTCTTTCGCCATATTGTCTATGTATTCAGATTTATCCCTTCTAGTTGAACTTTTTACTTTCTTGTCTATTTCTTTGTTGTATGTCTAATTTGGCTGCTCGTCTTTCATGTATGTTCTTCAGTATGTTTTCTGATATCAGTGCTTTTCTATTTGGTTTTTTTTCAGTCCAGTGCTTGCTTTTGCTGCTGTGATTATGGCTGTGTTGTAAGAATTCCATAATTCATCTATACCTAACTTCTCTACTTCACTGAGTGTTGTGGAATGATTGGCAAGTTCCTGATTGAAATTACTGTTAGTATTCTCTTCTTGTAGGCTGTGGCTGTTTATCTTTCTGTGTACTGATTTCTTGGGTTGGCTTTACAGTTTTAGTTTTATTTTCCCTATACACAGATTGTGATCATTGTTGACATCTGCACCCCTGCATGCCCTTACATCTATCAGAGATGTTCTGTATTGCTTTCTAATACAAAAATGATATATCTGGTTTCTAGTTCTATCATCTGGAAATATCCATGTTATGTATCTCTTTGCGTGGAAATATTGTGCCTCCAATTACCATGCCCTCTGTTAGACATATTTCAATTAATCTTTCTCCGTTCTGATTAACCATGTCGATTCCTTCTTTCCCTATTACTTTTTCAACGTCGATGTTAACTTTCCCTACCTTACCGTTGAAGTCCCCCATAGCAATTAGGATGTCATGTTTAGGGACTTTGTTTAATGATTTGTTGTAACTGGTGATAGAAACCACAGGCAGAAGTTACATAGAATTAATCAGTAAGCAGCAGAATACATCACTATAAGCTTCCATACAGCAAGAAAATCTAACCTGATATGCAAGTTTAACCCTTTGAAAATACGAAATCTTGAAGAATAGATAAAGGGATGAATGTTAAAAGAATAAATTCAAGAATAAGATGAAAAGAGTAGTATAAAGTAGAAGAGCATTACTATAGCCATAGTTATTTTGAAACTAGAAAAATTAAATCACTCATATTCTAATGTGAACTGATATAGAAATAATCAGTTAGCAGCACATTCAGATTGCAAATTTTTGTTGTTGTTGCAGATTTACATTCTTCAGAAAGATCTACAGCTGATACTTGGAGTGATGAGATACAACTTGATGGAAGGTTCCCCACCTCCTAGCCCAAGTATGTCAGTTGTTTAGATTTTTTATTATTTTTTCTGAGAATGTTGAAATTCTTCAAAGTGAAATGTAACCCTGTCATACATAGAGAAATGTAGGAAGTAAACTGGTGTTAGTTCCCATGTTTTGCTTGACCTGTCAGCTCACAATAAGGTGATATAGTCAGCCATAGTCAGTGTCATGCACAGCCATTTTTCCCTTTTAAATGCTTTCTGTATTTTTCTTTTTAAATATTATACTTTAATAAAATGGAGTGTAGTGTATAATAAATAAATAATGTGTGAATACAGGCATGGCCATGTTATGTTCTGTGAAGAATTAAGCACATAATGTTCTCACGTATCTTAGACATTTAACAGAAAATACAAAATATGAAATGGAAAAACATGAGAAAAATGATGTATTAGAAATGTGGATTTATAGAAAAATAGATCATATTTCTCGGATAGAGGAAGAAAAACCATAAAGAAATTTTTGAACAACTTAAATTAATGAAGAGAAGAAAATAGGTAAAACATTAGATCAGTCAGAAGAACAATTTTAGACATTTAAAAAGAAAAAAAATTATAATTTGCTAAAGATCGTTTTGTAGGGAAAAATCAAAAGAACATGAGTATCATAGTATAGATGTATCAACTCAATAGACCCTCAGGATTCTGATTGCCCAGTATCATAGTATAGATGTATCAGCTCAATAGACCCTCAGGATTATGATTGCCCAGTATCATAGTATAGATGTATCAATTCAATAGACCCTCAGGATTCTGATTGCCCAGTATCATAGTATAGATGTATCAACTCAATAGACCCTCAGGATTCTGATTGCCCAGTATCATAGTATAGATGTATCAACTCAATAGACCCTCAGGATTCTGATTTCCCAGTATCATAGTATAGATGTATCAACTCAATAGACCCTCAGGATTCTGATTGCCCAGTATCATAGTATAGATGTATCAACTCAATAGACCCTCAGGATTCTGATTTCCCGGTATCATAGTATAGATGTATCAACTCAATAGACCCTCAGGATTCTGATTGCCCAGTATCATAGTATAGATGTATCATCTCAATAGACCCTCAGGATTCTGATTGCCCAGTATCATAGTATAGATGTATCAACTCAATAGACCCTCAGGATTCTGATTGCCCGGTATCATAGTATAGATGTATCAACTCAATAGACCCTCAGGATTCTGATTGCCCAGTTGTTCATCAAAAGAAGAGACAGAGTCATCTGAAGATCTACCCACCAAGAATACAGGCTAAAGCACTGTGATACTCTGAACCCCTTGTGGTCCTTCGTGGAGCTCATGTGGTCTATTTTGGACCACACAGGGGACCACCGGACCTAACGAGGACCACATGTGTGAATTCAGTAGGTTCACAGTGCGGTTTTTGGTGGTAGAAGTGAACGAAGAAGAAGAAGAAGAAGAAGAAGATCTGAAGATCTGTTAAGTTGAAACTTTAGCAGTGGAGATGGCACGTGATGATGATAATGAGCAGTTTTTACTGATATTTATGTGTACAACATGTAGCAGATGTTCTAACAACTGAAATACATATCTGTATCCAGCAACTATATTCCCAGGCATCTATGAGTCCCCAACTCTTCAGAACATCCATACACAGCCTCAGGCTACAAATATAGAACTAGAGTCGTCTTCCCCTGCGCCTGAACCCTCCACTCCAGACAGTGCTGATGATTTTGAGCAAAAGAGTATGACTTCCATCATGTTCAAACTTGAAGGCATGTCAGTAACACTATACACAGATAATGGGAAGGAAGTGAGTACAGATTACTTGAATAGTAATGTTCATTGATGCTGTTTAACTACATTGCTGAAAACATAGTAATTATATACTATGTTGCAGCTAGAGAACATAAGAGTATGTCTTGGTTTATAGGCCTTTTACAACATCATCATCATCTTTCACTCCCTTGAAAGCATAGGCCACTAATAAAGGCTCTCCAGTCATCCTTGTTCTTGGAATTATTCTCAGCTTTCTTCCATATGCATCCCTTGTCTCTGAGCACTGTCATAATTTCTCTTCTCCAAGTAAGTCTAGGTCTTCCTCATTTTCTGTTCCCTTGAGGATTCCATGTTAGTGCCTGTCTTGCTATGCTGGTGTTGGGTTTCCTCAGAGTGTTGCCAGTCCACCTCCACTTCCTAGACATTTGTAGGTTCATAGGTTCTTGTTCTGTCCTTTCCCAGGCCTCTTCGTTCCTTTTACAACAGATTGCATATAAAGTGGATAGTGAACAAATATCAATATTTATTCTTCTTTTGGTGGTCCATTAAGTATGTGTACAGTGTCTTAAGAGAGGCCGGAGTTAAAAAGCAAATTATAACAAAGATCAAAGGCAGACAACCGAGATTTATAGGACATTTCCTGAGAAGAGGAAAATTGGAACACACTGTAGCAACTGGAAAAATTGAAGGAAGAAGAGACAGAGGAAGACAGAGAGAGAAGTTACTGGATGGGCTGTCAGTGTGGCTAGGAAGAAAGTCACTGACGGATCTCATAATCAGGTTTAAAGATGGGGAATTGCGAGAGAAGTGATCGCCTCCGCCACGCAGCATGGTGCTTGAATGAATGAATGACAGTGTTATATCAGTCAGACTGAAACCTTCAAGCTCGTTGTGTTTCTTATTAAATTTTCCAGATTTTATACTTGGGTTTGTTGAGCTAGCTAAACGTATTGAATATACTACATATTTAAATTCTCATTTCTTTTCTGTTCTTTTTTTTTTGTTAAATTAATTGTTTATTTTTAAAGAAGATCTGTGTTTAAAATTCACTTTTTTGTGTTCATTTACTAAATAAAGCTAATTCTACGTTTCATTACAAGCTCATTTTGTGTAAGCTTACAGTAGTGACTTTAAGTGTATATTTGTACCAGAATTTTAATATATATTTTTATTTATATATATACTAAGTTCTATTTCTTGCTTATGTATTGCTTGCCTGGATCATGTACCATATATTATGCAATTCATTCTTTCATTATATTCTATACCATTATGACCCAGAGGGGCCCACCCCCCTTAGAGTGTCAGGAGTTTAAAGGGCCGAAACACTTGTCTGAGGAGGGGTACTTCCTCTGATGATCTGAAGGAGTTGTGTTGTTGTTCCGCTCCCTACGGTAGAGTTTCCTGCATATTTATGTGTTATGAATCCTGTTTTTATATATATTTTTTTTTTCGATCATTGGTATTTGCAGTGATCTCAGTTTCATTTCTTTTACTGTGTCACTTGGTCTGCGTGTTAAAATGTTTTTCTCTTGGCCTCCCTCTCTTTCTTTTTCCTTTGAGTTTTCCAGTCTTTATAAGGTTCTGTAATATCTGTCATATCATGACATTGATGAATAATAGGGCAGACAAAAAGCACCATGCAGACCTAGTAATTAGCTCATTTTGGTTTCAGCTGGCTACAAAAACCAGCCTATGCCAGCTGGATATGGAAAAGATGAGTGTGTCTGGTTCATCTCACAGCGATGGGGACATCCAGATCAGCATATCTTTGCACTCTTTTACTGTTGATGATACGAGGCCAGACAGTGATTTAGCAGATAGACGGTAAGATAGACCTCATACTGTTGGTGCAAATATCATGATTTTTTATCTTGAACTTCACAGTTATGTCTGCAACTGGCAATGATGATAAAGTGTGCTAGCAGAATATAAGAAAAAGGCCTTTACTGTTCTCTACATCAGCCATAAATGACTAACCTTGATGGACGACAGTGTACTGAGTAAAGCCAGGAGGAATGTGCAATAGCAAGTGCAAAATTGAACTTGAGATTGTTTATTTTTTAATTCTTTCTGAACTACTGCCAAAGTATTTGATATGATGTATTTGGCTTTTTTTGGCCATTTTCAGAATATTCAGAAAACCTCCACACATCACATTTCAAGTTTTAGTCAAAGGTTGGTAGTTGGAGCTATTGAAAGCTGATCAATGAAAATCCAAAAGACGGAAGTTATGAAATTGTAAAACTAAACATTCCCCCAGTTTGTGTAATCTTTAAAAATGTATATATATATATATATATATATATATATATATATATATATATATATACACATACATACATATTCATTCATTCATTTGCATTTCCCTTTTGGAACTTTTCCTCCCTAACAGCACTTGTGTAGGCCTCTCGGTTGTGAGCAAGATGGCCTGCTGCTGATGCATCCATTTGCAGATCATCAACGATGTCTTGCAGCCATCTTCACTTTGGTCTTCCTCTTTCATTTTCCCATTATGTACCCTTCCAAGATGGTTTTCTCTAGATTATCATGACGTTTAATGTGTCCAAAATATTTAAGTTTTCTCTGTTTAATACTCTTTACTAGCCAGCCTTCTTCAATATTAAGTTCTTGTATTATGGATATATTTGTTCTTTTTTGTGTCCATGATATTTGAATAACTCTTCTGTAGCATTTACATTCAAAGGCATTTATGTGTTTCTCAGCTGTTTTGTTAAGTGTCCAGGTCTCACAGGCATATGTTGTGATGGGAAAAATGCATGCCCTTAAAAATCTTATTTTTGTAGTTCTGTCTGTTCCTCTCCACAGATTCTTTAGTTGTTTTATTTTCTGAAGAGCGCTAGATGTCCTCCTTTTAATTTTCCTCATTGTATCTCCATTATTAGTTAGCAGTGATCCAAGATATTCAAAGCTCTTCACTTCTTCCAGTTTCATTGATATGTATATCAGCTGCCTTGTTTGTTTTGTCATTTGTCATAAATTTAGTTTTCTTCGCATTAAGATAGAGGTTTTGCTCTTCACTAGTCTTATGGACTGACATAATTAATTTTTCCATTCCTTTTTGTGTTGTGGACAGTAATACTGTGTCATCAGCATATCTAATCTCTGGTATTTCATAACCTCCAGTTGTTATGGCATCGTAATATTCTTTGTCTGCATCTCTCTAACATTCCTCATTATATTTTCAGTATACAAGTTAAATAAGTAAGGCAACAATATGCACCCCTGACAGACCCCTTGTTTTATGTCAGACCAAGTTGTTTCACCATTTATTCTTACTGCTGCTTGTTGGTCTAGATACAGCAGTGATATTAATTGTATCAGATGTGTTGGAAACTCCATTTTTTCCATTAAATGCCAAAGTTTCTGGTGTTGTACACAATCAAATGCCTTTGAGTAGTCTAAAAAGGCTAAATATAGATTGACATTAAACTCTCTGCATTTCTCTATTATTAATCTTATATTGAATATATGATCTCTTGATCCTCTTCCTTGCCTGAAACCAGCTTGGACCATATTGACTTCTTCTTCTATTTACATACATATATATATATATATATATATATATATATAATCTAGCTTTGAAGAGGTCAACCTTTTTATTTGTTGGCATGCCCTTGTTGATGAGTATATATCTGATTTTTTGAGTATCTGAATATTTTTTGTCTTAATATTTTATCTTCATCTTGGTGAAGATGTTTATATTGTACTTGTTGAAGGCACTACTGGTATGTATAAATTCAGATCAGTGTTCAGATAGTGATAAAAATTAACAGATTTCATTTGTACCCTTCTACCACAGTTTTAGAACATTTATTTTCTGAGTTTCTTTTATGGCCTTTTTTTCACCTAGAATTATTGTCTGCGATGAAAGATCAGAAAATGTCAGAGAACTGCCCCTTGTGTCACTTTTATATAAAATCACTGGTGATGGCAGCCACAAAGGTATACATTTTTTAACATTTAAAAGTGCTCTGTATTCATAATTATGTTTTTTTGCAAAATGCTGTTGAAAGGAAACTGAGGATTTACAATTCTAATGAAGAAAGATTCATAACTTTCTTGGGATTTCCAGTCATTGGTCATCTGCTCTGTTTCTTGCCCCACAGACTGTTATAGTCGGCACTCTGATAGAATATCATGTACTCACCATTTGCCTTGTCATTAAATGAGCTTATGTTATATATCTTATATCCTTCCCGTGCCGTTAAACATCACGTAGGGCTCGCAAAGTAGTTTGCCAGTTTTTCCTAGAGATGAACTAGTTCATAGAAAAAGGAGTAAATAAAGCTGACTTGAATTTTATTATTTACTCACAATAAACAGTAGGTGATTGTATAGCTTGAGATAATGCAGAATAATCATTGTAGAGTGTGTTCCTTGTATTATTTTTGTGTGATCTGAGTGAAATATATTTTATTTTCTCTCTTCACAGCTGATCTAGTTGTGGAAAAACTTCGCCTTAATGTTCACATCCCATACTTACTGGTGCTGCTTGAGTTCTTTAAGGGAGCACTAGAAACTGTCAGTCAGTCAACTAGTACAGCTCCACCCTCTGTGCCAAGTGGGCGCCCCCAAGTTTTGGCACCACATCTTGTATCTGAGGATGGACAAGATAGTGGTGCTAAGCAGTCAGCCATTGCCATATATGGAAGTTTGAAACGACCAGAGATTGTGCTGTTTGCTGACCCTACAAAGGCTGATAGCAGAGTAGCAGTTTTATATGTAAGATTTCCGTGATGTGTTATTTTGTTACTTTGAAAATAAGATAACACATACATACAGCTGCTTAAATTTGCCGTTATGGTTATTTTTATCAGCAAGCAATACAATGGATGCACAGTTTCATGTCACACACTAAAGCAATCTGTCTGAACTGCTTATTACTTGTTATGCGATAATTTTGCACAAAGCTCACCTTGCCCTGGAAAATGTGTATATAAATCAATATACATAAATTATTTACTCAGTCTTTCTGATAGTTTTTAAGTGTCAGACAACTTGTAAAACCACTTGTTTGTTGATTGTTCAGTTGTTCTTGTACCCATAGCATGATACTTCCATTTGGTATTATGGCATTATCACATTCACCTCTCAGTTCTTTCATCCTTAGCAGAGTTGTGATGTCACAGTGTGAACTGAAGTGACCTTTCCTGCTGATCTCCTGAACTTTTAAGCTCCTGTGAGCCATTTAAACCACTTTTCAAAAAACAACAAAATTAAAATATTCAGATTAAAAAAAATAAAATAATTTCAGTCAAAATGATTTTGCTCTGTAGTCTGGAGCTCATAACTTTAATGTGCTGCAAACACTGAAACTAGTCAACACATCATTTCTGTGTAAAACATCACAGGGATTTTTTTTTTTAATTGCAAGAAATGTTTATGTGCCATGGATGTTTTTGACAGATTCGGAATTATTGTCCGCAAATCTAGCATTTGTCCATCTGCTATCGTAAATATTGCTAGCATGGTTAAATATGTTTACAGTGTTGAGCAAATTTGAAATTGTTTTCCATGTTCTAGTTATACTGTTTATTTAAACTTAGAAGATTTTGTCCTTTAGTTTGTATTATATTAGTTAATGTGTTACACAGTCTGTCCCAGTCATTGGTTTTAGTCTATATTATAATAGTTAACATGTTACAATTTGTCAGTCCCAATCAGTGGTTTTAGTCTGTATTATAATAGTTGATATGTTACAATTTGTCTGTCCCAGTCAGTGGTTTTAGTCTGTATTATAATAGTTGACATTACAATTTGTCTGTCCTAGTCAGTGGTTTTAGTTTGTATTATAATGGTTAACATGATACAATTTGTCTTTCCTAATGTAAGGTCATGAGTGCTGCATTTGTGAATGCAAAATACATTTAAATAAAGAACATTTTGATTACTCAAGAATAAAAAGAATTACATTAAAATTCTGGATTTTTTTTGAAACCATGATTGAGACAAATTTTATCATTCTTTCATTCTGTGTATCAGTCAGACATAGCCTTTGAGTACCAGAAGGACATCACTAAACAGCAGATATGGGCCAAAGTAACAGATCTTAAGTTAACATCGCAGGCATCAGTACTTTGCAAAACTAGCAATGTGGTGAGAAAGCCTATATGTCTTTTGCTTCACCTATGTCTTTTGAATCACCTGTGTCTTTTGCTTTATCTATATCTTTTGCTTCACTTTGTCTTTTGCTTTATCTATATCTTTTGCTTCACTTGTCTCTTTTGCTTCACCTGTGTGTCTTTTGCTTCACCTGTGTGTCTTTTGCTTCACCTGTGTCTTTTACTTCACCTGTCTCTTGTCTCTTTTGCTTCAGCTTTGTCTTTTGCTTCATCTGTCTCTTTTGCTTCAGCTATGTCTTTTGCTTCACCTGTCTCTTTTGCTTCAGCTGTGTCTCTTTTGCTTCAGCTATGTGTCTTTTTGCTTCAGCTATGTGTCTTTTTGCTTCAGCTGGTCTTTTGCTTCAGCTGTGTCTTTTGCTTCAGCTGTGTCTTTTGCTTCACCTGTCTCTTTTGCTTCACCTGTCTCTTGCTTCAGCTAGCTTCACCTGTCTCTTTTGTTTCACTTGTCTCTTTTGCTTCAGCTGTGTCTCTTTTGCTTCAGCTGTGTCTTTTGTTTCAGCTGTGTCTTTTGCTTCACCTGTCTCTCTTGCTTCAGCTGTGTCTTTTGCTTCAGCTGTGTCTTTTGCTTCACCTGTCTCTCTTGCTTCAGCTGTGTCTTTTGCTTCACTTATTTCTTTTGCTTCAGCTGTGTCTTTTGCTTCAGCTGTGTCTTTTGCTTCACTTGTCTCTTTTGCTTCAGCTGTGTCTTTTGCTTCAGCTGTGTCTTTTGCTTCACCTATCTCTCTTGCTTCACCTGTGTCTTTTACTATTTTCTTTAAGAGCTAAGAGTTTCTTTTGTATAAGAAATACTAATTAAATATTTTTTCTTTATGAAAGTTAAATAATATGACAAATGATACGACATTTATTTTAATGTTAGTAATAAAAGATAATGCAATGAAAAAAAATATTAAAAGCCAGTTATGTGTTTGTATAAGCAAGAGGATGATAACAATTCATTTTACTTGCGTATTCAGTATAATCCATTTGAATTAAAGAGATAAAAAAACAATGACATTTAAATAAAGTTATTTTTACTGATGAAAATGAAAATAGAGATGGATTTCTTCAGTGTTTGAGAATGATGAACCTCAGTAAACGTTCGTTTGGATCTTTAAAAAAAAACAAAACAAATGTTTCTAATACTGTAAATGCCATGATGTTTTCATAGAATACATGTTAGATATAAGCATAATTGGAAAGGTGTTATGCAAGAAAAATCACATAGAAAATAAAGCATCAATCTAATTTCAGAAAAAAAATCTTGCTAAACATGTGTTTTTGACACATAAAATTTGCATATTTACCTGCAGCAGAAACAGTGTTTTAGAACAGATTAAGCTCAGAAGTGCAAAATGTTCATAAGCACATTATTTGAGAGTAGACAAGCTGCATTTCTAGAAATCAGCTCATTATTTTTAATCTTTGTTTCAAAGTTTATTTTTTGACATTCTTTCTGCTACATAAACTTAAATATTTTGGACACATTAAACGTCATAACTTAGAGAAGATCATCTTAGAAAGGTACATAATAGGGGAAAAAAAGAGAGGAAGACCAAGGTGAAGATGGCTGCAAGACATTGTTGATAATCTGCAAATGGATGCATCGCCAGCAGGGCATCTTGCTTACAACCGAGAGGCCTACAGTAGAGCTATTAGGGAGGCAAAGTTTCCCAAGGGACATGCAAATTACTGAAATGCTGTTTTGAAAAGTAATTCTCCTTGATTATTTATTTATCTTTTTTATGTTATCTCCTTTTTAACTATTGATTTATTGTTATTGGTGTAGGTGATGGTACCTTGTTCTGTTGAACTGACGCAGAAAGTAGATCTGGTGTCTGAAACAGTGGAAATAGCAGCGTCAATCAGTAAAGTTCAACTGTTTGTGTCACCTTCTGTAATGCAGCTCATTTGGGATGTGTTCACCATGTTGCAAGTAGAGAGAAAGCCTGTGAGTTGGTTATCATTTTTAATATGATATACTAATTAGCTGTAGGTGCCAAGAGATAAAAAGTAAGTGGTATGAAATGTGTGAACAAATAAATGTATATCAGCATACAAGATAAAAACCTGACATATTCTACAGGTGAATGAGGAGTTATTTATTTATTTTGTAAAAAATTCAGTCTGTAGGCAATTTAGAATAATACAGTATTACATTTTTTTTGGCATTGAAACTTTGGAATAGTTTTCTGCAGTCTGTAATGATCTAGCAGCTACAAAGTATGTCAGGAATAAATTTAATGATAGAGCAGTGGACAGAGTTTATACATATTGAGTATTATAAACATTTAATTCAGTTATGGAAAAAAAAATATAAAGAGGAATCATCATCATCATCGGGTGCTGTGCGGACTGGCGTTGGCTATTATGATTCTCCAGAGTACACGATCCTTCATGCAGGCCATCAGCTCAGTTGATGATCTCCTCTCACACTATCTCATCAGACTATCCAGTATCATTTCTCTTGGTCTTTCCCTGCCTCTTCTTCCCTCTATTTTTCCTGTTGTTATAATATTTTCAATGCCCCTTCTTCTCATTGCATGTCCTGTGAAAGTACTTTGTCTCTCTCTCTTATCTTTTTGACAAGGTTTTTTGTCTCTCCAGCTCTTCTCATACATTCTTCATTAGTTATTTTTGCTGTCCAGGGAATTCGCAACATTCTTCTAATAAACCACATTTCTGCTTCTTCCAAAGATTTTTGTGCAGACCTGCATATTGTCCATGATTCACTTCCATATAATAAGATAGGTTCAACATAGCATTTTAGGACTTGTTTTCTAACATTCATTGATAAGGATGTGTTGGCTAATATATTTCTCATTCTCTGAAATGCAGTCTTTTGCTTGGCCTATTCTGTTCCTAATTTCTGTTCTGCATTTTCTATCTGAAGAGGAATACAGGGTTAATTTGTAGCATAGTTTCATAAGTGCAAATAAATTTTGTAAATGTAGCACTCTGCATCTTCCAAATAGGATGAACCAGGAAAAAACAAACCTAAAGTGGAGCCAGAGACACATAACTTGTGGGAAGTAACCAAGGTCACTTCTGAAAAGTGGCTCAGGGAGAGATGTATGTATCAGGATCATATTGTGATTAACTGTTGTTCACATCATTTCTTTTCTTTTCTAATAGATGCAAGTCAGTATATTGTATTCCTACATGTTATCATGTAATTTGTCACCGTGATGGATTGCTTGTTCTTTTCTTTTCTTTTCTGTTTCTTCTTTCTTGTCTAGTTTTTGTATCTTATCATACACTGCAGTTCATTATACTCCATCTTTATACCACTAAATTCTAAAGCCATCATTTAATATTAAACAGATACATTAGAAATTATGAACAGAATATTTTAATTACCAAATCTGACATCTGATCATTAAGCAGTTTCAGAGTTGTAGTCTGGTATAGTTTCTATTGATTAACAGCTCCTACATGAGTAGTTTGATCAGCATGATTCTGTAAGGATGGACATAAAACCTACAGAGATGAAAGTCTGGAAGTTTATTAGGACTATCAAGAAAAGAGGACATACAGAACATAGTGGTAAACTGAATGTTCACACTTGGAGCACATTTCTTAGTGAGCAGAATGTTAGGATATTTATGGTTGTCTGTACATAAATGCTTATATTCTGAAAGTGAATTGCCCATTTAGGAAAGAATTGATTTCCCCCAGTGAAATACGAACAGACTATCATAAACATCTTACTTATATATCACATCATACCTCACTGAATAAACTGTGTTACTGCTTGCTTTTGAGCCAGACTGCTGTCCTTATTGATTACATTTGTTCCCCACAACATTGTGACAAAGAATAAATGTTGAATGACATCCATGAATTGTACACAGCTATTCTTTGCCCTTTCAAGAGTAAAAAAAAAACATTGATATCAGCAGCGTTTGTAATGATATGTCTGCTGATATGATTTTATTTCCTGTTACTGGTTCTTAAAAAAAAATATAGTCCTGTTGTGCCATAGAGGCATTTAAGGATGTTGTGTTAGTATCCATATATTTTGGGGCGACCATCCCCAACCCAGTGTGTCACAGGTGGCAGATGGTAAACATCCACCAGATATGGAGAATCCCTGTGAATAAGGGTTTACCCAAATAAGCAAGCGAAGTGAGAAACATCAAACTGAATGGAGAACTCCTTAAAAATTATCAAGAACAGAGTTATTATAACAGATAGATACAATACAATAGCAAAGATAAATAGTATAGATGAACAATGGGCAGTGTTAAGAGATTCTATCCACCAAACTGTTAAGGAGATAATACCACCGAAAAAGAAGTCCCAAAGAATAAATGGATGACAGGCAACATCTTAGGACTAATGGATAAGAGAAGGAATAAAAATAACCAAGAAAAATATAACAGGATAAATAAAGAAATAAGATGCAAATGCAGAGAAGCAAAGGAAGTGTGGTTAAATGAACAGTTTAAACAAATAGAGGACTCCCATAATAAAAACAGCAGCAACATGCACAAACGAACTAGTGAACTCAAGGCACAAAGACAAAATATACCACAGGATGCCTGAAATCAGAAGAAGGTAAAATGTTAATGAGAAAAGAAGATGTGGACAGAATACATCAGTGAGCTATATGGAGGAGAAAGACCAGAAATAACACCAAATACTGAAAACTCTGATGGACCACCAATACTTGAAGATGAAATTGTAGATGCCATCAAACAGAAAGGAAAAGCGACTGGGCCTGATAATATAACAGTAGAAGAAATAGAGGCGCTAGAGAAGATGGGAATAAAAATAATAACCAAGTTACTGGATGACATTTACGACAGTGGTTATATTGCCAGTGACCACTTAAATCCATGCTTATAGCACTACCAAAGAAACCAGGTGCAAAGGAATGTGATGACCATAGGACTATCAGCCTCTCACGTCACATAACAAAACTACTTCTGAGAATTATTATGAGAAGAACAAGGAAAAAGATAAAAATGGAAATAGCAGATGAACAGTTTGGATTTGTTGAAGGAAAGGGAACACACAATGCCATTTATGCTTTATGAACACTAACAGAAAGAGCTTTAGAAGTACAGAAAGATCTCTACTTATGCTTAATTGATTACACCACGGCATTTGACAAGCTGTAACATGATAAAATTATTAAAATGCTTGAAGACATAAACATAGACGGCAAAGACCTGAGGATTGTAAAACATCTATACTGGCAACAGGAAGCAGCGATTCGAGTTGAAAATAAAACTGGAAAATATCATCCTATAAAACAAGGAGTGTGACAGGGGTGTGTACTATCTCCAGACCTTTTTTCTTTGTATAGTGAGAATATTCTAAGAACGATCATTATAGAACCAGGTATATAAGTAGGATACAATATTAACCTTCGGTATGCTGATGACGCAGTACAGATAGCTGAGAAAAGCAACAAGACCTGCAAAATCTCTTGTATAAAGTTGCCAAAGAAAGTGAACAGAAAGGCCTTACTTTGAACATCAAAAAGACAGATACTGTGGTTATATCTAAAAAACAGATCCACCAAAATGCAGTATAAAATTAAATGGAACTATCCTAAAGCAGGTGCAGAAATTCAAATGTCTTGTAGCAGTATTAACTTCAGATGAGAAATGCAAAACAGAAATTAAGAGCAGAATAGGCCAAGCAAAGACTGCATTTCAAAGAATGAGAAGCATTATGCATCACGTCCTTATCAATGAATGTTAGAAAACGAGTCCTAAAATGCTATATTGAACCTATCTTGTTATATGGAAGTGAATCATGGACAATAGGCAAGTCTGCACAAAAATCATTGGAAGCAGCAGAAATGTGGTTTATTAGAAGAATGTTGCGAATCCCCTGGACAGCAAAAATAACTAATGAAGAATGTAGGAGAAGAGCTGGAGAGACAAAAAACCTTGTCAAAAAGATAAGAGAGAGACAATGTACTTTCATAGGACATGCAATGAGAAGAGGGGGCATTGAAAATATTATAACAACAGGAAAAATAGAAGGAAGAAGATCAAGAGGAAGACCAAGAGAAATGATACTGGACAGTCTGACGGGATGGTGTGAGAGGAGATCACCAACTGAGCTGATGGCCTGCATGAAGGATCGTGTAATCCAGAGAAGCATAATAGCCAACGCCAGTCAGCTCAGGTCTTTGACCTGATGGCACACTAGAGGGTGATATCGTCAGCACCATGCCTGGCCACCTTTCTTTCTAGTTTCTACAGCTTGGTGACTAGGACACCTCCTGCTGAACTTGAACCACTGATTGGAGAGATGAACACACTAGCCACAGTGCCATTCAGACACCCTACAGCTTGTAACCAAATGTAAATATGATATTCTTAGGTCCTATACAATAGCTTTCACCATTAACTCTTTGTGTGTGTGTGTGTGTGTGTGTGTGTGTGGGGGGGTTTACATCAAATGACAAAGGGAGTAAATTTCATAAAGTGGAATGGGATAGTTGTCATGTTTAAAAGGATCACAAAGGCATTGTTTGATTTTCAGTATGACATATTATACATTAGTTTAAACAGGAAAAATTGTATATTGGTTTTCTAATAAAATTTGCAGTAATTTTTTAGAATAGAACAGAAAAAAAGAGCTAAGAACTGAAAGAAAGAATGGAAAATTATGATGAAATATCTTCTCACTTACCCCTCAAGCTAATCAACTGTACTGGGTCCAATTTATCCAAAATGAATAAAATTTTACACAAACACCATTTCCTCACGGAAAATGTACACTAATTATTTATTTACAATTAATTTATAATCTACAATAACTGAAAACATGAAAACACAAGAGGACAGCAGCCTATAAGCTTAGATAAACATTTTTTAAAATTAAATTTTAACACAAACTGGCTCTGAAATAACTGTGCGAGTGCCTCGTGTACATGGTTTCTGATACTGGAAGGATATAATACTACTGGCTTTGCCAGATTTTTTAGTATAGTTTGGTTTAATTCAAAATTAGAGACCAATGTGTCCCAACACACAGAGTATGGTAGAGAAATCATGTGGATGCCATCCACGCAATGGACATCAAGCAGGACACAAATAGTTAACTTTAATGTTTTGTATTTTCCACAGCTGATAGCAGTAATGTTCCCAGCTTGCAGCCAACAGCATCACCAAAAGAATCATTCCAACTTGACATCAAAGACGTCAACATTTTCTTTGAGATTGAGACACTTGATTTACATGTTCCAATTCTTTGCTTGCACACATCAGTAGATGCCAAAGTTCAAGAGTGGTCTAGAAAGGTAAATGTGTGCCAAAGGAGCATGAGATGGCTAATTTATAGTGGCCTGTCTTGTCATGTAAAATTTGTTGGTTCAGAACCTGCTATTGGTGCCCTCCAGTAAACAGCAGTAGAAGTTGGTACCTGACATCCTAGTCCTGAGGAAAACATCTTCCAGAGGTAGAAAATGTGTTCCTGTGCAGTGAGACATACTGGACTGTACATGGCTGTCACTGAATAAAGGGAAAATATGATACCATATGAATTACAGTCCTGTGAATAAAGAGCTTCATCTGACCCCAGAGTTGGTTAATTCAAATAAATTTAATCATATTATATGTTTAAATCATTAAACAAGTAAAGATTATTTGTAATTCATTTTATCAAGTTCACCCCAACAAATCAGTTTTTCTTTGATTACAAGTTTTGCACA
This sequence comes from Achatina immaculata, assembly GCA_009760885.1. Taxonomy (NCBI): domain Eukaryota; kingdom Metazoa; phylum Mollusca; class Gastropoda; order Stylommatophora; family Achatinidae; genus Lissachatina; species Lissachatina immaculata. The sequence goes on along the minus strand of CM019692.1, from coordinate 22,478,785 downwards.
CACAAAAAAAATTACTCTGATGTTATTTATTGTGTTTCGAATAAAATTTGTCTGAAATTTATTCTTGCTGATGTGGACCTAAGAAGCATGGGATGAGCCAAAGAGACTGGAGACATACAGCAAAAAAAAAATTGCTGATAAACAAAGGGACATGGAAGACAGCCAAGAAAACTATAAAGGACCTAACAAAAGTGAATGTCTCTTGTAGCACACAGTCCCGTGTGTCATGAGCATTGAAAGGACAGAAGAGAGAGAGAGATGGAGTCACAGTTATTTTGATCCTGCTTGTTAGACAAAGTAAAAAATAATACAAGAAGAAATTGGATAGAATTGGAAAGGGGAGATAAAGAAATTAGGTGTTGATGAGTTTAAAGGTCATTGCTAATATTTCATTTAAGTGGCATGTAACCTCAGAAAATTTTGTCATCCCATATTTCCCCGTGTCAGGCAGAAACGATGGGAAACACCAAGAAGGTGTGGGTATAATTATGTCCAATGTACCAGCAAAGAGCCTTATAGAATAGGAACCAGTGAACAGTCACATAATAAGAGCACAAAACAAACTAAGATACGGAAGAATGACAATCATACAATGTTATGCACCCATGAACGATGCAGATGATGAAATAAAAGACAATTTCTGTCGCCAGCTATAACAACTCATTAACAAAATCCTTAAACATGATATCCTAATTGTCATGGGAGACTTCAGCGCCAAGGCAGGAAAAGATAACACCGTTGTTGAAAAAGTAATGAGGAAAGAAGGAATTGAAACAGTAAATCAGAATGGAGAAAGATTAATGCCTAACAGAGGGCATGGTAATTGGAGGAACAGTATTTCCACACAGAGATATACATAAAACAACATGGATATTCCTAGATGATAGAACCAGAAACCAGATAGACCATTTCTGCAATAAGAACCTGTTCAGAACATCTGATACATGTAAGAGCATAAAGAGGTGCAGAAGGCAACTGTGACCACAACCTGTGTATAGGGAAAATAAGACTAAAACTGAAAAGCCAACATAAGAAATCAGTACTCAAAAAGATAAACAGCCACAACCTACAGGAAGAAAATGCTAACAGTAATTTCAGTGTGGAACTTACTAATCATTCTGCAGCACAGTGAGGTAGAGGAGATAGATATAGATGAATTATGGAATTCTTACAGTGCAGCCATAATCGCAGCAGCAAAAGCAAGTGCTAGACTGCATAAAAACAAATAGAAAAGCACGGATATAGGAAAACACATGGAAACACATACAAAAAAGACAAGCAGCCAAATTAGTCATGCTGAATGTAAAGACAGATCTTGGAAAAGATTTGGCAAAAACAACATGCAGAGAACTAGACAATAAAGTAAAAAGTTCAGCTAGAAGGGATAAAAGAGAATACATAGACAATATGGCAAAAGAGGCAGAGAAACCAGCAAAAACTGGAGACACCAAAACTATATTACATACAAAAGAGGCTAACGGGTTCTATTACATCCAAAGAAAGACCAATCTTTAGCAAAACTGGCACCCTGTTAATATCAAGTAAAGACCAGAAGCAAAGATCGATGGAACACTTCGAAGAAATACTTAATCAACCGCACCCAAAAGAATAGATAAACTTTGAAACCGACTTATCAATTCCACAACTAAATGTCATCCTAGATGAAATTATATTGAAATTGAAACAGCAGTGAATCTGATGGCTAACAACAAAGCTGCAGGTGAAGATAAAATTAATAGCTGAAATGTTAAAAGCTATTAACAGTGACAACATGAGCCAACTATAGAGAACATTTAATAAAGTTTGGAAAGAAGAAAAGATCCCTTTTAAATGGAAGAAAGGAATCATTGTTAAGATACCAAAAAAAGGCAACTTTACTGACTGCAGTAATTGAAGAGGAATAACCTTACTATCACTTATGTCAAAAGATATATTGGAAACTGCAACGAGAGAAGAACAAGCAGGATTTCGAAAAGGGAGAAGCTGTCTTGATCAGATTTTTACTGTAAAAATAATACTTGAAGAACATATTGAAAAGCAGAAACCATTAATCCTGAACTTTATAGACTTTAAAAAAGGCATTTGATAGCATACACAGAGATTCATTGTAGAGAATTTTAAGAATATTTGGAATACCATCCAAAATTGTCAACATCATTAAGGATCTCTACAACAGATATGTTTGTACAGTCAACACAGAAGAAGGAATGAGTGAATGGTTCCAGATTGAAACAGGTGTGAAACAATGATGTACATTATCTCCCTTGCTTTTTGGAATTGCCAGAGATTTCATAATGAAAAAATGTTGCACAGGTAAAACAGGCACTGATTGGGTACATGGGACCAAACTAGAAGATCTTGATTTTGCAGATGACATAACTCTTATTAGTGAAAATGTGAATTCGATGCAAGAAAAAGCAGATACTCTGTCTTCACTGGCTAGGAGAATAGGACTTGAAATTAACAAGGAAAAAAACAAAAACAACGACACTTCCCATTAATCAAGAAGGAAAAATATACATAGAAGGAACAGCTTTTGAAGAAGCAGGCCTTAATTTGCATACCTCGGCAGCTACATAGACCAGACACCAGAAAGGAAGTTAGAATTGCTGAAGCAGCGTTGCGCTTCAGGAATCTTGAGAACATATGGCACTCCAAAAACCAAGTAAGATTATTCAGTTCAAATGTAATATCCACCCTCATTTATGCATGTGAAAGCTGGAAAACAGCTAAAGAAATAAACAACAAATTAGACTCCTTTTGAAAACAAATGCCCAAGGAAAATACTTGGCATAAAGTGAAACGAATTCAAGAACAACGCAGAGTTACGACACATGAGTGAACAAGAACTTGTCTTATGGGTGATCAGAAAAAGGAGTTGGACTTATGTCAGTCACATAATGAGAATAAACAGTCAGAGAAACCCAGAATAAGCTATCAAGTGGAACACAGCATCCCAAAGAAAAGAGGTTGACCATGAGAAACTCTAAAGAGGACATTGTTAAGAGAGGCCAATTTAGTAGGCATAAAATCCCTTGATGAGGTTGAAAAGCTTGCTGAAAACAAAACTTGAACTACTATGTGAGCCCTATGTGACATTTAACGGCACAGGAAGGATATATGAGATGTAAGAAGATATCCCCCACTGAATTCTAGGGTTTTTTGGGTTTTTTTTTTTTTAAACCATATCTAGCTACCAGATGGGGATGTGTGATGCATTTAAGTGGATTTTTTTTAAAGCAGAAAAAAAAAATTAAACTATGGAAAAGTCATGAAACTGAATTGTAAAAAGTTAAAATAGCAACTGTTATACTAGTTTAATAAAACAGCAGAAATGTGGTTTATTAGAAGAATGTTGCGAATCCCCTGGACAGCAAAAATAACTAATGAAGAATGTAGGAGAAGAGCTGGAGAGACAAAAAACCTTGTCAAAAAGATAAGAGAGAGACAATGTACTTTCATAGGACATGCAGTGAGAAGAGGGGGCATTGAAAATATTATAACAACAGGAAAAATAGAAGGAAGAAGATCAAGAGGAAGACCAAGAGAAATGATACTGGACAGTCTGACGGGATGGTGTGAGAGGAGATCACCAACTGAGCTGATGGCATGCATGAAGGATCGCGTACTCTGGAGAAGCATAATAGCCAACGCCAGTCGGTATGGCACATGATGATGATGATGATGATACTAGTTTACATATGGTAATTCTATCACTGTTTCAGATGCACATTGCAGCTGAGTTTCATCTTAAAATGATGTTCTTCAATGAAAAAGTTTCTACCTGGGAACCTCTGATTGAACCTGTCATGGAAAAGGAAGGGGTTTACAGACCATGGGAGGTTTTGGTGAAGGTAAGAGGAAAAAAAAAACAACAGTGATGTTAGATACAGATACTGAGATATAGGAATTAAGTATATTTTTAAAAATCATGCAGTCCCGTAAACCATGTTATATATTTGTCAAAATATGAGAAATAATAATATTGACTATTTGATATATCTAAAAAAAAAGGAAGGTGATGTTTAGATATAGACTAGGATTGTGTGATGAAAGTAAAAAATAGACACTGCAGACCATTGGTCCCAACCTTAATTCTGAGAAAAAAAATCTTGTGGGAGTCCACGTGGAAAGTCTAGATTTTATAATTGTTTATTTGTATACCTGATGTTCTCGTCATAGAATCCAGTCCTATAGGTTCTCAGGGAAAGTTCTTAATTTTATCTCAAGTAAGGAGAGATGGAGATGAGGTGAGATGAGAGGAGATGAGAAGAGAGAAGAGGAGATGAGATGAGATGAGAGGAGAGGAGTTGAGAGGAGAGGAGAGGAGAGGAGAAATGGAAGCCAAAGTGAATTTTCATTAGCTTCAGAGCTCATCAGTCAGAAAAAGATTGGGAACCACTCCTGTAAGCAATAAAGGATATTGGTTAGCGTGAAAAAAATATTTCCTAGATGCTATAACTTAGTGTATAATCCAGTATATACAGAAAACATTGGTACTTTTAAATCCTTAGAAAGCCCCATCTATTGCTTATCCTTTGTAAGGATATTTTTAATAGACTTTCCAACAGTACAGCATTTGGAACATATGCCTGCCATCTTTCATCACTTCAGTTTATGTCATATAAGGCTTACTTGTCTTTTTTTTTATTTACTCTAACTTCTAGATTTTTTTTTTTCAGTTTTGAAATATGTGGAGTATTTCTTTTACAAAAAGTTACAAAAATACATGGCTTCAAGCAGGTATTGCAAATCTGAAAAAAAAAAAGTAGTTACTGTGAAAAGCTGAATGTGAAATTGTTGAGATGTCATCTTTTAGTTAGTAATATATACTGAAGTATATCTGGGAGGAATCTGGGAGGAAGGTCAGTGAAAGATACAGTAGGAACTGAAAACATGAGAAGATTAAAGATCAGATATGAACAGAGAAAAATCATGTCTGTGGAGATAAAGAAAAAAAAAAGATGTACCTAAGCAGATTATTAGTAACAGTGTGAATTCCATACAAGAAAAAACAGATATCCTGTCTTCACTGGCTAGCAAAATAGGACTTGAAATTAACAAGGACAAAACAAAAATAATGAAACTTTCCATTAATCACAATGGAAAAATACATGTAGAAGGGACAGATATTGAAGAAGTCAATCAGTTTGCATACCTTGGCAGCTACATAGACCAGGATGGTGACACTAGAAAGGAAGTTAGAATTAGAATTGCAAAAGCAGCATTAATCTTCAAGAATCTTGAGAACATATGACATTCAAAAGTTATAAGCACAAAAACCAAGTTGAGACTATTCAATTCAAATGTAATATCCACTCTCATTTATGCATGCGAAAGCTGGAAAACAACTAAAGAAATAGACAAGAAATTAGACTCTTTTGAAAACAAATGCTTAAGGAAAATGCTCGGCATCAAGTGGAATGAATTCAGGAACAATGCAGAGATAAAACAGATGACTGAACAACAACCAGTCTCAAGGTGATCTAGAAAAGGAGATGGACATATGTTGGTCATGTGGTGAGAAGAAACAATCAGAGAATCCCAAAGCAAGCTGTCCAGTGAAACACAACAGGCCAAGAGAAAGAGGCAGACCACATGAAACTCTACAGAGGACATTGTTAAGAGAGGCCAAATTAATATAAAATACCATGATGAGGTTGAAAGACTCGCCAAAAACAGGAAAAATTGGCAAACTACCTTGTGAGCCCTTGTGAGCCCTATGTGATGTTTAATGCCACAGGAAGGATATAAGATATAAGAAGCAGATTATATCAGGGAATTTTAAAACGCAAAGATAAAGTGAAGCAGAGGGCATCTGAGAAGAGTAAAGAACAAAGATAAGTGTAAGCAGAGGGGATCTGAGAAAAGTAAAGAACAAAGATAAGTGTAAGCAGAGGGGATTTGAGAAGAGTAAAGAACAGAGATAAGTATAGGCAGTGGGCATCTGAGAAGAGTAAAGAATAAAGATAAGTGTAGGCAGTGTATATCAGTTGAATGAATCTTCCTAGTTAAACAAGCTGAAGAAGATTAAATACTTGTATATATTTTTTATTTTTTTATTGTAAAAACAGTTATAATTTAAATATGCTACTCATGATTAGTAAAGTTTCCTGTTTTTTGTTTGTTTTTGTTTTCAGTGCCTTTTAGGTTAAAAAAAAAAAAAGGTAAAGGTAAAGGTAATCCTGTCATTCCTTAGAGGCATATGGGGATATGGTGTTAGTGCCCATATTTTCCTTGACCTGTCAACACTAGAGGGTTATATGGTCAGTATCACGTCTGGCTGCCTTTCCTTCCCCAACTCCAGAAGAAGTCAGGTACCCATTTCTACAGCTGGGTGACTGTGGCACCTCTGGCCAGATTCAAACCCCCGACCTTTGCCATGAGAGATCAGTGCACAAACCACTTCGCAACTCAGACACCCAGTGCCTTTTAAATATACTAAAAATGGTCATAAATTTTCCATGATGATATCAGAGTTTGAGTTGATTTTGTTCCTTCCTCTTATTTCACTGTGAAGGTGTTACTTTTAACTGAGCTGACTCTTATCATCTTCAGTATTTTTTCACAGATATTTATAAATTTCTCATAGTTTTAAATGGTGCAGTAATATTCTGTGACAGGTGGTGAAAGCCAAGAGCTTCCCAATGATCTGTATGTACGATGAGAATGATCTGACAATCCCAGAAGAACTGCAAACAGAGATTCAGCAAATGATGCATCGGGCCAGAGTTAAGTCCAGTAGCTCTGAAACTGATGACACAGACGGTGATGCTGATATGACAGTCATTCGCCATAAGTCTCTCCGCCGACTACGCTATGGCAGTGATCGCAGCTTTGGTACGTTGAATAAGCATAGGTCTTTAAAGATTTTTATTTATGCCATATAAATTTAAGTAATATCCATTATATATTTTGTCTCTGACCCCATTACTGTTTAATTCTTGCTGGAACAGGTAACAAGCTTCTTCTTTTGTTTTTTTGAGGATAGAATGGATCCTGGTAACTTTTTGTTTTATTACCAGTCATCTATTTGCAGTTAAGTCATACCTCATGAAGGTAATAAGTAAACATTGACTGAGTAATAGAATTCCTTTCTTATTCATTTTATTTTATGTTATTGATAAACATGGATATATATATTTTTAAAAATCTTTTGTTTAATCCTATATTTACATAATTATTTATTACTGTTGGTTTATCCTACATTTCCCGATTTTAGTGTTTTTCTTTTTCTTTTTTTTTGAGGGGGGGAGGGGGTGGTAATCAGTTTCTTCATTTGAACACAAAGTGTCATGCTCATGTGATGTGACATGATATTACTTTGTTTTCATAACAGTTATTCTAGTTTCTTGGTGAAATTATGACAGATTTTAAAAATATTATTCAAGCATTCACAGTGTTGTCATGAAATTTTTCCAGGTATTTTGTGCCAGATAATCTTATATAAAATCATATATCAGGTTTTTTTATTGTGGCCAACAAATCTGGATCTTTGATCTGGAAGCTAAACAGTCATCTTCTTTAACTCAGGCAGTGTGCTTTTTTTCTTCAGTTTAAACTGTGTACTTGACTCTCAGAATGTAAAACTAATGTCATATTTGAAGTTAACCCTGTAAAGAAGTTTGATGAGCAGTATTTTTTTGCCATTTTCCTTAAATCCCTACATAGAATGACTCAGTTAGATCTTACAGAATGAGCCATCTAGTTTTCACAGCATTGTAAAAAATAGATCAGCAAACTTCATGTAATATAATCACTTGTTAATCAGGAATTATTTCAAATCTCACAGTGCTGCCACCATTTTTATTAATCCATTTTTGTCCCTGAATTAATATGAGTTATGGTTAGCTGAAATATGATCCTCAAGTTCATGAGATTAAACTTTTTTTCTCAGTTATAAGCAATTGGCTGTACCTGACTTTTGACCTTTATCTACTTGTGTCTTTGTACCTAAATTATTCATGTGACCCCTAACCCATAAAATGAATGTTTAGATTCTAGCCACCACAGCAGTGTTCAGGGAGAGTCTGACTCTGAACCAGAAGGCTTCATCTCCAATATGACCAGCAAGTTGGGAAGTATTTTTTCCAGTGACAGCAGTGATGCTGATGTCAGTGAGACTGATGACAATGATGATGGAATTGACCTATCATTAGACAAGCCAGTTTTTCTTACATCGAGAGGGCCAGTTCACATGACTGCGGGTTCGATTATATATATATATATATTTTTTTTTTGGTCTTGATCTTTTTCATTTTGCCGTTTATTTTTGTGTGATGGTGTAGGATCAGTGTGAGTCTTGTGTTACGCTTTAAACATTTTTTATTGTTATTTTGTTACACAGAACGTATTTGTCATAGACCTATACATTTGTTATTTTATTACTGTAGTTTTTCTTTTTTAATAGTTAATCCTATAACTGTGATTTTCCTGACGTCGTAATAACTGTATCTTGTTCAAAATATTAAAAAGACAAACTAATAAAATTTGCAATTATCATTTGAAAAAAAAATATATCGAAAATAAATTAATAAATAATGTTAGGAAATATTGAAATAATAAACCATTTATGCAAAGGTTCAAAATTCAGACTCCGGCTTCACTGCATTCAGGACAACCCCATATATGCTCCGCTGCATGCCACAGCATCCATCCAAGATATGTTTGCTAATAGTTCCTGTTAAACGTTGGTTGTTTACAATGAATTTTCTGCCACACAGTTCAGATTTCCTACCAGCACCTTTAATTTGCCATAGCTCCAGCAAACTCTTCAGATCTACATTTTTCTTCTATTCCTGCTCTTCATTTTCCCTCAGTCTGTCCAGTACAGCTTTAGCAATGTCCCCCTTGTCCATTGTCAGTCTGCTATTTATTTTAGCCTGTCCAGCAAGTCTGTCTGCCACATCATTGCCATGTACTCTCACATACCCTGGACGGTAAAGCCACGTTAGGCTTGTCACAGTTGACTGGCTTAATAGATGAACCCATTCTTTTCAAACCAATTTCTTTCACAATCTTACGAAGCATACTCTGTGACTCCATCACAGTGACACCATTAACCACATCATGAGTAACTGACCATTCCATTGCCGCCAACACAGTCTCAGTTTCCATTCACATGCTTGAAGTGGTGATTTCAAAGGCTCCCCAAACCTGTACCACTACTCTTCCATTGCAGTAGACAACAAAACCCCCAACCACTTCTGCTGTTCCGAGTCACCGAGCCATTTGTTTATATTACCATGTCAGAAGACCCACAGTGATGCTGGATCAGATCTTGAACCCAAAGTTCAACTGCTCCCTGTGCCCAGTCTCGACATTCACTGCCCTTCTGTATAATAACCTTTTTTAGCTGAAGTTGGTCCTGTTCCTGCAATTAATCATCACCTTTAGGCACCTCGTCTAGATTGCAAAATGACTTTAGTGTATCCTTGACCTCAGTCATCCAGAATCTGGCTCATGTGTTGTGTCTTCCTTTTATCAACCCCAGCTCCTTATGGAGAGTATAGTCCATCATGCCAGTAACCCTGATGTATGCCTTTACCTGAACATACCTGTGTTTAGACCTCACACTCAGCATATCAGGCAGAAAGAGTATGGTCACCGCTTGATAAATAAATCATTTATGCAGTTGCATATAAAATAAAAATTGTTTTTTAAAAATGTACTTTTCTTCATGCTGATATGTTTTTTTCAACTAGTGAGGGTTATTTTCTTCATTTGATATGGCAGTTAAAGTCATGAAAGAATTAAAGTAACATCAAGCAGAAGAGCTGAACTATCTTATTTTCCATACCATTTCTTACTGTTAGAGATGAAAAGTAGCAAATATAATGACTTTATCAGATTTTTACAAAATTCGATATCAGTTATTAGACACATGCAGAAAAATATTTTGCCGGTGTTTTGGGTTAAAAAAAAAAGAAAACCAGTGAGTTTGGGATGATTAATTAGCACCATTAGAACAGTGGTTCTCAACATCCCAGGTCCCAATCCCTATTTTTTAAACCAGTTGTCCTTGAGTCCTCCCTGATATATTAAATCATCATCCAGAAAGAATATTCACCATAATACATTCTTTTATGCTTGTAATTCTTCCACTTAGAATATGAAATTCCTCTCGAGGAAGCAACCAGCCTGCCCATTGAGAATTGATGTATTAGAATCATCAATGTATTAGAATCATCACTGGGCCAAAATTTGTAGTCCATATTCATTTCAAAAACAGAAGTAAGGGTAGACCAAAAGAGACATGGAGAAGAACAACAGAAAGGATGTTGAGCAATAGAGGGCTCACCTGGGCAAGAGCAGAAAAAAAAAGGCGAAGGACAGGCATTTGTGGAAAACCCTTGCGGAAGCCCCATGTGCCCTGGGCACTTAAGATTCAGAGAGAGAGAGAGATTCATTTCAAAACAAAAATCCCAATGAGTGGCAGACCAGATTTTAATAATATAAATTATTAAAATATATTTCAAGCATTTGAATGGACAACTGAAAAGAGAATACCCAAACTGTGTTGAGTATGATTCAACAGTTACTGTCTTTATGTGCATTATTTTTCTTTCATGTTGATTTTAAAATGATTTACATTTGTACTTCAGAGTTCAATTCTAGATAGCTTTGCTGTTTTGCCTTTTTTTTTTTAGCTGTATGTGAAAATACTTCTGCTGTCATCTAAGCTCATATTGGAAAAAAAAAATGTCCAGATCAGTTAGATTTAGACAAACAGCTTAATTTCTTCTGAATCATTTTCCTGAACTATAACAAAATAAGTTTACTGAACTTAAAAAACAATCGTGCCAATTTTAACTCTTTCCGAGCGGGCGGGAAAACGCGGACGTACCGTAGGGTGCGGAGCAAAATGCGCGGTTGTTTAGAAGATTGACGGGTATAGTTGAAAAAGTGAATTTAAAATATTATTTCCATGTTTAAAAAATACTAAATATATATTTAAAAAAAGGTAAATGAATAAAGGTTCCAGAAATGTCTAGTTTTTGTAGGAAAAAATAACTGAGAAAATAAGACAAAATATTTAGCCCTCCTCCCCCCCAAAAAAATCTCTAAAACACTAAACTAATGGTTGTCTACTTACCAAGAGCTGTAAATATCCACTTGTTACACACAATTTGAAGATAAAATGAATTCCATCCAAGAAATATCACTTTTTACACAAATTGAAAAAAAAAATCAGAAGCAGAACACTGAAACTAGCAAGAAAAGATAAAAGAAGAAGAACAATGGTTATATTCAGCAATGTTATACTGAGAACCATTGTCAAAATCACTATCATTGTCAGAATCACACCGGTCAGATTTCGATTTCTTGTCAGTACTGACACGTTTCCTACCAAATAATGTCACAAACATTTCTCTACAAGCTATTTTACTTTCTCTAACAGGTCTAGAGCTACGGGAAAATCTGCCATGTCGAAGGGCGTGTCCAAAGTTTGATATACTTTGAAAATTTGCAAAATAATTGAACAGAAACGTTCACAAAATGTCTGCTTGCGTCCCCATGCTGAATTAAAAAGGAAGAAGCTTATTTCTGACATGCGCAGTTAACGTTCAAAGTAAAAGGTGGATTAGAGTGATTTCGAGAATTAAAAATATCAGGATCCTGATCATAAGTCCGCAATGAGAACCCGGAAATGTCAGGATCGTGACCGCCTGCTCGGGAAGAGTTAAAATGCTCATTATCTCTACCATCAGTGAATCATTTTTAAAAAATGTGAGAAATCTCATATGTCCATTATTTAAATACAATTTTATTCACCAAAGATGTCAATAGCTCACTTCATTGTTGTATTATGTTGTAGTTTTAGAGGTTAATGTTGTTTATCTGTGTAAACAAGTATGTTTTTTTTTTTTAATTTCTTTTAAAGCCAATTTTATATGAATAAAAGCATAATGTTTCATAGAGGCGTGTAAGCATAATAGTGATGTTAAATTACTTCTGAAGAAACAAAAATTTGAATGTGAAAGAGAAGTTATATATATATACATCAGACCCATAGAGGATAGCAGATTTGACCTAATCTGGCCATGGCCAGTTGAAACAATTTTTTTTTTACAACATGACTTTCCAAACATGCTTAATCATATTTTTAAAATTTTGATAAGTTTTTATTAGTGCACAGAATTTTAAGGACAGCTTGTTTATGGTGTCACTGTTTTGATATCCCATAGCACTAAGAAAAGTAACATTTCTTTGTGTCCAGACTTTTTTCATTTTAAATTTGTTTCCATGAAAGATAACTTGAATAAGTGACTCATCATTTTCTCATGCCTGAGTCTTCTGCTACGAACATCATTTTGTCATACTAAGAATGTGACATAATATTCCTTGTTGACTGATAAGGTTTTGTTATTTCTTTATGTTCTATATCTGTGTTACATTTATCTCTAGGTGCATGCATTCTAAATTTGGCTGCCTGTTGTGATTTCAAATTCCATTTGTCAATTTTATATATGTATAACAAAAATGTGGTCTGTTCAGTGAACTTAGTTCAAATTTTGTGTGTTCTCCTTCATTTTTTTTGTGTGCATTTTTGGCTTTGGTTCCCTAGTTTCTCCTACTAATTTCTAATTATTAACATACAAAAATAATGCCCATGACACAGGAAATTTAATTTTTAAAATTTTTAAACTGCCACAAAATATCACTGCCTTGATCTTTTATCTGGAATTGATGTGATTCTTATTTTTAAGAGTTTGTGGCAGCTTAAAAATTATGAATTCCAGCTAGAGGACAAAACAGTATGACTATTTACAAGATTTTTTTTTACGTAAGAATTTTTAAAATTTAACAGCTGATATGTGATTTTAATCTGTTTTTGTGTCAAAAGATGTGCTAATTTTAATTTAACCATTTGCTTGGTCAGTTTCTGCTTTGAGTTTAATGGCTTTAGTTTAAATTAAATGAGGGGAAAACTTGAAAAGTGACCTAGGGCATAGTTATAAAAAAAAAATAGCGGCTCTTTTCCTATCTTATAAGACTATTTTCAGATAGTTATAAATAAGTCTGAAATAGGTAGGTGTTTCCTGTTTGTAGAAGTTGTTGAGCATTTTTTTTCAAGTAACTTTTATCATAGCTAAGTGTACCAGACTTTGATTTGCACAAATAGCGATTGTAGGCAGAAAAAAGCAATGTTGTCATGCAAGATCCATTCTTTTTACATTTGTAACTCTGTGTATTTCCTGCATTACTTGAGCAGTTGATGCAGATAGTGTGCTACTCTTATGCTGCACTACCCCGATGATCAGAAGATGAGCAAAAAAGAACAGCTCCATCATGTGCCCTGGGGATCTTTCCCTCTCTCTTTCTGCCATGGGGATCTGTCCCTTTCTTTCTGCCTTGGGGATCTGTCCCTCTCTCTTTCTGCCCTAGTGATCTTTCCCTCCCTCTTTCTGCCCTGGGGATATTTCACTCCCTCTTTCACCCTGGGGATCTTTCCCTCCCTCTTTCTACCCTGGGGATCATTCCTTCCCTCTTTCTGCCCTAGGGATATTTCCCTCTCTCTCTCTGCCCTGGGGATATTTCCCTCTCTCTTTCTGCCCTAGGGATCTTTCCTTCCCTCTTTCTGCCCTGGGGATCTTTCCCTCTCTCTTTCTGCCCTGAAGATCATTCCCTCTCTCTTTCTGCCCTGGGGATCTTTCCCCTCTCTCTTTGTGCCCTGGGGGTCTTCCCCTCTCTCTTTCTCATTCTCTTCTGAATTTTTCATCTGTATTTACTTCTATAGCTTAAAAATAATTATACTGGAGGGAACAAACCTTATTATGTTAACAGTATTTTTTTTACATGGTATCAAAGTAACTGCAAAATTCAATCATCATATAGTATTGTTTATTGCCCATGAACAGAAAAGTGATAGTTTATCATTATTTTTCACACATTCTGTGGTGTGTATATATATATCCACACAACTAATACTTGTGATATACATCCTTATTTTTAAGGTGCAGGTACTGGCTTTGATGAGGTGGATGGAGGTCAGGGAGCAGGAGAGGAGCAGGAGGAAGAGGACAGATGTTTGTATGTTATGATTGACTCCTTGGACAGGCTGCAGTTAAATGTGACTCCTCAAGCAATTGCTGTGCTGAAAGATGTCATAGAAGTAAGTTGTTGTTTGTCATGCATAAGTGTTGTCATAAGTGATCAGAAAGTCAAGAGCTGACCAAAATTAGGGTCATGAGAACTTTCATCATGAGCAATAAAGGACTTCTGTCAGTGATTCTTTTATATTTTCTTTCCACATGAATATGAAAGATGGAGGTTCTAACTCCAAGGTAGAGTTTTACTGAGGTTTCTCACGCGGTGCCTTTAGTCGCTGTAGTAACATTTGGTTTATTTCATTAAAAGACAGGTGTAACATTTAGATTGTAAACATTTAGTGTGCGTGTCCCATGACCTTTTTAAAAATGGCCAAAGAGTGCTTAGTTACGAGGGAGAAAATTGAAGTTTTCTGCGAGAAATTTCATTTTTGGTGATGTAGATAGGGGTAGATAGGGGTATGGACATACCCTGTGACCAGACCACTGTTCTTGAATGTATCCCAAGTATATTGGACATATTAGATGACTGGAATAGTAGTTGGAAGGTTATTTCAGACATTATTTTAGCAATAATGCAACATAGAATCACAATACGACATCAGCAGATAGATCTATGCATCTCAGATGGTACGTAGTGCACCTCTAGACCTATCTGATGGTAAGTTGGACACATTGTCAAAAAAAACATCACATTACTTCCTTCTTTTTTCCTAAAAAAAATCTGCATTTATGAAATCTTCATACATATTTAGTTATTTTGAAACATAATAAGTGCACTTTTCACACGGAAAAACTGTTTCATTCACGTTTTACTAATATGCTCCTATACAAATCAAGACCCGCACTTTAATCCAGCACCCAACTGAACGTCCGCGTTTCTTCCTGAGGCAAGGAAAAAGTTAATACTATATATTTAGGATGCTATTTGTGTTTAATTCATGTAGCTGAAAGAGATTCAAGCCTGCACCAAACACACACCAGGGGCCTCAAACTAAAATGTGTGGTGGGCCAAGCTCTTGTTGTTATAATAACAAACACCAAAATATTTCAGCAAGCACTGCGTTCTTTTCACATCTCTTTGAAAAAAAATAGGTAACGGAAGTTTTAAGACATTAATATTTGTGAGCCATATTTAGCTTAGTAGCTGTGTATTTGACTTGAAGATATACTGTAAAGCTGAAATGTACCATGAATGGAAATGTTTTAGAACAGCTTTCTTTGTGGTGATAAAACAACTTTATTAAAGGAAGGAAAATCTAGCATAAATCCAGAAGATTCATTTCTTAATGATAAGTAAATATGCTGTTGGAAGAAGTCAGAATAATAGTTGCAAAGAAACATATTTTCAAGAGTAAAAAACAAAGGGAAAACTTCTTTTTGGCTGGAATATTGAACTTAGAATATGAACACTAAATTTGAAATAAATCATATGATCAAAACCATGAGGACAAAAATTAAATACTTCTTTAATTTTAAACTGATCCCAACTAATTATGGGTTTAATCCAGTTTATATTTAAGAAAGTGAATTGTGACCTGCTAGTTGTTCTGGGATTACAATAGACTTCATAATGAAAAAATGCTGCACAGGTAACACAGGTATCGACTGGGTACATGGGACCCAACTAGAAGATCTTGATTTTGCTGATGACATAACTCTTATCAGTAATAATGTGAATTCCATGCAAGAAAAAACAGATAGCCTGTCTTCACTGGGTAGCAAAATAGGACTTGAAATTAACAAGGACAAAACAAAAATAATGAAAATTCCCCTCAATCAAAATGGAAAAATACACATAGAAGAGACAGATATTGAAGAAGTCAATCAATTTGCATACCTTGGCTGCTACATAAATCAAGATGGTGACACTAGAAAGGAAGTTAGGATCAGAATTGCAAAAGCAGCATCAATCTTCAAGAATCTTGAGAACATATGGAATTCAAAAGTTATAAGCACAAAAACCAAGTTAAGACTATTCAGTTCAAATGTAATATCCACCCTCATTTGTGCATGTGAAAGCTGGAAAACAACTAAAGAAATATACAGGAAATTAGACTCTTTTGAAAACAAATGCCTAAGGAAAATACTCGGCATCAAGTGGAATGAATTCAAGAACAATGCAGAGATAAGACAGATGATTGAACAACAACCAGTCTCATGGGTGATCAGGAAAAGGAGATGGACATATGTTGGTCACTTGATGAGAAGAAATGATCAGAGAATCCCAAAACAAGCTGTCAAGTGGAACACAACAGGCCGAAGAAAAAGAGGCAGACTGCATGAAACTCTAAAGAGGACATTGTTAAGAGAGGCCAAATTAACAGGCATAAAATTCTTTGATGAGGTTGAAAGACTCGCCGAGGACATGAAAAATTGGCGAACTACTTTGCAAGCCCTATGTGACATTTAATGGCACAGGAAGGATATAAGATATAAGATAAGTTATTCTGGAGATCAACACTAGCCTAACTTTACTGTGGCTATGTTTGAGACATGATACAGGTAATGTGTAACTTTTGATTTGATTTTTTTTTTCAGGCAATAACAAATCCCAGCAAATCAGAATTACAGTCAGTCAGATCGAAGTCCAGATTTCGAGTGAACAATAAGGTATTTTGTTTTACATGATACTCTTGAATGGAATATGTTTAATATGATACTCTTGAATGGATTTTTATTTTATGTGATCCTTTTGAATGAATTTTGTTTTTATATGATTCTCATGAGTGGACTATTTTTTTTTTACATTTACTTGCTTTGGATTTGGACAGTTCCTAACTCATGGGACTTAGCCATGTGTGATGACCAACTTCTCATAATTCACTGATAGCCATGTGCATCACAGTCATGTGCGCGATATACTGCTAGCAGATATTCTCCACATCTGTAAGTGTGGTTTTCCCCGACACCTTGTGTGTTTGATACATATTTCTACTGGCGGTTCAACTGGGGGGGGGGGGGGGGGGGGGGAGGTGGAACCAGAAGCTAGCTGGGAGTCCATAGTCTACTAGATGATAAATTAGATCTCATTGACAAGCATATTTCTACCCTTTCTGGTTTGGATAACTGTTTCTTCTTCTGCTTGTCTCACTGGAACTGTTAGCTGATGTTCTTTACAGCCGACGTAGCTTAAACGTTGAGGCACAGCATCATGTTGGATTGCGATGGGTTGCAGTGGCTATTTTGTTCATTTCCTGACTGCAGCTAAAATTCAGAAGGTGTGAAATACTTCTTTAGCAGGCTCCACCACCATGGGGACTATGATGATCCCTGTTAGGCCTGTTATGGGAATATCAGTGGAGAAATGGGACATGGTTTTAGTTGGCTATAGTTGGCCAATTCTGGCCATAGTGTGTCAGCTATGGAATGCTGATTGCCAAATCAGATGTCTTCACCCCCTGGTTTAGAATCCATTCTAAATATATGTCAGAACTTTAGATTAATAATATCAAAACTCATTAAGTTACAAAATAAACTATATAGAGTACATTTATTGAAAATTTATAGATGTTTTCACATTGAGTATATTTCAGCACGTAATCATTTTTACATGTTTGGATGAATAATTTATACTTTAATAAATGTGAGAAAAAAATCACTTTAAATAATACATGTCATCGAACATGAAGTGTGTATTGTAGTTTTAATCATGAGTCAACGTTTTTCTTATGATTTCAGCTGGGTCTTCACGTATACCTCACATGTCACCCAGACATAAAAGTGAGTTGAACTAAATGTGTTCTTGCAATGTTCTGACTGTGTAAACAAATACAGCCTTTAAAAAAATGTGCAGTGCATAGCCATTAAATGTAGACAAGGTAGTATTATTTTCATAGTTTGTTTTTTTTTACAATTTTTGTGAAGAATGAAAATAAATTGAAAAAAATTCATAATGTGCCTCAAGGAATTCTAAATAAAGAAAGTAATAAAGTGATGAACAAGAAAGTAATAAAGTGACGACATTTCATGAGGATGAATTAAAATGTTAACAATATTTACATTTGCAACCAGTGCCACTAGAGCAGGTGAAGTTTGTTCGTGCTGTTTAGAAGGTTTATTTATAAGCTGACAAGAGAGAACAAGAGAGCAGTATTACTCACATTAGAATAACAGGATTGTCTAGAATACAATTTAAAGATTTCTGAACACACTGGTCATGGCACACCTAGAATTACTGCTGTGGGAGAAACAAGAATAAATACTTGGACCAGGATTCTGGGCTTGTAATTAATAGTTTAATGTGTGGGATGAATGACATGAATGTATCATCTATAGACTTAGTGTTCCTTTATAAAGTAACTAGAATGGTGAGCTATGCACTGTTTTGTTCTAATGTAATGAATCCTAGATGTTGTTGTAGACAATCCTTGTAAATGCAAGCTAGATGATCTTGTGCAGCAGACGCTGAGGTGATGAAAAAAGGCATTGTTGGAGTCTTGCCCATTCTCTTATTATTTTCCTTTCACTCATGTCTTAAATACTTTGTATTTTTTATGGTAACTAGACAATGCTGTGAACTAATTACATTTCCATATTAGAAGGAGAGTTCATTGTGATGATTTATCTTATATCCATGGTGGTTTACTTTACCTCTGTGGTGGTTTACTTTACTTGTAGGCATGGCCAAAGAAGCAGGGATCAAAATTTTTGGTAATATGTTGATTCTTACTTCATTACCCTAGGAAGCAGAACTATCTGGAGGTAGTAGAAAACTCTTTCCCAACCTGCATTCACAGACTCAAGTGACAGTGTAGCTCCCAGAACACATTGGATCAATGACATAAAGTCTAGATATATATAATTTCATGAAATGAAACATTTATGGACAGATCTCTTGATAGTAGCATGTCTTATCCACTCAGAAAGTCAGGATTTCTCAGGGAGGTCACAGTCTCACTTATATGCTTACTAATATCACTGACCAGGACAACTCTCCACAGTGGAGAACTATCCATGATATTTACCTACCTTTTCATTTCCAATCCAGGTTCACAAGGATGAGATAACAAATGCCACTATTTACCATGCTGGAGTTGACAGTAACATCATCCATCCAGTTGACTACAGCAATGAGATTGAGACTCCAGCTGATGTAACATGTGATGACACCGAGTAAGTTTTCATTTTTCATTGATAAGTAGCAGATAAACCATGGATTTTGAGTCAGTACCTTGACTTGTATGTCTGAGATTCACAACACATAAGACTGTTTAATTTGTGATTGTTTGCTCAATCATTATTCTAGTTAGGCTGTTTTCATCCAAGTATTATTGAATGCAAGAAGAGGAATACATTTTTATTGGGTTGTTTTTTGTTTTTTTTTTTGTCTTCAGAAATCAGTGCTTTTGAGATCTTCATAAATATACCTAGAACTGAAATCTCTGTGAATAATTTATTGAAATTAAGTTTTAGAAAACAAAAAATAGATAAAACCCCAAGCTAGTGATTACTTAATTATTATCACTTTTGTCATTGTCTGTTTGAAAACATCACAGCTAAGTTATGCTGCATATAATTTTTTTTCAACATATTTTCAAGAGCAGCTGAGAAAAAAGATTACAATAAACATAATGACTGTCTTAACATTTCTACATCATATGTTTATATCTGCTCATTCTAGGAGTGAAGATAACTGTGCTAAACTGGTAGCATATTATCATGGCCAGGAAATTAGAGCTGGCTAATATCCTATCTCACCTCTCCATTGGTGCTTCTAGTAACATTTTTACCCTGTTTAGCAGGGTAAGACGTGCCAGTTTTCTCATGGTGGTGTAGTCTTGTCAAGAAGCTGACCTTTTGGGCTCAGTCTAGCTCTCAATGAAGCCCAGTCAGATGATGTATATTGCCTATGTTACACTGCCTTCAGAATGCTGGCTACTGATATTTTGAATATCTTGGATAATTACTAACTAATAATGGAGACACAATAAGGGAGATTAAAAAGATTAATCTGTCACACTTCACAACCTAAAACTGTGGAGAGGGACAGACAGAACTGCAAAAATAAGATTTTTAAGGGCATACCATATGTAGAAGTGCTCGATATGAAAACCTCTTTGTCTTCGTGCTCAATGTAATGCCAGATATCATTATTTACATTATATACAATTTCTGAGTAAACGGCAGTTTCAGTCTAGGCAATGGTAATTTTTGTATCTTGCTAGACCATCACACAGAAAAAATTCTTGCAGTGTGTCATATGTCTTATGCTAGTAGGCCATGCTCGCATTATTTTCCTCAATCTCATTATCACTTTAACAATCATATGTCCAAAGTTCCTGTCAGAAATGCATCATTTTCATAATCTCTGACTTGAAAAAGCACTGATAATTCTTGAATCAGCTTTCAGTCTTCATCCACTATCAAGTACTCAGATCTAACTTGAAAAATTAGCTATAGAAATGTGACCTGCATTTAATAAATAGTAAGTGTGCAGGCATTTGTGGAAAACCCTTGGGGAAGCCCCATGTGCCCTGGGCACTTAAGGTTCAGAGAGAGAAGTGTGCAGTAATCAGTACTCTTTCTTCTTGAAGCCACATATTTATTCAGAGAGATAACTTCAGGAAAAAGGCATCTGGAATATATGATTTGTTATTAAAAAATAAAGTTAATTGTAAAAGATTGCTTGAGTACAATGTTGAATGGGGTGAGGCCAGATAAGAGTCCCATATAAAGGGGCCAAAGACACCTGATCAACCAACTCAGAACTGGTGTCATCAGTTGCTGCATGCTGGAAAAGGAGGGGGGGGGGGTTGGGGGGAATAAAGAGAAAAGGATTGGAGCACTTATGGATTACTTGTCCAGTATGCAGATGAGGATGATCCATCAAGTACCTAAATAAAGTTAACTATAATATGACTTTAACTTATGTGTTACAGAGTAAGCTTCATGAATAATACTATGAGTGCAACATGGCACAGTGTATGTGCAAGTGGGATGGGTTAGTGAAAAAATAAAATCTGCTATATCATTTTAAACCATCTTTACCGTAGATTAAAATATATGAGACATAATCTGCTCCTCCTACTTCCGTTCTCATAAACTGAACATTGTCTTTCTTCTAGATTCTCTTCCGCATCATATTTATCTCAGTTAAATCACAATTTTTTAAAGTCACCCAGATGGGAAACCAGCAGTGGCAAATGTTTTAGCCAGAGCAGGTCATGTATTGGTCAGCGGTGGAGCATTTGTATTTGAGGATGATGATGACTATTTGTCTGGCACACAAGTGGACATCCATAGACTGAAGCTGCAGGTAATTTAAAAGCAATGTTTGTTCTAGATTGAGCTGAGTCTTTTGTTTTGTGTGTATATATTTTCTTTGGATGTATCTTTAAAGTAGCAGCAGAAGGTAAACTGTAAGGACAAAATTTCTGACTTGTCAGACCTGCTTGGCCTAACACTTTATTATATAAATCCAATATGGCAACATATTTTTAAAAAAAATAAAAATTGTTTTCATTATTTCTGTCTTTGCAAAATAATGAAATTTTTCATTAAATGGCATTAAACAACAAGCTGCAACATTCAAAACTTCCATCATTTGTGTCCTAACAACATTCAGCAGCAACAACAGAAGAGTAAGAATGTTGAGACATGTTTCAATCATGGCTGACAACATATCCTAAACAAAATATTGTGTGGCTAACTTCTAGAGGAATGGAGGTCACTGGATAAAATAAACCTGAGATATAAGGGTACATGTAAGACTTCCGTGATAAATTTTTCTATAACCTATGAAGAATCAGAACTGACAAAAGACTGTATAGTGAGTGACTGTGTGGTTTCAGTATATCATTTAAAGGCATGAAGGCCACGTGAGGGTATAATTGAAGACAGAAGTTGTGAGTTCAGAGAATGAGGACCTTACAACGCAAATATAATTATTGTGGCCAAATAATCCTATTAAACATTGATAGAATCCACCGTTGGAAAAGATGCTGGAACTTCCACAGAGATCTGACATCTGCCAACATCAAAGCCATCTTTTATTATGGAAAAATGCAAAGAACTTTTATCTCCATCAATTCTGCATACATTACTTGGCATAAATCAGTTAGAATCAGTCTTCTTTGTTGTGAAGTGAATTAAACATGATAAAGGTAAAATCTTGGAGGTTTGTGTCAGACTTGCTTAATATAAGAATTACAGTAATAACAGGGAAAAATTCTGAGAATAAATATATATAATAATAAATAAATGTAATTTCACAAACAAACAAAAAATTGCTTCTCAGTTGTCATTAAAAGCCACACCTTTTACAGTATTTGTTTTGTTTATATCAGGTTGAAGGATTTGAACAAACCCAGTCTATTCTTCACAAAAAGGAATACAGGAAACTCATTCCACTTTCTCCCATCAAGGTTAGAAAATTATGTTTGTTTTGTGAATCTTAATTAGTTTCTTTTTTCTTTTCTTTTAACTCAAATGTCAACTGGTTTTAACCCTTTCATGTCCTTCTTATAAAGAAAAACACTTTCTTCACTTAACTTTTTGTAAAACTGAACCATACATATCTTTCTACCCTTTTTGCTGGAACCAGTTTCACCACAGTTGTCATTTCTCATACCTCTTACTTCCTCCTTAGTGATTTCTTTATCAGAAGCATAGTTTTTTTCATTCAGACTTTTATTTCTTCTTGTTCTTTTTTTTCTCAGAATTTTAGTAATGGATTTTAAGCTTCAGACTGCATTTACTGTTCACCATCTTCTTCTTCTTTAGCTTTCTGGGCCATTAAGGCTCATTTCTGCAGATAAAGTTCACCTCCATTCCTGTCTTTTCCTAATCTTCTCTCTCCAGT
The DNA here is from genome assembly GCA_009760885.1 of Achatina immaculata. NCBI lineage: Eukaryota > Metazoa > Mollusca > Gastropoda > Stylommatophora > Achatinidae > Lissachatina > Lissachatina immaculata. The sequence continues at coordinate 22,455,931 of CM019692.1, read as the reverse complement.
TGGTGACACCAATTTCTTTTATATCCTCTTCTATGTTGTCTTTCCATCTCTGTCTTGGTCTACCCCTTGGTCTTGTTTCCCTCATCTCTTGTGCATACATCATTTGTATTTGTCTGTTCTCTTCCATTCTTTCTACATGCTCCAGCCATCATAGTCTGTTCAGTTTCAAGACATTTATAATTGGTTGGGATTTAAATAAGCTGTTCAGTTCAGTGTTCTTTCTAGCTCTCCATTCTCCACTGTTGGTATCCTTTATCAGCCCAACGATTCTTCTTAGGATCTTGTTCTTAAAGATCTCCAATTGTTGTTCATCTTTCTTTGTTGTACTCCACGTTTCTGATCCATACATGACAGCTGGTCTTATTATAATTTTGTAGATTGTTATTTTGGTGGTTTTGGACAGGATTTTAGATTTTAACTTTTACTGTTCATAAGATTCGAAAATCAGCGTCAGCATTTCCAAAATATAAAAACAGAAACAAGAAGTTAAAGCTATATTCTGTCATTTGTTGATGTTTTTTTTTTCATTAAATTTGAATTTTTAAATAGTGTAATTTTAAGTAGTCATTTAATCTGCCTCTAAAAACATTGCATTAAAGTCATACAGGAACTGTTAAAACAGGAGTATATGAGAGTATGCTGGTATGCTGGATTGGAAGACAGTTTAAAGATTTCTGAACACCTAGAATTACTGCTGTAAGAGAAACAAAGATAAATGCTTGGACCAGAGTTCTGAGCTTGTAATTAATAGTTTAATGTGTGGGATGAATGACATGAATATATCATCTATAGACTTACAGTGTTCCTTTATAAAGTAACTAGAATGGTGAGCTATGCACTGTTTTGTTCTAATGTAATGAATCATAGATGTTGTAGACAATCCTTGTAAATGCAAGCTAGAAGATCTTTGCAGCTGATGCTGAAGTGATGAATATATTGGAAACACCAAGAATCACACAAGATGGAGAAGCATGGCTGCTAATGCTGTCCAGCATGGCTGCTAATGCTGTCCAGCATGGCACATAATAATAATTTCTCTTTATAAAACAAAAAGCTTTTATTTTCTTTTTTTATACAACCATTTGTAAACCATTGAGTATAGTTGCATTTTATGGGAAACATGTTAAATATATTGAATACGCAACATCGCAACTGAAATGTTTTATGCAAAGAAAATATTTGATGTTTCATCAGCATCATTTTGTATTAACAAATTATTCATCATCATCTTCATTATCATCAGGTGCCGTGCTGACTGGCATTGGCTATTATGCTTCTCCAGAGTACATGATCCTTCATGCAGGCCATTAGATCAGTTGGTGATCTCCTCTCACACCATCTCGTCAGACTTTCATTTCTCTTGGTCTTCCCCTGGCTCTTCTTCCCTCTGTTTTTCCTGTTGTTATATTTTCAATGCCCCCTCTTCTCATTGCACATCCTATGAAAGTACATTGTCTCTCTCTTAAATTATTCATAGAAGCCAAAAAGTGGTACATTTATTTACCATAGAATACTTTGCTCACTTTCTGAGAAGTTTTGGTGCAGAAACATTTTGTCTCACAACCACTGCCACCCTAAGACAAACATGCAAACTGTCTTCATGGGTATGATTGCAATATGTATTTTGTAATTTGCAGTGATGCACAGATTAACTCATAACCTATCCAGCAGCAATCATGACACAAGAACATTTTTTAATAATAAAAAAAATGAATGCTACCATCTTTTTCAGTGATGAAATATTTATTTTTAGAATTTGCAGCAGTTAAAAATTATGACTGCAAAACAAAAGCATGCGACTTGAGTTATTTTATTTTAATTTTAAATGGCACACTGTAGGCTGAGAATAAAGTTTGAGTGAACAATCCAAAATATGAGCTTCTTTTGAAGTTTATTGCATTGCTAAGGACAATCCACTATAAGGTGAACTAAAACTTGACTCACAGCCTCAGAGTTTATGTATAGTTAGCTTCTAAACAGTATAATATTACAGATTAATTGGATTATGACTTAAGAAAGTGAACCCTAGAAAATCACTGTTAGGATAAATAGTAATAAATTTGATATAACTCCATAAATTTAACTCTAATTCACCCTTAAAAAAAAATTATACTTAATATCATATGAATATTTTTGTAACCAAACGTCACAGCTGCTACATTTGAGATGAAACAGTGTCAGTTCTTAGTGTTTATAGCAGTTGAAAATTATAAACTTCCATCTGTGGATCAAAACTGTATAATTGTAGTTATTTTAATTTTAAAAAACAAAACATATACACCTAGCTTTATGATAAAAGTTAAATATCTTCACACCTGAAAAAAGTAGCTAGAATTCACAACCTTATAAGTCAGACAAAGATAATATTCAGATATTTTCACATCACCTTAGGGTCAGTATAAATGTTAACCCTGTGAGAGTCCATGGTTAATAGTTCACCCAAATCATAAATCCTGAGCATTTTTAAGATATGATTGGAGGATCACTCAAGATCATTTAGTAACTCTATAATCAAAGCATTAGTCTTTATTTAAAACAATTTTAGCAGTTTCATGACCATTTTCTTAACTGCCCCACCCAGATGGCTCATCATCTACATGGCTCAGAGATGTGGGTAGTTGATTTTGAAGATTCTGTAGAGCTAAGATTTTGGTATATCATGATTTCAGGAAATGTGAAGCATTTGCTCATCCTGACTTTTTTTTTTCAAATTAAAGAATCCCGGGGTTAATTCATCAGCTTAGACTTCTGTTATTTCAGTGTTGAATGTATGTATGTTGTTTTCTCTGCACAGTCAGATGATATGGATTTGGAGGTCTGTGAAATGTTTAAATGGCATTGTACAATAATGTTGTATATAAAAACATGAATGTTGTTTTATTGTTTTGCTTGTATGATGAAGTTCATTAAAGTACACCATGTTGTTAATTTATACAGAGTGAGCAATGCACCATTTCTCACTCACTCACACACACACTCACTCACTCACACATTCACTCACTCACTCACTCACTCATTCACTCACTCACTCACTCACTCACTCACTCACTCTCTCTCTCTTTTCCCAATTCCCTGATCAAGGATTTGTAGACTGATGTGTTGCTTTTGCAATTATTTCTGAAACTTAAAATATAGTGTAGCTTTTTATTTCTACACTTTATTGTACATTTATGTTTTTTCCCAGCATGCTTTCGTTGGAACAACTTAATTGTTAGTTACATACTCATATGTTCTTTCATATTCTTATGTCAACTTGTACTCAGAAACTACTGGTACATATTTTCTTTTGCCATCATTTACATGCTCATATACATATTTTTTTTTTGTTCAGTGGATTTTAGCTTATGGCTTGTTTTGTTCTGTGTACTGTAATTCTTAAAGTACCACATATCTCACATATTTTTGTGTAATTGCACAGTGCACATTTTTTTTTTTTTTTTGCTACACAGTGTTTATCGAAAGTGACTGAGAAAAGAGTAGAAAAGAGTAGGGTGGGGACTTTGCTTAGCAACACCAGAATTATAGGTGACTTTTCATTTATTTAAACTATCAGAGAATAAATACAAATAAATGCTTATGGGTTGTAGCATTCTGTGATTAGAAGATATCACATACTCTACAGTCAGCAGTAAATAAAATTGTATATATATATATATATAATATAAATCTCCTGCTTATAAATAATAACATGGTTGTAGAAAATTATATTAATTTGTTACTTTAAAAAACAAATTCACAGCTACAATTATGTAGCAATTAGTATTAATTTGTACTTAAATTTTTACATGAGAAACACAATCATGGAAATTAAAAATCAGCAAAAACATCAAAAGTGTTAATTCAGCAGCAGCAGCAGCAGCAGCAAAATAAAGACAAAAAACACATGAATTTCATTTCCTCATCCACATTCAGCAGCCATTCTGTGTAAATCATTATGTAGGGTCAAGGTAATAGAGGGAAGAGATGAAGTAGGAAGACAAAAAAAGAACAAAACGCATGCATAAAATAAGTGGAATGGGAAGAAACATTGACTAAAACTCTCAGATTTGTACTGGGTGGTATAGGTTTCCTACAGCCCAGCCACCTAGCAATTAGAAACTCTAGGTGGATACTGTTACTTGATTTCTGGTAGCTTTGTTTGTTGTTTCTGTTGCCTTGGAATTGTAAGCATGATTTTCTTAACTGCTCACGTCGTGGTGATGTTTTGGATTTCAGGCATCATGCCAGATATAAGAATGGTGTGTAATGACTTAGATGAAAACCTGTAATAGACAAAGAAAGGGAGCTTTTCCGTCAAACTTCACTGTCTTTGGTATTAAAGTGGGTCTTACCCCATGAGCCAGGCTGAGCTTGTTACTAGAACTACCAAAAGGGAAGTGAATTTTTCAAATAAGAAACAACATTACTATGCCAAAAAAAGAAATAAGGCAAGAGTATTGGCCAGGCCTGGTTTTTCTAGAGCTAGTGACCATGCTATCAGTCCAGCCTGATCAGTTTTGCTCCTTTTACTTATTAGTAGAAGCATGGATTGAAGATTCAAAATCAGACTTCAGCGTCATTGCTTTCAGGGCAGCCAGAATTATCTCAAGCATAATTTTCAGTGCAATAAAAAATGGTGAATAAAGTGATGTGGACACTTGGCCAGAAAAATTCCAGATCAGCAAATTACAAGTCTGTAACACCTGAATGAAAGCGGTGAGATGCAGAGAATCCAGCATAATGAAATGAATAGATGGAGTAAAAGACATCACAGGGGGATCAAATATAATGATGTGTCCTGCGCCGCACTTGCTTTAGGTCACTGACAAATTCTCAGAAAAAGAAAGCATACAAAATAAAAGGCAATATTTTGGCAGATAATAACTTTTTATATTGTTGGCAGCTGATAATGTCCTAAAGGGAGAGTTCTTCTTGTACATGTTTGTTATTTATACCTGTTATAGTAATATAATCCCTGCTTACATAACTGTGGCAAGTAAAATTAATCTCTAGTCAAATATTGTTAAAGGTACTTTTACTTTATCACTTCATTATTATTTTAATATACAAGGGCAGTTTAAAAGTTAAAAAAACTTGATTTTGTTTTTAAGTTCTAAACTAAAAATGAATACAAAGTTTGGTCTTATTTTATGTGATATAATCTTCATAGCTTAGGTTCATAAAATCCTACTAATTTGCCTTGATTTCATAGTTTGTAGAGCAGATTCAAAGGATGACCTTGTTTGTTTTTTTTTAAATGTTCAGATTCAGAATTTGATCTTTCAGAATGGCATGAAATACAATGCAGTGATGGACATTAACATGTGGCATGGAATAAAAACTATTAACTTTTATTCACCACTGAAGGTTTGTAATTTTGTCAGTCCAGGAAATAATTGAGATACCTTTAATGATTGAAATACTTTGCATGTCCCTTGCAGAATTTTGCTCCCCTAATGGCTCTCCTGTAGGCCTCTCAATTGTAAGCAACATGCCCTGCTGCCGATGCATCCATTTGTAGATTATCTTGCAGCCATCAACACACAGTGAAAAAGGGAAGTCGGGCAATGTGATCAGGCCCCCCCCCCCCCATGTGACAGATCTAGCAAATCAGCGAGGTGTACAGTGCTCATAGATATAATATGAAGTGCAATAGAAACAAGGCCGTCCATGCAAATGATGGACCAGTGGTATAGTAGAGTCTCTGAACATCTCAGTGTACAAAGCCAACAGGCTAGCCATTGGGAGACAATTGCAGTTCACCTCTACACCTAACAGTAAATGAGGAAGGACAAGACAAGACAAGACAATCTTACAGCCATCTTCACCTTGGTCTTCCTCTCTTTCTTTTTTCCTATTATGTTTCCTTCCAAGACTGTTTTCTTTAAATTCTCATGATGTTTAATGTGTCCAGAATATTTAAGTTTTCTCTGTTTAATCCTCTTTACTAGCCAGCTTTCTTCAATATTAAGTTCTTGTAGTATGGATAGATTTGTTCTTTTTTGTGTCCATGGTATTTGAAGGACTCTTTTTAGCATTTACATTCAAAGACATTTATGTGTTTCTTAGCTGTTTTGTTAAGTGTCCAGGTCTCACAGGCATATGTTGTGATGGGAAAGATGCATACCCTTAAAAATGTTATTTTTTGTAGATCTGTCTGTTCCTCTCCACAGCTTCTTTATTTGTTTTACTTTTTTGAAGAGTGATAGATGTCTTCCTTTTAATTTCCCTCATTGTATCTCCATTATTAGTTAGTAATGATCTGATTGTTAAGGGCATGAATCTTTCTGCTCTATAAGAATAGTCAGCGGTAAAACTGAAGGGAAATTAATGACAAAACTCTAGTTTCATGATCTCGGAAATGCATGGCAGATGATATGATTTGTTGGAGTTCCACACTGACACAGCAACATAGGAATCAAAGAATAACAAAGAATTTTATCATCTAAATAGATTTTATTACTGTTTTCAGCATTTCATACATAATTTCATTCATTTCATTTTTAACCCTCATTATTTCATTTTCTTCCATGTTGAATACGTAATACTTACTACTTATGGATAAGTCATCTTCAGTACTCAGCTGTATTTGTGTTTTATTGGTTTTTACTTTCATTACGAAAGTTAAAACTTTTTTTTGTCAATAGTTTATATTAAATTTGTGTCTGTCTTTAGCTGGAAAACCACTTGACAATGAGCATAGATGTATATTGTCGAACAGAGGATTTAAAGAAGTTTAAAGCAACCCAGGCCCTAGCAGATCAGGACAAGTTTTCCAAACTAACAACCCTGGAGCCACATGAGACTTACCACCTTCCACTTTTTGTTGCATACCACTGTCCTCTTTATGTGAAACCTTCAGACATAAGGTAAGTGAATTTTATGGCAGTCTTTATATTCTGAAGCTTTGACTTTGTCTTACTACTATCTATAACTTTCATTTCTTATGCAATTATTTGCTTATTTATTTTTAACAATTGAAAGAATCTTCTGTAAAGAGGATTACCAAACAGATTTGATCAAGATCTTATTCTGTGCCAGAGATCCAACGTTTGACAGCAGGCTGTTGTGATTCCGCAGAATGGCCATTAGACCAGAGAATGACATGTTCCATGACAATGGAGTCTGATGAAGCTTACTTCATAGACACACCCCACTTTAACCCAGTCTTCACTCATGCAGTAATAATACAAAGATCTTGACCACAACTGTCAGCTGTCAAAGGATGAAGATCTTCTAGATCACAGCTGCAGGAAAAACACATAACACATAACTGATAATGTATGTGAACTGTTAGCAAACCAAACATCATCTACAAAGATTCAATGCTTAATCGTGTTGTGAGATGCTATCCCTTCTTTAATCTTCTTCATGTGTTTCTTGAGCCAGTAACCAAATTTTTTTTTTACATCCTACATCCTTCCTGTGGTGTTAATTGTCACATGGGGCTCACATGATAGTTTGCCAAGTTTCTTTTTGCTGATGACTAAAGGGAAGTTTATTTAAATTATTATGAAGTTATTTAACACATATCTTTTTACTCTTTCTTCAGATGCCCGTTAATTATTTTCCCTGGTCTTTCCTGGTTTTCTGGCTCAATAATTTTAGTTGTTAACTGTGCTCTTGTGTTGACTGTCTCTTTGTGCTTTAGAATTACCCTCTCTTACATGCATTTGTACCTGGTTCATAACTCTGTTTTACCTATCTTCAGAGACTTCTGCTGTTTGTATGGTTGTACATCATGGAACTTTACTGCTTTGTTTTCCCCAATATTATTCATTCAACTTCTTGAGTAATAACTACGTTAAAACAGTTACATGTGCAATGACTGAAGGCAGTATTTACTGTTTTCAGCAAATAAATTTTGAAGTAACATTTAAGTTACAATTGCTCTTCTCTCTGACCTACTTCCAACAAATAAACTCATGTCAGACATATTTCTGTGCCATAGCTATGAACTCACATACAATGCACTGTGGTGGCAAGAAATGCTGCAAGGCAAAGACAGGGTGAAAAATTTTCTGTGCCTGTCATCTCATGAGGAGAAGAAGTCCTTTAATTTCAAGGTATTTGTATCCTTATTCAGTTAATGAACTTAGTTACGCTTATAAAGTACTGAAATTTTATGAGAGGTGTAAAAATTGTCATCTTTCTTATAAAACTTGTCAGTGACTATGCAGAAATTAAATTCGTATAAATTTTCATAGGTAAAGGTAAAAAGGTAAAGGTAATCCTGTCATGCCTTAGAGGCACATAGGGATATGGTGTTAGTGGCCATATTTTCCTTGACCTGTCAGCACACTAGAGAGTGATATGGTCAGTATCACGCCTGGCCACCTTTTCCTTCCCCAACTTCAGAAGAAGTCAGGTACCAATTTCTACAGCTGGGTGACTGGGGTGCCTCCGGCCGGATTCGAACCCCCAACCTTCACCATGAGAGACCAGTGTACTGACCAAATTTTCATAGAGGTCTTGTAAATCTTCTGCTGATAGACAAAAACCTCAGGAGGGATAAAATGTAAGGAGTAGATGGTGGGCCACTTATTGGAACATTTTATGCTTGTGAACATGAACCTACTGAAGTTATTGAAGAACTGAGAGGATATTTTACATAATCTCTTTGTACACAAATCAGATCATTAACTTTTTAGAATCTCCTGTGCCTGTAATAGAAGGAGCCTTATGATTGAGTGGCTAACCAACAACAGACTGCTGGTTTTCATTTCAGTGATCGTCTTGCGGGCTTGATAGTTATGATTAGTTTTAATTTTTAAACTTTCTAATGGGTTCCCTGTTCTAATACACTTGATTCATGATGTTATGACAGAGATGTCATATTTTTTCTAATTTTTTAAAAAATGTATATTACTACATAATAACAGATATTTGATATTAGATCAAGAAAATTTAATCCAAAAGTAAGTCTTCTGGTTGGAAATAGGAAAAAAATTTGTCCAGGAGGAAATATCAAGCGAGAAACAAACAAAAAATGTTTACAAATTATTAAAGAAAAAAATCACGCTTTTCCATTGTCATTACAAAGTCACACTGAAACACAAAATCACCACAGTTTTATAGATAATCCGTTTGTGGATCAAAGTAAAAAAGGTTTTGTGATGATTGAATAGTTAATTTTATACATATTTTTCATTGTTATGTAAAAAACAAAATGATGGTAAAGAATAATCACACCATTTATTTTTACTTAAAATTGCAAGATCACATGTAAGCAAACTAAGCCAAAGTACTTCTTGTCTGTAATGGAGGTAATTCAATTCAAGTGCCATGCTGCGTGGTGTAGGTGATCATTTCTCTCCGCAATTCCCTGTCTTTTGACTTGATTATTAGATCTGCCAGTGACTTTCTTCCTAGCCACACTGACAGCCCATCCAGTAACTTCTCTCTCTGTCTTCCTCTGTCACCTCTTCCTTCAGTTTTTCAACTTGCCACAATGTGTTCAATTTTCCTCTTCTCAGAAAATGTCCTATAAACCCCACTTGTCTGCCTCTGATCTTTCCTATAATTTGCTTTTTAACTCCAGCCTCTCTTAAGGCTTCTTCAGTGGTTTTCTTGGCTGTCCATGGTACCTTCAACATCCTTCTTATAAACCACATCTCCATGGCCTCTACTTCTCACTGTACTCTCTTATTTTATGCTTCACAGCTATAAAACAAAATTGGCTCGATGTAACATTTAAGTACTCAAAATCTTGTTTCCATTGACATGGATCTGTTGCACAAGATGTGTCTTATTGTCTGGAATGCTGACTTGGTCTGAGCATGTCTACTTTTATTTCATTATGACATTTCCCATCAGTTGTTATAATTGTTCCCGAGTACTTGAATCTATCAACTTGTTTCAGTTTTGTGCCATCGATGGTAATGCTACATTTTGGTAGTATTCTTTTCTTTGAGATGATCACCATTTCAGTCTTCTTTTTATTCAGACTGAGACATTTACTTTTACTTTCATGAACCATGACGTCTATAGAGCCTGTAGCTCACTTTTAGCAATCAGAACTGTGTCATCTGCATGTCTTAAGTTGTTAAGGTTGTACCGCTAGCTGATATTCCTGGCATGTTCTCTGTATTTCTCATTATGTTTCCGCTGTACAAGGAGAAGAGGTCAGGAGATAAAACACATCCTTGTCTCATCCCCAATTGTATATCTTGGAATGCTCCTATTTGCTTCTCAACCCTCATTACTGCTGATTGCTGCCAATATATGTTTTTGATAAGTTTCAGATCTTTCCCATCTATGTTGATGTCTTTCAGCATTCTTATAATTTCTGTGTGTCTCACTTTATCAAATGCTTTACAGTAGTCTATGAAGCATAAGTATAGGTCCATCTTTACTTCTATTATCTCTCCCCACTGTGGTGGAAGTAAACATTTTTAAAAATGTAACAGAAATGTAGGATAGGATTAAAAATTGAATTTTAGGATTACTGACACCATTATCTTGTCGAAATAGGATAGTTCATAGTCAAAGAGTGAACTGTTAGAGTCACAGAACTGTGGATATTCTTCACACATATCTCAATACTGTGCATGTATACTACAAAGATAATTGACCAACATGTTTAGTGTTTATGATGTGACCAACATATTTAGTGTTTGTGTGCACATCTCAGTCCAAGTTTTTTTTTCATGTTTTCTTGTTGACCAGGTTATCTGTAAAGAGGGTGACCAACTGAAGCCGCAGCAGCATGTGTCCAGAGCTGTGCCCTATTTCACAATCAGCCTGTATCCCCCTGTAGTTTTGCACAACTACTTACCTTATGACATCCAGTTTTCACTTCAGGTATGTGTCTACAACTGAAACCAAATCAGGAATAGGAAAAGCAAAAGATGCATTTATCTACAGTATGAAGAAAATAATAACAAATAAGAGAATGTCCCTAAATGTGGAAAGAAAGTGTTGTGGTGATGTACTGATAGCCTGTATTGATCCATGCTTGTGAGACTGACAGTAAGTAAAGAAATTAAACAGATAATCATTCATTCATTCATTTGCATGTCTTTTGCAGAACTTTGCTTCCCTAACAGCACTCTTGTAGGTCTCTCATTTGTGAGCAAGATGGCCTGCTGCTGATGCATCCATTTGCAGATCATCAATGATGTCTTGCAGCCATCTTCACCTTGGTCTTCCTCTCTTTCTTTTTCCCATTATGTACCCTTCCAAGACGGTCTTCTCTAGATTATCATGATGTTTAATGTGTCCAAAATATTTACGTTTTCTCTCTTTAATACTCTTTACTAGCCAACCTTCTTCAATATTAAGTTCTTGTAGTATAGATATATTTGTTCTTTTTTGTGTCCATGATATTTGAAGAACTCTTCTGTAGCATTTACACTCAAAGGCATTTATGTGTTTCTCAGCTGTTTTGTTAAGTGTACAGGTCTCACAGGCATATGTTGCAATGGGAAAGATGCAGGCCCTTACAGATCTTATTTTTGTGGTTCTGTCTGCTCCTCTCCACAGATTCTTTAGTTGTTTTACTTTCTGAAGAGTGATAGATGTCCTCCTTTTAATTTCCCTCATTGTATCTCCATTACTAGTTAGTAGTGATCTAAGATATTCAAAACTCTCCACTTCTTCCAGTTTTTCCTCATTGATACATATTTCAGCTGCCTTGTTTGTTTTGTCAGTTGTCATCAATTTAGTTTTCTTTGCATTAAGATAGAGGTTTTGCTTTTTGCTGTTTTTACGGACTGACATAATTAGTTTTTCCATTCCTTTTTGTGTTGTGGACAGTAATACTTTGTCATCAGCATATCTAATCTCTGGTATTTCATAACCTCCAATTGTTATGGCATCATAATATTCTTTGTCTACATCTTCTCTAACATTCCTCATTATATTTTCAGTATACAAGTTAAATAATTAAGGTGACAATGTGCACCCCTGACGGACCCCTTGTTTGATGTCAAACCAAGTTGTTGTTTCACCATTTATTCTTACTGCTGCTTGTATTAATTTTAAATTTATATTGAAATCAGTAAAGATGTGACTTTGAAGAAAAATCCAACACTTGCCATGGAAGTCCAGAAGAGTATAATATATAAAGAAATTTACCAAGAGAAGTTGTAGAACATTGAAATTAAAACCTTAAGAAAAAAGACAATAAAAATTTTTTTTCATAAGTCGTCAAGTTTAGAAAATCTAAAACTGAACATTATTAATTTAGTAAAGACCACTTGACAAGGCAAATGTCTTGAAGAAATGAGAGGAAGAAACCGACAAATAAAAACATGAGTAGATCATGTAATTATAAAAACATGAGTAGATAATATAATTAACTTGTTTGGGAAAAGCTTCACAAAGCTTCCAGAATTGCAAGTGATTGGTATAAATAAACACAAATTAATGAAATGTCCACAAGATAATACCAGTTTCATCAGCTACATTGCAGATGGTGATGATATTTCTTGCTTTATTTTATGTAAGGGGACCTCAATGTCCAGTAGCCTGACTCATGGAGAGATGACACCTTTGTACACTGTTGAGACTAACAAATCATACAAGCTACAGATTACAGTAAGTCTCATTATTAGTGTCTTTTTTTACATCTTACATCCTATATCCTTCCTGTGCTGTTAAACATCACATAGTTTAGGACAGATTAAAAATAACATTTTCATTGATACACTTTTTCTGCTCTCTCTCTCTACTCTCTCAAAATTACAAAGAAACGTGTGTAGTACTTTGATGGTCATAATTATAACTTCATGACATTCTTCTGTAGTATCTGTTTATCATTACTTTTGCACTTCATATTTTACAAACTTGCAGCTTTCTTAGTTGTAAGTTATTTTCATAATTTTTATGATGTTAATTGGAAGTCAATGATAAAAATGAATAGTTCTGAAACAATGAGATGATAATAATAATAACAACTCATTGATACGATTTGAAACATGAGAACTGACAAAAAAGGGAGTATTGTTAAGGTATAGTCAGAGCTTTGAAAGAGAATAGATAGTTTGAACTTCAGTGTAAAATAAATACATCCAATTATCCATTTTTTTTGCAGTTGCCTGATTACATGGGCTCAGACTGGTTGGGCACACTCGAGATTTCTCCAGAGATGGAAGAGTTCCGTGCCATTTGCATGGAAACAGAGGTTGACTCAGAAAATCTCAACAGACATCTTAGTCTCAGCATTCATGCTGATCACTCAAATTCTCTGAACCTGCAGATTTATTCACCATACTGGATTGTAAACAAAACTGATCTTCCTTTGCAGCTGAGGGTGAATTGTTCATTTTATTTGTAGACATTTAACTTTTTCTCTTTTTATTCATCTCTTTTTCTTTCTTCTTCATTGTTCTTTTATGTCCTAATCAATCGTTAGTCCTTCCTTTTCCATTTCTTTAAATTTCTTGCCATCTCATTATAGATTTTTATGCATATATATATGGGGAAGCTACAAAAACAAAAGAATGAAGTCTCAGAGAAGCCAAAATTGGAAGAAAAAAAAAATTGCCGTTGAAATTCTTTCAACACATCATGAGAAGACAAGAAGTTAGAGAACTGGGCAATCAGTGGAAAGCTGAAAGCAGGAACAAAAGAGAGAGAGAGAGAGACCATGAAAATGTATGAATGGGCTGACCAGGTGGTTTATGAAAAGAAAGGCAAGCTGAAGTGAGAAATAAAAGAAAAGACCATACAGCATATAGAAGCTTGATTCTATTTTATCTGTTGCCCTGCTGACTGGCGTTGACAATTATGCTTTTCCACAGTTCCCTGTTTCAAGGGATTATAAGCTGTGCTGGCATTCTCTGTTAATACCATCATGTTAATCCATCCAGCATTTTCTCTCTCTGTCTATCTCAATCTCCTTTGTCTTCTGTCTTGTTGTCACAATATAGTCTAGCTTGACTGACAATGCCTGAGATCAATTGAATGAATTAGCTTTTTTAAATAATCAAAATTTCCTTCATGTCAGTCACTCACATTATTTTGTTATATCTCCCTCTTTCATGACTGAAATCCTTTCTTTTCTCTTTTTGTTTTTTTACGTGCTGTTTAGTCTGAAATGAAGTTATTTTGTTCAAATTCCATTGTTGCACTGTCCTGTGACTGTATTCTTATCTTACATCTCACATCTTTCCCATACCATTATATGTCACATAGGGCTTGCATGGTAGTTTGCCACGTTTTCCTGTTGTCTGCGAGCTTTTCAACCTCATCAAGGGATTTTATGCCTACTATTTTGGCTTCTCTTACCAATGTCCTCTTTAGAGTTTGTGGTCGACCTCTTTTTCTTTGGCCTGTTGTGTTCCACATGATAACTTGTTTTGTGATTCTCTGACTGTTTCTTCTCATCATGTTACCAACATATGCCTATTTCCTTTTTTGATCACCCATGAGACTGGTTGTTATTTGCTAATCTGTCATATCTCTGTGTTGTTCATGAATTTATTCCACTTTATACCGAGTATTTTCCTTAGCCATTTGTTTTCAAAGTGAGATTTGTAGGACATTTTCGGAGAAGAGGAAAATTGGAACACATTGTGGCAGCTGGAAAAATTGAGGGAAGAAGAGACAGAGAAGTTACTGGATGGGCTGTCAGTGTGGCTAGGAAGAAAGTCACCGGTGGATCTCATAATCAAGTTTAAAAACAGGGAATTGTGGAGAGAAATGATCGCCACATGGCACGGCACTCGATTGATTGATTTGTTTTCAAAAGAGTCTAATTGTTGTTTATTTCTATAGTTGTTCAGCTTTTGCATCATGCATGAGGGTGGATATTACATTTGAATTGAATAATCTTAACTTGGATTTTGTGCTTATAAATTTTGAGTGCCCTATGTTCCCAAGATTCGTGAAGCTCAGTGCTGCTTTTGCAATTCTAATTCTAACTTCCTTTCTGGTGTCACCATCCTGATTTATGTAGCTGCCAAGGTGTGCAAATTGACACGCTTCATCAACGGCTGTTCCTTCTGCATATATTTTTCCTTCTTGATTAATGGGAAGTATTACTACAGATAAAAATTGACATTTTTACATTCCATGTGTTCACAGGGTTCCTTGTCAGAGGCTGTTTATGAATTTGGCAGCTCACCAAACCCACTTCTTTTCAGGTTCAAGAAGCACAAAAGAAAGAAGGTGAGAAATATTTCACACTTATGGTTCTTACTATCAAGCTGTACCATAGAACTTACGTATACAACCGTGCCCCTACAGTGGGTACCATCCAACTGTGGAATAGCTGGTAATGAAATAGCTGACAGCCTATCCAGAGCTGGCAGCAATCAGGATCAAATCAATCATCTAGTAAACTACCAAGAGGCAAAAACTATAATCTGTAACCAGTGCAGATCTGAATGGAAAAAGGAACTGAAATGCCACAATGAACCAGATCCAATACACCAACTACAAATACATCAGCAAACTATCCTCTTTTGCCTAAGGACAGGCCACTGCAGACTACTGAGCCACCTGCATCGACTCAAAATATCTCACACAAATGAGTGTCCATGTGGCAGTGAAGTCCAGACTCCAGAACATATCCTACAAGAGTGCCCAAACCATGCAGACCTGAGGTGTGAGACATGGCCAGAGGACACAAGCTTGGGGCAAAAGCTTTAGGATTCCTATCAGGGTCTGGAGAGGACTATGGGCTTTGCCATGTTGATAGGGATCAGGATCTGAAGTGACCAACAACCTATTATGATCATACATTTTCAGACTTACCCCTCAAGTTTATCTGCTGTGCTGGATCCTTTTTATCCAAAGTGAATAAAATTTTACACAAACACCATTTCCTCACAGAAAATATACACTAATTATTTATTTACAGTTAATTTACAGTCTACAAAACACTAGTAACATGAAAACACCAGTGGGTGGTGGCCCATAAGCTTAGAACAAAATTTTGAAAACATTTTAAAACTTTTAAACATGGCTCTCAATTCACACATGGGACCTTGTGTTGATGCTTGTATCATGCCAGAAGTGATTTCTACAACTGGTTTTGGCCATATTTTAAGTATAATGAGATTAAATTCACAAAAATGAGACCAACCCACCACCAAGCTAACACCATCGCACTGTGCACTTCAGAGGTAAAAGACGACCTCTTAATCCATGCACAGCGCGTTGAGAAGTGTAAAAAGAGTTAAAAGATAATAGCCATCTGGAATAGATTTCTTGTTTTTAATAACCAGATTTTGTGAACTGAAAATGAAGTAAGGCTGTTAGTTTGAAAATATACAGATTCACAATAAAAAAAAAAAGTACGTGAAATGCTTTTGCCGCATTTTTTTTCATTTTTTTTTTGTGGTCAGTCATTTTGTTCTTTTTTTTAAAGTAAGTAACGATAACAAAAAACCCTGAGATGAAAATAATTTGGCACCAGCCATGCTTGAAGGAAAAATTATAGTGGTAGTCTTAGTGACAGATAAGGTGAGGATGATAGCCTTGCTGACAAGTGAGGTTATAATGATAGCCCTGCTGACAAGTAAGATTATAATGATAGTCCTGCTAACAGGTAGGTTATAATGATAGTCCTGCTGACAGGTAGGTTATAATGATAGTCCTGCTGACAAGTAAGATTATAATGATAGTCCTGCTAACAGGTAGGTTATAATGATAGTCCTGCTGACAAGTAAGATTATAATGATAGTCCTGCTAACAGGTAGGTTATAATGATAGTCCTGCTGACAAGTAAGATTATAATGATAGTCCTGCTAACAGGTAGGTTATAATGATAGTCCTGCTGACAGGTAGGTTATAATGATAGTCCTGCTGACAAGTAAGATTATAATGATAGTCCTGCTGACAGGTAGGTTATAATGATAGCCCTGCTGACAAGTAAGATTATAATGATAGTCCTGCTAACAGGTAGGTTATAATGATAGTCCTGCTGACAGGTAGGTTATAATGATAGCCCTGCTGACAAGTAAGATTATAATGATAGTCCTGCTAACAGGTAGGTTATAATGATAGTCCTGCTAACAGGTAGGTTATAATGATAGTCCTGCTGACAGGTAGGTTATAATGATAGCCCTGCTGACACGTAAGATTATAATGATTGACCTGCTGACAGATGAGATTGTATCAGTACTAATGAGAAGGGAAGATGCTAAAACTGACATATAATAGATTTTGTTTAATGCTGTGTCCACCAGGCCAAACTCCGAGTTTATGAGTCCAGATGGTCTCAGTCATTTTCAACAGACACAGTTGGCAGCGGTGGAGTCATCATCTGTAATGACAAGGAAAGAGGAAAAAAGTATATGGTTAGCACTTTTTGAGAAATTTTTTCGCCATTATAATATTCCAAGTTTCTTTCTTTATCTATCTCTGATATTGACCATGTGTTTGTACCATTATCATGTCCTGTTGCTTTGCTAAGAGTGTTTACTGTCAGATAGTTGTAAAGATATAAAGATATATACACATTTATAGAGATATATATTTATAAAGATATATACACATTAATTCTTGGAATATCAAGAATGGACAGAATCAGAAATGATCTTATTAGAAATAAAGTAGGAGTTGAACCCGTTCTGAACTATATTAAAAAACAGAAATAAAATGGTTCAGTCATGTGTCACGACTACCAACAGAACATGTACCACAGAGAACAATGTTTTACAGACTACACAAGGGCAGAGGAAGGGGCTGCTCATGCAAATGATGGACCGATGGTATAGCAGAGCCCCTGAACATCTCAATGTATGAAGCCAACAGGCAAGCCATTGGGAGACAGTTGCATTTCACCTCTACACCTAGCAGTAAATGAGGAAGGAGACAAGACAAGACAGGACACATTTTTTAATAAGTGAAAACGATCCTGTTCTTCAAGGAAGTTTGACTGCCATGGAAGGCTAGTTTGCTCTGATATAGTATACACTAAGAAAGCTGCATGTTATCAGTCTCTTTATGGCACATCTGTCTGTACTTTTGTCATCCCAAGTCTACCTTTTTCTCATTAATATGATTATCAGTATATTTATATGTCTCTTGATGTAACTAAAATATTTATATCTGCTTTTTATGTTTTTCGTGATTTTTTTCATATCTGAACCATACATACATCTTATACATTTCCATGTTTAATATCTTTTGTTTGTTTGTTTTTTTTCATATGTAGCCATATTCCCAAGCAGGCTTTTTATGATTAACTTGTGGAGGGTAGGGGGGCCAAAAGTAAGATACAAAGATATTTGTAAGTGATCAGTACAGGATTTTTCTGTCAATCATAAGGTCAAGAAGTAACTCGCGAAGGACTGTGTCATGTGGAGAACAACTCTGCATTAAGGCTGCAGCATTGTTTGAAAAGAAAATGAGGACCAAACTTAAAAGACAGAAGCATAAGGGAACTAGTCCTTGAGACAGAAACATTGTTATTATGGCCAGTTTATGCAAATCCAACATAGATAGAGCCAGCCATTAGAGGAGCTCTTCAGCAAGATGCTGCTCAGTTAAAAGCCCTGCTTTAGTGAAAATTGTATGTATATATATGTGTATATGTATGTATATATGTGTATATATAAATATATATATATATATATAGGCAAATATGTCCTCATGGCGAAGGTCCAAATGTGCCTCAAAGTCATGACAGGATTACCTTTACCTTTATATATATATATATATATGTATGTGTGTATATACATACATTTCTAGTTATTTTGTTATGTAATTAATATTTTTCTGTTTTCTTGCACCCATGATCAGTTCATGATCCAGATAGCCCTGTCCAGACTCCATCTGACCAAGATCATCATGATCATGCCCTTCTTCCTGGTCATCAACAATTCCAAGCAGAAACTGAGGTATATGGAGGAGAATGAGAACGCTGACCTCTGGGTGGACATTGATCCAGGACAGGTTGGTGCATGTGAAATGGTTGCAGGTCTTTTTTTGTTAAAATGATGTTAAACTATCAACTCTCTTTCAGCTTTGAGCTGTCAGTGCAGAAGTTTGCCAGCTAAAGACAAAGGGAAATAAACCACAGTTGAGAGTGCTTGAGAAGTTCTTTCATTACCAAACAGAAATGTCAAAACTACACACAAAATGTGGTATAAACACAGCTTCTGTGGGTTTTGTGTGTGTGTGTGTGGGGAGGGGGGGGGGAAATTGATTTGAGGCATATATTTAGATTCTGTGTTAGTTTAAAATTTTTAATCCCAAAGCAAAGAACAAAACCAAATATTTCATTTTATAAATGTTTTTATGCAGTTGAGTTACATTTTGCTGCAGTCAGTGCTGCATTTTGTGTCTTTTCATGTGTCTTTTGTTATTTCATCTTTTTTCTGTATTGTTCCCTTCGTGGTCATTAAAGTGCATATAGAGTGATAATTTACCTTTATGATAATAATTTACATAGAAAAAATTTGTTTCCCGTTAATGTGAGTGCAAAAAATTAATTCACTTAAACTTGTTTAGGGCCTTACAGTGTTTAATGTAAGTACTTAAAAATATGCAGTAAATCAGCCATATTTTTCACTTTCTTAAAGTACCAACCATACTGGCCTGTGACTGAGTCATTCAACATGTATGTGAAGTTTGATGGTAGCAATGTATCATCTCTGCACTTTCCTATCAAGTCATGTCATAATACAGTGCTTCGAATGGAACAAGGGGTAAGTATGGGAAGATCAGTGAGCTAGTAAAGGATCTGATGAAGGATATTTTTTTTAAAATAACAAACAGAAGAACTAAGGTCAAATGCCTCAGGAAGAAACGTGGACGTTCAGTTGGGTGCCAGATTAAAAGTGCGGGTCTTGATATGTATAGGGGCATATTAGTAAAATGTGAATGAAACAGTTTTTCCCGTGTGAAAAGTGTACTTATTATGTTTCAGAATAACTAAATATGTATGAAGATTTAATAAATGCAGAGTTTTTTAGGAAAAAAGAAGTAATGTGACATTTTTAGACAATGATTGTGTCCAACTTACCATCGGATAGGTCTAGAGTTACACTACGTACCATCTGAGATGCGTAGATCTACCTGTTGATGTCATATTGTTATTCTGTGTTGCATTATTGCTAAAATATTATCTGAAATAACCTTCTAACTATTTCTCCAGTCATCTAATATGTCTAGATCTACTTGGAATACATTCAAGAACAGCGGTCTGGTCACAGGGCATGTCCATACCCCTATCTACCCCTATCTACATCACCAAAAATTGAAATTTCTCACAGAAAACTTCAATTTTCTCCCAATTTTCTCCCTCGTAACTAAGCCCTCTTCGGCCATTTTGGAAAAGGTCAAGGGGCATGTGCACTAAATGTTTACAATCTAAACGTTACACCTGTTTTTTAATGAAACAAACCAAACGTAACTACAGTGACTAAAGGCACCACGTGAGAAACCAGAAGCGTCTTCTAAGCAGTGAAAGCAGGGAAGAGTTAAGGAATGCATTGTAAGGGCATTTAGATTCTCTCAAGTGCCTTTCTCCGAAGAAAAAAAAAAAGCATGAGAAATGATCAGAATAAAGAATACATTCAAGTAGCTTTTTGTGAGAGGAATATAAAATACCTACTACAATCATTTTCTTTGTCACACATTGAGTATCCAACTACACAAACTGTGTTCTGATCAAAGTGATTTAATTGTGAAGTTATAGTATGCTGTCTTTATAAAAATCTTCACTCACAGCATTGTCATCAAAGAGCTTCACATTTACAGTTGTGGGAAAATTTTGACAAGAAAAAGCAACAGGATTTTCATTAATTCCATGGCTCATCACAGCTTCACACCTTTCTGTTAACCCAATTTCCTCCTTCTCTCCACCCTACCCACAAAACCTTTCTTTGGTCTTTTTAAATGATGCATGGCCTTGGACAAACAGTTGAAGAAAATTTGATTCCTAAGAATCTAGAAAAGGGGCTGCCAAGGAGATGATGGTCTCAGAATATCGCTGACAGTGTAAAGCCACAACTCACTGAAGCAAGAATCCAGGCTAAACAAGCACTAATTTTCAGATTGACTGTCCAGAGAGTGATGTTCTGTAAATGAAAAGCCACATGAAGAGAGAGAGAGTGTTAGTCTTAATTTGTATTTTATATTATATGTATACATATTTCTACATACAATCTTCAGAGGGCTATCTGTGTTGAGGTTACAGGAGGCACCGATACACCCATCACCATAATCTTCACGGACTATGAACATGGTGATGCACCGGCCAGAGTGGAGAATCTTTGTGAAGATGTCTTTATCAAGATTCACCAGAAGTAAGTAAGGCGTCAACAGTAAGAAATAGCTGATTCCTTTAAGCCAAATGGCTTCTGGAAGATTAATCACATACACTTTCACTCACTCAATGTCTCTGTCTCTTCTCCCCCATCCCTCTTACTTTACTACAACATACAACATGTACCAGGTGCTACAGTACTGAGTGATTTCCCTCACTGCCAAGCGATGGTGACAAGGAAGAAGTTCTAACTGATGAATGATAATGATATCCAACTGCCAGTGCTTTCCAAGGAGTATAAACAAGAAGATAGGTACCTGCCTTTTATAATAACTGTGTTGGCAGACTTCTGAGTGTAAATAGGCTCTCAGTATGATATTTATCATATTGACCACAATCTCATTCACCAGGCTGTTATGACATCACCTGCTTCCATGAAGCACAGTTAAAAAATGTATCGTCTTCAGTGGATCTTTGATAGCTATGGAGTCTTCGCTGGCTACAGGTCTTTGCTGGCTATGTGCTAATCTTGGTTTCAGAACAGGTGTCTGTTCTGTGCACTATATAAATTGTTTTCATTTTTCTTTTTCTGTAAAAAGTTGTGTTTTAATATTTTATAAACAACAAAGCGTATTACATTTTACAATACAGGAACCAGAGCCAAGTGACCCTTCTCTCTCCTAACCAGAGCATTCTGTATACTTGGGATGAACCCTCAGCAGAACGCACCCTTATGTGGAATGTCTATGGTAGAAAGAAACCCAGTTACCCTGCATACATCAACAAGGTATATATCACCATTAGGCCAGCTAGACAGCCATCTAGAATGCAGACCTCAGAAGGGTGCATCATTGACCTTTGAGAATCTGTTATATGCAGTTTAGCTAGATTTATAAGTGTCTAGAGCACTGATTATTTAGCATACAGTATGTTAAGCATTAGCTTTTGTTTATTAACATAATCATCATTGTTTATTATGACTGCATTTGAGGAAAAATCCTGAAATAAGCAATTGAGAACTCTCAGTTCCATTATAACCAAAAAATATTGTTGCATTTATTAGATAAGTTAGCCCTAAGTCTTTATTTCTTATTGATAAGCATGGCAGATGCATTCTCCTGTGTTCTTTGGAAATTTGGCACCATATAGCTGCTTAGAACTGGCTGTTAGTGCCTACCTACTTAGGACATTTGCGGAGATATATGCATTCATTGTGCACAGTACACTTTTCACCATTGAGCATGGACATGATGTGGGGCGGTCCTTGCACATTCCAGGAGATGTCACTGGCACAGATGGCAGAGCAGTTATGGGATATTCTTGTTTGTTGTGATGCCAAAGCCATACTGAACCTGAACCTGTATTTCTCAGTTAATATTACACTCTGCATGGTTTGGCACAGTGTAACTTCTTGATCACAGACAGTCAGAACATCTCTCTCTCTCTCTCTGAACCTTAAGTGCCCAGGGCACATGGGGCTTCCGCAAGGGTTTTCCACAAATGCCTGTCCTTCGCCTTTTTTTCTGCTCTTGCCCAGGTGAGCCCTCTATTGCTCAACATCCTTTCTGTTGTTATTCTGCATGTCTCTTTTGGTCTGCCATTACTTCTGCTCCCCTGTGGTGTCCATCTTAGTGCTATTTTTGGTAGTGAGTTGTCAGTCATTCGGAGCACATGTCCCAACCATCGCTAGCGTCTTTCCTCAATAATTGTTGTCAGTGGTTTCATCTGCATTTCTGCTAATAAGATGTTATTTCTTATGGTGTTTGGCCAAAATATTTTTCTAATTCTTCGTAAACATTTAGTCTGGAAAGAATTCAACTTGTTTTCTATGGTTTTGGTGATTTTCCAGCATTCACTTCCATAGAGTAGTACACTTAGAACATTACTCTTAAATATCCTGATTTTCATATTTATGCTTAGTTTTTTTGACTGCTACAGAAATGGAAGCAAGGGAAAAAGCAAATGCAGTCGGAATATATTTATGCTTTATTGGTTCAGGTGAATTTCCTCTGGTGGACTTTGTGAAAGTTTACATACTAAGTCTTACCACTGCACCAGTGTCTCTTGGTGTTGTGACAGACTATTTGAGCATGCTAGGGAAGATCAAGAAGAATTTTCTTTGGCAAGAATGGGTAAACCTGTTGGAGCACTCACATGTGAGGATATTAACATGGATCTTCTGTCTGGACAGGTGTGCAGGTGTGCATGGAAATGATTTGACTGATAGACTGTCTGAACAGGCTGAAATACAAGGCAGGCTGAGAATGGATAAGGTGGACGTTGCTGAGAATGGATAAGATGGACATTGCTGAGAATGGATAAGGTGGACATTGCTGAGAATGGATAAGGTGGACGTTGCTGAGAATGGATAAGGTGGACGTTGCAAAGGCCGTATCAAAACAGACTGTGGGAGGATGAAGAATGGGAGTGGATGGACAGTGTGCATGTACAGAAGTTGATGAAGATGGACAGAGCAAGGGTGTTAGAAGAAAGTCTGAACTAAGTGGGCAAAAGTGTATAATAAGCAACCAACATTTGACAAAAACTGTTAGTAGACAGACTCTTTGGTGGATGTTGGAGTATGTGGTGGAGCATGTATTGGGGTATCCTGAATGCAGTGATGCCAGATTCT
Source organism: Achatina immaculata (assembly GCA_009760885.1). NCBI lineage: Eukaryota > Metazoa > Mollusca > Gastropoda > Stylommatophora > Achatinidae > Lissachatina > Lissachatina immaculata. The sequence goes on along the minus strand of CM019692.1, from coordinate 22,432,154 downwards.
GAAATCTTAGATGTTAAATAAGTAGCTGTTTATTCATTATGATGGCCTGCAAGGATATATCAGCCTCTCTGTACTGTGCAAAACCCTTTCAGTGTGGAGATATTTTCAAGTGGAATCTAAAATTACCTTTTTTTGTCTGAAGTTCCAGTACAAATATGCTGTTCAGTAATACTCTTTGTAATTCATTCATTTAGTCAAGGGACTAGAAAATGTTAGGAGTACAAGCAGATCTTAACCTCTATAAGAAGTCACAAGTATTACCAGTATGGTTGCATATTAGACTTGCAAACACAGTCACAACTGAAGTTGCAAACTAAGTCATAGTTTATGTATTGAAGTTGCAAATCAGATCACAGTTTCTGTACTAAAATGAACCAGTTCACAGTTTTTATCTTTTTAAAGCTGAGAATCAGACACTTTATGTCTTTAAGTGAATCTGATCACAGTTAATGTGATGAATTTCATGTCAAATCACAGTTCATCTTTTCTTTCATTTATCATTAATTTTTAGATGCAAGAAAATTAAAGGTCATCTAACATCTACTTCTAACAGGATGGCTCAGGGGAAATAAGGCTGAGTGTTCCATCACTAAAGAGTGCTGGGAACTCTGGGATGGATTTCACAGATGCTGGAGACACTGATGACAGCAGCAGTCCTGAGGGTGAGTTTCTGTGGATGATTAACTTATTGGAAGCCTAAGAGTTTGTTGGTAGTATACTTGGCATAGTAATGAAGATACTGATGGTAGATCCTGAAAGTAGAATCATACTAACATTAATTCTGAATTAGTAACTGATTAACTCTTTCCATGCCTCAGGAAGAAATGCAGATGTTCAGTTGGGTGCCGGATTAAAAGCAGTCTTGATATGTATAGGGGGTATAGTTGTAAAATTGAATGAAACACAGTATTTCCATGTACTTCCATGTACTTATTATGTTTCACAATATAACTAAGTATATGAAGATTTCATAAATGCAGTGTTTTTTAGGAAAAAGAAATAATGTCATGTTTTTAGACAATGATTGTGTCCAACTTACCATCGGAAAAGCCTAGAGGTACTCCAGTCATCTAATATGTCTAGATCTACCTGGGATACATTCAAGAACAGTGGTCTGGTCACAGGGCATATCTATACCCCTATCTACATCACCAAAAATTGAAATTTCTCACAGAAAACTTCAATTTTCTCCCTCGTAACTAAGCACTCTTTGTCCATTTTGAAAAAGGTCACGGGGCATGCATACTAAATGTTTACAATTTAAACATTACACCAGGGTTTTAATGAAACAAACCAAATGTCACTATGGCAAATGAAGGCACCATGTGAGAAACCGTTACCCCTGTCCAAGCGACAAAAGGCACAGGAAGAGTTAATTTATTAATGCATTGTGACATATTTTATAATGTTTTGTGACATAAGCAGAAAGTATCCTGCAATCAAAACGTGTATATATTATATTTTTTTTTAATGTCACAAAACAGATGAGAGTGATGAAACAGATGGACTGTTGGCGCCTTTGAATCGATCACTTCTCGGACACACACGAGTGGACAAGATGGTGGTATTTTGGGTCTCCTACTTGGATGGGGTGCAGAGGGTGCTGCTGTTCACACAGGATGAACGGGTAGCTAAAGCTGTCCGCAAGGTTAGAAGAGCTTTTACTTCACAACTTCTTCACCTAGTTTTGGTTTCTAGTGTTCTTGTGATCATGTGTTCATGTTGTGGCGAGTATCTCTGTGAGTATGTGTTGTCTGTGTGCAAGGACATGTTTCATATCATCTGTTCTGTATTTGGTAAATTGCTTAGTTCATTTATTCTCCAGCTAATCTGGTTCATTTTATTGGCAGTAAAGCCTGCATTAGTCACCAAGTAAGTCACTTTGAGGAAAGATGGTCAACAGTTTGAAATCATACAAGGTATTCAGACTCTGCTTATGATGTTTTTATAGTAGTATTATAACAACAACATTTCTGCTGTGATAACAATAACAACAGCACTCTGTACTGCAGTCTCAGAGAGATGATATTGCTTATATTCAAACTGCATGAAAGCTACCTTACATCTTACATTTTTCCCATGCCGTCACATAGGGCTTGGATGGTAATTCACCAGATTTTCCTGTTTTCACTAAGCTTATCAAAGGATTTATGCCTACTAATTTGGCCTCTTTTAACAATATCTTCTTTAGAGTTTCACTTGGTCGACCTCTTTTTCTTCAGCCTGTTGTGTTCCACTTGATGGGTTGTTTTGAGATTATCTGACTATTTCTTCTCAGACTGATATATATCTATCTCCTTTTTCTGATCACCCATGAAGTAGTTTGTTGTTCACTCATCTGCCTTATCTATGCGTTGTTCTTGAATTCGTTCTACTTTATACCATGTGTTTTCCTTGGGCATTTATTTTCAATGAAAGACCAGCAAACAAGAAATGAATTCTCAGTAGTACTTAAGATTCGCTTCAGTGTCCTACAAGACAAAGCAGAAATGTCCATACTAGAGTTCAATAAAACACTACAGGAAACAACAAAAGAGGTGGTGGGATATTGGAAATGGAGAAAAGAGGAATGGATAAGCAAGACTACATGGGAAAAGACAGAGCAAAGAAAAGAGATCAAGAAAAAAATTACTGAACACCAAATCACAAAGGCTAAAAGAACAAGTTTTAAGTAATTATGCACAAAAAGACAGAGAAGTGAAGGAATCATGCCGTCAGGATAAACGTCAATACTATGACAACTTAGCAGAAGCAGCAGAGAAAGCAGCATATGCAAATGACATGAAAACCATATACAAAATCACAAAGCAGATGACAGGTAACTTCAGCACAAGATGTGAGAGTGCTGTAAGGACACACAAGGGACAACTGGTCATTGGAGAAAGAGAAAAAATTGAAAGATGGAGGGAACACTTTAACACCCAACTAAACAGAACACAAGCAGTACAAACAATAGACATACCTGAAGCAAATATGGAACTAAACATCAATACAGGACCAGTAACAATAAGTGAAGTAAAAGAGGCAATAAAGAAGCTAAAATTAGACAGAGCACCAGGTGAAGATGAAGTGACTGTTGAGATGTTGAAAGCAGAAGAAACAGAAATGCCAAAACAACTCTGCCAGATATTACAACAAATTTGGGATCTAGAAAAAGCTCCAGAGGAGTGGAAAACTGGCCTTACAGTAAAACTACCAAAGAAGGATGACCTCAGAGATTGCGGGAACTGGAGAGGCATTACCCTACTGCCACTCACCAGTAAAGTATTTTGCAGAATAATCATCAACAGAATTGTACCAGCACTTGAGGAAAAACTTTGGAAAGAGCAGGCAGGATTTAGGAAAGGAAGATCATGCATAGACCACATATTTGTACTTAGACAAATATTAGAACAGGCAAATGAGTGGCATAGCACAACATATGCATTGTTTATAGATTTTGAGAAAGCTTTGACAGTGTCAACAGAGATGCACTGTGGAAAATCCTAAGATGGCATGGCCTCCCCGATAAGATAGTGAATGTAATCAAAGCCCTATATGAGAGTTTTCAGTGCAGAGTGATCTGTGGAGAAAATATCTCTAGCAGCTTTAGAGTACAAACAGGAATGAAGCAGGGATGTGTACTATCACCAACATTATTTATCTTGGTAGTAGACTGATTAATGAAGGAGGCAACATTAGACAAAGGCAGAGGATTACAATGTACCCTTGACACAGTGCTGGAGGACCTTGACTTTGCGGACGACATTTGTCAACTATCAAGCAGCCACAAAGATATGCAAGATAAAATAACCAAGCTAACTCAGAATGCAAACAACATAGGACTAAAGATCAACGTAGGAAAGACAAAGTTAATGAAGCAAAGTGTGAACAACAGAAATGTACTGAGAGTAGATAGCAACTTAGTGGAGGAGGTCAACAAATTTGTATACCTTGGCAGTAGAGTAGTAGAAAATGGAGACAGCACAGGGGACATCAACAGCAGACTTACTAGAGCAAACCAGGCTTTTTCAATGCTGCAGACTATATGAAAATCTAAAAAAACTAAGCATGAATAAAAAAATCAGGATATTTAAGAGTAATGTTCTAAGTGTACTACTCTGTGGAAGTGAATGCTGGAAAATCACCAAACCATAGAAAACAAGTTGAATTCTTTCCAGACTAAATGTTTACAAAGAATTAGAAAAATATTTTGGCCATACGCCATAAGAAATAACATCGTGTTGGCAGAAATGCAGATGAAGCCACTGACAGCAATTATTGAGGAAAGACGCTGGCGATGGTTGGGACTAGTGCTCCGAATGACTGACAACTCACTACCAAAAATATCACTAAGATGGACACCACAGGGGAACAGAAGTAAGGGTAGACCAAAAGAGACATGGAGAAGAACAACAGAAAGGATGTTGAGCAATAGAGGGTTCACCTGGGCAAAAACAGAAAAAAAGGCAAAGGACAGGCATTTGTGGAAAACCCTTGCGGAAGCCCCATGTGCCCTGGGCACTTAAGGTTCAGAGAGAGGGAGGGATTTATTTATTTTCAAAACAAATTATATAATTTCATGTCCATTTCTATAGTTTTCCAGCTTTTGCATGCATAAATGATGGTAAATATTACATTTGAATTGAATAATCTTACCTTGGTTTTTGTGCTTATAACTTTTGATTGCCATATGTTCTCAAGATTCTTGAAGCTCAGTAAAAACTATAACCATATAATAATTCAGGTTTATAAGTTAATCTTTGCCAATGCCATGTACTGTAAAACCAATTCAAAGCTTGTATAGTACCACATCTCACTAACAAGTAAGCACCATATGGCTGGTATGCTTTTAGACCTTTCAGTTAAATTTCTGACATAATCGAGTTAAATTTCTGACATAGTGATCTTTTTTTTTTTTTTGTAATTTCTGACAGTATATTTTTTAGTTAAATTTTGGACACAGTAATAGCTGAAATATTTATCAGTGAAGGAAAAACTGGAAGAGGTGGAGAGTTTTTAATATCTTGGATTATTACTAACTAATAATGGAGATACAATGAGGGAAATTAAAAGGAGGACATCTGTTGTTCTTTAAAAAAATAAAACAGCTAAAGAAGCTGTAGAGAGGAACAGACAGATCTACAAAAATATTTTTAAGGGCATGCATCTTTCCCATCACAAATGCCTGTGAGACCTGGACACTTAACAAAACAGCTGAGAAACACATAAATGGCTTTGAATGTAAGTGCTACAGAAGAGTTCTTCAAATATCATGGACACAAAAAAGAACAAATATATCCATTCTACAATGAAGAAAGTTGTCTAGTAAAGAGAATTAAACAGAGAAAACTTAAATATTTTGGAAAAAATTAAACGTCATGATAATTTAGAGAAGACCATCTTGGATAGATACATAATGGGAAAAAGAAAAAAGAGGAAGACCAAGGCGAAGATGGCTGCAAGATATTGTTGATAATCTGTGAATAGACTCATCAGCAGCAAGGCATCTTGCTTACAACTGAGAGGCTTACAGGAGAGCTGTTAGAGAGGCAAAGTTCTGCAAGGGACAAGCAAATGACTGACTGATTGATAGTTTGAATCATTCTATAATTCATTCTGAATATTGAAAACAAGAATTTTGACACATCAGCAACTAGGATTATATACCAGGCTCAATTGTCTGAGTCATTAATGAACCACCTGTGTGTCAAGGCATTCTAAATAGATAAAAGGGATGGCGACTGCAGTAAAACTGGTTAATATAAATAAGGTAGATAGAGGTGTATGGTGCAGTTTTACAAAGTGAGGGAGGAAGTGAGCAAGGTGAGAAAAAAACGAATATAAAGTATGAGAATGTATAAATGAAAAACATACAACATCCGATATTTCGGCGTGAGCCTTATTCGAGGATCATGCAAAAACAAAATACAAACATATATAACTTATCTGAAGCGTCATACTTTATATTCGTTTTTTTCTCACCTTGCTCACTTCCTCCCTCACTTTGTAAAACTGCACCATACACCTCTGTCTACCTCATTCTAAATAGAGAAGTGATTGCCCTTGATGAATTATTTTCAGTTCCTACATACAGGCCTATTACAAGTTATTTTTTTTATCCGGTAGAAAGAACAATAAAGCTCATTAATCAGATAGAACAATCTGTGTATATTTAAGACTTTACTTTCAATCATCTAACTGGTTTATGTTGAAGGTATGCAGTAAATGCAATCGTACTGCACTACTAGCATAATCTTTATTCAGCATCTTTACTTCTTCAGATATTATATGATTTGTTTGAATAAGTTTGTTACTGGTTTCTTTTCTTCTGTTTATAATCACGACTCATAATTTCTGTTTAGGAATTATATAATAATTTGTAGCATTTTGTTAAAAGCTTTCATCTGTAGGATCAGGCACTGAACAAAGTGGAATTCATTTATGACAAGCATGAAAGTTAATATAACTTTGGTGTAGTGACCAAACATTTGGTTATTTTACTGCTCATAAATTAGTGCAGTCTTTTAGGGTGAAAGTATAACACACTAACTATGTTGCATGCAAATGTCATTTTCTGTCAGCATAGTGTGCTATATAGCAGGCTGTAATAGATGAAATGAGAGCCAGGCTGATGTAGTTTGAGTGTATCTTTTTTGTATTAGAAAGTAGTAATGCAGCATGAAAGATCCAGTGTATTGCCACACATTAGATAGTTGTCACACAGCATGGAAGGTTACTGCTGATATACACATCTTACTCAATATAAAGACATCACTGTATTCGAAAGGAAAGTTGCGTATAAATGCATTTATGATAGTATGTCAGAATTTGATGATGTACAGAATTGTAGATTTTGAATAGAAACAAGAAAACTGTAATACACAGATAATGAGTAGAAAAGAGAAATTTGTAAATAACTGATGTGTGTGCGTCCGTGCGTGTGTGTGTGTGTCCGTGCGTCCGTGTATGTGTGTTGGGGGTGGGGGGGGGTAGCATTAATAAATTAAAGACTGAGCTATAGTGTAAGTTAGATTTTAAATTAGATTTTAAATTAGAATTTTAGATTATATTTTAAACTAGCTTAAAAATTATTAGAGATGTAGCATTTTAAATTAACTTTAAAATGATTAGAGATGTAACAAAACCAAAACATTTAACTTAGTGTGAAAATGTTGCACGACTTAATCATACTAAAACTGACAGTTTCGTTGTATAAAATAATGCATGCATAAGTTCCTGTTGCAATTTTTTTTTTTCATCAAAACATGTGAAAGGAATCCAAAAAACTGTAATGATAGTACCAAAGATATTTCACAGGTGAAAGTTAAATGGATATAATTCTGAGTTTAAAGCAAAAAAAAAAAAGAAAAAGAACTTTTGCGGAAAAAAAACCACAATATATGTATTAGAAAAGAAAATGATATTTGATTTATTTATCTGTGAGCTTAACATCAAGAAATTAATTCTTAGATTTAATTTAAACATAACTGTAGTATGTCATCAATACCTTCAATAATTCAACAAAGTGAGCTTTAAAACTAATCAGTTATCCATTGTCAGAACTGACAAAAGTCACATACTGTCGTTGCATCAGCGAGAAATAAAGGGGGAGTTAGCACAAAAGAGACTATTCCATACTTGTTGTGGACATATAGAAGCTGTGGGACAGAGTTTTCCACTTGACAGTCATGCAGGAATCGATGGTGGTCATCTTGGTGATGGTTTCATGTGAATCCAGGATGGAGAAACAGCACATACTAAGAGTATTGACTTGGTCCAGCAGGAGTTAAAGTCAGGATGATAGTCTTTGAAGTATGAGGAAGTTGGCTTCATGTGGCTTTGGCCTAGGATTTGTATATGCAGATGGGAATCAAAGGCCATGAAAGGCAAAATGTGTTGAAAAGCCTTGCAGAAATTTGGTGAGGAAACTCCAGCAAGGATTAAGTTTACAAACTACACAGAGGGATTAATAATAATGTATGTATTAGTGCACAAATTGTGTACCTCAGCATTAATTGTGATGGGAAAAGTGATATAATCATCTGCAGGATACAGACATAGAAGGTCATGTTTATGAGGGGCAGACCTTAGAATGTTAGAAGTTCAAAGGAGTAAAACATTTATCTGCTGGGGCAGTTCTCTGTTGATCTGGGAAAATGTATAGCTGTGTTGCTGCCTGCACCAATTTCATCTTCTCTTCTGTTAGATTATATTAGAAGCAAAGTGAGATAGATCACATGGATTGTATTGAAGTATTGTGCAGTGTTATAAAAGTTATAAATGGATGGTCATTTTGTTTCACTGGACTTGTTTTAGACATTCATGTGGCCTGTAGCATAGTTTGTAAAATGTTATATCTACTCTGTTTTACTGTATGGAGCAGAAACCTGAACTCTAATTAAAAAAAAAAAAAGATGAAGAGAAAGATTAATGCAGCAGAAATCTGGTTCTACAGAAAACTAGGTAATATAACATGGAGAATGAAAAGACCAAATGCACAAGTGCAATGTGAACTTCTCAAAGAAATAAAGATGAAGAAAACAAAATACTTTGGCCATATCGAAAGACATAACAATATACTGAAGACCATACTAGAAGGAAAGGTGGAAGGAAAAAGAGGAAGAGGGAGATGTAGATGGGAAGATAACGTTCGTGAATGGGCAAGACACGGACTGGCTGAGTGCACCATCAAGGTGAGGGAGCGAGGGAACTGGAGATTCATTACCGCCAACCTTTGTTCTGGAGAAGGCACATGATGATGATAGCATTGTTTCAGGTTTCTGAAATAACCTTGAAATTGTTATATGGTTAATGCTTTCTTTGTTCCTTAAGCTGAGTTTATATTTTCATGTAAAACTGGACTTCATCATTCAGCCTCACAAGGATATTGGCTGCCTTGTGTCACAATGCTTGTAACTTCAGCATAACACATATTTGGGACAGGGTTCATCTTTCCATTGTGATCCCTGTTTACTTTGCCTAGACTGTGTCTGTTTCCAACCGCTTCACTGGGGGGTAGAATAGGGTCTTGCTCAGCTATTGTTCACCAACCCTGACACAAGCAGTTTGTTATGAGTCAGTGATCACTGTCTTATTCAACTTGAGTAGCGAATCTGCACTCCCCTTTCATAACCATGTGAGTTTGACTCATCAAGGCTTTGATTGGTGTAGTATAAATTATGATGTTGGTTTTGTAGAACATTTGCACCAATACTATTAAAAACAGCCTTGTGTAGACTTTATATTTAAGACTTGAACCTCAGTGGATCTGTGCTGTTGGCTCTCTCACATGGTACCTAAAACAGTGGCTGTACACCTCATGCTGTCATTTTGCTAGTCATTTAGTCTGTCATAAGTATATCTTCTTCCCATAAATTCTGTGGAAGTATATCTTCTTCCCATAAATTCTGTGGAAGTATTTTCACTATATATCTCTTTAAACCTTCCATTTTAACTCTTTTACTCAAGTTCAAGTAATATGCAGTGGCATGCTGGAACATGACTCCTGTTTAATTCAGTCAATAAAATCTTCATTTGCCTTGATCTTAGAGTTTTTGGCCACTCTTCATGATATGAACCATAGGTAATCTTCAGTATTTCTGCTATGTGCTTCAGCATGGCCTATAATATAATATTTAGGTTAAAAAAAATTGTTGCTATATAACTTTGTCAGGCTCTTCAGATTTCATATTTCTTATTTCTTTTCTCATAAGTAAATTCTTGCCTTTTTCATCTTCTGGGGTATCTGTAAGATGTAATGTATGTTTTGGTTGCATATACTTAAGGCAAAAAAGACAAATGGCACTATACAACAGTCACACAACAGACATCCAGAAAGTACAGTTTCAGGTGCTTCATATTGTTAGTAAATTGTAATTTGTTTTTTATATCCTTTAACTTCAGTAGAAAAGCAAACCAAAATGTTCCATGAAACTGCTTATTGGTCTGTTTTATAGGGCCATGTTCAAAGTGTAGATTTGCCTCGCAGACGAAATGTTCTACAGGTAAAAAAAAACAAACTGGATTTTAGCTGCGATGAACTGAATTTTTCATTATTATTATTATTATTCTTTAAATATTTCTCTTTGCTCTTTGTTAAATCTGGACACAGTTTCTCAGTGGTTTTCTTAGATCCCCAGAAAATATGCAGAGCCAAAAATTTCAGCCCTTTTGAAAGTTTACTCATGGCTATATAAAAAATTCATTTTTGAGAAAAAATGGTGCTTAAAATACATTAAGAACATCTGTAACTTCAGATTATATTTTCCTTTTGTTACAGTCAAAATCACAATTAAAATTGTATAAAATTGTAAAAAGGACTGAGAAAAGATTATATTATATCCAATAGAAGTATGGGCACTTTCCATCCTAGAAATAATTTCTGTGTGTAGTTTTCCATAGTAGAAATACATAAAGAGCCTAAATAATGCCCATCAGAGACAAGATTGTTTCTGGGAATGACTGAGAAACCTGTGCTTCATTATAAACGTTATGCATTGCTGTTGCTTTTAATAAGGAAACAGGATCAATGTTTATGTGCGCTTTTTTAAAATATATTTTATATGTTTTGACCAAGTGGTTATCTTTTATGCTTTGACACCTTTTATCTGAAAGTGCTTAAAATTTTGCACTGATTGATCAAATTGAATTTATGCTTCTTTTCATTTTGCTTATCTCAGAATATGAATGTACTGCTTATTGTACTATGTAAACAGAAATGGCAATCATTGGCAGATTTATGTCCTTGCAAATGGAAAAGTATAACGCAGCATGTGCTGTAATGTTAGCAGTTTTTTTTTTCCCTGCCTTCTGTGGAGCAGTGTTTATCAAAATGAATGAAACTCATAGCTTTGAATTCATTGCATATTTCATGCATGGAAATTGGTGGCTAGCAGTAAGAGTGACAGACCATCTGTTTTTAAGCAGTGACTTGTGCTGTGCTGCAGTATTTTTTTTCCTTTCATTTGATTACATTATTGCCTAATTTGACTGTGCTCATTTATTTTTTTACTTTATGAAATCTTTTGTTAGCAAGAGTAATTTGTAAAAAAATTCACTTGCATGTGCCAAGTTGGTCATTCTTACATGTTATATCCTACATTGTTCCCATGCTGTTAAACATCACATGTGCTTCTTATCAAAGGATCTTATATGAGTTAGGATTTGAGTTGACAAAGCTGTCATGATCAGATCATTAGGCAGCATAGTAGGAAAGCTTATCATATATCATTCTTGAAACTGATGGCTGGGATATTGTGATCAGCAACGATGCTAATAGCTAAATTACTTTTTTTTTTAGTAGTGAATGCAAGTGCAAAAGATTTTTAACTTACACCTGGTTAAGATATTAATTCTCAAATCACATTGTCATTAGCCAGCACATTTCTTGGTATATACACTGATGCTTCTATAAACCACATCACACTTTCATGTGCTGATGGTCTTGGAAATTTCTTATCCCTAATATGCCTTAATGGCAACAGGGAATTTTGCCTACCTACCTCTTTTGTTTTAAGTAGCAGAAAATAAATGCCTCTTTATTCATGACCTTGGCAGAATATAATGCTAACACTAATGTAATCAAAGCTAGAATACAGAAAAAATCATAACTTTTTTTCTTTATGTGTTGAAGGAGATCTTATATCTTATATCTTATATCCTTCCTGTGCCGTTAGACGTCACATAGGGCTCGCAAAGTAGTTCGCCAATATTTCCTGTCTTCGGCGAGTCTTTCAACCTCAACAAAGGATTTTATGCCTGTTAACTTGGAGATACCCATCAACCATTTAACCTTCTCAGTCTTGTTACCATTTATATTGTAAAAATTAAAAGGATCTCATCATGCAGCGACTATTCATTTTTCATGTCCACAATCTACAGTTAATATGCACCTTTATTTGCCAGAGTTTTCCTGCATGTGTGTGTACACGAGGCTTGTGCTTGAATTCTGCATTTCAAGTTTTTACTGATTATTTCATACTTAATTGTTATGCCATCTAGACGTTGCTTTTCATTTGTCAGCACCAATATCTATGTTCTATTATTTGTTTAGTGTTTTATATGTTACACTATCTTTAATGTGTTATAATTATATTCTTATAAAATGATTGATCGACTTATTCAATAATAATAGCAGTGGAAAATTGAGAAAATGATGAAGTACAGAAGAAAACTCTGTAGTAGTGAAACTTAAAATATGTTCACTAGCAGCATGTAGTAGACAGTTATATCTTAATATGTGCTCACCTGCAGGATGTACAAAGTTGTTAAAAAATTAAAATTGTGATAGAAATTCTAAGCACTGTACCATCATCATGGCATTTGACAGCATCATTACTAATGGAATAAGGAACATCTTGTAGATGGAAGCATGGTACATGACATCATAGTAACAGTTTTAAAAAATGATCTATTCTTCAGAGACATGCACAAAAGTGGAGCAGCATTCTGCCATCCATGTTTTAAGTAGTAAAAATGTGAAACCCATCAAAATTCATTGACAAATGAAAGTTCAGTATGGTGCTCCATGTATGTTGCTGCAGCAAGTTTACAAGCAGAACAGGAAGTCCTGAAATGGCCTGGGTTCTGTATCCAGCACTTCTTGGCAAGATCAGGCACACCAAGTCAGTGAAACCAGAGTCAGTTGCAGAAGCTGAAAAATGTGGGTGATGTGGTGTGCTGAACCGTGACTGGCATTCAGAACTGTGGCGGTTTCATCTACCATCACTTGATGATTTGCCATCAGAGTGCATTCAACTTCTGCAGTCATCTCAGGTTTCACTCCTTGATGTGTCTGATGCCAGCTCCTTTTAATAATATTGATAATGGCTAGCAGCTGAACCTTAATTAAAAAAAAAAAACCAAGTAAATGCTAAATAGAAAAATTAAATGAGAAGACAAAGCTTTGTATATTCATTTCACCTGTAGATTCTGAGCATATTTTATATATTTGCACTGTCATTATTATGTTTGCAAATTTGTGCTAGTATGCACTTTTATTTCAAGGCTGAAACTAGCCAGTGACCATGATTTCTGCACAAGTTTCACATTCTTTTGGTAGTCTTACTATGCTTATCACGATTTTTATAAATCACATGTCTTTGTGTTCATGTTTAGTTTCAAGCTGAAGTGTACATTTTAAAAAAGATGTAATGATGTAGGCTAAGGTGATTTTTAAAATGTATTTTGATTGCATCTAAAATAACTTAAAAGTTACATTTTATTATATATAGAGAAAATATTTATTTTTAAAATTTATTTTATATCTTATGTCAGGAAAATAACCAAAACAGAAACAAAAATGATCAATTTTTAATGAGTAAATAAGTGAAAATCAATTAGTGTGTTTTATTGCAGTTAATTTAGACCATTAATTATCACTTTTTTTTTACCATTTTAATAAGGAGGGAAGGTTGAAGGGAAGTGTTAAGATTTATGAGTGATGAGTTATGTTAGTGTTAAAATGAGTTTATCTTAATTAAAAACTGTTTTTTTTAAATTAGAGTTGTGTCCAATCAAACAGAAGTTAATGACTTCTTATTCAAAATATTTTGGGAGCTTGTGTAATGTGGAGGCTCATCTCTCTCTGTGAGGGTAATAGTAAAAGTCTGACTAGAAGGCCCTTAGTCACCTAGTAATGAATATGGGTAATTGGCTGCTTGTAGAGCTGGGGAAGGACAGACCACCACCGCTTCACCCTGTCTTGTGCTGACAGGACAAGTCAGATGTGGACACCAACAACGAACATTTAGGTGCCATCATTGAGGCAATAGGGCTGCATTCTTTCAAAATATTTTGTCATAATCAACACATTCAATGCTTATTCATGTTTGTTTTTTTTTTTGTTTTGAGATAAAATTTCATCAGCTTTTTTTTTTTTTAAAAAACAGTCGTAGTTGGCAGCATGGTACATGACATCATTGTAACAGTTTAAAAAAATGTCATCTCAAATTTAGCGGTTAACATCAAATCTCTTTGAACCCATTACAAGAAAAGTTATCTGCCTACATCTGTTAGCACTTATTGTTCTTGCCTTACATGTCATTTTGTGATTTTGAATGAGGCACTTTTTGGTGTTTTCCACTAATCAATCTGTTTTCAGAGTTTTTATTTTTAGTGTCATTTTCTTGTATCACACATGCTATAATGGATCTTTCATGAGCATAGATAGACTTAAGTATTTTGTTCTTTTTTTTTTCATAAACTGAAGGAATCACGAGCTCAGGGCATTTTCAGTTTATAGAGATAAAAAGGATTGTCTTGTTTGTGGTGGTGATTCTCATTGGAGAATGAAGTTATTGAAAGCAGTAATTTATTTAGAATTCTGTCATGTGTTGGTTAAATTATCACACAAAACACATGATGGCTTTAATTTTCTTGGTTATGATCATTTACGTGTTAATTTGAGGTCATTCTTTTACTTCAGTAAAGACGTGAAGCATATTTCTTATCTAGTAATGACACTTTTTGTTAATTTTAAATTTTCTTTTATATTTTCAGATTAATGAGGGAGAGTATGTCAACCTGGCTGTATTTACCTCCCTGGAGGGTATCAGTGTCTCTGTAATCAACTCGCTATACCAGGAAGTAGCACTGCTTTCAGTGGCAAGCAGCCCTGCAGTCTGGGAAGTGGAAGTGAAAGAAAAATGGAGGTCACTTAGCTTGGAACTTGCAACATGGTTGGAGGATCAGTGGAGAGGAGAAGTTGCTGAAGCAAGTCTTCATGATCAGATAGAGGTAACTGTATTCTGGCAGCTTCTATCACCATGAATTTTATGTTAGAAGTTGCCAAAATGCTCATGTTTTAAGAATTGTCACTGTGGACTTTTTGAGGCATACTTCTCAAAATCGCTTATCCTACACAAATGAGTACATTTATGGAAACAGTGTAGGCTACAAAATATATGAATAATTAGTGCATAAGTATATAAAACTAAGTATATAATACACAGAGCCGCTGCAGAATATGTACTCCAAGACCAATCAGTACATACAGACCATTACATCCATGGAGTCTTGATCTGAAGCAGGAGCTATTGTGCTACCACTAGAACCAGTGACAAATTGTGCCCTCAGGATTTAGTATGATCTAACACTTGAATGCTTAATTCTTAGACAAATGAACAACACATGTGACACATGAACATTTCTTGTTATTGTTTATGACAGTTGCCATGTTTTAAGCAGGAAATGATTTGATGTCTTCTTTAGCATTTAAGACAGCATAAAATTATGACCTTCCAATTATGGAAAAAGTCCATGTGACTGCAGTAATTTGTAAAAGTTTTGTTTGTAAAATCTGGCCCATGGTAGTCTGAGAGATAATTAAAGACATGTTTATCATGGTACATTTAATATACATGCATTTGATTCAAAAGCAGACTGCTATTATTAGATCCTTGTGTCATATGTTATATTGTGTGGTGGATTCATAGTAGAAATTTAATTAACCAGATGATTATGCACTTTGGTGGATTGTGTTTTATTAGCTGTTGTAATAATTTATTGTCATTTTTATGTTGTCTCGTATAAAGTAACAGGTTATTTGAGGATTTTTATAAATAATAATATATTTAATTGATTTCATTGTGTACTTCTGTACCTGTCTTATCAACTACTAAATTGTTTCTGAACTCATATGATATGTAAGAATCTACATTGCAGTTCTAGATTTGAATCTGAAATATTTACTTTTTTTATTTTTCACACTATATACTTTATGCTATCAGTGAGTTTTAGGTGTTAGACACTATCAGTTTATCACTATCTATTAGATTATACTGTTACTTTTGTATGTCCATTCCTGGAATACAAAGCAATAAAGCAGTCACCATCCAGCATGCCTTATGGTGTCATGAAGGGCAGAAAAAAAAAAAACTGTTTTCTTCTCATCTGTAGCCAGCCTTTATGTGGTGAAAAAAAAAATGTAAATATAACCTTAATCATGATGACACTTAAGAGATATAGAGCATGTGGCCATATTTTCCTTCGCCGGTCAATGCACTGGAGGGTGATTGTTGTCAGCATCGCGCCTGGCTGCCTTTACATCCCAAGCTCCAAGAGGAACCAGGTTCACTAGCAACCACACTAACCACTTCACCGCTCAAGTATCACTTTGTATGATGTCCAAACCATGCTGTGTATTATTTATCTTTGCCAGGTTGTCTTTAGCCTCTCTTCATCTTTTTTATTTGGCATCCCTCTCATAGCTATTGCAGCAGCAGTTTTTTTGTACCGTTGCTTTCTAATTGATAACCTGGTTTACCTTTTCCTACAGGCTGACTTGACCAAGATGCAAATGACAAAACCTTTTATGGGCTCTCTGAGGCGAACATTTCACCCAGGTGTATGGTGTCAGTATCGCACTTCCAAACATCACATGGCAGTCAACATAAATCTGCAAACTGTCCAGGTAATCAAAAGGCTAAGAAATGGTTGTCTGTGAATAAGCATGTGTGCTGTCTTAAATATTGACATATATTTCTTACTATAATCAGCCTTTAATGGGAGACCCACTTCTGAAGCTAGAAGAGTGTGTTATTTGTGGTGAATGATTTCCCTATTTTATTATAATTAGTCCTAGTCTGTTTACCTTCAAAATCATGGGACTGAATCATTCATTTAACTACATAAAATTCTAAATTGCTTTGTACTGTAACCTCAACTACACTACACAGTTAGAGTAGGGGGGTGGTAGGAGGTTGGATTAAAAAAAAAAGTTGGGGTTGCACATATTTAAAGAAACATTTTTTATATCCAAAAATAGTATGTAATATGCTTTTGAAAGTTGAAGAGTGATCAAAGAAGCTGGGTGCCATGTGAAATAAAGAAAAGATAAACTCATCCATCAGGAATCAAATTTGTGTCAGATATTTTACCACTATGTGTATGCTGTACTTCATGAAATCACTGCTTTCAAGGTGGAGGTTGGTTCTGTGTGCTGAGCTACTGAGCTTAGTGCTATGGCACCACTGTGATATGTGAACTTCACATAGACAGCATTGATGGTTCTTAGTTATGTCTTTCTGGCCTGTGGTGAACTATAATGGGCTTTGTGTGCCCTGGTTTGACTTGGCATCTTAGCTAAGAGTGATGCTGACTAGTTTCACATGTGGACCATTGTAGTTTCTAAAATGGCATCCTCACTAAAGTGGTGAAGGACAGTCAATTAATATTGTGTGATATTCACTGACACAGGTGGTGGAGTGATTATGAGAGTATCTTGTTTGTGGTAACACTGAGAACCTAATACTGAATACCATACTTCATTAGACTGTTGTTTTGTAGCTTACAAATAAAATGACTTTCCCTACAAACTGACTGATAATCTGCAGAATATGAAAAAATTGTTTTTGTAAACACTGCACTATAGATAGATAAATGTAAAGTGACAGATTTATTTTCCATTGGATGGTTTTTATTAGAAAAATCTGGCAGTTCCATGCAAACCACAGTTAATAATCAGCTGTGGAAGAGCAAAGGTCATGATTCTTGTGACCTCATTATCAGGAAAAAATTATTCCTAGAAAATGAATAATTCCTGGTGTTGAAATTTTATGATACTTTATTTTATTGTTAAATTTAAATGTAAAAATATGTACTAACTGTTATATGTAGTTTTAATGTCTGTTGTTCAGGTTGACAACCAACTTCCAGATGCATATTTCCCTATTGCTTTGGCCCAAGCTCCCCTACCAGCTTATGTTCTAAGACGCATGGGTCGTAAACCATTTATTGAAGCTGGTCTGATGAGGAGAACAGTTCGAGAGCAGAATGTAGACACAGTCAGGTAAATGACTAATAATGTCTACATATGTAGTATATGAGATTATTTATTGTTTTATTTAAATAAAAATCTTATCTCATTCCGGGGTACTGATCGCAACAGCGATATTTCCGGTATCCTGAATCTACCGTATGATCATTATAGTTTGTTTCAATAAAACAGCCGGTGTAACATTTAGATTGTACATATTTCGTCCACGATTCCGGTGACACTTTTCAAAATGGCGAAAGAGTGCCTAGTTACGAGCGATGTCGAGCGAAAAAAAGGAAGAGAAAGACCGAAATTTTTCAATTTTTGATGATGTAGATAGGGGTATGGACATGGCCTGTGACCACCCCACTGCTCTTGAATGTATCCCAAGTAGATCTAGACATATTAGACGACAGGAGAAGTAGTTAGAAGGTTATTTCAGACATTAATTTAGCGAGAATGCAACATAAAATCAAAATACGAGATCGACAAGTAGATCTACACATCTCAGATGGTAAGTAATGCAGATCTAGACCTAGTCGATGGTGAGCTGGCCACAATCAGTGTCTAAAAACATCACATTACTTCTTTTTTTCCTAAAAAACTCTGCATTTATGAAATTTTCATTCATTTAGCTATACTTTGAAACATAATAAGTATACGGAAGTACATGGAAATACTGTTTTCCATACCATTTTACAACTAGACCCCCTAACATATCAAGACCTGCGTTTTTACTCCCGCGCTCCAGAACACGTCCGTGTTTCTTCCTCCAGCATGGGAAGAGTTATGTTGAACAAGTATGTGTGGTTCTGCAAAGAGAGTATAAACAATGCAGAACACATGGAATATAATATTGGCCGTCTTGGTTATATAAATTTTTCCCACTCAGATAAAGTATAAGGTTGAAAAAAAAAAGGAGGGGGAAAATTCCTGTTTCTATGCCATTAAGGCATATTGGGAATATGGCGTTAGGCCTGTATTTTAACGACCTTCAACACGTGAAAGTGTGATGTGGTCAGTATCATGCCTGGCCTCATTTACCTGACTTAATTTCTCTGGGACCCAATTTTTGAGGCTGGGCAGACCACAGGGCCATTTTGGTGTGTACTAGAAAAAGTCCCACTGCAGGGACTTGAACTTGGTACCACCAGATTAGTAAACTGAGTGCCTAACCACTCAGCTAACCAGGCCACCAGATAAACTGTAAGTTCATTATAAATACTAAAGTATTTATTTTTATCCACTTCTTTTTATTTTTATATTATTTATTTTGTCTTTTTAAAGATGTCAAGTTGAAATATTGCATTTTTAAAATTTAGTTTTATACATAAGTAAATAAACTCCTACTTTTTTATCAGTAGGTTTACAATATTAGTTATAGATAAATGAGTAAATGTGTTTTTAGTTTGTAACAGTTTTGAAAATTCAGCTTTTCAAGCCCTTTTTTTCTTTTATTCCATCTAAGGAATGTCTTCATAATGTATAAATCATAAATGTTATCTATAATTTCAGATATGCAAAGGTTCTAATTCAAGAATTTAACCTGAAACTGGACAAGGGGTTTATATTGTCCCTGATTGATGTCACTTCACAGTTGAAACCTCCAGTGAAAGAGGTGAATTCCAGTGACTGTCAGTAATTCAAAAAATGTGATCAGATATTGTAACATTTATTAACATTAGAAAAATACATTCACATTATATGGCTGCATCATATGGTTATATTATTTTATACAAATAGTGCAGCATATCTCTTATATAGCTTTTGATTCATTATTTCATTAAGTGTTGTCAGATCTCATTTTTGAACTTGAAGGTCCTAGAAAGACAAGATAAGCATCTTAGAAGAAATGTTTCTCATCTACATCAAGAAAACAGTCATCTTTTTTTGGTCATGTTAAGCAGCATAGTGGTCTTGTGAGAACAGTAATGATGGTATGGTTGTTAATAAACAAGAAAAGAGATGATTGATGAGTTGATAGATCAGAGATATCACTGATATTCTGCAGTCACCCCAGACAGATAATGAGACATTTTCAGACTGAGACTTTCTAAACAGAAGTGCTCTGTGCAGGGAAGGCTAAATGAACTGAAAGGGAATTTAAAGCAGGCCATTCCATAGGCTCCACCATCATGGTCTTCTTTAGTATTCCTGAAACTGCAAGCTGTTGTTCTTTGCAGCCGAGGCTGTGAAGATGTTGGGACACAGCATCATGTTGGACTAGGAGCAAGATATAGCAGATATTTTTTTCAAACGCTGAATGCAGCTAAAAAGCAGGTGTGTGCAATACTTCTTTAGCAGACTCCGCCGCCATGGGAACCGTATCAGTCCTTGCCCTGTTAGCTAAACTGGGCCTGTTACTGGGAGTACCAACAGAGAGGTGGGGACAGGGTCTTGATCAGCTTATAGTTGACACTAGCATATCAACTATGGATCACTGACTGGCAGATCAGGCGGTGTCTTTGTTGCCATCATCAAGGTAAATATGTCACTCCTTTGGCTAGCCTGTAGTATCACAAACATCCTGTTACCATGAACATCAGGAAGATAAGGGTAGATCTTTACCAGGTTTGGTTCTCTGACCATGATGGCAGGACAGTTTCTTAGACAACAGTCTTACTTCCCAGTAATGGAATAAGTGGTAAGTGACTAAAACTAAGTAAATTTTAAGACTGAAAAAAATAATTGCTTCCTTGTTGTTTCTGCAGAGTTTCCAACTACAGTGCGACCTTTATCTGGCAAGACAATCGCTGAAAGAATCGACTGCAGTTCTGGTTTGTTCTCTTTGATCAGATAAATGTTTCTTCTTCCTTTTTTTTCTCTTAGTTCTTCTTCTGTTGTGTTTCCAGTTCCTTTTTATTAGTATTGAGTAGATTTTAAAATTTAAATTGGTTTAATCATAAACACATTAACTTATAAACAGTTTTATGGTATTTACTCTTTCCTGAGAGTAGTGCATATGCTTGTTTAATCATAGATAAACAGTTTTATCACATTTAGTGAACTCTTTCTTGTGGGAGTAGGGTACCTACTACAGTACTGATTATGCTTGCTGTCAACGAAAACAGTAACCTTACCTTTGGCACTGTACTGTAAATCTTCACAGTACCAGTGTGAATAAAGTACAAAGATGTTCAGTGGAAGCAGAGGCATGAAAGCTGTTAAAAAATGACCCAAAAAATCAATGAAATATGTTTAACATCTGGAAACCATATTGGCACATTTTAGGATCTTGGCAGTGACCAGACACTTTTAAAAAAAAGGGATTTTATCATGAGGCCAAATAAAAATTAATATTCACAGACGCTTGTAAAGAAAATTGTTAAATAAAAATTGTCAGTAATGTTGTGCATAGCAAGAAAACAAAAATAACTTCAGATGCTGAAATATAAGGCACATGTGTTTAATTTAGTCTTGTAATAAAACAGCCAGTAAACTATGCATATATTGTTTTCCAGATTGCTGCACGGCCACAGAAAATATTATTTGAGTACATTCATCTGTCTCCACTCAAGGTAAAAGATTTTAACAGCTCAATAATTTATTCAGTAGAATTTGTTACATTTTGTTATTTCAGGTTTTTTTAAAAAACATTGTATTCTTAGCAAAATATTAGTGGTATCATTGTCTTAAAAATCACATTTTAAAAATGTGTTTATATTTTAGGCTAGAGTTTAATATTTCATGAGGTTTTTTAAAGTATATTTTCAGTTACAGGTATTTTAGGCTGTACAAAAAAAATCTATAGCAGAATTGATGAGTTTTCTCCATGTCAGAACACAATATTATATCATGTCACTTTTCTGTTCTGTGCAATAGTCACTTTTGGTCAGTTATAAACCATAAACTTGTAGTTGTACTTTCTGTGACTACTACATTTAACATAAAAAATATATTTTCTTTAATTCTGAGTTAAGAGTTTTGACACAAATCATAGTATTCTTAAACAAAAAGAATAATATTGTCTGTGTTGTCTATTTAATGCTAAATGTACTTGGACGCAACTGTTTGGATAAAGACAAAAAATGTATAGTGTTCTTAAGAAAAAGATTAGTATGGTCTACAGTAATTCATAATGAATGTGAGTGCCTGAGTGGTGAACTATTTAATTCACTTTCCTCTCATGGTTAAACCAGAAGTGCCCTAGCCACTGAGCTGTAGAAATGAGCGCCTGGCGTCTTCTGGAGTTTGGGAAGGAAAGACAGGCAGGTGTGATGCTGACAGGTCAAAAATACTGCAGACACTACTATATCCCCAGTGTTTCCATGGCATAAGAGAACTACCTATACTATAAGCTTATTTTCATTCTGTTTTACCGAAAACCATATTTTCAGAATATCAAGATCAAAATCCTTTAATAATGATTGCATCATATCATAAGGAAGTGGTGTTTCTAAGCACATAATTTTTACTCTTTCACTCTAGAATTATTTTCTGTGATGTGCCATAATAAATTTTGTATAGATAATAAATTTTGTGTAGAAATTTTGGTATTAAGAAACTAGAAGGAAGCACCTCTGTAGTTTAAAAATATGAATTTGGGTTAGAAATTTCCGACTTTTCATTTTATATAGACTGCCTTAATATCACTTTGATCATCGATTTGCATAAGCATGCAAGATCTACCAACTGTGTCAGTGTTGTTTTGGTGTGAAAGTGGAAGATACAATTAAGGGGAAGTAATTAAATGTGCTATCAGTTGTGTCAAAGGTGTTTTGTAAAGTCATTCTGAATAGACGTAAGGATGTAGTGGATACTGCAATGAGAGAAGAATAGGCAGGATTTCGAAAAGGGAGAAGCTGTCTCAACCAGATCTTTACACTGAGAATAATACTTGAACATACTGAACAGCAAAAACCATTAATCCTGAACTTCATAGACTTTAAAAAGGCATTTGATAGCATACACAGAGATTCATTGTGGAAAATTTTAAGACTATATGGAAAATCATCTAAAATTGTCAACATCATTAGAGATCTCTACAACAGATTATGTTTCTGCAGTCAAGCAGAAGAAAGAATGAACGAATGGTTTCAGATTGAAACAGGCGTGAAACAAGGATGTATATTATCTTCCTTGCTTTTTGGAATTGCCATAGACTTTGTAATGAAAAGATGCTGTACAGGTAAAACCGGCATTGATTGGGTACATGGGACCCAAATAGATGATCTTGATTTTGCAGTTGACATAACTCTTATCAGTGACAATGTGAAATTGATGCAGAAAAAAACAGATTCCCTGTCTTCCTTGGCTAGCAAATTAGGTCTTGAAATTAACAAAGACAAAACAAAAATTATAAAATTTCATAATCAGTAAGGAAAAATATGTGTGGAAGGAACAGCTGTTGCTGAAGTAAACCAAATTGGTTACATACCTTGGCAGCTACATAGACCAGGATGGCAACACCAGAAAGGAAGTTAGAATTGCAAAACCAGCATTGTCCTTCAGAAATCTTGAAAACATATGGAATTCAAAAGTCCCATGCCACAGGAGGAAAGGCAGATGTTCAGTTGGGTACCGAAGTAAAAACGTGGGTCTTGATATGTATAGGGAGTATAGTTGTAAAATGGAATGGAAAAATGTATTTCTATGTACTTCCGTGTACTTATTATGCTTCAAAATATAACTAAATGTATGAAGATTTCATAAATGCAGAGTTTTTTTAGGAAAAAAGAAGTAATGTGTTGTTTTTAGACAATGAGTGTGCCCAGCTCACCATCAGCTAGATCTAGATCTACACTACTTACCATCTGAGATGTCTAGATCTACTTGTCGATCTCATATTGTGATTCTATTCTATTCTCACTAAATTAGTGTCTGAAATAACCTCCTAACTACTTCTCCAGTCGTCTAATACGTCTAGATCTACTTGGGATACATGCAAGAGCAGTGGTGTGATCACAAGCCATGTCCATACCATACCCCTATCTACATCATCAAAAATTTTAAATTTTCAATGTTTCTCTTCCCTTTCTCGCTTGGCATCACTCGTAACTAAGGACTTTTTCACCATTTTGAAAAGTGTCACCGGAAACGTGGATGAAATATATACAATCTAAATGTTACACTGGTTTTTTTAATAAACCAAGCGTTGATATAGTGACGATACGTACCATGACGGAAAACCAGAAGCAACACTAAAGCGACCAAAGGCATGGGAAGAGTTAAGATTATTCAATTCAAATGTGATATCCACCCTCGTTTATGCATGCAGAAGCTGGAAATCAACTAAAGAAATAGACAAAAAAAATTTGACTCTTTTGGTATAAAGTGGAATGAATTTGAGAGCAACACAGAGATAAGACAGATGAGCTAAAAACAACCTGTCCCTGGGTTATAAGAAAAAGAAGATGGACTTATGTAAGCCATGTGATGAGAAGAAACAGTCAGAGAATACCAAAACAAGCTATCAAATGGAGCACAACAGGCCAAAGAAAAAGAGGTCAACCATGTGAAACTCTAAAGAGGACATTGTTAAGAGAAGCCAGTTTAGTGGGCATAACGTCCCTTGATGAGATTGAAAAATTCACTGAAAACATGAAAATTTGGCAAACAACTATGAAAACCATATGTGACATTTAACGGCACGGGAAGGATGTAATAAGAATTAAATGTCCATTAATTTCCTGCCTTCAGTTAAGGATTTTGAATCTTTTTATTTGTGACACTTTGAATCTTTTATTTGTGACACTTCCATTTTTTTTAAATTTGTGACATACATGTTCTCTCTAGTGTGGCATGATGTTATGAATGTTCTTCTGGAAAGAAATGACAGAAAACTTTGCCACGCTGAGATTAGACTCAGCACAAGAATATAGTGTCATCTGATAGGGAAATGAGTGCTAATTTGAAGGACAGGAGTTAGAGGTGGAAACAGATTGGACTTTACAACACAAATGTGGCCTGTTGTTGCTGTAACCAGTGTTGCTGATAGGTTGTTGGTAGAAACACACATGAGAGACATTCAGCAAAAGGAAATTCTGCAGTTCCCATTATTTAACAACCTCCTCCCTCCAGTCTGTATTAAAAGACCCCCATCCCCACAAAAAGAAAAATAAAACAATACCATGGAGATTATTAAACTCTTAATTTCCTATTTTCATTGCTATAATACCAGGATGGTGACACCAGAAGGGAAGTTAGAATTAGAATTGCAGGAGCAACATTGATCTTCAGGAGCCTTGGGAACATGTGGCATTCAAGAGTTGTAGGCACAGGGATCGAGTTGAGACTGTTCAGTTCAATTGTAATGTCCATCCTCATTTGTGCATGCGAGGGCTGGAAAAGAACTAAAGAAATAGATGGGAAATTAACTTTTTTGAAAACAAATGCTTAGGGAAAATACTTGGTATCAAGTGAAACAAGTTCAAGAACAATGCAGAGATGGGACAGATGACTGAACAACAACCAGTCTCATGGGTGATTGGGAAGGGGAGATGGACATATGTTGGTCACATGATGAGAAGAAACGATCAGAGAATCCCAAAACAAGCTATCAAATGGAACACAGCAGACCAAAGAAAAAGAGGCAGACCGTATGAAACTTTAAAGAGGACATTGTTAAGAGAGGCCAAATTAATAGGCATAAAATCCCTTGATGAGATTGAAAAGCTCGCCAAAAACAGGAAAAATTAGCGAACTACCTTGCGAGCCCTATGTGACTTTTAACGGCACGGGAAAGATATAAGATATAGGAGTACCAACAGTTATTTTCAGTTTTTGAAATATCATTCTTCTAAATATCAGTTTTATCCTTTGTCCGTACCCTACAGTTGCACCTGAGCTTTTCTCTGTATAGCAAAGCCCACATTGCTCCAGGTAATCAAGGTGCTATCCATTCATCCAGTCTGGGAGGGGACATTGTGGACTTCTTTTTTAACTCTCTTGGTGTGTCCCTCACAGAGATTAAGAATGTTGAACTGAGGTTTGTTGCAGCTCTTTAAATGTTAGATTATGATTTTTGTGGTCAGTAATCACATTATGGCCTGCTTATAGATGTGATTCAGCAGGATTAATCTAGTTTTGTTTAGATGGTTTCTAGAGATTTTAAATTTTTTTCAGTTCTGTATCAAGCGATGAGGATTCCATGGTCTGCCAAGATAACTAATGAGCAGTGCTTGAGACAAGCTAACAAAAAAACATAGTATAATAACACAGATAAGGAAACATCATCCTTGGTGGGGTGTGAGATGAGAGGAGGGAACTGAAAAACATAACAAGGGGAAAAACTGAAGGCAGGAGAGACAGAGGACAACTGAAGGAATGGATAATAGAAGGCCTGACATCATGGCGTGGAAAGAAATCAGCACCAGGGTTACTCAGAAATGTCAAAGACTGAGATTTGTAGAGTAGCATGACCGCCCACACTGCTCAGCGTAGCACATGATGATGATTATGATCAGTTGATATAAGTTTCCATACAACTTCTTGTCTTTTTTGGCTGTTAACTTTTTCCTTTCACTCATTGCATGTCATGATTTAATATTTTGCTGGCAGCAGTTATTTTTTTACTTTAAATTTCTTGTTTTTTAAGTTAAGAAAATGAATTTTTAAAATACTGGGTTCATAATTAATATGCAAGCAGTTGAAAATAACTCTAAATTTTAGCATCAAATAATTTGAACCTAACAAATCTAAAATGGCATTTTTCATCTATAGTCAAAAATATCATCTGCCTAAAGACTGCTGAGTAATTCCACCTTTTTCCAACAGTTATGCCAGTTTGATATTATATGTAGAATAAATCTCATTTGAGAATTTTTCCCAAAGGACAATTCCTCACTGAATTATACTTGGTTGAACATGTGTAAATTAGATTTTTGTCTCTCTTGCCCATATTCACTTATATTTCCGTGTAGATTTTCTCCACTGAGTTTTTGTCCTGTCATCAATTATTCATTGAATCAGTGAAACTTCTGTTGCAAATGAAATTTTAAAAAAAAACAAACTATCCAAAACTTTTGCCATATTCTGATGTGACGGTAGAATGGAGTAAAGCTGTGAACTGTTAAAAAGCTGAAATTGAATTTTGAAAATATAAAAATGAGAGCTTTATGATGAAAGAAGACATTAAAATTAAATTTCCTGTTTATGTCATATTTTATATCATAATTCCTTGTAACATCTGTACCCTAAAGTACCTTTTTTTTTTATAAACCATAGGAATGTTCTTAATTATCATTTTTGTTCTCATTTTTCTTTGCCATAAACCTCTCATACATTTTTTTCATACGTCAAATGGCCATAAGATTTTTCAGAAAGTGAGGTAATATCATTTTCATTATTCATATTCATGAGCTACACAATTTGCATTTTTGTTCTCTCCCTTTTTCTCCTGTCATTTTCTTATTTACATAGTGTAATGGGCAAGCCATAAAAAAATATGTGATTAAGTAACTACTCTTTCATTTCTTTCTTCATATCTGATTGTTTTGAATAGTTGTTGTTCATTTACTAATTTGAAGAATATATCTCAGGATGGCCTACTTTGAGCGTAAAGGTGTTCTGCTGTCAACCACTCAACTGCTAGCACAAGTTCAGTCTCATTTCACACATCAGGCATTGCAGCAAGCCTATGTCCTGATTCTTGGTCTGGACGTGCTTGGGAATCCCTATGGCTTGATCAAGGACTTCACTCAGGGACTGGGGGACTTCTTCTATGAGCCTTTCTTGGTAAGATTTTCCTGTTCCTGGTGTTACACTCTTTTCCTATCAGACAGAAAAAAAAAAAAAAAATCAAAGACCACAAAAATAATTTTATAATAAACAAAGCCACCAAGTTTGTTTCTTTTTAAGCAGGAAATAATTAGGTGGCCATAGTTAGCTTTTACTGCAGTTTAAAATTTGAATCCTTAAGTAATCAGAATAAAACCACATGCATGCAGTTATTTTTTTCTTTGTACGTATTTTTTTTCTTACGAAGTCATTTGAGTGGCTGATGGTAGGAGAAGAATTGTTTTATTTTGTGCCGTCAGTAATTAGGTGATCAGCATCATAACAATTTTTGTGTTCATGAAATTGACTACAACGGGACTTAAGCCATGTCTTTTGTTTGAATTTTCTTTACTTATATTTATAGTTGTCATTCTGTTTCTTATTTTGAATTGGGGGAGGGGGGAGAAAGAAAACAACTTTGTGGAACTTGGCAGGACAGGGAGTACCTGTCCAAAATGCAAGGATGATGAGCCAGTCTGATAAATGTTTCCTTTTTGTTTTGGCCCAAGACTTCAGTTTCCTAAACAATTTAAAATAGTTTGTTGTGTTCCTGGGTGCTGTCGGATGCTAATATTTTTCATTATTTCTTTTTTTTTTCTGTTAAGTTGTGCTAATGCTTCTTTATTTGTCTTCTTTTCTGTCAGTAAGTGCACCAGGCACACACACACACATGCACGCTCGCGCACGCATGAGTTGTTTGTGGTGATGTTGTTCATGTTGTTTGTGAGTATTGTGTTGTTTGAGATATAAAGAGTATTATTTTTGTGTTATTTATTGTGTGTCTTTTGACACATTGCTGTATGTAATTATCTCAATAGCTATCATTTTATTTGATGCTAGTGATCTTTTTATTCAATCAGGGCTCTATCCAGGGAAGAGATGAATTTGCAGATGGTTTAGCTAAGGGGGTGGAGAGTCTGATGGGGAACACAGTCGGTAAGAATCTGCTGCTGGGTTTAGATTTTTGTGCTCATGTGCTGTCTTTTGTTGATTGGTGCTCAAGATCTTGATAGTCTGTCTGAAAATGTCTTAATGTCTAACAGATATACTAGCTTCACTGAGTGTAGTGTTTAAAATGTCAATGATAATCTGGACCTAAAAAGATGGCTGCAAGACATCGTTGACGATCTGCAAATGGATGCCGCAGCAGCAGGCCATCTTGCTCACAACCGAGAGGCCTACAGGAGTGCTGTTTGGGAGGCAAAGTTCCGCAAGGGACATGCAAATGAATGAATGAATGAATCTGGTCCTAGCAAGTGATAATCTGGTCCTAACATTTACTCAGAATTGATGTATCATCTCCTTATAACCGCAAAACTGAGTTCTTTGCAGCCAGTGCTGTGGTGAAGATTTCACAACAATGGCAGCAAGACAGAAAGTGGGCTTTGGTCATTTTCTGCAATTCTCAAAGATAATTAATCCAAGAAACAAGTTTCTCATTAGCTGCAGGTAACACATTGATGGCTGGGTGAAGTAAAACAATGACTGGTATCAAAGTAGTAAGTCTTGATCAGCTGTGGCTCACAGGACCAGTTAATGTCATAATCCTCCTTTAGCACTAAGGAACTTATAGAACTAGAACTTAATTTTATCTATAATTTTTTTTAAAATTTCTCTGTCTGTTGATGCTAGAATCTACATAGCAGCACATTAAGAATGTAGTGTCTGATTAAATTTTCAGTTTTCCACATGAACTGTACTTTTCTTGACTTTTGGAGTACAACTGTCCCTCCTTCTTCTTCCTTCATTGTTCACTTCTACCACCAAGATCGCCTCATGATACTACTGAATTAATTCCTGTGGTCCTTGAGAGACATATCATTTAGGATGGAGGCTCAGAGCATCAAGGGGTTGGGCCTATATTCTAGGTGGGTCACAAAAGCAGAATTGCATGACTCCATGGTTTTTGTTGCACCAGTTTAGCCTCAAGTTGAACTTTCATCAGTGGAACCTCAATGTGGTTTGGATATCAAATCCTCTGAGTGAGAGGAGGTTGCCTATCTAGACTGCACTGGTCCAGTGTCTCCGACTTCAGCATTTGGTGTTTTGTGGTCGCTACCTTCCCTGGTGGTTACAGAGATGTAGCTTTGGTTGAGAAGGACTAACCTTCACTACGTGTCAGTTTTTACTCCTGGGTTAAGCCGGTTTAGGCTTATTTTCCCAGTTTGGGTGCACACAGGACAAGGCCAACCTCTAGAGCAGAGGCACCGTAACTCCTCACCATGAGGCTGCCAGCCCCACCGATTAAATGTCACTTATTTTCATCATGCAGCAGCGCTGCCTGACCAACAAAGACCGAAGACTGCCTAACTGGCAGTCCTCTTGACAGGCCGGGAGGAGTTTAACCCCATGCACGGCAGCCGAAGAATCTCACCAAAGCCAGAGTACAACTGTACTTTTCATGACTTTTGGAGTATAGAAATACCAATCCAAAAGTAACATTTTTGGCATCCCATCGTATTATAATATACTAATAAATAATTTATTACTCATTTAAACAGGAGGAACTGCTGGCTCACTAGCTCAGATTACAGGGGGCATTGGAAGGACTCTTGCAGCACTTTCATTTGATGAAGACTACAAAATAGTAAGCTCATAATATCAAACAATGAAGTATAATTATTAAAAAAAAATTTTTTGGGGGGATCAGGCATCAAATATTTTGGTTTTGTCAATGTAATCCACTATGCCTGTATGATTTTGCCAGTCATAATTGATCAGGTAATAAAAAAAAATTTAAAAATTAAGACTAACATCGCCTTAACACTTTCCGTGCATTTGGTCGATATAGTGACACTTCCGGTATCCCAAAGCTACTGTATAGTCATTATAGTGACAATTGTTTGTTTCAGTAAAAACAACCAGTGTAACATTTAGATTGTACATATTTCATCTGTGATTCCGGTGACACTTTCAAAATGGCGAAAGAGTGCCTAGTTACGATCGAGAAAAAGGACAAGAAGCATGGAAATTTTTCAATTTTTGACAATGTAGATAGGGGTATGGACATAGCCTATGGCCACCCTGCTGCTCTTGAATGTTTTCTAAGTAGATCTAGACATATTTAGACGACTGGAGAAGTAGTTAGGAGGTTAGTTAGACATTCATTCAGCGAGAATGCAACACAGAATCACAATACGAGATCGACAAGTAGATCTACACATCTCAGATGGTAAATAGTGCAGATCTAGACCTTGCCAATGGTGAGCTGGCCACAATCAGTGTCTAAAAACATCACATTACTTCTTTTTTCCTAAAAGACTCTGCATTTATGAAATTTTCATTCATTTAGCTATACTTTGAAACATATTAAGTATACGGAAGTACATGGAAATACTGTTTTCCATTCCATTTTACAACTAGACCCCCTTACAGACCAAGACCCGCGTTTTTACTCCCACACTCCAGAACATGTCCAAAGTGTCACTATAATGACCAGCCGCACAGAAAGTGTTAAGACAGATGACACTTTTTATTGTACTAGACTTTGCAGACGTCACAGATGCAACACTTGCCCATTTGTTGTCAAGGCTAGCCAGATCTCCTTCCCTAAGTCCATGTTATCAGTTCAGGAGGACTTCACCTGCACTTCACGCAATGTTATTTATGCTATTATGTGCAAACATTTTGATATAAAGTATATAGGGATCACTGGTTTGCGCTTAGGAGATTGTTTTGCCAACATCTTAACGACATTCTTAAGAGGGCTTGAACATCTGTGGCTAAACATTTTTGCCTTAGAAACCACAGGGGAAAGCAGGACATTTCTGTTAGTACAATCCGCTCTTGTTCTGCTGATGTACAATCTCAGAGGGTCCTTGAACAGCGCCCTATTTTCCAGGCTGGCTGTCTTCACCCAGCTGGAATTAACATCTTCAGCTTTCTTTAACTTCTTGGTTTTTCTACTTTTTTTTCCCGCGATTTACACTCCACTTTCTTGTTTCTTTCTCCTAGCCTCCTACCACCACCTTCTGTGGTGGCTTTTAGGTTTTTAATTGGTCCTATTCACCAGGTTTATTATCTCCCTGCTTCCTTAACCCCACAAAAATTTGCGTCTCTAGTGTGCTACGTGTGTTTATGGGTTTATGGCACCTTCTTTTCATTCCTAGTTCTTCTTTCATTATCTCTACACTTCTCCCCCCCCCCCCCCCCCCCCCCCCCCGACACCTGCGCCACATGTGTCTGTTGTCTTTCCGTCTCTTCTTTTCCCCGCCTCATATTTCCTGTTGGCTTCTTCTGGTTTCTTTTGTGGCCCCCTGTGGTCTCTATGCCTAGTCAAAGGGACACACATTCTTGTGTTGTTTCCTATTCAGGAGCACGCCACTCAGATAAGTTATACGTTGTTTTGTTTGTGTGCGTAATCCTCAAAAAATGTTCATGCTGAAATACTGAATTTGTATGTTTTTCATTTATACATTCTCATCTTACTCCCATACTTTCTATTCGTTTTTTTTTTTCTCATTTTACTTACTCCCTCTGTTGCCTTGTAAAACTGCACCATACAACTCATTTACCTTTATTAATTTTAAAAAATTGCAGTGTAAATTATATGTATGTGGCCTTTTTTAATTTTTTTTAAAACATTTCAGAAACGGAGAATAAGAATGCAGCAAGAGCCACATAGTTTGCCTGCCAGCCTAGCATTGGCTTCCAAAACATTGGTCATGGGTATTGGCCTTGGTCTGTCTGGAGTAATTTTAGACCCAGTGAAAGGTAAAATAGTTTGTTGCCTTACTGTAGCATGACTGCTGAGATTAGAAATGTATCCATTTAATGCAGTAAAATTTATTTGGTTGGGTGAATGTTACGGATCTGATAAATCCACCTGATAAAGTAGTCTAGAGGTACATTTATGAAGATGCAAAGAATTATGTGACAGATAGGGACTCTGTACATGATGTCCATATTTTCCCTATTTATTTTTATGCATGTGGTTGAAAATAACACATGGAAATTTGATTAATTCAGTTACAAAATGTTTAAGCATTGAATGTATTGAATAAATAAGTGTAGAATTCAACACAACATCCTTTACTGTCCCTGCAGTCTGAAGTCTTTCTTCAGCATTTCTTAACACAGTCTGTCCTTCTGAATGAACTTAAGCCATTTGGTGGATCAGGCATGAAAGCAGCAGAACTTGGCCAGCTAGTTCAACAGATAAACTTGATTATGATTTCTTTATAGTAATCATTTTAGAGTTCACAAAAGTATCAATGAGAAACCAGGATCAAGAACATTGAAAAAAATGTGCAGAAAAAGAGGAAAAAAAAGTGTTTTGTGCTGACTGTAGAGAAGATGTGGTGTAATGAGCAATGGAACTCGTGTATTTGCGTAGTCATGTTGTTACGTTTGAAAGAGAGGAAGGTTGTTACAATTAGTTTCAGTGTTGCATCTTATA
Organism: Achatina immaculata; assembly: GCA_009760885.1. Lineage (NCBI taxonomy): Eukaryota > Metazoa > Mollusca > Gastropoda > Stylommatophora > Achatinidae > Lissachatina > Lissachatina immaculata. Next base: position 22,399,302 of record CM019692.1, on the reverse strand, counting down.
AATCATATCAAGAATGGTTGCCATTCCAGAGGTCATGGTTAAACTTTGGGTACATGGTAGAAAAAGACTTGCAAAAAAAAATAATAATAATAATAACTTAGTTACCTTGAACATGTTGACTAGGAAGCACTGCATGGGAGTTTGTGTCTATGAATATGCCCTAAAAAGACACATCAAAAGAGTTTTTGCTTGAACTTGATAAAGGGGATCACTGTTTTCTCATAACAGCTCAAGTCCAGCCAACGGCACCCTAGTTACCAAGCTTTAGAAATTGGTACCTGACTCTTCTTGGGGCTGGGGAAGTAAAGGCTGATCATATTACCCTCTAGTGAACTTACTAGTCAAGGAAAATATGGGCACAAGCAGCATATTCCTTAAGTGCCAATATGAAATGGTAGGGTTACCTTTACCTTTGTTTTTTTTTTAACCTTGAATCTGTGTTCCAGGTAGCTGTGATGTTTAATAGATGGGATTAATCTGGAGGTCAGAAAGTAAATGGAACATTGGCATTTTTTTCCTTCTTTGTTGACTGTTGCTGTGTAATTGCTGTTTGAAAACTAAATGATCTATAACTGATATGCAGGTGCTCATGAAGATGGTGTTGAAGGCTTCTTCAAAGGTGTGGGAAAAGGTCTTTTGGGACTGCTTACAAAACCAGCAGGGGGAGTGATGGATATGGCCAGCATGGCCTTTGATGGGCTCAGAAGGTAAGATGAAATGGACATCTGAATGAAATAAGAACTGCTCTGTCTTGGAGAACTATTGAGCAACAAGAAACAGCAAAGACTTTACAGAACTTAACACCATAAGTAAACTGAGCTGATACTTTGGCACGATCTGTTACGCAGTCTAAGGAAACTGGTAAATAGAGTCAGTAATAACAGCCTTGGAAGTAAAATAAATTAACACTACAAAGTGTAGCATTTATTTAAAGCTATTATGATATTAAACATATGGTTTTATTGCAGAATCTTGTAATAATGAATGAGATGAATGATGCTTCTTATGTAATAATTCCTCTTTTTCACAGTTTTCCAGGCCATGAAAATTCATAGTCTGATATAAATTTTGTCTCTGTTTATCTCCATTTTTTTTTGGTCTTCTCTTGTTTGTTATTGACTCTTTGAATTCTACCAGGTCATCTTCTGTGTTGTCTCCCCATCATTGTCTTGACCTACTTTTTGGTCTTGTTCTCTTTCATTCTCCTCATATTTCATAACCAGTGTGATCTATTTACAGTAATCAGTGATAATTGAGCATAGAGTAGTGATAATTGCTCTTTCTAACTTGCATCCTACATCAGTATATATATTTATATATATAATTTGTAAGACCAAAATTAAAATTCCGTTCTTAAAGGCCTTGTTTCCTATAGAATTCTGTTAATATACTGTCCAAAAAAAGAAATGCATAACTACTGATGACCCAGTTTTAGTCATGACTTTGATATTCTATAGCTTTTTAAATTGAATTAATAAAATTTTTAAATTGCACACAATAATACCTAAGGGTTTAAACACCCACTTGACAGTTTCTTGCATCTGTGTGACAAGAATTTGTTAGTCCCAGGGGTTCTCAACTTAGTATGGTGTGTGGCCTCCACTTGCATCGATCAGCGACTGGCATCTCCTGGGCATAGATGCAATCAGATGTCTGATGTGTGCCTGTGGGATGGCTGCCTACTCTCCCTGGAGTGCCTGCCACAGATCAGGACGATTGGCTGGAGAAACGTTTCGGCCACAAACACGTCTTTGCACCTCATCCCATAGGTGCTCGATCGGATTCATGTCTGGAGACAAGGATGGCCAGGGAATGGTGAGAATGTTGTTGGCAGTCAGGAACTGTGTGGTGAACCATGCAGAATAGGGTCTGACGTTGTCCTATTTGAAACACAGACCTTTGCGCAGCCAAAAATGGAAGGACATGGGTTCGAAGAATTTCATTCTAGTATCGTTGCGCATTCAAGCCTCCTTCAATCTGCACCAGTGGACTCCTTCCATTGAAATTGATCATTCCTCATAGCATTACACCTCCACCACCATGCGGCAGAGCTTCATCAATGCAATTTTAGGCAAAACACTCATTTGGCCTATGGCAGACCCTTCTCCGCATATCATGGCGGTGCAACAAAAAGGAAGATTCGTCACTAAACCAGACACGTCTCCATTGATTGTCAGTTGTCCAGAGGTGATGCCAGTTGGCGATGGCATCTCGTTAAGACAGGACCTCGGTGAGGTCATCATGCCACCAGTCCAACTTCATGCAGTCTGTTCCGGACAGTTTGATCAGACACACAACGTCCTTCAAGCAATGACTGGGCACTTGAGGAAGCTGTTGTAAACCTGTTTCTGAGGTGATGAACCAGAATAAAGCAATCGTCAGCTGCTGTTGTCACCCTGGGTCGTCCACTGCTGTGCCGGTCTTCAGCTGAGCCAGTGGCTTGGAAATGGTGCCAAAGTCGACTGATGGTACTCTGCTGCATGTTTAAATGCCTGGCAACCTGACTTTGACTTTCGCCTGCTTGCAGTCGACCAATAGCAATGTTTTGTAAATTTTGCGATAGGCACGCCATAATTGTCTGCTTCAAAATTAACTGAATTTGTTTGTGTGACCTCAATCTTTTGTAGGGTTTCATTTGCATGTGAAGTGAGTTGTGCTCACCACAAAAATCATGACTTTTCCATAAATGCAACGTGAGTTATGGTAAAAAAAAAAATGCGTGATTAGCAAGGGCAGCTACTGCATTCTGACTATACACGAGAATAGCAAAATTCACGCTAAATCATGGACCTGATATCTTGGTGACAAATTTTGATTTGTTTTTGAGATACCTTGGAAAAAAATGTTGTCATAACATATAAAAAAATGAAGCTTATATAAGCTATGCGTTTCTTTTTTTGGACAGTATATATGTTTTTTTTTCAATTGTGGTGCATTTGTAAATATTTGTATTTTCTTTCATATTCTGCTTATACACCACTTCTGTTAACTTAATTTTTAGTATTTTTTTAAAACTATTTTTAGATCTGCTGAAATGGAAGGTGGTGTTGTTGCCAGGTTCCGGCTGCCTCGATTCATTAATCCAAAATTAGTAAGTCTAAATATGTGTGTGCACATGCATATGTGTGTATACACACGCTTGCAGTTCTAACTTTTGGTTTTTTTTTTGTGAGAAGAATGCTCCTTTTTGTTTATATCCTCAGAAGCTTTTGTTCATTTTATCAGTCTCATTTTTCACATCCATCATTGTGTCATTCAGTGATTACAAACATGGCATCTTCTGATCTGGTAACCTGGGTTTATTTTAATTTGTGAGAATTTTTTTTTCTAGTCTTTTCTTAGGCCCCATGTGTAAACAGTCCTGGTCATATTAATCTGAAAACTTTAAATGTTATTTTAAGCTTTTGGGCTTGTATTTCTGTGCTGCTGTATTTTTCTCCTGTAAATATGAACATTTTAACATAGATCATTTATTCTTTTTTTTTTGTTTTTGTAATTCTATTTCAAAGTATCAAAAGCAGTCTGTGCTTCTAGTGCCACAACTCTATAAACTTTTGAAATTTGTATCAGGTATCAGTTCAGACAAACCATTGTGTTATTAAATCTTCCAGGGTCTGCAGCCATATTCACCACACAAAGCTGCAGGTCAGAGACTATTACAGACAATCATGAAGGGAGAACTTTCAAAAACTGACACCTACTGGGCACATGCACCACTGAGCAGAGAAGAGAAGGCCAATATAATCCTCATTACAGACAGGTAATGAACACTCTTTGATTTCAAAATATTATAGCATCAGAGACAGGTAACGTACACTCTTTGTATATCAAATACTGTGGAAGCTTTGCTAGGTTTTCATTGTTCACTTATTTATTTGTGACTCTTCTAATTAATCTTCAGTTCTTTATGGTCCAAGGCTTCATGTGTTTGTGTTCATTTACCCAGGCATCTTATGATGAGTTATATGAATATCTAGTGCCTCAGTTTAAGGTATAATTTTGTCCCCATGATTATTGATTTAATGAAAAATTCATTTACAATATCTTTTCTTTTGTGTTGCCACATTTGTCCACCATTTAACTCTTTCCGTATCTCAGGAAGAAATGCGGACGTTCAGTTGGATGCCGTATTAAAAGCGCAGGTCTTGATATGTATAGGGAGTATAGTTGCAAAATTGAATGAAAGACAGTATTTCCATGTACTTCCATGTAACTGTTATGTTTCAAAATATAACTAAATGTATGAAGATTTCATAAATGCAGAGTTTTTTTAGGAAAAAAAGAAGTAATGTTTTTAGACAATGATTGTATCCAACTTACCATCAGATAGGTCTTAGGGTACAGTACTTACCATGTGAGATGCCTAGATCTACCTGTCGGTCTCATCTTGTAATAGTATGTTACATTATCAGTAAAATAATGTCTGAAATAATCTTCTAACTACTTCTCCAGTCATTTGATATGTCTAGATCTACTTGGGATACATTCAAGAACAGCATTCTGGTCACAGGGCATGTCCATACTCCTATCTACCCCTATCTACATCACCAAAAATTGAAATTTCTCGCAGAAAACTGCAGTTTTCTCCCTCGCAACTAAGCACTCTTCAGCTATTATGAAAAGAGTCACAGGGCATGCACACTAAATGTTTACAATCTAAACGTTACACTGCTTTTTTAATGAAATGAACCAAACGTCACCTAAGTGATGAAAGGTGCCACATCAGAAACCGGAAGCATCACCTCTATGACGCTAAGCACGGAAAGAGTTAAAACCCTTTTTTTTTATATGAGGTTAAAACACACAAACGTTGAATATTTTGTTGGCTAATTCTCATATCTTTCATATACTATTTCATGTTTGAGATTTTTTTTTTCCCTGTTGTCTTCTGTTTTGGTAATATTTGCTTCATTTTTAGTAACATATTTGATTAGCTGGGTTTCACAAACATTATTTTAAAACTTCGCTTATTTTTGCCTTTAGACATGATTTTTAGGAGAAAGTCTAAAAGACATTTTAGAAAAAATAGTTGGAGTACTTGACTAACTAGAAAGAAAAATATTTTAAAATGGAATTTGGACTGACACAGGAGTGCAAGGAGTGCCAAGAATTGTTCGCTCACAGCTATAGCACTTTGTCTGTGAAGATTTTTTTTTCTTAAAGATTGCCTGATAAATTATGTATGTTACATCAGAATTAACCTGGATAAGAAATGAAAATATAATTTTTATGGCAAATTCAATACTATATCTGTGTCACCATGTCAGAAGTAATTTTTAATGCAACTCCATTTTCCACTTGACTGATGATTCATTTGAAATTGCACATAGCAAATTACCCAAAGATAGGTTAGCATGAAATAAGATTGCACAGTTGCAGCATGTGACATGGGTGGTAGACAAAAAGTGTTAAAATGGTTATTGCAAAAGCAAACTGAGTTTTGTGTTGAACAATAAGGTAAGAAACTAAAAAAAAAAAAAAGATATTTGATAGAGGCGTGTACGAGGGTCATACCAAAAATCATGAGCAAAAATTTTTTTAAAAATCAGAATTTATAGATGGAGAAAATATAAAGGCATCACCTTAATCTGAACCTTTGCTCTACATGTAGAGGTCACATGATGTCACTCTCATGTGACCACATGGAGCATAAACAAAATGGCGGGTGCTGAAGTTTTGTTTTGTCAACGTGCTGTTATTGAGTTCCTCGTTAAAGAGGAAATCCCCACTGCTGAAATTCACCAAAGACTTCAACTTGTTTATGGAGATGTGTGTATCGGAGCTAGCAGTGTTAGGATGTGGGTGAAACATTTAAAAGATGGAAACATGAGCATCCAAGATATGTCTCACAGCGGTCGCCCTTGAACGGCCTCCACTGAACACAACGTGGAAGGGGTTGATGACATCATTAAAGAAGACAGATGTGTCACAGTATCTGAAATCACTGTAAATCTTGGACACAATGCAACAAAGAAAATGATTGGAACCCTAGGCCATAGAAAAGTTTGTGCCAACTGGGTCCCACAGGGGAGAACGTCCAAAAAGCAGTGCGTCTGTGCCGTCAGTCACCTGGAACGGAATTCTACTGGGAGGGTATTTTGAAACTTGCAGAGCGATGGGAAAAATGTATGCAGAGAAATGGTGATCATGTTGAAAAGTGAAGAAAAGGATGCAGGTTAAGGTGAACTATAAATTCTGATTTAAAAAAATTTTTGCTCATAACTTTTGGTATGACCCTCATACTAAAGATGCTAAAACTGACTGTTAATGCACAGATCAAGAAAATTATGTCTGTAGATATTAGCCACTGGAGTTATTTTTTTTTTATTTTTAAAGAAAATTGCTAGGCATATTTTATTTCATTAAAAGTTATATTCCATTTTAGACATTTTTTTAACTAATAACTCATAATGTGTTCTTTGGTTTTAATTTTAAACAGATTGTTAGAAGTTGTAATTAATTGAAGTCTTTGTTTATGTTATATAATACAATCAGGAGCTTTTCTTTTCTCATAGGCACCTTTTGCTTCTGGAAAAGGGCAGATTCTGGGGTGGTTGGAATGTGGACTGGAAAGTCACCATTGATAGCATATTGGGTATACCAGTCATTGTTGACAATAAGATGATCTTCAAAGTTAAAGAGGTGAGACTTCTTTTGTTTCCCACTGAGCCTGTAATTGATCGTTAGTGAATATGGACATGCTTTAACACATGATAGAAGAAAGTCAAATGAAATGAGCATGAAAATGAGTATGGTAAAATAAAATGAGCGTGAATATGAGTATGGTTACCTTGACATTGTGTGGTACTATTAGGTCAATCAATCGACCATCAATGACTAAGCAATTTCTCGCCTACCTCAGGTTGAAATTAAAAGTGAGCTAGATATACTACCAACCATTCAGGAAGTTAAGAACACCATCAACCAGTTATCAAGTGGGAAAGCTCCCAGCTTAGATGCCATCCCCGCTGAGATCTACAAAGTAGGGGGAACCCGCATGATACAGAGCCTCACTGATCTCTTCTGCTTAGCTTTGAGTTCGGTAACTCTACCACAAGATTTTAAAGACGCTCAAATGATCCACCTGTACAAGAACAAGGGCAGTCACCACCACTGTGGCAATCACAGAAGAATTTCACTTCTGTCAATTGTTGGCAAAGTACTGGCTCATGTCCTGCTAAACTGACTCAATGAGCATCTTGAAGATAATTTTCTTCCCAAGAGTCATTGTGGTTTTTGAGCAGGAAGAGGGACATTTGACATGATCTTTGCTATCCGTCAACTACAGGAGGGGTGCCAGGAGCAGCACAATGACCTATTAACCGTTTTTGTAGACTTAACCAAAGCCTTTGATGCTGTCAGTAGGGACGGTCTTTGGCTAATAAAGGCAAAATTTGGATGCCCAGCCAGGTTCATAGAAATAATTCATCAGTTTCATGAGGGCATGAAGGTTTGTGTTCTCGATGATGGTAAGGTCTCTGAATCCTTTCCTGTTACATGTGGGATAAAGCAGGGATGTGTCCTTGCACCTACACTGGGGTAAAGCAGGGATGTGTCCTTGCACCTACACTGTTCAGGTGTTCTCTGCCGTGCTCATGGACACCTCCAGAAGCTCAAATGAAAACTGTATTCCGTTAATTTATAGAACAGATGGAAAGCTCTTTAATTTAAGGCGATTAAAAGCTGCCTCAGAAGTTAAGAGTGCAAAAATCAAAGACTTTCTGTTCGCTGATGATTGTGCACTAAATGCTAATTCAACATCTAATATGCAAACCATTACTGATAACTTCTTGGAGGCATATGACAACTTTGGCCTTACGATAAACAGAAAAACAGAAGTCGTATATCAACCCACCCCCAACAAAGAATATACTGACCCGGAAATCGTGATAAAGGGACAGAAGGTAAAATCCGTAGAAAATTTCACTTCTCTTGGCAGTACCTTTCCAGGGCAGTCAGTCTTGATGTTGAAATCAGCAACAGAATAGCTAAAGCCAGCACAGCATATGGAAGGCTATGAAAAAAATCTATGGGAAAGAAGAGGACCCAGCATTACCACCAAGTTAAAGGCCTATAAAGCTGTCATTCTGACCACACTAATGTATGCAACTGAAACATAGACAGTCTACAGTAGACACGCAAGACAACGAAATCGCTTCCATCTAGGCTGTCTCAGAAAAATCCTGAACATCAAATGGCAGCAAATGATACCTGATACTAAAGTCCTCACAAGAGCTAATATTCCATGCATCTACACAATTCTTCAAAAGGCACAAATTCGATGGACAGGGCATGTAGACAGAATGAGTAACACTCGACTGCCCAAACAACTTCGTTATGGGGAACTACTGAATGGAAACGGAAAGCTGGAGGGCAAAAAAAGCATTACAAGGATACGCTCAAAACCTCATTCAAAGCCTTCGGGATAGACATAAATTCGTGGGAGGCCATAGCGCAAGTCCATCCATCATGGAGGGCTTTAACCACCCTGGGTTCTCAGAGAGCAGAGCGCTCAAGAATTGAAACTGCCCAGCACAAACACATAATGCGAAAAGCCAAGGCAGCAGAAGCACCAACTGAATCTGGAAGTATATGTTTCATGTGTGACAAAACTTTTAGAGCTCGTATAGGGCTAGTTGGTCACGTACAGACACACTTTTTCTTACTTTGACTAAAATGAATCTGTGATCATCATCGAAGACGATGGACGAACAACACTGTTGCATTAAGCTGATTGAAGAACAAGTAGCAGGCAAATAAGATCATAATATGGCACACACACACACACACAAAAAGTTCCCTGGTGTTTTAATTTGACAAATAAGAAATGATTTATTGATAGAAGTCCATGGGCTGTCACTAAAATATAGTTTATGGAGTTTTCAATGAGTGTGCTGTAAAGTCAAAATATATATGCATTATGTAAAATCAAGGCTTAAGTTTGTAGATTTCCTACCATTGATTGATTGCTTGATCATCAGTATTCATGGTCATCAGTGTTTCTGTTTTACATTAACAACTGCCACCTTGTCCAGAATTTCTTACCCTTAGGAGTCTTATTTTCTTTTACTTCATGCATCACCACAACCAGTCAGACCAACATGTTCCATCTTTTCTTCCAGCTACTCTGGTCATGTCTTACAAGTTTTCATCTGTGAATGACGTTGGGGAACCTACTGACTAGAGACTTTAAGATTTTGTTGCAAACTTTTCAATACTCTGATGCCAGTTTAGTGGGGTTTTACGAGGGGTGATTGATAAGTTCTCAGCATAAAGTACAACGGATTATTTGTATACAACTTTTTGGGGTTATTTCTCAACATAGTCCCCTTGCAAGTTTATGCACTTAGTCCAGTGATCCTGGAGCATACAGATCTCTTCTTTGTAAAAGTCAGCATCTTGTGCCAGTAGGAAGTGGTCTACACCGTGAGTGACGTCATCATATGAAGCAAATTTGTGACCACTGATCTTCTTTTTTAGTTTGGTAAACAGGTAATAGTCCGAAGGGGCCAAATCTGGGGAATAAGGAAGATGTTCAAGAAGCTAGAAGCCGCATTCATAAATGGCAGCCATTGCCACCGCCGACTTGTGAACTGGAGCATTGTCTTGATGAAAGATGACTCCTCTCATCAATTTCCCTCGATGCTTTTCCTTCAGTTTGACCCGCAGTTGCTTCACAAGATTAGCATAATAGGCCCCGGTGACCGTTCTGCCCTTTTGAAGATAGTCTACCAATAGCACACCTTCTGAATCCCAAAAGATGGAAGCCATCACTTTGCCTGCAGACAGAACCACCCTTGTTTTCTTTGGAGGTGGGGAACCATGATGTTTCCACTGCTTTGACTGTTCTTTGGTTTCTGGTTGAAAATGATGAACCCAAGTCTCATCCATAGTCACAAATTGCTGAAGAAACTTTTCAGGATCTGCAGAAAAATGGCCAAGATTGTCTCTTGACATGTTGAGATGCTGTCGTTTGTGATCAGCTGCAAGAAGTTTCTGTGCCCAACTCAGTAGCAATGTACCACTCAGTTAGTCGTCGATCCTCCATTATCATGTAATGGATTCTGCTGGTTGTTTCATCGCTGGTTACGGTTCTTGGTCTTCCTGGATGAGGATCATCTTCCAGACTCTCCCTTCCATGTTTGAATTGAGTGCCCATTTCTTCACTGTGCTGTAAGAAGGGGCACTCTCCCCTAGAGTCTCCACCATATCCTCATGGATCTCCTTCGATGATAAGCCCTTGATGCAGAGGTAGGGAATGACTGCTCAGTGAAAAATTTTATCCATTTTCTCAGTTTTTGCTACGCCTTACCACTTCAGTAATATATGCCTGTGAGACCTGGACACTTAACAAAACAGCTGAGAAGCACATAAATGCCTTTGAATGTAAATGCTATAGAAGAGTTCTCCAAATATCGTGGACACAAAAAAGAACAAATATATCTATACTGCAAGAGCTTAATATTGAAGAAGGCTGGCTAGTAAAGAGGATTAAAGAGAGAAAACTTAAATGTTTTGGCCACATTAAACGTCATGATAATTTAGAGAAGACCATATTGGAAGGATACATAATGGGAAAAAGAAAGAGAGGAAGACCGAAACGAAGATGGCTGCAAGACATCGTTGATGATCTGGAAATGGATGCAGCAGCAGCAGGCCATCTTGCTCACAACCGAGAGGCCTACAGGAGTGCTGTTTGGGAGGCAAAGTTCCGCAAGGGACATGCAAAGGAATGAATGAATGAATACCACTTCAGTAGCCTGTAAAAAAAATTTGGTTGCAGTTAATTTCTTGAAACTTAGTGTTTACTCTTACATTAACCTGATCTACAAATGCACCTAATATCAACTGTGTGTTTCAAGTATTTGTACCTTATGCCGAGAACTTATTAATTACGCCTCGTGTAATCCATTCTGAGGCCTTTTATACCTGAGTACAGCAATTTTTGCTGGAAATCTTATATCCACAGCTTTACCATTTCATTGATGAGCTGATTCTAATAGGTATTCCTGGTATAAATAATGCAAAGTTAACCAGCCTGTTACAAGAATAAAATAAAGCTTATGTTATTCTCAGGAGGAATAGCAACTATTATATTTTAGTGATGTTTTTCTTTAACTTTTTCAGCCTGATATTTATGAAAAAGAAATAAAATAGTTTGTTACATAAATAATGAGTTTGCATTTACTTTCTAAATTTATTTATTATTTTATGAAGAAGAGTAAATATAGTTGAATGAGAGGTTGGATGAGGTGTCATCAGGAAGTTGGGAGTAGGTAACTGAAAGACTCAAGAAATCATTTTGGAAATGATTAATATGATTGTTCATGTAATATATTTATTCTTTTTTTTTTTTTAAATGAAATAAAAGTTACATTATTTAGGCCCAGTGAGAGAGGGTGCAGTTGTTGCATCACTCTAGTGCCCAAATGGCAAAAGAGAGGAGGGGGGGAACAGCAGCCTGAAGGACTAATTAAAGCAGAGCCTAAGGACTTAAGAGGCAAAACACAGAATAGTTTAAGAGACCTGAAAGTAGTTTTGAGCCACCTTACAAATTCCACTCGGAGGCTCCTGCATACAGACAGTGATCACAGAGTCTTCAGAAACTTGTCTTGAAATGTTCATAATTTAACCAGTTTGTTGAGATAAATGTCTCCTAATTCATTATAATTATAATTTCAGGAGGATGGTGGAGTGAATCTTTTCTCCAGCGGAGACAAAGAAATTGTCAGCACTGATGTGGATGTGTTAGAGTGGCTGCAGCGCCAGATTGTACTGCTCATAAAGTACACGGAGCAGTAATTCCTCCATGTTTCAGGAGACTTCCCTGCATAAGATATTGCTCACACTTGCGCTTGTTTTGTTTTTTTTTTTTTAATCACAATTTAAATACTACCTAGCACCAGTAATTACTCACTTGGAGGTTGGTTTTGAAGGCAAAACACTTTCAAGAGAAATATAAACTTATAAGCCAGTTTTCCTTTGAAGAAAAAGAAATGAAAATAAAATTTTGTAATATTTAATAGTTCAGGTGTAAATAGCAATAGATGTTACACAATATCCTTATGGAGAATGAAAAGTACTGTAGAGTCTGTCAAGATTACATAAGAAATCCAGTCTGGTGCCACTGAAAAAGCTGTAATGTGAAATTCATGTATTAGAGAACTAACACAAAAAACAAAAAAAAATGACTTGCAAGAAAGAACAAATATGCCTGCAGAAGTTAAGTAATGCACATAATGAATAGTTTTGTTAAAGCTTGCAGATACTTCTTTTTCATGTTTCAAAAAGCTGTTACAGCACAGAAAATTATTCTTTAATTAATGATTAGTTCTGCTTGGTTATTTTTTTTTTTGTTAATTAACATGATAGCATTATGTAAATGTTACTTGATTCTAATTAATAAGACTAGTGGTTAGACTAACAAATATATATATGCTGTTTGTGGTTTATGGTGCTCATCAGCATAGGATATGTGTATAGTAACAATGAATCAGCTTAATGTATATTCCATAGTGTGTTTATGTTTTTAAACAAATGTTTAACCCTTTAAAGGAGATGATGAGACGTCCCCTACCCACACAGGTAGACCTACAGTGTAGACTAACCTGATGTGTCATATTGATTCAGGGCATCCCATTTAGTCTAGAGGACAGGTCACCTGTTTGTGCAGTCATTCAGTGTTGTGATCAAATGTCCCAGAAATACTCCTTGGATTCATGCAGGCATTACAGCTGGCCTCACAGACCATTGCAGTCTGTTTACATACAGATGTGTTGTACAGATAAATACTATTTTCTCTTTAGAATTTTATTAATTGGTATAAAAGTCTTGGGGAAAACATCCATTTTGATTTCAATAAGGTTTTTTTTTTTAATATTTCAAAATTATTAAAAATACTTGCTTAAATTATTCAGACATGAGTGATACAGCATTTCCAAGCAAGTTAAGATTACAGTGGTCATATTATATGCATTGTCAGTTTTTGTTATTTAGTAGACAAAAATCTTTTTGAAGAGTAACTTAACTCTTTGTATACTTTGTGATGCATCCTGCGTTTTTTTTTACCCCTCAGAACCCCATTCTCCGTACAGTGCGATGATAGTTTGTAGCTCTCTAATTTTGAAGATAATCAAAAGTATACTTAAAACCAGCAGTTGAACTTAGTTCTGAAATCCATTTGTCAACACGAGGTACATATTTCAGCTGAATACAGAGCGGTTGTGTGTTAATTTAATGAGTTTTTGTCAAAGTTTATCATCTCTACATTTTTGTTTATCAACAAATATGGCTTCCAGTGGTGGTTTATTTTGTCCAGAGCAGCGTATTTCTGCACTACAATCTCAAAATTTAATTTAAAAATGTCTAGACTGCGGTGAAGAGAATGCAGTAGTAGAGATTTTGAATTTTCGGACCCACATGGTGCTGATTCAAAGGATGAGGATGTTTTTTTTGGTCCAGCAGCAAAACATACTAGAAGAGTAGCCGGTGATACTACTTCTCAGCTTTTTGCTAATACTAGCTGTAGTATCACAGTAAGTAATGCTGGAGATTGTGTAATTTAAAAAATTAAATGTTGTAGAATGCTTCAGATTTAAAAAAAAAAAAATAAAACACAATGGCCTGTTTTCTGGTAAATATTAGTCACCGCCCACCCACTTGTTTTCATGTATATATTACCCGCCCACTAAGTTTTTTTAGTTTACTGTACATGCATAATTAGTGTATGTTTTCATGTAAACTTTGGAGGATATGTCAAGAAAAGGTATCTGTGTACATTTTGGAAATATTGGACCTACTACAATGGATTAACTTGATGGGTAAGTGAAAAAAACATTGTTCCAATTTCTTCATTTCCCATTCTTTCTTCTCAGCTCTTAGCTCTTTTTTTTCTGCTGTATACTATTAACATACTAACAGTTTTATTAGAAAAACAAAATACATTTTTCTTGTTTAAACTAATATATATCATACTACAAATCAGATTATGCCTTTGTCATTCTTTTAAATGTGACAACATCACATTCACATTGTGAAATTTATCCCCCTTGGTATTTTGAGGGAAAAAACCCCCAGTATACAAAGAGTTGATACCTGCATTTATAGTGTTTTGAGAACCAGTTCTTCACTCTCAGGTAATGTGAAGTAGACAAGATAATATTAATGGAGAAAATAAGGAAAAAAGTGCACAACTTAACACTAATGGAGGAAAAGAGAATTGAATAAAATGAACAGATGTGTACTAATGAAGAAAATTAGAATGAGTAAAACTTACTACTGATGAATAAAATGCAGCATGTAATGATAAATTTTGAAAAAAGGAGGAAGAAAATTGAAAAATTATGTAAAATTACTTTTAAAAATTTGTGGTGTAAGAAAACCAGTGCTAACTGCTTCCATTGTTCCATGTTATTCAAATAAATTTGTTGTTCATTATGTATCATAATATTGTTTCCATATCCTGTAAGCTTTTGTGATATAATGGTAAGTATATATTTATTTGTTTTATTTTAAAACAGATGTCATGTACAGTATTCCCACCTACATCCCCTCCCACTTTTTTTTTTCAACTGATATTGTAAAATAGGTAAAATAAAAATAGTAATTTAGAGCTGTGTCAGTAGGTAAAATAAGAAGAGCAATTTAGAGTTGTATATCAAATAAAACATCTTGCCACACTTAATATTGTAGTATGATTTGTAGACCACATACAGTAAGCTATATTTTGTGGGTTACATATAATAGGCCATATATAACATATTTCTTTGGCAGTATTTACTATGATTTCTTTGTTTGGCCATATTAAATACATTAGAAATAGTAATAGTATTTCATATGACATGCATAAACTATTGGTTATGTCTTCAGAAACCACCTGAGAGAAGAGCAGTTGGCTTACCTGGCTAATGAATGGGAAAAATTTAATCCATTATCTGTATTATGAAGTATATTATCTGTATATTCAATCTATTCCAAAACTGAAAGGTCATGGATAGAACTGGTTATAACAAGGTATTCTATACGGCTGCATTCCATGTAGCTGGCATTCCTTGTGTTTGCAAGTCTTGGTTTGAATCTTATAGAGATGAATGTTTGGAACATAAGTAACCGTGTTGATTAAGTATTAATAGTGCATTTAGGTTTCCATGCGTGAATATTGCCTATTTTTTTTGTTTGTACTGACAAGATGTTTCATTATATTTTATTCATTTTGCTCAAATCTCTCAGGTAAAAAAAATCATCCTGCATTTAGGTAAGCTTTTCAAAGCAAAATTATTTGTTGGGAGTAAATTCTTCAAATTTTTTTTGAAAATATATATTTGCTGTTCCATTGCAGAGTTTGCTTCCTTGGAGATTTTTTTTTTGAGTGATTTACATATTTAAATTTTGTTTTGGTATGGTAAGCACACAGGTTGTACTTTTTTTTTTTTATAAGTAATGAAATTTGTTTTGTTGTCCCAGTTTATTAAACATGAATCATGTCTCAAGACCTTGTAAAGTTTTTACTTTGTTGAAGGAAGAAAATACAAAGTGAATATTCATATTTCCTTTTCAAGTTACGACACTGTTGTGACATGTGAACTAAGCAGATGGATCACTTCTGACTCATAACAAGCATCATTTTTTTATTTTAGCATGTTTTTTTTTTGTTTTGCTTTGTTTTGTTTTATACACTGAACCATTCACTATTCAGTTTTGCAACTGCACAAACAGAAGTTCAGAAATATTTTTTATTTAACTCTTAACAACCAAACAGCCTCCATGACACATGAACATTTATTGTAATAAAAAAAAAAAAAGAAATCTCAACCATGGTATTTTAAACAAAGAAATAATGTGATTCTTATTTTTAACATTTATGTTAGTTTAAAATTATAAACTCCTGGCTGTGAAACAAAACCATATGATATATTTAAAATTTTTTTTTTTTTAAAAATATCCTAATTTAGTGTGTCATAGAGTAACTTATATTCACCAGATCTCATATACTGAATTTAATTGTGCAAATCATATCATTTGTGAGAGGTAAATAAAGTATATCTTTTTTCCTTCTTATATTTAATTGCCATTCATTTTGGGTGACTTTTTCTTCCTAGTGCACAGACAGAACCTTTTTGCTGTAGGGTATCTAGTGTTTTATGAAATTACTGTACTTGCCAGTACTTTATAGAAGATGTTCTGTTTTCTGCTTTCTTGGGATGAAGAGCTGTTTAATGGTAACACTTAAGCTCATATATCATGTCAGTAATAGACATAGAAGTGACAGACATGTGGAATAGATTTTCCTGATATTAGTAGATTTCATATTTATATTTCTATGTGAAAAAAAATGCTTGCTATTAGTATAAGATGAGCAAGTTTATTTAGCTTCCCCATCTTCTGGCATGCCCTCCAACTCCGTTAGATTTTCAGATTTATAGATGTTATCTGGAGCTGACTGACAGAATTGAGAAGAGGGGAAAGTGCAATATGAGCAAGGTATTTCCTCCATATCAGTTGCCCATGTGAAGCAGAGTATGTCTACATGTAACATCCATCTGCTTCAAAACCATGTTCTAAGATGAAGGTAGCATTATCAAGATGAGAATGTAATGCTTGACATACGTTTTTAATTTATTCTAAGGTAGCATTATCAAGATGAGAAAGTAATGCTTGACATACGTTTTTAATTTATTCTAAGGTAGCATTATCAAGATGAGAAAGTAATGCTTGACATACGTTTTTAATTTATTCTAGTGCAATTTAAAAACCATTAATGGGATATGGATTGGTAGTTACTGCTGTATTACAGTTCTGTTGTTGTGATATTATGTAAAATCACAAACTACTGAGATAATTTATTCATAATTTACATTCCTGATAAATTGTGCTGATTCTGTTTATGTTGAAGCTTCATACTTTCCCATAACAGAGACCAATAGTCATGTATATTCTGTTAATCTTTATTTCATTAATTTGATATTACATGTTTAATATTTGCCATGTTATAACTGAAAAGTAGTTTAATCTTACATGTAATTTAAGCTTCAAATTATTACTTATATCAACATCATTTGTCATGTAAATTTACATTTTTCATTACTGTAATTTTGTGCTACATGGCTGGACAATCATTCTGTAGAATTTGAGATATTTAATTTCTAACTATACTCACTTTGTTGTTTTTTCCCACAAATAATTTGCAACATATTCACTTGGTGATGAAATATAATAGTAATGGAAAATCCGGTAAATGATAGGTGAAGCAGAACTCTTCAGGGGCTTAGGAGAACCAAGGCTTGATTTTTATTGGATGAGAGAACTTAGAAGAATGTGAAAACAGTGTTTAGAGTGGCATGCAGTTACTTCAGATCACACTGTTGCTTCACTGATAGTTTATTAAAGGAATGATGTCAGTTACACTCACGTCAGAGTTTTTAATAGTTTACTACTGTCATTAAATGAGTCTGTGGGAGATATTTTTTTAACATGCACTTAAACATTTTTCCCTGAGAAGGTTTCTACAAGCAGTTTCCTTCGTCTTTCTTGCTTCCTTTGTCTTATATGTAGAATAGTATAGTTAGATGTTAGGGATGTTGCCTCAGTTGTCTCTTGTGAGACAAGCTGCATATAAGACATGCAAAAGGAAGGCACCAAATGAACTTATGAGACAGGCTGAGATATAGAACATATCTTTATGAGACACACTGAAGATAGACATGCAGAAAGAAAGGCGGTAAGATGGGCAGGAAACTGTATACGAAATTCACCAATAAAAATATGGTGGTGATTCAATACAGTTGTCTTACTCTGATGACAGTGAAAATCCGTAACATATATCATTTGAAAAGTAGTGTAACTGAGATGCAACTCCTTCTGAATGTTTCACGGAAACATAAGGCAAGTTGAACTCCTCAGTGTAAAATTCCTATATATTTTTTCTTGTGTGACACAATGTAGCTGGGTTACAACACTTTTATTGTTTAATTAATACTGTTCTAGTCCTCACCATCATTATTACTTTTGTTTTGTTCTGATATTTTGTATGTGGTAAAGGGTGTCATTAATACATATATATATTACAATTTACAAACCTGCATGTATGTGTATTCACTTGTTTTTCTCATTTTATTAAAAACTTTTATTTCATCCAGTGCTCAGATCCATCTGAGATTTTCTCAGAGTAATGCATAGTATAGGAGTTTGTTTTCTGAAATGTAAAACCATGTTTATTCAATTGTAGAATTTGCTCTGTCTACATTTCTAGACCTTTTTTTTTTCCAGTCTTCATTGAATTCACTTGTTGCAAATGTTTTTGTTTTTGTTGTAAAGGTGGGGAGGTTTTAAAGGGACAGTTACTATAAGAACTACATAAAGTTCATATTGCGATGCTTTTAAGTGAGAGAATATTGCAGCCTGATTCTACACAAACATTTGTTTTCATTACGAAAGAAACAAAACGTTTACTCCCATATGACATAAACATAACAGAGAGAAGTGATTTATTAGACGTCTCAAAATGTCATTTATACAATTAATTATGAAGGGGGGGGGGGGAATACTACATCACTTCTTGTCAAGAGCTTGGAAATACCACAAGAACTATGACAAAATGATTTGATTCTGCATGTGTTAACACTGGATAGGCAGTTGTTATAAGTTTTGATTCTGCTTGTGTTAACATTGGATGAGCAGTTGTTATAAGTACTTGTAAATAGAATATGAACTATCACTGGGAAACTGTATTGCCAGTTTCCGTTTGCCTATTGTTTCAGTTCAGATTCTGACCAGACAAAACCCTTGACACTTGAACATTTTAGTAACCAGACAATGTGGCAACCATGTTTTGCCAGAAAATGATGCAACACTTAATTGCTGCAATTTAAAATTACAGACTTTCAGCTAAGAAACAAAGCCATAAAACTTGCAGTTATTTTCTTGGAAAGTCATTTAAAAGACTTGACTTAAAAGAGTTCATGTTTATGCCATTTCTTTAATAATTTCCTCTTCTGCTAACCCTTTCTTATTTTCATTATACCTTCATCCTGCTAATGAAGTTGATAAACACAATGTTTTGTTTTTTTTTTTATCTTTCACTTTTTTTTGCCAGTTTACTAGTAAATCATGTCTGATATTTCACTTCAGTTTTGATTTCATCATAACATAATAACTTTTTTTTTTGTTCTAAGTTTTCTCATTCATATTGTTTTACATTCATTACTTGGATAATGTTTATGTTTGACACTGAAGAAATAGTGTTACCGTAAACAGTGTTTATGAATGTTTGTTTGACACTGAAAAAATATAAACAGTGTTTGAGATATTTTATTATTGAATTTTTTTTTTCTTGAGATTTGGAGTAAATTTGGGATTTGCTTATTCTGATCTATTGTATCTTCCATTTCTGTTCAGGTTTTTAACTCCTCTTTAGAGTTCATTCATCTTTTATGACTGTTTGTTGTCATCATTTATTTATTTCATTTACCGGTGCTAGAGATTTTATGTGTATGCGTTTTTCCATTTGTTTGCTGTCTTTCCAGACATACTGGTTGTCTACTGGAGGTGAACTATTTGGGTTGTAGTCGCAGGAAATAGAAATATTATCATCATCCTTACATTCTGGAAAAACCACAGGTGCTCTGAGATTTGATGATTATCATTCTTACACTATGGACAAACCCATTGGTGCACTGAAATGATCATCCTTTCACTCTGGACAGGTGCTCTGAGATGTGATCGTCTTGCTATCTGGACATGACCATATGTGCTCTGAGATACAATAAATCATCCTTGCACTCTGGACATGCTCATATATGCTCTGAGATATGGTGTTCATCTGGCCCCTAGGTGCTCTGATCTTTTCCTTAATATATATATCCCTCAGTGTACAAAAAACTGCTGACTCCAGTCCTATATTGTTTTACAGCTCATCTTTTTTCTTCAGCACATTTTACCACTAGTTTTGTTTAGAGAGATGGCTAGTTCTTTTCACCAGTCTGGGACTGTGGGATATTGTACTTATGCCTCTACACATATGTTTTAAACATTTAATTTTCCTTTAACATTTAAAGAAACCTACTTTGCAAAATTTTCTGGGGCTTTGTTTTCAACATTTTTGCTGAAGATACAGTAATCCATGGCTAGTATTGGAGCTAGTTGCTGTTTAACAAAGTTCTAATCATCAAAAAAGTAATACTTTTCCTCAGAGATGAACATCAAGGCTCAGTAAAGTAGGATGTGAGCAGAATTTATCTGGACTTCTGACTGAATACAGAGGAGCTGTTTGTGGAACTCACAGAGCATAAGGTGGTATTTGATGGCAGCAGTATTTTTTGCAATGAGAAAAGCTGTTATACTCTAAGAGGTTACAGTTTTGGAAAGTGGATCATTATGGAATTATTTCTTTGCATTTTTTCATTGCATGTTTCTTTAAACATCGAAAAGACACAGACTATGGTTATATCTAAGAAACAGAATCCACCAACATGCAGTATAAAATTAAATTGAACTATTCTAAAGCAGGTGCAGAAATTCAAATACCTTGGAGCAGTAATAACTTCAGATGGGAAATGCAGAACAGAAATTAGGAACAGAATAGGCCAAGCAAAGACTGCATTTCAGAGAATGAGAAACATATTATGCAACACATCCTTATCAATGAATGTTAGAAAACGAGTCCTAAAATGCTATATTGACCCTATCTTGTTAAATGGAAGTGAATCATGGACAATAGGGAAGTCTGCACAAAAATCATTGAAAGCAGCAGAAATGTGGTTTATTAGAAGAATGTTGCGAATCCCCTGGACAGCAAAAAATAACTAATGAAGAATGTATGAGAAGAGCTGGAGAGACAAAAATTCTTGTCAAAAAAAAAATAAGAAAGAGACAATATACTTTCATGGGACATGCAATGAGAAGAGGGGGCATTGAAAATATTATAACAATAGGAAAAATAGAGGGAAGAAGATCCAGAGAAAGACCAAGAGAAATAATACTGGACAGTCTGACAGTCCAACTGAGCTGATAGGCTGCATGAAGGATTGTGTACTCTGGAGAAGCATAATAGCCAATGCCAATCGGCACAGCACCTGATGATGATGATTCTTTCTCAGAGGGTTAATCAAATTCAAACATGAAATTTACTGTAGTCATAATGAGAATAAGAGCTGTAAATTGTAAACCTTTGTTAAAAAAAAAAAAACTCAAGTTTCAGGAATTTGTGTGGTGTTGTATCTTGTCACAACAACTTATGAATCAATTTTTTTTTTTGTAGGGCATGAAAGTAATGTTCTTCGAGACTATTTCATATTTATTTTGGTTGTTTTAGTTTTACCACTGTTTTGAACATGCAAATTTTGACAAGGTAGCAAATGTACTTTTTATTTCATTCAATATATTTTTTTTTAAAGTTTATTATTTATGTAAAAATAAAATGCTGTAAATTTGTAAAGCCATTTTTTTTTTGGACATTAAAGAGAATACTTTAATCCTTTACTGACCAAAGGAGCTTACTGGCTACTGAAGGGTGAAAGTCCCCGTTGATGTCAAGGCCAGAATGTTGACTGGCTGACATTTATGTATGAGCATCATTCACTGTTGTCTGTGATAAGTGTGTTCCAAAGTATCGTTTATCAGTCTTGTGTACTGTCAGTGGTTATTTTCTTTCAAGAAAGACATGACAGCATCTGACTTATTGTATTACAGTAACATTTCTATGAGGTTTTTTTTCCATTGTTTATTTTAAATTATGGATTATACTGTGTTGTATTGTGGACATGTTTTTATATTGCTAAGCCTGTTTTGTGCTGTTCATGGAGGATTTTGCTGTGAAAGGAATTTATTAATATTGTAATTATGGAAAAGAAAGACTGAGCCATGTGGTTGTGGCAAACGTTTCATAACTCTGAAATCCATTATCACAGCCTACATAAATGAGATGTTTTTATGCTGAGCTCCCTCCCATTAAAAATGATTTATCCACTACTTTTCTCGATGTAGTATTAATACGTATTTTTTTGTTGTCTTTGCCCGTCAGTTTTCCCAGTCCCACAGCCTAAGTTAAAGCAAAACACAATTAGCCTTTTACGGCTTATAGTCCCCTATGCTTCTAATCTATAGCAAGATCCTTGCACAACAGAAAGGCTGTTCGTAAAGTGTGATATGTTTTGCTGTCCCTTTTGTGATGTGGGTATTGATATGTGATTTAAACAAAAAAAAGGTATAGATATTATAGTCAAATAAAGGAAAACATCTATTTTATGTAGTTTGTTGCTTCATTGACTGAATTTTTTTCCCCCTTATTAAGGCCACAATGCAGGGTTTCACTATACATGATCATGCTGTGATTAAATCATCAAATCAAGATCAGAGTTTAAAATGCAGCTTTGTTTTCAGAATGACACTCTGTTGTTCCTTTTAGTTCTGCTATCTTACTGTTTTACCGATTTTTTTTTTTTTTGGTTTCACTCATTCATCTGCAGTATTATAATACATTTCTTTTGTTCATCACATCAGTGAAGTCAAAGACTGCAACAAAATTATGCAGAAGAATGAGTAGGAGAAAAACTTTCTTCTTCTTTCAGATTTGAAATCTGATCAAATCTCTACTCCATGTTCACAAGAAGGTTATACTGATTTATTATCATAAACAGTAGTAGATTGGTAGTGGATAACGAATTACTACCCCTCATACCTTATATCCTTCCTGTGCCGTTAAACATCACATAGGGTCACATAGTCGCATACTATCCTTCACCTATTTAAAAAAAAAAAAGGGGGATATAAATTCCAAACTATTCCCCCTCCCCCTTCCCAAAAAAAATAACCATTATAGAGTATCTACTTAAAATATTTTATTTAGAATTCCACAAAAGGCTGATGAGATTAGAGGAAAAAATCATTTCTACATTCACCTGAAGGTAAAGAAACACCTTCCATAGCCTTGCAAATACAGGTCAAACTTGTGATTGTTGTCTGACAGATGCTGGGCTTTGTATAAATTTCTGGGCAGCTGAATATGAATTCAAATGCAGATAGCAAATTCATGGAAACAGACAGCTTGTAAAAAAAGTATGAATATTAATGCAGTTTTATTACAATTATTTGAAATTTGGCACTAAATCAATCATTTCTTAAACACAGTGTCACACTGTTGCTGAAGTGTACAGAGATAGTGGATACTAACTGCAAATAACTATGAGGGCAAGTCAAAACAAATAACCTTAATTTTGCTCTTTAAAAAAAAAATCTTAAGTGAGTAGCATACAGTTGTAGTACAGACACATTATGCCAACCCCTCTTTAGATGTGTGTGAAGGCATGTTGGCCATACTGGAAATGTGACATCAGCAGGCCAGATTAAAGATGGCCAGTCCTTTGGAAACATGCATGAGAGAACAGCAGGCAGTTATTCGTTTCTTGGGTGTCTGATGTTTTGATGCTGAATGAGATGGCTTTCTATGATGTATAGACATTGGGGATGAATGCTGGATACAACACTTTCAGCCAGAAACAAACTGAGCCTTCAAGAAGAAGCAACATCCTTCTCTGATTACATCAAATAAGTTTCTATACAGTTTTGTCAGCTGAAAAAGTGATGCTTCATGCTCTTTTGGGCCAATCCTGGAACACTACATGCTCAGAAGAACCACTATTGATGGTGAAAAACGTGATCTGCTTGAGAACCACTTGAAACCTGCAGTCAGGTCAGAACATTGTGGTTTGCTCAGCCGCAGCATGCTGTTACACCATGATAGCATGCAGCCTCACACAGCATGTGCAACAGTTAAACAAATTACAAATCTGCATAAAGAGCATCTTCCACGTCCTGTATATTCACCCAACCTCACACCATGTGATCATCACATGTTTGGATCCCAGGTGGGAAGAAGTTCAGTATGGACAAAGAAATAAAAGAGACTGAACAGTTTGGCTACAGGGTCTGGTTTTTTTTCTCAGTGAATCCAGGTATTAGTAAAGACCTGCACTGAACATGATGGGGACTACGTTTAAAAGTGATAAGGAGTTTTCAGTCATATTTGTATATTTTTTCAAATTTAAAAAAATTACTTTTTTTTACTCACCCTCATCTTTTAACATTCTGGTTTCTGGTTAGATCTAATCTGACTGAAATAATCATTTCATGCTGACACTGGTTAATTCAGGAGAACCATTCTTTAAAGATCTGAAATTTTAGTATTCAAATTTTATTTCAAATATTTACCATTTGGCTGGATGAGAGTGCAAATCAAAGACTCAGTACATCTCTTATCTAAACACACCAGTCTCCTTGCTCATTTAACCTTAATAAAAAAAATTTAAAAAAAAAAAAAAAATATATATATATATATATATATATATATATAGCAGTATATATAAAACAAAACAAAACAAAAATATTGAAAATTCCTCTCAATCAAAATGGAAAAATACACATAGAAGGGACAGATACTGAAGAAGTCAATCAATTTGCATACTTTGGCAGCTACATAGACCAGGATGGTGACACTAGAAAGGAAGTTAGGATCAGAATTGCAAAAGCAGCATCAATCTTCAAGAATCTTGAGAACATACAGAATTCAAAAGTTATAAGCACAAAAACCAAGTTAAGACTATTCAATTCAAATGTAATATCCACACTCATTTATGCATGCGAAAGCTGGAAAACAACTAAAGAAATAGAAAAGAAATTAGACTCTTTTGAAAACAAATGCCTAAGGAAAATACTTGGCATCAAGTGGAACGAATTCAAGAACAATGCAGAGATAAGACAGATGACTGAACAACAACCAGTCTCATGGGTGATCAGGAAAAGGAGATGGACATATGTTGGTCACTTGATGAGAAGAAATGATCAGAGAATCCCAAAACAAGCTATCAAGTGGAACACAACAGGCCGAAGAAAAAGAGGTTGACCACATGAAACTCTGAAGAGGACATTGTTAAGAGAGGTCAATTCAGTGGGTATAACATCCCTTGATGAGACTGAAAAACTCACTGAAGACAAGAAATCTTGGCGAACTACCATGCGGGCCCTATGTGACATTTAACGGCACAGGAAGGATGTAAGATGTAAGTATGGTTAATGGGGAGTACAATAAATATTTCTTAAAACCTGTATCTTCAACACACTATTGCCATACATCCACTGATTTATGAGGAACATTTTCTGGCAGAACATCTTCTGGCACTGAGTATTGCATATCTGAGGTAAACTCTGACTAATTAAATATCCTCAAATACAGATATCAGCAATGAACAATTTCATAAATAAATCTATACAGAATGATATAATTAACAGCTGACATTCTATAAACATTTTACATGATGTAAATGCACATTGTTTTTTTTAATTGCATCATCTTAATGCTGTTGGCAGATTTGTTATCCATTTTTGATAGTAACATTCAATACACAACCAGATTACTACCTCTTACAATTCATACTTTCATAAATCTTTCTCATAAATAATATATTCATATACAACCTTGAATACAATCACATGTAATCTGCCTCATATTTAAAAAAAAAAAAGATTATTACACAACTGAAATGGTAAAAACCTACATTCAGCTGAGATAGCTTGTTCAAGATAGGTCTTAACGGAGGCTTTTATGGCAGCTACAGAACACACTGTGATAACTGGAAAAACTGAGGGAAGAAGAGACAGAGGAAGACTGAGAGAGAAGTTACTGGATGGCCTGTCAGTGTGGTTAGGAAGAAAGTCACCAGCGGATCTCATAATCAACACAAAAGACAAGGAATTGTGGAGAGAAATGATCGCCTAGGCCACGCGGCATGGCACTTTGAATCAGAATTAGAACAGAGCACATGAAAAGGTTCAGTTTCTTACCCACATGTGGATAAATATCATCACAGATAGAAGACAATGCACTTCTATGTCTGTGGGGTCAATACTATTTATGAAGGAGTTAGATGGTAGGAAAAAAAACAAAAAAACGGAGGACTTGGCGGAGCTGGAAGCAGTTTTAGTTGGAATCAATAGAAATGTATCATTTATAAAGGAGTCGATTTAGAACGTTCACACATGGTGACTCCACAGCTCTGCTCTAAATATGGTCTTTATAATAATCAGAATAATGATTAAAATCTGATTTTCATTTCTTGCTCGCTGTCTGTAGACCACATACAAGTATCAAAGAATTATTGGGAAGGTACGGCCAATAACTGATGAAATTCTGGAAAGCTGAGTGATAATCACTTCCAAAAAAAAAAAATTCACTGAAAGTTCCTGACCTATTGTGGAAATGTGCATGTCTCACATGCACATGTTTTGTTTATTATCCTAGTCTTACAAAAACAGCTTGTTTATTGTCCTCAATCTCATAAGAATAGAGCTGTTTACTAGTCTTACAAAAACAGCTTGTTTATTTGTCCTCAATCTCATAAGAATGGAGCTGTTTACTAGTCTTACAAAAACAGCTTGTTTATGATCCTCAATCTCATAAGAATAGAGCTGTTTACTAGTCTTATAAAAACAGCTTGTTTATTGTCCTCAATCTCATAAGAATAAAACTGTTTACTAGTCTTACAAAAACAGCTTGTTTATTGTCCTCAATCTCACAAGAATAGAGCTGTTTACTAGACTTACAAAAACATAGCTTGTTTATTGTTCTCAAGAGCTGTTTACTAGTCTTATAAAAACAGCTTGTTTACTGTCCTCAATCTCATAAGAATAGAGCTGTTTACTAGACTTATAAAAACATAGGTTGTTTATTGTTCTCAATCTCATTAGAGCTGTTTACTAGTCTTATAAAAACAGCTTGTTTATTGTCCTCAATCTCATAAGAATAGAGCTGTTTACTAGTCTTACGACAACATAATTTGCTTATTGTCCTTTATATCACAAGAATATGGTTTACTGCCCTAGTTTAGATGACCTAGTTAGATGAATGGTTATGCACTCAGTTTAATAATCTGGTGGTACCAGGTTCCCACCAGTGGGATTTTTCTGGTTCACTCAGCCTCTAAAAATGGGTACCGGAGAAATCTGGGAAGGTAAATATGTGCAGGCATGATACTGAGCACATCACACTTTCATGTGCCGACTGCCATGAAAAAATGGGCCTAACACCATATCCCCAACATGCCTTAATGGCACTGGAGCATAATTTTACCTTTACCTTTACTGTCCTAATTTCACTAAACACTGCTTACTGTCCTTCATATCACAAGAATATATAGGTGTGCACCAACCTAGGACTGTTAACTTACTTCATTTATACTTGCAGCTGTGCAAACCAAGTGTGCTGCCAATAAAGTACATATTTCATTTAAAATACACTACATATAAGTAACTGGCAGCTATAATAAACATATATGTGCATGATTTATGCATGTACTTGTTATTGTTATGTGATTTTCTTGTACTGCAAAAAAAAACACCATATGATAATTTACTACACTGGCACAGCATCTCATTTAATCTCTTTAAAAGTATCCTACTTGGTCTGTGTACTTGTGTGTGATTTCATGTTTATCCAATCTAATTAAGTGCATCCCGGTCAATAAATGATCCCATGACAAAGCAATGAAGCCAAAAAAAGAAGAAAAGGAGAGTAAATGATCTTAACATGAAATTAAAAGTGAAGACTCAAAACTCAAAGTAGTAAAACTGTTAATATTATTGCTTATCCATATATCTGATACTACTGTATTAAATGCTGTGTATTTGATCCCTCATTTATAATAATTTACTTACAACTGCCTGGTTGAAACACAGTAACTCAGTCATAAGTCAATGCAGACCTATGGTTTGTTGTCAAAGTATCACATGATTATCAGTTATTTGCATGTCTCTTGCAGAACTTTGCCTCCATAACAGCTCTCCTGTAGGCCTATCAGTTGTAAGCAAGATGCCTTGCTGCTGGTGCATCCATTTGCAGATTATCAACAATGTCTGTCAGCCATTTTCGCCTTGGTCTTCCTCTCTTTCTTTTTTTTAATTATGTATCCTTCCAATACGGTCTTCTCTAAATTCTCATGACATTTAATGTGTCCAAAATATTTAAGTTTCTCTGTTCAATCCTCTTTACTAGCCAACCTTCTTCAATATTAAGTTCTTGTAGTTATTTGTTCTTTTTTTGTGTCCATGATATTTGAATAACTCTTCTGTAACATTTAAATTCAAAGGCATTTATGTGTTTCTCTGCTGTTTTGTTAAGTATCCAGGTCTCACAGGCATATGTTGCAATGGAAAAGATGCATGCCCTTAAAAATCTTATTTTTGTAGTTCTGTCTGTTCCTCTCCAGATTCTTTAGTTGTTTTACTTACTGAAGAGCGATAGATGTCCTCCTTTTAATTTCCTACACTGTATCTCCATTATTAATTAGTATTGATCCAAGATATTCAAAACTATCCACCTCTTCCAATTTTTCTTCATTGACATATATTTCAGCTGCCTTATTTGTTTTGTCATTTGTCATCGATTTAGGTTTTGCTCTTCACTATTCTTAAAGACTGACATAATTAGTTTTTCCATTCCTTTTTGTGTTGTGGACAGTAATACTGTGTCATCAGTACATCTAATCTCTGGTTTTTCATGTGGTATTTCTAATCTCTGGTATTTCATATATATATATATATATATATATTTTAATATAAGATATTGGTTTTATAAAATCATTTTTGAAGAAATCTAGGAAAGCATTTGTTTTTCAGTAAATTCATTAGTGATTATTGACCTAGTTTGCTGGTATTTCTTCTTGTCAGAGCCTACAATAAAATATTAATTCTTATTCTGGGTTCTAGCCAGTGCTACATGGTGCATGCTCTGTGATGAGATCCCTCTTTACAAGAAAAGATTAGAGAACTCTTCAATTTGTGCAACATTCAGCACTGATAAACCATTAACATTTTACCACTTTAATTGGTGGTGGTGGTGGTTTGGGGGGGGGGGGGAACAGACGCTGATTTGGCAATCAGCAACCCACAGATGACATGTTAGCATCAGGGTTAAGCAAACCATAGCTGACCCCGTCCCACCTCTCTGTTGGTACCCCAGCAACAGACCTACCCTGGCTATCGGGGCAGGGATTATCACAATACCTATGGTGGTCGAGTCCACTAAAGAAGGGTTTGCATACCCCCCCCCCCCACACACTTAGCTCCACTCATATAATGAAAAAGTGGCTGCCATAGCCTGCTTCCAAGCTGACACAATGCTGTGTCTCAACACCTTCACCGTAACTGGCTGTAAAAAAACTCCAGGGAAATTGATGAAGAAGTAACACTAATAGTAAGAAAAGCAATAAAAATTTCAATGAGGTACTGGACGAAAAGACTTATCAATGATGAAGAGAGTCAATCTTGTTTATGCTCATTCAACAGCAGCTGTTATCTCATATTAAGTCATTGTCTTTTTTTTCCTGAACACAAATCACTCCATTTTGAACACAATTTTTCCACCTTTGAATCCCTCTGTTGCTTTTTCAACAGCAGCTTTGTAGTTGTCAAGAAAGAAGAGTTCGCAAGGTGGAGGGACAAATTTCGACTTTCTAATAAGGTTACAAATATCCGCCATCATTTCAAATCTTTTCAGATCTTTTTTGTGCTTGCGGTTCCAACTAGTATTCCAATACCCACAAAGCTTAACTTCCTTAAATATAAGAGCCCCTGTTGGTGCTATAACTGGCCTTTTGGACATTCCTCCATAAGTAACCATTACTCCTCCTTGATCCAGGTGACGCAGAAGTTCTGTTGCTGAATTCCCACCAACACAGTTCAGAGCCAATTTTGGCCTACCCGGTAACGATGCCCATAAGTCTTTCATCTGTGGGGTGCGCACAAATTCTTCTGTAACAACAATATCAGCACCGAGATCTTGTAATGAGCGTTTAAGTTTGTCAATGTCTGGTCTGTCTCTGACGATATTTACGGTGACAATTTTCCATTCTCTTGCCAGCTGTATGACGCTGACGCCAACACCGCTGTTTGAGCCGTTCTGTATGATGACATCGCCAGGACTAAGATCAACATAATCTTTTAGTATACGATAGGCTGTGCATGGGTTGACGGAGAGCGTTGCCGCCGATATGACTGGAATATCATTTGGAAGCTTTATCACATCTTCGTCATTGGCAACCTTGAATGTTTGCCACGTACCCCAGGCTGTGTCGGAGGGGATTACCCAATCGCCAACTTCAAGACCTTTTACATCATCCCCAACTTCATATATTCTGCCGACACCTTCGTTGCCCATTACCGCTGGAAGATGTGGCTGGACGAAGTAAGTCCCTTCCATCATATTTATATCTGAAGGATTTATGGGAGCCATCATCATTTTCACTAGCACTTGCTTAGGTTTTAGAGATGATGGGAGTTG
Organism: Achatina immaculata; assembly: GCA_009760885.1. Lineage (NCBI taxonomy): Eukaryota > Metazoa > Mollusca > Gastropoda > Stylommatophora > Achatinidae > Lissachatina > Lissachatina immaculata. The sequence continues at coordinate 22,368,980 of CM019692.1, read as the reverse complement.
AACATTTTGACCTTTCAGCACTGAATTTGGGTCGCCAAATTTATCAACAAAGAGCTGATATGTTGAAATGTTACGTACTCTGTGAAAACATTGATTCTGGATCATTTTGCAATAGGCAAACTTACGCGGAAGCTTAGCCCAGGGGGCTGCCATGATTGTTTTTTTTTCTCTGATTCCGTGTCTGCGCAGAATCGGTAACTTAGCAACCAGAGACAACAACATGGCGGCAGCATGATAGCCGCTAATGAGATTGTTCCTAGTGCGAATTTTCTAAACGCAGCTAGAGAATTTGATTTCTGAAAACAGACATGTCTAAGCCAGGGAAGCGAGGTAAAAGTGGAGAAGTAGAAGGAGTTATTTCTACATCTACAAAGGGGGAACATTCACTATCATCTTGTGCTTTGGAAGAGGTAAGCCATGTCTTAGAGTGTGGAAGTTGTAGATGTCATTTGAATTCCTGGTATCGATATAAAATGTGGACTTCTTGGCAGCTCTGTTACTTTAGGGAGAAAACATTAATATTAACTCCATTGACCAGGCTGAAGTAATATAACAGATTGTTTCTAGGAATAGTGAAGGATGGTGGAAAAGATTATTGGCTAGTTGTCTATAATAGTAAGACATCTTGGAATCTCTTACAGTGAAATCAAAATGCGAGCTAAAATGTCAGCGTTCATAGAAACAGTGTTTTAGTCAGAAAATAAAACAAAATACAGATGCTCTAATATTTTAATCATAATTCTCTGTGAGATAATCCATAGCCTAATTTGCTGGCATTTGTTCAAATGGTTAATTCTAAGTTTAAAAAACTATAATCCATTTTTAGTAATGTCTTGTAATTATGTAACACAAAGTATAATAGTTTTATTTAAGGAAGTATAAAAAAGTAAATGAATAAATAATGAAGTGAATAAACAGAACACATAAAACAAAATAGAAACTTTCTTCTTCTTCTTCTTCTTCTTTATTCACTTCTACCACAAAAACCACCCAGAGATCCCACTGAATTTACTCCTGTGGTCCTCGATAGGTCCCGTGGTCCTCCTGTGGTCCCCGAGAGGACCATACGAGATCCCCGAGAGGACCACAAGAGATTCAGAGTATCGCAGGGCTTGGGCCTGCATTCTTGGTGGGTTGCAGAACCTGGATTGTGTGACACCATGGTTTTCATTGCACCAGTTTAATCCAGATTTGGACTTTCTCACCGGAAAACCTCGACATGTTTTGGGATATCCGTGTATCCCTGCCATGTGAGAGGTGGTTGCCCATTCAGTCCAGCATTGGACTTTCTCACCAGAAAACCTCAGCATGATTAGGATATGCATAAATCCCCATCATGTGAGAGGTGGTTGCCTATCTAGACTGCACTGGTCCAGTGTCTCAGACTTCAGCATTTTGTGGTCATGGTCGCTACTCTTCCTATTTGTGACCAGGACGGAGCTTTTGTCCAGGAGGATGAATCCTCACCACTAGTAAGTTTCACCACTAGTAAGTTTCACCCTTGGGTTGAGCCGGCTTAGGCATATTATCCCAGTATGGGTGTGTTTAGGACGTGACCGACCTCTAGAACAGAGGTATCGTGACATGAGTAGTCATCAAGTTTCACCCCCAGATTAAGCCAGTTTAAGCATATGGGTGTATATCGGATGTGGCCAGACTCTAGAGCAGAGGTGCTGTGATTTGAGTAGTCCTGACCTCGATACTACTGGTTACTTCACTTAATCCTTTCCTTCACCTTTTCCACGATGGCACTGCACAGCAACCCTAATCACATTTTTCTTCATTGTCCGGGAGGAGTTTCACCCCACGCACAGCAGCTGAAGAATCTCACCAGCAGTGGGTTTTAAATCAGTTTTCCTTCTCCTAGATTAGCTACCAAACAAGACTCTCATCTACACAAAGCATCTGGTTTTCAGTCACCAGATATTCGCCTTCGCCCCTTCTCCTGTCAGTTTGAACAGTTCTGCTACAAGAAGGCCAGGAGCCGGACGTGGACTGTCAGAGGCTATTTTAGACACATGCCTTGGAGACATTTAATTGGAGTGGAAAGCATATCCCCCATCCCACCTCTGGCTATAACAGTCTTTACAACCGTAGAAACAGTCAAGACTGTTGATTTTTTGTTCTTTATTACAAGGCTTAACGTTTTCTCTGTTGCATGTGTTATTTCCTAGACCTTTTTTAACATTAACTAGGAATAATGAAACTTCATTTCTGTAAATTATTGCATTAAAAACCCCATTTAGACAGATGGATGGATGGATGGATGAGCAGATGGATGGACAAATTGATGGATGGACATCATGGATGGACGGATCCGTCTGTCTGTCCATCCGTCCAGAGAGAGAGATTTTCTACATTCATCCTAAGAGTTAAAATCATATACTGAAACAATAAAATTATGCTTTCTGCACATTTTGATGTGTCACTGTCAGTTCACCATAGTGACAAATAACTGCATAACTAAATGCACCTGGTATAAAGGTGATCGGCTCTGAATTTGTCTGCTAGAAGTAGGTAATACTTTTGCTATAACAAGCTAGATTTCTATCCATCACGGCACAGGAAAGAGGAGGCAATATTGGTACAGATAGCTGGACAGCATCAAGGACTGGACCTACCTTCATAAAAGATTGCACAGAAAATTTATAAATTTATGTAATGTCAGAAACTGAGTTCCGTCTTATTTCAAATTTAAATATTTTTTTTGGAAATGGAAATGGTATAAATTCTCTTATTCTTTTAATAGGAAACTTGGAGTCCGTGTGTGGCCTGGGTAGTAGGCCGGCAGCCTGAAGACTTCAAGCATATTGAGGCCCTGAATATCATTATTCAGACAGGGACCAGAAAACTTTTCTCAGTGATCACCAAAGAACAACTGTACTTAGATGTCAGTGTCTTTTAATCATATATATAAATGTGTTCAAATTGTTGATACCGTCTTCTAGTTTGACAGTCTGTGGCAAATTATACTGAAAATACTTTACATTTCTGTTAAAAAAAAATGTACCTATGCACACAAATGTCAGCTATGGCGAACCTGTGGGGAGAAAATAAGATGCATTAAAAGTTTATCAGTTTTGTGAACAACAGACTCTGTTTTTATTTAATATAGTGACCTAGCTTACCCATGTTATGAGCATCTATACTTGCTATTTTTCACACTATATGCAGTAAACATTGAACATATGTAAAAGTGTTTTATTTAGTATTTTTTTAATGTTCATTCACATACTGATTTAGTTATAATGTCACCCTGACCAAGAAAAGACAGAAGCTAGAGAACTTTACATTCACTGAAAAACTCATGGTCAGTTTAGTTACTGTTCACAAGTATATAATTTAGCTGTAGTTTTCTGTTGTGTAAGAAAGAGTATGCATTTGATGCATTGTTTCTGTATCACATTCAGGTGCGTGAGCTTGGTAATCCCAAAAATAAAAAAGGCAAGGATGTACCTCCCTTCTCTGACATATGTGAGTCCTGCAAAGTCTATTTAGATGCCAATCAACCTATACCTGTATCTCTGATGGCAAAGCTCATTAAATGGAAAATGTTGATTTTGAAGGATATTGATATGAAAAGAAGAGCAGCTTTAGCTAAGGTGAGATGCATTCATTTTCTGGTAACACGTTTTTTTTTTTTGTTGTTTTTTTTTTTTTTACTGCAGAAATGCTTTTCTTCTTCATCACTCACTCAGACATCAAGGCCCATCTGTCTTACAAATGTGGCAGTTCATCTCTGATTTTTAACATCACTGTGCAACTTCTCCTGTAGGGAGTTAGTACTGCAGGGATATCAGTCTTATTTGTGAAGCATAAAGTTATGTCAAAGTAAATGTAAAAATCATGGTGGGATGGGACAAGTCTACAAGGTATGATCAAAATGTATACAAAACTGGGGGCATAAAACTGGAACCAACTGGCACAACCAGAAGTGGTTAGGCTTAGGTTGATCTTGGTATATACCATACATATAGTGTAAGTCACATCTCCCTTGCTTGTCTACATTTACAGTAGTGTTTTGCTCTTATGTATGTGAATCTGTTCATCACAAATTGTCATATCAGAAAAACTGGATCAACAAATTTGCATTAGATTTTGTCAAAAACTTAGTGAAACATGCAAAGACACATACTTAAAGTTACAAGTAGTATAGGGAGGACTGTATGAGTCATACACAAGTTTATGAGTGGTATGAATGCTTTAAAGATGCCCCGTGAAAGTGCTAAGAGTTTTAACAGCCTGGAAGGCCCCATCAGCAACCAGCAAAAGTGACAATGCTAACTGGGTTTTTTTTAATTACAATGGAATTGTGCATCATGAATACACCCCATCGAGACAGACAATCAACAGGAAATACTACTGTAAAGTTTTGTAGTGTTTGAGGTATACAGTTTGTTGCAAAAGGCCAACATTGCATGAGAGTAGCAAGTGACAGCTTCTCAGTGACAACATGCTTGCCCATGCATCACAACTTATGAAGTAATTTCTTGTTAAACACACATTCCACAGATCCAACAGCCACCATATTCACCAGATATCACTCCATGTCACTTTGTCCCATTCCCAAAATTAAAATACCACTTGAAAGGAAAAAAAGATTTCAGGATGTCAAGGAGATACAACAGAATACAACAAGGCAGCTGTTCTCCATATCGGAAGATGACTTCAAAAGATGCTTCAACCAGTAGAAAGAGCACTAGGCTGTTTGCTTCAGAAGGGGACAGTTTCAAAGGTTATTAAATTACAGATCGGTAACTCTTATAGTTTTGTTTTTAATAAATCTACTAGCTGATTACCTGACATTGCTCGGGAATTTATTAATTATTAAATCTGCAGAGTGAATTTGATATTGCCATGTTTCTCCACGAGCAACCTTATGTTGCTTGCTCAAGGGTGGGTTCACCCAAGAAATTATTTATTCTTGCTCCTGGAGGTGAAACTAAAAATGTTGTATATAATCAAGTTTTGAGTTAAATTAATAATATAGTGAATTTGTAAAAGACTTTTCTATAATGTATAGATTGCCCCTGTGACTTGTTGATCATGGTTGAGAATGCAAGTCTCACTGGAAATTGCAATCTCTTAAAGTTAAAAGGGAGATCCATCAGAATGAGTGGTATCTGCGGGATAAAAACTGCTTCATCCTCTCCTTGTCGTGTTAAGATAGTCGCTTCAACTACATTGCCCAGCATTGTCTCTACACACAGCCTTGTGCTGTTGCAAAGTTTTTGCGGGTCAAGGTATCCCACCATAATTTTCACCCCTTCTCACCACCCTCCCCCATACTGATGGAGGCTGAACTTGGACTTAAACAGCATCAGGAGTGTCACTATTCATCTCAGTGACCCTGAAAACTATGGAATCGACACTAATATTGTTCGTTTTAGATTACTTTTACATGTCACCCTCATCCAACCCCTACCCCTCTTTCATCCCTTCATGCCAATGGGGACTGACTAAGAGACCATTAAAATTATTTGGACTTGCCATCATTATCATCATCATCATCATTGCTGCCTTTCACTCCCTGAGAGCATAGGCCACAGATTCCATATCAGTGCCTGTCTCGCTGTGCTAGTGTTGAGTTTCCTCAGAGCGTGGCCAATCCACTGGTTTTCCTCTCTGTGTTTCTGCAACACTCCAAATTTTTACAGGGAACAGGTCGTTGGCCTATCCCAAAACATCCTTAGTCTCCTCTTACAGCATATGTGGAAGATGGCAATGGTCCTAGTCTTTTCTCCCCAGACTTAAATCTGGGCCCCAGTAATCACATGTGACTTGCCATGGGAGGCTACATATGCTGCTCTTCAACCAACACAGCTCTATTTCATGATTATCTCCAGTAGACCAATCTTTTTTGCTTCTTGAATTTAGTGGATAGTATGTCACCCCTTCTCACCCCCACCCCTAGAGGTAATAGGGGTTTCATACCCCTACAGTACTTTTCTACAGACTGTAAGTCATATATGTACCAAGTTTGGTTGAAATTGCTCCATGCATTCCAGAGTTAAGCTGGAACATACACACACACACACACATAGACAGACAGATTACAGAAAGTTTTTGATCACACCTTGTAATTGTAATCTGTTTCAATAAAAGAAAATAATATGTTGAATGATGATCATGAATTTTAATATCTAAAATTCTCTGTAATAATGAGTTTTTTTGTTCATATTTTCAAAATTTGTCAGAATTAGCATGCATTTTATTTATAATAAGAGTGCAGGAAAAGCAGTCACAGCTAACTTACTTCTTAATGAAAGGTGCTATAGAGTCACTGCCAATGTTTTTAGTTAGCCTGGCTGTAAAATTAGTAGAGTGATCTGCTATGAAACAGAAGAATGTTTACCTGCTAAACTGAGCACATCGAATACACTGACGCTCTAGGTGTCTCAGTCATTTGCATGTCCCTTGTGTATCTTTGCTTCCCTAACAGCTCTCCTGTAGGCCTATTGGTTGTAAGCAAGATGCCTTGCTGCTGATGCATCCATTTGCAAATTATCAACAATGTCTTTCAGCCATTTCGCATTGGTCTTCCTCTCTTTCTTTTTCTTATTATGTATTATTCCAAGACGGTCTTCTCTAAATTCTCATGACGTTTAATGTGTCCAAAATATTTAAGTTGCATCTGTACTAGCCAATCTTCTTCAATATTAAGTTCTTGTAGTATGGATATATTTGTTCTTTTTTGTGCCCATGATATTTGAAGAACTCTTCTGTAGCATTTACATTCAAAGGCATTTATGTGTTTCTCCGCTGTTTTGTTAAGTGTCCAGGTAATTCAGGCATATGCTGCGATGGGAAAAATGCATGCCCTTAAAAATCTTATTTTTATAGTTCTATCTGCTCCTCTCCACAGCTTATTTAGTTGTTTTACTTTTTGAAGAGTGATAGATGTCCTCCTTTTAATTTCCCTCATTGTATCTCCATTATTAGTTAATGATCCAAGATATTCAAAACTCGCCACCTCTTCCAGTTTTTCCTCATTGATACATATTTCAGCTGCCTTATTTCTTTTGTCAGTTGTCATCAATTTAGTTTTCTTCAGATATGGGTTTTGCTCTTTATTGTTCTTACAGACTGACATAATTAGTTTTTCCATTCCTTTTTGTGTTGTGGACAGTAATACTGTATCATCAGCATATCTAATCTCTGATATTTCATAACCTCCAATTTTTATGGCATCATAATATCTACATCTTCTGTAACATTCCTCATTATATTTTCTGTATACAAGTTAAAAAATATAGCGACTATATGCACCCCTGATAAACCCCTTGTTTTATGTCAAAGCAAATTGTTGTTTCACCATTTATTCTTATTGCTGCCTGTTGGTCTAGATACAGCAATGATGTTAATTGTATCAGATGTGTTGGAAATCCCATTTTTTCCATTATTTCCCAAAGTTTTTGGTTATGTACACAATCACATGCCTTTCTGTATTGTAAGGTAACAGGTTCTGAACCAGGTAAAGCATGGTTATGAAAGTATAGCTATAATTTCTATATGTAGACATAGCAAAGAACTGTGTGTAAATATAGTATGTGTTTTTTTCACTTTTTCACTGACAAATAAGTGATTTTTGAGACACAGGGACAGACATTTGAGGTAAGCAAGTATTATTTAAAATTTTTGTTTGCAATTCATTTCCCCTTATTAGTCATTTACTTGTCGCTTATGTTGCAAGATTTTGATGTTTACACATGTTCAAAGTTTCAGTCGTTGTGATCATAGTTTAGGTTTTGGCTATCATGGTTTATAGTTTGGTTTACAGTCTCTGTCTCCACACTTTGTTTGAGTGTCATTTCACAGTGTCTGTTATGTAAAGTGGCCACTGTCCTGTATTTTACAGAATAGTCCTGTATTTTAAGGACTTGTTTGGATACCTAAATGTCCTCTATTTTAAAATGTGTCTCACATTGTCATGTATTCTTATCTTTGATTGCTGCATGTTTGGAATACCCAGAATTTTAAAATTATCATAGTGGAAATATTGCTATTTGTTTTTAAAGTTTATTTCCATTCAATAAGCAACAATTACAATGGCAGTTGAAATGGTGTGAAATGGGATGAAATAATGAAGTAGTGGGCTTTTGCAAACCATGAGATGATAGTGATTCATATTATAAAGTAGTAAATATATACATGAATTGTACATTTTTGATAAAGAAGAGGGGTTACATAAATTTCGTGACTCTCTGTCTCTCTCTCTCATACGGTTACTGTTGTCAAGGCTTTATTTCTTGCTGGGTTACAGCATGTCATAAATTTTTATTATCTTTGTTGAAACAGATCTGAGAAAATTCTAGGATTAAATGAGCAGAAATAAAAACAAGCTCTTTTTCTGCATGTCCAAACCAAGTATTTGAAATCTGCGAGCAAGTTCAATAACTTGGTGTGTGTGTCCGGCTGAGTTACAGGAGTAATATTAAGCATGATCATTTTGTATGTCTATCCTTTGTGCTGTGTGTGTTTCTCTAATGTTCCTTAGTATTGCTATACTGGATGTGATTGTACTGCATTCATAAAATATGTGTTCTTCTGTTTTTTGTTATGTTGTTCAACATGGTGCTGTCTGTTTGAATCTGTGCTCTCTGCGAGGTTGGTGTCATGTTGTAAGTAAGTCTGAATGTAACTTCTTTTACTTTCTGTATGATATTTCTAATATGGAGGCTTGTAAAAGTTTCTTTAAAGTCAAAGAGGCCATATCTCCAACTTCTTTTGAATCTGAGATGTAATGGAGGTGCCTGTTTTCTGATTAGATGTTTGTAGATGTAATTTATTTTACAGTGTATGAGTGTTTCATTTCTGTTGATGCAGGTTTTGTAGAATGGTGGTAGTGTACCAAAATGGTGTTGTTGTGAGTTGTTTAGTGGGAGCAGGTTTGATAATCTGAATCCCATGTAGTAGTAAGCTAGTACATGCTGTTTTGGGTGTTTGATGATGCGGCTTGGATCTTTGTTTGTATGACTTTGAGGGCGATTCCTCCATGCAGTTTGTCCTGTATGAGAGTTTTATGTTTGAAGCTGTGTTTGTGAAGATGAAGCGTCTGATCTGTTTTTTGATTTCATGGATTGTCTGTTGTGGAGGGTCTAGTACTGTAGCAATGTAGATTATTTTTGGAATAATGTAAGTGTTCACTATGGTGCTTCTACCAAATATCATTGTGGTTTTATATTTGTACCTGTTCAGCATGTCTGTGATTTGCACTACAAGTTTCTCCCATGTGGGTAAGTGTTTTATTTGGGTGTGATGGGAAAGTGATGCCATAAAGTTTTATGTTGTCTGTGTGTATGAGACAAAAGGGGAAGCCCTTTTTGTTTCTCCGTTTGCCTATCCCTATTATTTCTGACTTCTGTATGTTTAGCTTGGCTCAGCTGACTTTGCTAAACTCTGTGAATGTCTCTAGAATGTTTGCTATTGATCTGCCTGTTGGTAGGAAGAAGATAGTGTCATCTGCATATGCAAGCAACTTTCTCTCTCCCCACCAAGTATGAAAGTTCCCTGGATTATTTTGTCCTGTCTGATTTTCTCTAGAAGTGTTTCTAGAGTGAGTACATACAGAAAAAGAGAGAGGGGACAGCCATGTCTCACTGATCTAGTTAGCCAGAAAGTCCCTGTAAGCTTTCAGTCTTGGAATAAAGAATGTGGATCATCATCATCATCAGGTGCCATGCCAACTGGCATTGGCTATTATGCTTCTCCAGAGTACACGATTCTTCATGCAGGCCATTATCTCAGTTGGTGATCTCCTCTCACACCATCCTGTCAGACTGTCCAGTATCATTTCTCTTGGTCTTCCTCTTGATCTTCTTCCCTTTATTTTTCCTGTTGTTATAATATTTTCAGTACCCCCTCTTCTCATTGCATGTACTATGAAAGTACATTGTCTCTCTCTTATTTTTTTTACATGATTTGTTGTCTCTCCAGCTCTTCTCATACATTCTTCATTAGTTATTTTTGCTGTCCAGGGAATTCACAACATTTTTCTAATAAACCACATTTCTGCTGCTTCCAATTATTTTTGTGCAGACCTGCCTATTGTCCATGATTCACTTCCATATAACAAGATAGGTTAAATATAGCATTTTAGGACTTGTTTTCTAACATTCATTAACTCCTTGGCCTATTCTTTTCCTAATTTCTGTTCTGCATTTCCCATCTGAAGTTAATACTGCTCCAAGGTATTGAATATCTGCACCTGCTTTAGAATAGTTCCGCTTAATTTTATACTCCATGTTAGTGGATTCTGTTTCTTAGATATAACCATAGTCTCTGGTCTTTTTATATTTAAAGTAATCCTTTTCTGCTCACTTCCTTTAGTGACTTTATCCAAGAGATTTTGCAGGTCTTGTTGGTTCTCAGCTATCAGTATTGTGTCGTCAGCATACCGAAGGTTGTTAATATTGTATCCTCCAATTTTTATGCCTGGTTCTGTGATGATTGTTCTTAGAATATTCTTGCTATACAGAGAAAAAAGGTCTGGAGATAGTACACATCCTTGCTGCACCCCTTGTTTTATAGATTGATATTTTCCGGTTCTATTTTCAACTTGAATTCCTGCTTCTTGCTGCCAGCATAGATGTTTTACAGTCCTCAGGTCTTTGCCGTCTATATTGATGTCTTCAAGCATTTTAATAATCTCATCATGTTTCACTTGTCAAATGCCTTGATGTAATCAATAAAGCATAAGTAGTGATCTTTATGTACAGCTAAACCTCTTTCTGTTAGTGTTCGTAAAGCATAAATGGGTTTCTGTGTTCCCTTTCCTTCAACAAATCCAAACTGTTCATCTGCTGTTTCCATTTTTATCTTTTTCTTGTTCTTCTCATACTAGTTCTCAGAAGTGATTCATTATATGACATGAGAGGCTGATATTCCTGTGGTCATTATATTCCTTTGCACCTGGTTTCTTTGGTAGTGCTATAAAAGTGGATTTAAGCAGGTCACTGCATATAACCACTGTTGTAAATGTGATTCAATAACTTGGTTATTATTTTTATTCCTATCTCCTCTAGCAAATAAGGCAGCTGAAATATATATCAGTGAGGAAAAATTGGAAGAAGTGGAGAGTTTTAAATATCTTGGATCATTACTAACTAGTAATGGAGATACTGGTTGTTGTTGTCTCATGGGTGATCAGGAAAAGGAGATGAACATATGTTGGTCACTTGATGAGAAGAAATGATCAGAGAATCCCAAAACAAGCTATCAAGTGGAACACAACAGGCCGAAGAAAAAGAGGCAGACCGCGTGAAACTCAGAAGAGGACATTATTAAGAGAGGCATAAAATCCTTTGATGAGGTTGAAAGACTCACCGAAGACAGGAAAAATTGGCGAACTACTTTGCAAGCCCTATGTGATGTTTAACGGCACAGGAAGGATATAAGATATAAGATAAGAATGGAGATACAATGAGGGAAATTAAAAGGAGGACATCTATCGCTCTTCAAAAAGTAAAACAACTAAATAAGCTGTGGAGAGGAACAGACAGAACTACAAAAATAAGATTTGTAAGGGCATGCATCTTTCCCATTGCAACATATGCCTGTGAGACCTGAACACTTAACAAAACAGCAGAGAAACACATAAATGCCTTTGAATGTAAATGCTACAGAAGAATTCTTCAAATATCATGGACACAAAAAAAAACAAATATATCCATACTACAAGAACTTAGTATTGAAGAAGGCTGGCTAGTAAAGAGGATTAAGCAGAGAGAAACTTAAATATTTTGGACGCATTAAACGTCATGATAATCTAGATAAGACCATCTTAGAAGGTTACATAATGGGAAAAAGAAAGAGAGGAAGACCAAGATGAAGATCTTTGCAGGACATCGTTGATGATCTGCAAATGGATGCATCAGCAGCAGGGCATCTTGCTTACAACTGAGAGGTTTACAGGAGAGCTGTTAGAGAGGCAAAGTTCCGCAAGGGCCATGCAAATGAATGAATGAAATCTCCTCTATCGCCTCTATTTCTTCTATTGTTATATTATTCTTCATGTGTTTGATGGCATCTATGATGATTTCATCTTCAAGTATTGGTGGTCCATCACAGTTTTCAGTATCTGGTGTTAATTCTGGTCTTTCTCTCCATATAGCTCACCTATGTATTCTGTCCACCTGTCCACAATGTCTTCTTTTCCCTTTAACATTTTACCTTCTTTTTATTTCAGGCATCCTGTGGTATATTTTGTCTTCCTGCCTGTGAGTTCATTAATTCGTTTGTGCATGTTTTTGCTGTGTTTATTATGGGAGTCCTCTATTGTCTGCACTGTTCATTTAATCACACTTCCTTTGCTTCTCTGCATTTACATCTTATTTCTTTATTTATCTTGCTATATTTTTCTTGTTTATTTTTATTCTTCCTCCTCTTGTCCATCAGTCCTAAGATGTTGTCTGTCATCCATTTATTTCTAGGGGCTTCTTTTTTCAGTGATATTATCTCCTTAACAGTTTGGTGGATAGAATCTCTTAACATTGCCATATGGATCCATTCTCTAAAGTAATTCCCTATGTTGCAATGGAGCAGTGTCTTGTGTAAGTATTGGTGTGACACTCTATCAAAAGCTTTCTCCTGATCTAAAGAAAGAACTCACAACTGGCAGTCGTTCTGGTGTGTGTAGTGTATAATATCTCATATAAATTGTGTACTGATGTATGTTTCTGTGTTCTACACTGCATTGTTGGTCTTCATGTATGAGTCTGTGCATAAATGGTTTGAGCTTGTTGGAGAGTGCATCTGTAAGGATATTGTAGTCTGTGTTTAGCAGACATATAGGTCTGTAGTTTTTGAGCTATGTCTTGTCTAAATTTCTTTGAGTATGAGTGTAGTGTATGATAGGTTCAGGCTAGGTGGAAGATTTTTGCAGTCAAAAGTTTCTGTGAAGACATGTAAGAGGAGAGGACCTAAGATAAGAAAGAAGTGTTGGTAGAACTCTGCCGTAAGACTAGATGGTCCTGGTGACTTGTCTTTTTGCATTTCTTGTATAGCATGTGTTAAGTTTTCCGGTGTTAGTGATGTATCGAGTGTATGTCTGTCGATGTCACACAGTTTTTTTTGTACTGCATGTATTTGTCTTGTATGTGTGTTTCTGCTTTCTCTTCAATGTTTAGGTTTTTGTAATATTCTTTGAAAGTCTGTACTATGTTTTGTGCGTCTGTTTTTTGTTGCCATCTAGGTCTGTTATCTCACCTATTTGTCTGCTGCACTGAATGTTTTGTTCTATCCTTATGTACTGCTTGGTGACTGTTTCTTGAGTGATAGTGTTGAGTCTAGTCCTCAGCAGTGCGCCATGAAACCTATATTGTCTGTGTTTATCTAGTTTTTCTTGCAGTTTGAGTAGGTGTGGTGAGTTTTTGTCTATCTGCTTTGTTAGTCTGATTGCTTCTTCAGTTATTTTCTCCTGTCTCAGTCTTTCTCTGTGTATCTAGGCTGAGAGTATCTGTGCTCCATCTCTTATTGTGCTCTTCAGTGTTTCCCAGAGTTGCTGAATTTTGTGTGTGGGTATGTCGTCTGTGAAAGTGTGGATAAGCTCTGTTATGTGTTCTACAAATTGTTGGCTTTGGAGAAGTGTGTTGTTAAATTTCCAGTGTGGTGATCATTTGAAAGACTAGTGCTTCATGATCTGTGAACTGTAGGGTTTCTGTGAGACAGTTAGTTTGAGTTATGTGATGTGTTGAAGGTGTGTAAATTTTGTCTAGTCTGATAGGTCTGCTATGGGCATTGTTTCTGTGTGTGGTGTCTCTGCCTTGTGGATGTGTGTATCTGTATGTGTCTACTAAACTGTGTATCTATTATGTCTTGTAAAATCTCAGCTGGTTTTTGTTGTCTCCGCTTGTTCTATCATTTTGTTCTTTAACTTGACCTCCTATGATGTCTGCATCTGACAGAACACAGTTAAAATCTCCTTCTAGTATAATGTTGTATCCTCTATACATACGAGTGAGTAGAGAGTCCAGGTCCTCATAGAACATTGGCTGATGAATGTGGTCAGGTGGGGTGTGTATGTTAACTATAGTGTGTGTGTGTGTTTTGGTCATCATCTCTACTATGGCTATTCTCCTATGATAAAGAATGTCAGATGGGCCTGCATGCACAATTCTTAACCCTTTTGAAATAAAGATCAGTCAATCCCTCTACTATCTCTGTTTGTTCTAACAATCTCCCGTCTGTCTGACATCTGATTTATTGCTACCTCCATCCTTGAATATTGTATGGCCAAGCTAAAATATGAGAATGTAAGGCCTAACTGCGTGGTGATTTTTGCTGCATGTATGTTTGTTTCCTGTATGAGAATGAAATCTAGTTTGTGTGTCTGTATCAATGAGACAATGTGGTGTAGTTTTGTACGTATGACTCTAATGTTAATGCTTAGAATTCTAATTTCCTTATCCATTTTTAAAAGCAAAATATTTATAGGATTGACTTGATCTGTTTTAACAATGGAAAAAAATGATTCTACATACATTTTTAATCCAAAATGGTGTTTGTGTTCATTGGTGTCATTGAAACTTGCTGTTGTGAGTCCTTGAAATGAATAACAGACACTATATAACTAATGTTTCTTCACTAGGAAAATCACACAAATGATCCACATGGTTGAAAGTTTCACAGTAGTTCTTGTTCATCAGTTATTAAGGGAGGATCCTCGTCATCCAAGTGGCCTTCTGTTGGCTGGTGGGCCCAGGAGAAGGGTACTCCTGTGAGTTGTGTTTGCAAGTCCAGGAGGACATTCTCCCTCTCTTCTGTTTGTAGATGTTTGGTTACAGATTCTGTCCTTAGAAGTTGGTTTTCTGGTATCCTGCTGCTTGTCACCCATTTTTGTGGGGTGCATGGTGACTTGTTCATTTTTGCTGGGTCTGTGGTGGTTATTTGGTGCCATCTCTTCTTCCTGTTTTTGACTAGCTTGTAGCTGTCATTGACAAGCTCTGGAGCTGACTCGCAATTGTCAGATCTTTGTTCCACATTTGTTGTAGGGGGTCTTCCTTTGTCTCTTTTGTCTGCCACCTGCTGCAGGTGTTACTCTTTTAAATTGTCTCTTGGCATTTTTTTTTTTTTTGCATCTGTTAGCCCAGTGAGAGTCCTTACTGCATGTCGGACATGGTATCTTTCTGCTCTGCAGTGTCACTGCGACTTTCTGCTCCTTGGTACTGGTAGGGTTGCTTATAACTGTAAAATGTGGCACCTCCACTTTAGACCTGCATGGGAAGCTCCATTTATCACAGGCTTTATCTACTCATGAGACTTCAGCCTCCTCATCACCCATCAAGAACATGACGAGTCGTTTAGCCATGTGCATCTTAGTCACTGGGGGTAGCCAATGCAGCATTCCCTTGACACGTTCCTTGTCTAGGTGGTCTATGGTAATTGTTAGCTTGCTCTCCTTGAGTTTCAATGTTCTGCTGTGTAGCGAACTGTAATGGGGGGATGTGGACTGCCTGTTTCAGTGTGATGAACCACTTCATTTTGGTTTCATATCTACTGAGAGTAGCTACACCATTTATCCCAAGCCCTTCTGGCCCAGCTAAAATGCTGTACATGTAAGCATAGAATATTCTTGTGGCATTACCATCTCTGACAGTAACGACTAGTGTTCCAGGACGGTGATACTGGCCACTCTCCAGATCCTCCTCCTTGTTGAAGATAAATCTTCCTGACATTTTCTCGCCACTTGTTAGCAAAAGTAAATGTTGCTATTTTGATGAAAATTCATTCTGTAGAGAAGTACAAGCAAGCTTTATTGGCACATTTGTAGGTAAATTTATAAATCTAGGCCACAGATTAAAATGTGGGGTTAAAATTTAGTTTTAACTTTTCTTGCACACACACCCTTGCGTGCACATGCATGCACACACACATGCATACACATACATCCACCACCACCGCCATATGAAGTCTCCAAATTACAACTGTATTTTTGTTTAATGTTTAATATGAAAATCAGAAAACCACATTTTCACTTGGTTGTGACCCATTTATAAATTATTGGAGATCACTAAAATTATTAAGGTCAAATTTTAAAAGAAAAAACTCATTATAAGTAAATCACATGAATTAAATGTACACACTACAAATCAAATGTAGCTATGCCAAACTAAGGAATGTAACTAAAATTCTACAAAATGATCTATGAAGTTATTGAGGTTTTGACATATCTAAGATGTATTTGAGAGTGATGAAGCAGTTAGAAATAAAGAATTAAATTAAACTCATCTCTATATTATTGGTGCCTTATTGGAACATCCACTTTGTAAAAGCATATTAAACCCTTCATATGTTTAAAAGAGGTATGTATGAGAACAGAATATATTACCTGAATAAAGGAATCTTATAAAACATATAGACAATATCAGTGGGTAAAGATAAACAAAAAAAAGTAAAGACATACTGACAAAAAAAAATAGCAGTAAACCAGTCATGGAAGATTAACTGTGTCAAGTGTAGATGAACCTGAAAAGGAGAGTAGGTTGTCCCAGAAGGATGCAATTCAGGATATAGCTGACCTGGGCTCACTTTGATTGCTAGCTCATTTCCATGTTAACTGATAAGGGTGAACAAAGTTTACTTTAATTTACTGATCAAAAGTTTGAACAACAGGAATAATCAATCACCTAAAATATGACCATCATGAGGAGAGAAAGAGGCTACCTGCATTAGAGAAATCTGCCGTTGAAAGTTTTCATCATTGATTCTCTAATTTATGATTGAAATGATCATTCAGCTTTCCAGAAGAGAGAGAGAGACTCCTTCTCTCATTTATTTGTATATTTACATAGGCAAATTATCAGTATTACTTAGTTATTTTATTTTTACA
Source organism: Achatina immaculata (assembly GCA_009760885.1). Taxonomy (NCBI): domain Eukaryota; kingdom Metazoa; phylum Mollusca; class Gastropoda; order Stylommatophora; family Achatinidae; genus Lissachatina; species Lissachatina immaculata. Next base: position 22,352,152 of record CM019692.1, on the reverse strand, counting down.
TAATTAATAATTTTATTAAAAATTTTTAAAACTTCATTCACTTATTTGCGTGTTCTTTGCAGAACTTTGCCTCCCTACTACACTCCTGTAGGCCTCTTGGTTGTGAGCAAAATACCCTGCTGCTGATACATCCATTTGCAAATCATCAACGATGTCTTCGCCTTGGACTTCCTCTCTTTCTTTTTCCCATTATGTACCCTTCCAAGATGGTCTTCTATAGATTATCATGACATTTAATGTGTCCAGAATATTTAAGTTTTCTTTGTTTAATCCTCTTTACTAGCCAGCATTCTTCAGTATTAAGTTCTTTTTTGTGTCCATGATATTTGAAGAACTCTTCTGTAGCATTTACATTCAAAGGCATTTATGTGTTTCTCAGCTGTTTAAAAACCTATATTTTAAAAGAAATCAGAAAAATACACATGATTTTGTAATATTTATATTATTATTTGTATGGTCTGTAAGAATCAGTAAGCATTCTGCCAAATAAAATTCATGTGCTATATTGTTAGAAGGACAAATAAAATAATCGTATTCTGTTAAGATTAGCATGAACTTGTTACTTAGAATGTTTTTAGATACACAAGTTTCTTTAAAGAAAGGATAGTTTCACTAAATCTGTTGGTAAAAAATTCTTAGATTCAGAAAAAGGTCCAGCAAAAAGATATAACAAAATTTAGGTGAACAATTTATTTGTGTGTGTCTAGTGGGATATTTTTTTCCAATAAACTGTCTTACATCAGTATATGTGATAATGAAATCTGTGACTTCCAGATTAGATATAATGCATATACATTAATTAACAGGTTCCACTTATTTTTAGAAATGACATTAAATAACTGGAATTTTAAAAAAAAATACTTTGCTTCATGTTTTTTTGCAAAGATACATTAACATTTTAGCAGTCATACATTGGTCATGGGTAAAACCACTTAGGATAGGACATCCACATTCATACTTGCTATGTATATTCACGGAAAAATGTGCAGTGGTGTCAAGCGCACCAATCACGTTGTCATGAGTGAAATGAAATCAAATTTGGCACAAAGTTTTGTCTCAGTGTTGTCCACTTCCCCGTGCAGCATGAAGTTGATCACATTATTTATGGGGAGATAACCACAGCTCCGGTGAAATCATGTGTAGTGGTCCATGATTGGTTACTGACCACGGATAAAATGAGGGTAAGTGTGTAATTCCGTTCTCAGAGATCTCTTCATGTAATCGTTGAAGAAAGAAGTAGTGGAATTCCATACACATCTTTTTTCATCATGCCAAGACTAAATGAACATCAGCGAGAAATAGCTGTTTGGATGTTAATTGCTGGATCAACTGTAGCAGCAGTATCTCAACATTTTAATGTACACAGAAACACAATGTCATGCCTTCAAAGTCGTTTTAACCAAAATGGTTCCATTGCTGACCACCATAGAAGTGATAGACCATGAATTACCATCCTTGCACAAGATTGCTACATCCACCTCATGTACCTTCGTAACAGGTTTATCCAGACAATATGGACTGCCAGCAACATTCCAGGTTTTAAGATGTGTATCGGGCAGGACAGTGTGGAACAGACTCAGGTAAATCTCTTACCTCATAGGCCTGCAGTTAGACCAGTACTGACAGTTCGCCACAGACAAACCAAGTTGACCTGGGCCAGGCATCACGTGGCATGGCCCTGTCATCAGTAGAGACAGATCCTATTCACTGATGAGTCCAGATTCTGTCTGCAAGGCCATGATAGGCGTGCTTTAGTGTACATGCAAAGAGGAGAACACTTTGCAAATAACTGGGTGCTAGAGGTGGATAGGAGGAGAGGAAGCAGTGTAATGGTTTGGGGAGGAATTTCCTATGCTGGCCGAACAAACCTAGTCTTCCTCAATGGCAACCGTACAGGTTTACGATATAAGGACGAAATCAGTACACGCCACATAATGCCTTTTCTGGATGCTAATGGACAAGGCATGATACTGCAGCAGGATAATGCTTGTCCACATGTTGCACATGTGGTCACTTTCAACAGCATCAGATTACTGTCTTGCCATGACCAGCAGTCTCACTGGACCTGTCACCTATCGAACACATTTGGGATGAACTGGACCGCAGGTTGTGAAGATGACACAGTCGTCCTGGAAACCGTCAAGAATTAGCCCAAGCATTGCAAGAAGAATGGAATAACATACCTCAACAATTGATACATGTCATTGGTTCAATGAGAAGATGGCGTCAAGCAGTGATAACTGCCCAAGGAGGACACACACAGTATTGAAACCCTGATTTTATTTTCTTGGGGTGATGAGCCACATTGGGTGAGTTTTTTCACTTTCTTGTGACATGTGACTGGCCTGAAAGTTATCATTTTATCTGTTATTGGATAATCAAACATAATGTGTGCCAAATTTTATTTCAATCATCACCTGAGCACATTCATGGGGCTTTATTAAAGCATTGCACACTTATTTTTTCATAATATTTTGCTGCAGAAATAAATTCCTTTGTACTTTATAGCAGACAGTATCTTTCAATTCAATTTTAGGCATCAGCTGATAAGAAAAAAGGCAGAGACAAAGAACAAGTAAAATCACCAAAAAAGCCATCAAAGAAGTCACCTGAGTCATCAAAAGAAGGAGTTAAACTAAAAAAACGTGGAGAAGATGATGATGAAAGCAAATTTATTGGTAGGTGGAATTTTTTTATATTTCTCAGATATTTTAAACTTCAGAGCTTGAATGAGTTGCACTTTTTGACATTTCATATTATTAAGTATCTTATTTTTATTATTTTTATTAGGGGCCGGCTAGCGTAGTGGTTAGGGCACTCGTCTAGCAACCAAATGGTCGAGGGTTTGAATCCCCAGCTGAGCGGGATTTTTTTTTCCGACCAATATGGCCCCGAGGTCGACCCAGCCTCATAAAATGGGTACCAGAGAAAATCTGGGAAGTAAAGGCAGCGAGGAAAGGAACTGGTCACCCTACCTCATACGCTGATGACCCAGCATAATGAGGTCTCTAACGCTTCACCCCCTACGGCATTTTGCTATGGGACTATCTTTACTTTTTTTTTTTTTTATTATTATTATAACTAATGCTTTGCTATTTTCTTACATAGTACAAGATTTTGAGATAAAATTTTATAAAAAGTAGTTCTTTGTTAGGCAGAAATAGCAACATTTACTGTAATGGCATTAACTTATAATTTGTTCTCATTATATGCATTGCAGTTTTATAAAATTTATATGACATATTACTTCCACCAGAAAGGTCATTTTAACACTGTTGCAGAAATGAGGAAAAAAAAATTATATCATACTTGTGAAACTGTTTACATGTGAGTAAAGTAAAAATCATGCACTTTCTGCTTGATATGCTGAGTGTGAGGTCTAAACATAAGTATGCTCAGGTAAAAGCTTACATCAGGGTTGCTAGCAAGAAGGACCATCCTCTCCATAAGGATATGGGGTTGATAAAGGGAAGATGCATCAAATGAGGCAGATTCTGGTTGGCTGAGGCTGAGGATACAATAATGTCAGTGTGCAATCTAGATGAGGCGGCTAAAGGTAATGACTGGTTATGAGTACAGGACCGACCTCAGCTAACAAAGGTTATTTACAGAAGGGTTGTCTTCTTCTTCTTCTTCTTCGTTCACTTCTACCACCAAAAACCGCACTGTGAACCTACTGAATTCACACATGTGGTCCTCGTTAGGTCCGGTGGTCCCCTGTGTGGTCCAAAATAGACCACATGAGTTCCACAAAGGACCACAAGGGGTTCAGAGTATCACAGTGCTTTAGCCTGTATTCTTGGTGGGTCTCGGAAGCGGGATTGCGTGACACCGTGGTTTTCATTGCACCAGTTTGGTCTAGGGTTGGACTTTCTCACCGGAAGACCTCGACGTGTTTGGAATATCAGTGCATCCCCGCTGGGTGAGAGGTGTTAGCCCACCCAGGACAGAGTTGGACTTTCTCACCGGAAAACCTCGACGTGTTATGAGATACCCGTGTATCACCGCCGGGTGAGAGGTGGTTGCCCATCCAGTCCAGGGTTGGACTTTCTCACCGGAAAACCTCAGCGTGATTAGGATACGCAGACATCCCCGCCGGGTGAGAGGTGGTTGCCTATCTAGACTTCCCTGGTCCAGTGTCTCCGACTTCAGCATTTTGCGGTCGTGGCCGCTACCCTTCCTAGTTGTGACCAGGATGGAGCTTTTGTCCAGGAGGACGAATCCTCGCCACTAGTGACTTCTACCCCTGGGTTGAGCCGGTTTAGGCATTTCCCAGTATGGGCATGTTTGGGACGGGACCGACCTCTAGGGCAGAGGTACTGTGACATTCATAGCCTTCAAGATTCACCCCTGGTATGAGCCGGTTTAGGCAAAATTCACCAGTATGGGTGTTTATCAGGCGTTACCGACCTCTAGAGCGGAGGTGGCATGACATGTCTAGCCATCGAGTTCCACCCCTGGTGTGTGCCGGTTTAGGCATATTTCACCAGTGTAGGTGTATTTCGGACGTAGGCGGCCTCTAGAGCAGAGGTGCCGTGGTATAGCTCTCGTAGCGCTACTACTGGACATACCAGGTTAAACTTCACTTTCCACCACCTTTTCCCATCGGCGCCGCACAGCAACCTTTATTTCCGCATTTACTTCCTTAACCGGGAGGAGCTTCACTCCACGCGCGGCATTTGAAAAGTCAAGCCAGCAGTGACTTAACCTCTGGGACAAACCGGTTCATGCATTTCACACGATATGACTGCACTCAGGACGTGGCCGACCTCCAGACCAGAGGTGCCGTGATTTGACTGTTTGCTTCGCTTTATTCTTTCAACCACCTTTTCCGCAGTGATGCTGCGCGGCAACCTCATTTGCAAATTTCTTCATTGGCCGGGAAGAGCACCGCTCCACGCACGGCAGCTGAAGATCTCGCCAACAGCGGCAGATGAGCTACCAAACGTGACACTCATCTACCCTAAGTAACTGGTTTTCAGGCGCCAGATATTCGCCCTCGCCCCTTCTCCTGTCAGTTTAAACAGTTCTGCCACGGGAAGGCCAGGAGCTGGACTTGACTGCCAGAGGCTGTTTGTGGCACGTTTGCAGTCCTTAGAACCAGAAGGGTTGTGAATGTAGAGCCGTGACACAGGGGGCAATTGAACTTTGCGTTCAAGATCTCATCCAGCATCACTGTGGGTATTCTGATACAGTAATATATACAGATGGCCTAACATCTTAGAACAGCAGAAATGGATGGGCTTTTGTTGTCTACCCCAATGGAAGAGTAGTGGAACAGTGTTTGGAAGCCTTTGAAGTTACCAAATCATCATGCGAATGGAAACTAGGGCTGTGTCAGCAGCAATGGAATGGATAGTTGCCAATAATGTAGTTGATGGCATCATTGTGATGGATTCACAGAGTATGCTTTGTAAGACTGAAAAAAAAAATTGGTTTGAAAAAAATTGGGTTCATCTGTTAAGCCAGTCACCTGTGATGAGTCTAACGTGGCTTTAACGTCCAGGGCAATGAAGTGGCAGATAGACTTGGTGGATAGGTTAAAATAAATGTAAAGCTGAGAATGGATAAGATCAACATTGCTAAAGCTGTATTGGAAAGACTGTGGGAAACTGAAGAGCAGGAATGGAAGAAAAATGTAATTTTAAAGCAATTGCTGGAGCTAGGACAAAATAAGGATGCTGGTAGGAAATCTGAACTGTGTGGCAGAAAACACATTGTAAAGAACCAACACTTGATGGGAACTACTAGCAAACATTTTCTTGGATGGATGCTGCGGCATGTGGTGGAGCACATATGGGGCTGTCCTGAATGCAGTGACGATAGAGTTTGATTCTGCACCTTTGAGCCTTTGAACTTTGAAGGAGTGTACTGGAGAAGTCCTATTTTGAACAGACTGATTGCATACTTCAGAGGTTGATGCTACCACATATCCACTACTGTTAACTTTACAAGCATTAGTTTACACTTAAAATATGATGGCAAAGAATTTGCACTTTTAAGAATTGTCACACTTGAAGTTCATATTTGAGTCAGTTCAGGGTTTTTGTATTTTTCTCAAAATAACAATGGAAAAAAAAATAACCAAAACTCTTAGCAGTTTTTGGCAAAAGCTATGCCAGCTATTAGTCAGTGAGGGAGCAAAGATGACTGTTAGTATGACAGTGCAATTATCATGCCCAGCAAGCCAGGAATGATCAAGACCCTGTACCATCTCTCTGTGCTCTCAGATTCAGGCTCAGCTTAGCTAACAGGGCAAAGTTCACTGTTATCCCCATGATGGTGAAACCTCCCTAGAAATTTTCTCTTTTTTTTATGTCAGGCTGACCACCGTCACTTCTTTTTTTTAATATTTGCCCTACTATATCTTTGTATCTTACTACAATATTCAAGAGTGAAATAAGAAAATTATGATGCAAAAAGATGAATATATATATATGTGTGTGTGTGTGTGTGTGTGTGTATATATATATATATATATATATATATTATGGAGTCATACTTAGGAATCTGAAAAAGCTTCTTTACAAAAAAATGTGATCTATAATAATCTACCTAAGAGACAAAAAGCTGATTGAAAGAAGAAAGTGAACATTATGAAATGTTGCAAATCATATTTTCTTCAAATGAACAGAGAACTGTCAAAAAATAAAATGATGCAATCAAAAGTTGAATAATGGTCCCTAGCACAGAAATAGATCTTCATGTGCTTTTTATCCATTGTAACATACAGAACTTGTACAAAAAATGTTTAACCTTTTCGCTGCTACATTCACCTCCCACGCAGAGAACCACTACAATACATACTCCTGCTTGTGGACTTTCTGCCCCCTGTGCTGAATACTTGTTTTTGTCATCTGAAAATCTAAGACTCATCTCAACTCTTTGTGATTATTTTTTCCCCATTCAAGTCACATATTACTATTTATCTTCTTGATGATTAAACTTCTTCAGTGAAGATTTTTACATGAAATTAAAAAAAAACAAAACAAAACAAAGCTTTGGTAGTGCATTTGTACGAACTCCTTGATGTGTCCACTTGCTGAAACTAGGCCACCTAAACTAAAAATAGCTACTGTGGTTTCCCCCCGTTGAAAGACTATATTGGTTTGTAGCAGCAATTAGGAAAATACAAATGTGTTAACACGTCAGCATAAAGGGTGCAGATATCTTGGAACATGTTAAGACGTCCTTGACAGAGATGCAGCAGGACATCTAAACATGTCCATATCAGTAAAAGTGTTAAATTGTAGATTTACAAACTTATTACACATTATGCACAACTATTACACAGCCTTTGCTGTTGTTTCTACAATGCTCTCCAGTGCCCATGCTTTTACTTGTATATTCATAATTTCTTGCATAATTCACTTCCTGATGCTGCCATAAATCCACCTGGTCTGCTTCAGCAGCAATTACTGTTATCTTAGTTCTTATTACAGATTTTGACTGCCTGACATGTGTGCACTGCTCTTTGTTGTATGGTTTAACATGGAACTTTAATCTTAACCAATACTAAGTTCACCTTTGTTGCCAAATGTGATATAATGTCTGATCATTTTGTAATGTTTTTGATGACATAATTATTATCTTCTGTTCCTGGCAGATCTGTCATGAAATTTCATTCTTTTACTCCATCTATGCAAATACTGAGGTTAAGTTCATAAAATGAAATCGTGATGTGCTGGGCGCAAGAAGCAAAAGAAATAATTAAAGCTCCATCCCTTGGAAACAACTGTGTTAAGAACACACTTATCTTAACATAGTCTTTGTGAGACAGGGAACATAGATCTGTTCTGCTTAAAAACTCTGACCTACTTCTGTAGCCAAGAAACCTGTAGCAATCTACACTAATTGTAATTGTTATTTTTGTAAAATGTTATGTCAGGTTGGTGGATGGATGGGGACATGGAGATCGCTGGCAGGGATGAGGAAAATCTGGTGTGAAACCAATGAATTCAGGACGTAACAAGCCTATGGGTCTTTACAATAATGGCTATCAGAATGATGTAAACAAAACAGAGCCAGCAGACTATAGGTGGCGAGAATAGATGTTGTTGAAGCACTCATCGGATTCCTCATCCCAAAGTTGGAGTGTCTCTGGAACTGTCTCAAAGCCATCTGGCCAGCCAGCGTTGCATGCTGGATCTGATGTGGAGAAGGGACTTAAGTACAGCCACCAGAGGCTGGAAAACAAAGTTGTGGCCAGGCCAGCCTACCCCTCTTTCTTCATGGCAGTATGAGCAAGACCACAGTCTGCCCTAGCAAGGAAAGGTGCTGAAGTCAGAGGTACCCAGTCAAAAGGCTCATTGCAAAAATCAGGGTACAATGCATCATTGCCAGTGTGCATAAGAAGATGAAGAAGAAGAATTAAAGCTACAGTTTAATCACGATTTAATTCAAACTGTCTCTAACACAGCATGAGTGCATCTCATTCTAATTACCTTTGAAAGTTATTTCTAACACAGCATGAGTGTGTCTCATTCTAATTACCTTTGAAAGTTATTTCTAACACAGCATGAGTGTGTCTCATTCTAATTACCTTTGAAAGTTATTTCTAACAAAGCATGAGTGTGTCTCATTCTAATTACCTTTGAAAGTTATTTCTAGCACAGCATGAGTGTGTCTCATTCTAATTACCTTTGAAAGTTATTTCTAACACAGCATGAGTGTGTCTCATTCTAATTACCTTTGAAAGTTATTTCTAACAAAGCATGAGTGTGTCTCATTCTAATTACCTTTGAAAGTTATTTCTAACACAGCATGAGTGTGTCTCATTCTAATTACCTTTGAAAGTTATTTCCAACAAAGCATGAGTGTGTCTCATTCTAATTGACTTTGAAAGTTATTTCCAACAAAGCATGAGTGTGTCTCATTCTAATTACCTTTGAAAGTTATTTCTAACAAAGCATGAGTGTGTCTCATTCTAATTGCCTTTGAAAGTTATTTCTAACAAAGCATGAGTGTGTCTCATTCTAATTATCTGTGAAAGTTATTTATAATTTGACTTTCTAAAAAATGTCTAACTTTACAGTTTTATGAAAAGCTTAACTCTGATAGTAAATAGAAGATTACCTTAGTTCTGTATCAATGAGTTCTTGATATATATTAATAATTAATTATACAAAAAGTTTGAGGATAAAGATGCTGTCTGATTAGGCCATCAGTGACCCATAGCTGATATGCTAGAGTCAGGGTCATCGGGACCCTGTCCCACTTCTCCATTGGTACTCCTAGTAATAGGCCTAGCCTGGCTAATGGGGCAAAGATTGCCATAGTCCCCATGGTGGTGGAGTCTGCTAAAGAAGTTTTGCACACCCCTTTCTTCTTAGCTGCACTATGGCACTGAAAAAATAGCTGCCATAACCCATTTCCAAGCTGATACGATGCTGTTCCTTGACACTTTCAGAGCATTGGCTGCTAAGAACATCAGCTCACAGCTGCAGGGAGGTAGCAGATAAGACAAGACTAAACTATAAAAAAGATTAACATTTCAGATATTAAAAAAAAGATAAGTGTGATGATTCATTCATGTGACATGTCCTTTCCAAAATATCCCCTCTCACAGCCTCCCTGAATGCATATGGTCTTGCGCAAACTGACCGGTGTCTTGCAGTGACATGTTCAGTCTTTCTGTGATGTCCTGAATCCATTTGCATTTCTCTTGTGCTGAGCATTATGCCTTCTACTATCAACCTCTCTAAACTATTGTCTCTTGATTTAGCTGAAAATTGCTAGAGGTGGAGATTTTGAATATCTTGGATCACTACTAACTAATAATGGAGATACAATGAAGGAAATTAAAATGAGGACATCTATCGCTCTTCAGAAATTAAAACAACTAAAGAAACTGTGAAGAGGAACAGACAGAACTACAAAAATAAGATTTTTAAGGGGATACATCTTTCGCATCGCAACATATGCCTGTGAGACCTGGACATTTAACAAAACAGCTGAGAATCACATAAATGCCTTTGAATGTAAATGCTACAGAAGAGTTCTCCAAATATCATGGGAACAAAAAAAGAAAAAATATATCCATACCACAAGAACTTAATAATGAAGAAGGTTGGCTAGTAAATAGGATTAAACAGAGGAAACTTCTTAAATATTCTGGACACATTAAATATCGTGAGAGTTTAGAGAAGACTATTTTGGAAGGATACATAATAGGAAACAGAAAGAGAGAAAGACCAAGGCGAAGATGGCTGCAAGACATCGTTGATAACCTGCAAATGGATGTATCGGCAGCAAGGAATCTCACTGTTAGGGAGGCAAAGGGACATGTAAATGACTGAATGATATGGCTGAAGTATCTCGGCTTTCTAATTTTTATGGTGTTAACAAGCCAGTTTTCTGAGATCCCTAATCCCATCAATACCTCTTTATTTGATTTTCATTCTATCTGTGATATTCTAAGTGCCCTTCTGTAACATTTCATTTCAAACACTGTTGTCCTCTTTTCTAGTGATTTGTTAAGCATCCCTGTTTCACATCTGTGTGTTACCACTGGGAATATGTAAGCTGTTAGTAAACATAACTTTGTTTTCTTGTTTAAACCTTGCCACGTACTCTTCTTTTCTGCTAGTTTCTGTGATGCAACTGCATTTCTTCTTTTATTTTCCACTGCACAGTCACTGATGGTGGTGATGATTGAACCTAGATATTCAAATTTATTTACTTTTTCAAGCTCTTGATGGTCCAGTGTAATTTTAGGTTTGCTTCTCATTTTGTCAATTATCATTAGTTTGGTTTTGTTGATGTTTAAAAATAGGTTCTGTGCTTTGCTATGTCCTTTGGTTGAGAAAACCAACTCTTACAGTCCTTCTGGGCAGTATCTTCGGCATATATAATTTCTGCAATCTGGTGGCCCCCAATGTTGAAAGAATCAAATTTAGTTGTTTCCTATTCCTCTCTTATGTTCCTCATGATGTTTTCAGCATAGATGTTAAACAGGTATGGAGAAAGGATACATCCCTATCTTACTCCCTTTTGCATGTCAAACTAACCCAATGTTTCACTATCTACCCTTCCTGCTGCTTGCTGGTCTTGGTACAGTTTGGTGATGAGGTGTACTAGATGACTGGGAAAGCCCATGTTGTTCATAATAGATCATAACTGTTGATGTTGTACACAGACAAAAGCTTTGGCGTAGTCTACAAAACAGGTATATAGATCCATATTAAACTCTCTAAACTTTTCTGTGATGTTCCTCTGGTGTCTTTGCCTGGTCTGAAACCTGCCTGTACTTCATGTATTTCTTGTTCTGTTTTTCCCTCCTTCCTTTTCAATATGATTAGTAGCAATATTTTGCTTGCATGACTTAGAAGTGTGATAGTTCGTACACATTTTTAGATCACCCTTCTTGGGCAGAGGTATGTAAACTGAGTGTTTCCAGTCCTTGTGCCAACTTCCACTTTTCCAGATCTTACAGCACAGAGCATGATAAAACTGTGATGATTACTACAGTAAAACTAGTACTGTTGGAAAGGAAGTACATATTAGTATTTGGTTCATTTTATGCAAGAAAAAGTGAAGGCAGAAAATTTTCTGTTACCAACTCACCCTTCCAGTTCCTAACACTGTTTAATCTAAATAAACTGAACAATATGCCTGTCTAACTCTACTCTAGCTAAAGCAAAATAAAAATAAATTCAATTTTTACTACAGTTCCAGTACATGAAGAAGACCTAAAGAAGGAAGAAGAACTCAAGCAGGAATTACATGCATTCTGGAGAGACCTACTCCCACTTTTGCAACGCCTACCGGACACGTCTACTCTTCATGATATTGCAAAATTAGAATATGAAGTTAAGTCTCTGGTAGTACCCACAGACCCACTGGATGCTGAACAAAAGGTCAGTATTGATAACACATTGTTGTAGAAATTGCTAGTAGTGCTTTGGTTGTTTGTAATACTTAACCCAAAAGGTTTCTTCTTCCAGGAGACTTTTTTTTAAATAAATTGCTCATTAATTCAGAATGTCTATTTTAAAAAAGGTCTTGATTTTTTAACAGTCTATGAATTAAAGGTTTAGTAATGTGAAATGCTTGACAATGCAAATTAAATATGAATATGTATTTTGAATATAAAACATTCAGAATTTTTTTCTTGTTATTTTTATACACAGTACTGTTTTTTTTGCATTTTTTTAAAATAAGGCTTTCTACATGAATTTTCCATACTCTAATTCTTTTTGTATATGTGTTTTTAATCATTTTTTCATGTAAATTTTGTGTGGTATGATTTCATACCAAAGCCATAAAGCAAAGTACTTCAATGACATAATTTGGTCTAATTTTTAAGCTCTTTGGCTTTCTAGGTGCAGTACAGTACAGCCATATTTGACGACATTGCCATGTTGCTTTATAGCATTCGAGATGCAAAAAGACTTTACCTGACTTACCTGACAAATTTAAAACTGACTCATATACCGCTGTTCACTGAAAAGGAGGCCATTGGTGAGTCCTGAATTTTGGTGCGGTTGCTGGTAGTAGGTTATGTTTACTCTTTAGAAAAATGGAGTCCTTAATCTGTTTCCTAGACAGCTGTGCTACAAAAACTGTTTCCTAACTCTTCATAAGCTGAGAAATAAAAAACAGTCACTACAAAAAACTGGTTCCTAACTCTTCATAAGCTGAGAAATAAAAAAACAGTCACTACAAAAAACTGGTTCCTAACTCTTCATAACCTGAGAAATAAAAAAACAGTCACTACAAAAAACTGGTTCCTAACTCTTCATAAGCTGAGAAATAAAAAAACAGTCACTACAAAAAACTGGTTCCTAACTCTTCATAAGCTGAGAAATAAAAAACAGTCACTACAATGTACCCACTTCAACCTAGAATGTGCCAACCAATCAAGGAAAATTTTTATACTAAAACCATATGCCTAGAATACATCTCAAGTATGAAACAGGCTAAATTTTTTCCTAGCACCTTCTTCTTATCATCTTGGAATAATAATAGCAATAGTTATAAAGAAACTGCAAAATTATTTAGATTAATTTTAAATTAGCAATGGCATACTTTAACTGACAAGGCAGCAATCTGCTGAAACAACATTTTATCATAAATCACAATGTTCACAATGTTGTCCCTTAGGTTACATTTCGCCTTATACTATATCAGTATTTCATTTCATTTTCTCATAACTGTGTGACATGTAAACTTGAACAAACATTTCTTGAAAGAAAAGCCTTTCTTTTGTATATCACAATGTTTTGCTTAAAGGGTATTGTGAAGTTCTGTTTCTTTAGTCCATTCTGGTATCCTAATGGTGTGGTTTTAGTCCACAAGGTGACTGTTTTCAAAATTACAGCATGAATGAAAAGTTAAGAATTCTACATCACATTTTCAGAAAATATCAGTCAGTGTCCTTTGCATCCTAAGTAATAGCTGTTACACCAATGATGTGGAAAAAACAAAGGAATTGCAGCATTGCTTTTCATGTCCTTCAAATTTTAATTAGTAAATATGGTGGACATATGATGCTTAGGCTCATATAGCATAATTGTTTTCTTTAAGATTTCATTATAAGTATATTGTATAATTTGAAGCTTTCTCTGCATCTTTCATTCAATTTTCTATTTTTTAAACACTCTCTGCTATTCTTATTTCATCATTTTTATTTGCGCTATAGCGGGAAATAGCAACATGTTAGGATTAGTGTAGAAAAAAAAGCACTATGGATATGGGAAAATGAAAGATTGTGAGATAATGACTAGAATTGTTTTATCTCAATGAAGCTGTGAGCAGGATGTTCTCTGTAGTCAGTACAGTGAAAGTGTTGAGGCAAGAGCATCATGTTGAATGGGGAGTAGGTTACAGCTGCTATTTTTGCAGAGTACATCTAAAAATCAAGGAAGTGAAATGCTTTTTTTTTGGCAGACTCTACCATCATTAGGACCATTGTAATCCTTACCCCATTAGCCAGGCTGCTCCCATTATTGGGGTCACCAATGGAGAGGTGGAACAGGGTCTTGATTGACTGTGGTTTGCTACATCAGAGAGTATCTTCATCCTCAGTGACTGAGAGCAGATTGAAATCACTATTCCTTAGGGGAGCTTCTTCTTCTTCATACACAAATTGGCGATGATGCATGGTGCCCTGATTTTTGCAATGTGCCTTTTGGCTGGGTACCTCTGACTTCAGCACCTTTCCTTGCTAGGGCAGGCTGTGGTCTTGCTCATACTGCCATGAAGAAAGAGGGGTAGGCTGACCTGGCCACAACTTTGTTTTCCAGCCTCTGGTGGCTGTACTTAAGCCCCTTCTCCACGTCAGATCCAGCATGCAACACTGGCTGGCATGGCTTTGAGACAGTTCCACGGAGATATTCCAACTGTGGGATGAGGAATCTGACGAGTACCTCAACGATATACATTCTTCACCACCTATAGTCTGCTGGCTCTGTTTTGTTTACATCATTCTGATAGCCATTGTAAAGACCCATAGGCTTGTCACATCCTGGATTCATTGATTTCACATCAGACTTTCCTCATCTCCGCCAGTGATCTCCATGTCCTCATCTATCCACCATCCTGACAGTACAATTAATGTTGATTGCTACAGGTTTCTTGGCTACAGAAGTAGGTCAGAGTTTTTAAGCAAACAGATCTGTGTTCCCTGTCTCACAAAGACTATGTTAAGATAAATGTGTTCTTAACACCGTTGCTCCCAGGAGACCTTGTGGGTGCATTGTGGTTGACAAACAATATGGTCAACCAGCAAAGTATAGGTGTAACAAGCTGCTGTAAAGGAGATACTGAGGAGGAGATCAAGGCACCTATGGATGGTGGTCTGTTCTAACCAACTGATTAATTGTGGCTGACTGTCTGGTCACTGGCCTCTTTGTCTTTGTTTGTCTTTCTAATGTCTATAGTTCTGCTCTCAGCCACTCTGTTAGTGTTTTTCTTTCTCTCATATCTAAAGTATTTTGTATGAAATTTATCTAAGCCAAATCTACAATATTGCTGTCATACTATGATTTGCAATGCACAGTATCTTAGTGTGCTTATCATGTAATATGTACCAGTACTTAGGCTTTTTTTAACCAAAGAAATTATTGATGGAGATTTTAAATGTTGATGTTTTAAAGTTTTCCTTGATTTTTAAAAAAATTATTTTTCGGTATTAGTTTTCTTTCTCAATTATTCTTCCTCAAAGTCTACTGCATTCTAGTCACTTATTGTAGGTTTGTAATTTATATAAATTTATATTACATGTACATAGATACAATAAAATCTTATAAGAAAGTGCCCATCTGAATTCCAGGCTCATGAAGTCAAGCTTCTACAACTTAAGATCTGAAGTACTCTAATGCAGTTAACTCTTTTCTTTTCACAAATTCTACAAAAGTGTTTTTCAATACACTCTAGGTGAGGTCCAGGGTTTAGTTCTAGAGAAGTCGGCAACTCCTGCTATTGATATGAGGTACTACAATGACCTCATGAACACTATTCCTCAAGAGAGTGTGAGTGTGGCCCTTATTGTGCATTGTATGCTGGAGCAGGTTAATACTCTTTTTTATTATTTTTAATGTTATTTTATGTATTACACAAAATGCTAAGCCAAATTTACACCAGCTGTGAAAATATTACATATGGCATGTTTCTTTCTTTCATTGTGTGAGTAAGTAAGTATTAAGCATGGTATTAAGCATGTACTATCTATCACTAATGATCATTTTAAAAATGTCTTATTTGTTAAAAATGTCTTATTTGTTACTCTTATATCTGTATTACATCCTGAAACATTCATCAGACTCCTCAGAAAACTTTACAATATAGTAAATGTTGCTTTCAAATCTAATGATTTGTAGGCAACTCAGAAAGTAAATTTAGAAGGTTTAATCCAAAGATGGTTGGTAGCAAAGCAATTTTCTGTCCAGCTTTTATTATCTATGCAACTCTGTTCAGTTTCCTAACACAGTGACCTCATCATGATCACCATTGTCAAGAAAAGGTTACTGCAGCAAAGTGAGGACACTTTGCTTCCACATATCAGGACAAAGCAAGAAGATGAAAACAACTGTACATCTAGTACAGTATTGTACATTATAGCAAATTATTATGAAATATATATATATATAAACTATAAGCTTCTATATAATGCTGCCTGATCCTAACAGTAAGTGAACATTTGCAAATATAACTGGACACTCATGAGTGGTTTTGAAACATACAAAGGTATGTTCAAAAGTAAAGTACTTTAAAAACCCTTGAAGGACAATGCTTGGGAACAGTTCTACAGAACTAATGGAATCTGAGTGAAATAAACCTAAAAATTTCATTAATATATTATTTTGATGGAGTTACCAGGGGAAAGTAAAAAGGACTGTGACATAAACTGATGATGCAAAAAACCAACACACACACACACACACTTGGAAGCCATCTGTGTGAAAGAAATACATGAAAAGTCAGTAAAACTTTAAAATTCTGGAAAATAAATGGTGAAAGTCAGGAAATTTGGAATGGGCTAACAGACTGATATGAGAGATCAGAGTTTTCTGTCTTACATGTCAGAAGATATAGAGGATGTGGGGAGAAATATAAACTGTTGTATACTCTGAGATAGGTGACATAACAATATCTTATTAATCCAGAATTATCTTATTAACTCAAAATCATGACTACTTCAGAAGTCATTTACAGGCCAGTAGGCACAATTATTTAGTTATTGTATCATCATCATCATCATCATCATCTTTCACTCCCTTGAAAGCATAGGAGGGTCTCCAGTCATCCCTGTTCTTGGAATTATTCTCTGCTTCCTTCCATGTGTATCTTTTGTCTCTGAGCACTGTTATAATTTCTCTTCTCCAAGTAAGTGACAGTCTTCCTCGTTTTCTGTTTCCTCGAGGATTTCATGTCACTGCCTGCCTTGCTATGTTGGTGTCGTGTTTCCTCGGAGTGTTGCCAATCCACCTCTACTTCCTAGACATGGTTTGTAGGTTCATAGGTTCTTGTCCTGCCATTTCCCAGAAGTTATTGTATACTGCAAAATCATTTGTGAATTTTATTTCATATCTTGGAACCTTTACATGAGTTCACATACTGAAAAACTGCATTTAAAAATCCTGTGTAAACCAGTGGCTTTATTGTTTTGTTGTTTACAATTTAGATAGTTGCAACAGAAGAAGGAACTCTTCCTTGCAGTGAGCAGCCATTGCAGACAGCATCGGATGGACACAGCTGTGATCTCTCAGCCTATCTTTCAGATGTAGCAACTAAGCTTGGTTTGTCATTTGAGGAACATGAGGTAAAGCTGATTTGTTTGATATTCATAAAAACATTTGCAGCACTTTAAGGCACTAAAAAAAAATAGTGTTCTTGATCACTGTCTGCACTAAGTAATCATAACTTTTCTGTAGCACAATGAGACCTCTCATAATGCACAAAAAAAATTCACTTGAGTAACTAACAAAATTAATGGAATTGGAAATGTAGCACATAGACTACTGGTCTCCGAAATGTACTTATGCCCAACCCTGTAAGAGCTGATGTTGCATCTTATTATATTATGTCATTGTTGTCTTGTAAATTGAGAGAAACCAGAGCTTGTGAACCAGAGTAATTTAATCCTTGTCTGAGTTACACACTGTACTCTTGTAATCAGAATATTGTGTTACTACAGCTTAGTCACTTGGGTTGGAACTGCCATAATCTTCACAGTGGCAGAAGCTGCATATAACTGCCTTGGGAAGTTAGAAAATCTCTGCAAGTTACTGTATTTTCAAAAGAAAAGAGCTCAGTAATAAACAATTCTATTTTAGACATTTTTAACCTGTTATAGCAGGAAGTATGGCTCTCTGACAAGAACAACAATCTCTATGTTGTTATAAATCTGTTGTTCTGTGGTATTGTTCTGTTTTGATGTAGTAAGTAGTTTAAAATCTTGTAAAATAGATTGATAAATTAAATTTTCTCTTTCAGATGCTTTCAAAAGTTTTGAATCTGCCCTCAGACCCCTTGGAAAAAGTCAGCCCACCTAAACTAATCAATGTTCACGATGCCATCTCTGTGAGAACACAGCATCTAAAACCAAATTATGGATTTGATGCACAAGGTTGTCTGCAGATATTATAGCTATATTCCTTCTTGGAAAATATGTGACATTCCTTAGTTCAATCCCCTTTGAGCATTAAAGGTTTAAAATGAAGCCTCTTTACTGTTTTAAACAACTAGCTAATCTTAATAAATAGTAATTAAGAACAACAGCAACAACAATAATAATAATAATGAGTCAATAAATACCAGGACCAAAGACATTTTTAAAAAATAGCATACCTTAAACATTGGCCATCAACACCCTCAAAGTAATTCCCTTCTGAGTATTGACAACAATCCCAGCAGTGGTGCCACTTTTAGAAGCATTCCTGAAAGTCATTTTCTCCAAGCATATTGAGGACAGCCTGTAACTGCTTGAATTTCTCCACCATCTGAAATTTCACCTCTTCAGCTTCATAAAGTAAGATAAAAAGTCACAAGGTGCAAGATCTGGTGAACAGGGGAGAAAATGGGGCACCAGAGTCATGTTACTGGCCAAAAACTGTCAAGTCTGGAGGGTAACATGAGTTGGTGCATTGTCGTGGTGGAGAAGCCATGTCTTTCACCATTCATCAGGTTGCTTTCTTCTCACATTCTCTCATAGACATCTCAAGATCTCTATGTAGAAAGCAGAATTAACTGTTTGACCAGGAGAAGCAAATTCTTTGTGAAAGTTCCTTTGTTATAAAAAAAAAAAAAAGCAAATCAGCATGGACTTGATGTTGCTCTAGACTTCCCCTAGTTTCTTTGGTCCTTGCACCGCAGACTTTTTCCATTGCTGGATTGAAATTTAGTTTCTGTGTCTTAGGCATAGACTCAGGTTTCATCCAGCCTTAATGACATATGAAAGAAAGTTGAGATCATAGACAGCATGCACTTTGAGGTCAGAGCAAATGCCAAGTCGTTGCTGCTTTTAGTCAGCACTCAAAAGTCTGGACACAAACTTTGTTGTGATACACCACATCATCAAATCCTCCATTAAAATTCTGTGACAGCCTCCATGACTGATTCCCATTAACACACTGACTTTATCAATGATTTTATGATAGTCTTTGTGGATAATGTGATGCACACTCTCAGTCATTTCTGGTATTGAACTGGACCTAAGAGTTCATCATCTTCAGCTAATGTTCAAACCCCCCCCCCCCCCAAATAAACTGGGAAAACCATTCAAATGTCTTAGAATGACCCATAGCCTGTTCCCTAAAAGCCATCTTCAACATTTTATAGTATTCTGTAGCCATTTTCCTAACTTGAAACAGAATTTCATGCAAACACGCTGCTCACAGAAATCCATTGTGTCAGATCAAAAAGAGCAGTTAAAACATATTTTAAAAAATGTATGTTGTGTCACTTCCATTGCACACAAATTGCCCATTTTCAGTACACTGGTCAGTCATACACAGAGGGTCATGATCCTAGAGGCCAGTGTCATAACTACACTCTGTTCAAACATGGGAAATTCAGTTTTGGTATTTATTGACTGCACCTCATTATAATGTGAGTTTAAAACAGAAATTTCATAAGAAAATATTGCTTAAGTGTTATTTTTTATAATGTAAAGTGAACATTTGAAGTGCAGAAGCAGTATCTGAGAAGTAAATTAGTGTAAATCTAAAGTTAATTATTTTAACTCTTTGCAGACCGCGTTACTTCCAAATCGATCCTTAGTTTTTGACAATGCGGACGTTGGAGAAGGGCGCGGACATTTTGGAGAACAGGGGTCCCTGTGTAAAAGTTATTGTACCGACTTAATTCTATGATCATTATGTGTGTATCACACATTAAAAAAGTGGAAATGAATGAAGATTCCATAAATGAAGTTATTTGTCATAAAAAAAACAAAGAAAAGAAAAAACTGGTGTGAAACGATGGATCGATTTTTTGGCGCTAAAAAAACGTTAGGGCTGAGCAATAAAATCTACTTTATACTTACCTTAACTGTGTCATAATCCAATATAGAATACATAGTCATTCAAATTTCAACACAGAAAAATCAGTATTTATGGATGTTTGTGACATCCAATAAATGTAACAGATCTACAGCTACGAGAAACACATATAATAAGCTAGGTCTAGTCGGTTGGTGTGACCATTCTACCACTCAATCTCGAAATGAACTTGAATTTTACCCCCCTGTCTAAACATCCAAAATGGCTTCCTCATCCCTCATGCTTAGAAAACTAGTTTAACTTTGAATTTAGAAGAGTTCTAACTGGTTAAATGAAAAGTAACATCGTGTTTTCAACGAAAGAATCTCCGAAGCCTTATAGGGCTCTCGAGGGTGGGATAGCACATACCGCAAAGATCCACATGGGGCTCGCGTGTGCGGAAACAGTTAAGCATATTCTGATAAATCTTTGATGTGGGTTATTTAAAGAAAACAGAAGCTATGGCCATCACTTAACATTCAGAATTACTGAGAAATGTTGGCTTGTAGGAAACAAATCACATAAGAACATTCTAGTTTTTTATTTTTATATCTAAGCTGTGGAGCAAGAAATGTTGCGCTTTCTTCCATTTGCTAACCTGTGTCAAGTAGAGCACCTAACACTTGATGAATCAAGGCAGCGAGCAGTCCGGCTTCAGGAACTTCTTCATTACTGTTCTTTAGAGGGACTGTCTAAAGCAGGTACATTTTTAAAAAAAAAAAAGAGCTGTTTTGAGGCATTGTTTTTTCACATCATAATCTTTTTTAAATGTGTAAAATCGTTAATTAGAACAAAAGAGTCAGTATGAAAAAAAAATGTCATTGTTTAGAACTAGTGTAATGTTTTTTTCTTTTTTTGTTTGTTAACTTGTTTTTTTTTTCCTTGCAAATGTCAGATTAACACTGGCATTGTTTGTGCACAGATAGTGTAGTCTGTTGCTTTTCTACAATTGGAATCTGAATTTCTGTTTCATTCAGATTTGAGAGCTGTTCATTTCTCCCGAGCATGTGATCCTCACCAGCATGTTTCATAAGTGCATTAAAAACTTATTTATGAGAAATTTATTTATTTATTTGGAACCATGACAAAAAAGGTTTCAATAAGTATATTTCTTTGTGAGGTCCTTGGTATACTTACCACGTTAGTTTGCCTTTCTATTCCTGTTCCACTTGATCAAGTTATTCAGTTATTTTTACACTGGCCTGTCTTTTTCTTTCCATTTAATCTTTCTCAGTGATTTTCACAGGATTAATCCACATTTATTGCTGACTCTGCTAAAATATTTCCTCTCCCTTTGTTTTAAATGGCTGTATTTGGATATGTCTGGCAACTAATATTTTTTTTTCAACTGAAAATGATATTCTTTTCCTATTTTTTTTCAGGATTTTTCTAAATGGTGCATATTTGTTTGCATGTATGGAATTACTCTAGATTATCATTTTTGTATAATATTGTACAATCTCTTTTTCTGACGGGTGAATCAAAAAAGTACAGAAACACTTTCTGTAATCTGGAAGTCAGAAACTTTTTATCATTTAATGTCATTTCCAACTGAAAAGACTGATGAAATAAGGCAGCGAAGTGGGAATCAATAACTGCACAAGAAAATATTTTTTTTTATTAAAAGTGTTCAGAGACCTTAAAAATCTACTGAGACTTACTACAAAAAAAAAATATTTTGCACAAGAATTTAATATGAAGTTGCTAAATAAAGTCATTATAAAAAAATATATTCAGAATATCTTCTTAAAAAAAAAAAAGTTATAAATATCTTATTTGTTAATAATAAAAATTACATCCCAAAAAACATTTTTAACACATTTTTTTTCAGAAATTGATCATGCTTTCAAGCAATTTGTATTTGAGAGTATACACATAACAAAATGTGACCGTAATGGTTTTCCTTTGAAGAGGGAAAAAGAAGGATTCCACCAGCGACCTATTCCTTGGGACGATCCTTATCCATTTTACAAGATTATGCTCCCAACACCAGATAAAAATGCTTTAGAAAGACTGGCAGTGTCCATGATTCCTTCTGACACCCAATCAGGTAAAAGTTGTTTGTGTTGTTCATGTAGCACAAATATTTTGACTTAGTAGTAATTAGATTGAAGACTATACACAGAATTCATCTTCTTCATGTTTCATGCTAGCAGGTGTAAATAACCATTATGTGGTTCTTGCTTCCTTGGGAATGTCTTCAACATCTTTTGACTCTTTATGCAATTTGATGAACTGGTTGTTGTTGTTGTTATTGTGTCCCTTGTTTAGCTTGTGTCCTTTCCTTCCAGTTTGTTAATTGTTACTATATGTAGGAATATATTACACCTGTGACGAAAAAGTGTGACTAAGTGTTTTGTAACAAAAGGCATTCATTGTATGAAATATTTGAACATCATAGTTGCCTCATGAAGTTGGATATATTTTGGCACAGAATATTTGTGTTCCTTATACGTTCACGTAGAGCACTGGTGACTGCTTAAGAACATTCTTGATGACAGGATCAATGGCTTAGCATGAAGTGGAAAACTATCTTAAGGCAGATGTTCAAGAGCAGACCTCTTCAGCTACATAAATAATGACTTTATTATTATGAAGATAATAATTATCTTCATTACTGTAGATAATGAAGCTACAGTATCACACTGACCTAAACTATGTTATTTACCTCATACCCCTATCCACTCATTATAAATATTCAAGATTAGTGTTATGATTTATACTTTTTTAAACCTGCATAATCTATAATAATTTGCAAGACATGAAAATAACTTGCTCTTTTTCCTTCTAATGTCTTGTTTGTTGTATGTTTTTGAAGTTGTTTTTTTTAATCCAAATAAATATTATAATTAATGTTTGACCTCCACTGAAAGTTCAGGGTATAACCTACTGAAATTTTCCTAACATTTCACATGGAGAGATACTACACATATCTTTTTTTTCATATTCTTTTTTCACAACTATTTATTCTCAACAAGATCTTTTGTTCATATCATTAAAATTATAACATGTTTTAAGTGTTATGTTATATCGTTGATTTAATCCACATTAGTTATTTAGTTATTAATTTAATGTGTTGTTCATTTTATTTTGTAAGAATAAAAGGAACAGCATATGAGTACATTAATACATTGATTTCCTTATAGAATAAAAGGAACTGCATGTAATTACAATGTATTAATGTAATCACATGCTGTTCCTTTTACTCTATAAGGAAATCAATGTATTAATGCTATCACATGCTGTTCCTTTTATTCTATAAGAAAATCAATGTATTAATGCAATCACATGCTGTTCCTTTTATTCTATAAGGAAATCAATGTACTAATGCAATCACATGCTGTTCCTTTTATTTTATAAGGAAATCAATGTATTAATGTAATCACATGCTGTTCCTTTTATTTTATTACATAATCAATGTATTAATGTAATCACATCCTGTTCCTTTTATTTTATTACATAATCAATGTATTAATGTAATCACATCATGTTCCTTTTATTTTATTATGTAATCAATGTATTAATGTAATCACATGCTGTTCTTTTTATTTTATAAGGAAATCAATGTATTAATGTAATCACATGCTGTTCCTTTTATTCTATAAAAAGATCAATGTATTGTCCCATGCTGTTCTTTTTATTCTATAAAGAGATCAGTGTGTAATCACATGCTGTTCCTTTTATTGTACAGGGTGTTCCAAAAGTTCAGTTACACATTTTGGAGGCCATTGTAGGAAGACAAAGTTAAATGGAGAAGGTGTGTGCTATTTTGTAGAGAAATTCTCAGTTTTAAACATACCTTACAGGGACTCTATATGATCGCCTAACATGACACCTTGTGACTTTTTCTTGTGGGGGTAATTTAAAAGTAGCATTTTTGTACCCCTACTTCCATGGAATCTGAACATTCTGAAGCAGCAAATCACAGACATCATCGCATCTTTTACTCCAGATATGCTACAGAAAATCAGAGAGGAACTTGATTATTGCATTGATGTCATTAGGATGGGAGCCTCACACTGAGTCCATGTAAGGTATGTCTAAAACTTTGAGAATTGCTCAACAAAGTAACACACATTTTCTCTATATGACTGCATTTGTCTTCTCACACTGGCCCCTAGAAGATATAAACGAACTTTTTGGAACACCCTGCAATGAATCATCATATGCTGTTTATTTTATTCTATAAGAAGATTAATGTTTCATAACATAACGTTCATTTTTAATCTGTAACCAGATTATAAAGATGAAATGTCACAGGATCCATGGCTCAAAGATCTTTCTGCGCCTTCACTTACTAAACTGAAATATAAAAAATATGGTGGACCTCCACGGAGTGAGATTTACATACAGTGTGCTGAAAAAATTAAATAATGCCTCCTACATTTTTTTTTCCTTTCAGAAATACATGTAACAGTACATAATGACATGCATTGAAATTTCTAGGATTTTTCTCATCACTGGTACAAATTTTAGTGACAGTTTCACAAAACTAAATAACCGCTGCTAGAAGTTAGTGAACTATCAAAGAAATTATGCAAAGAAGTAGTTGTGTAAAAAGTGAAAAAGAAAAGTTTCTGAAAGATGTTTGTTTAGCTATAAAAATAATAGCTCCACCAATTTTCTAGTTCAGGGGAAAAAAAAAAGTAATAATAAAAGGCATTTCCTTTCAGCATACTCTCAAACTATACCTGTTTGGATTTTTACTTGAAGTGCTGTTATGTGTTACCATACTTCTGTTGGCTGGTGTTCATCATTGTTTCATGATGGTCAATCTCAAGCTAAGTTCACTTTCTCAGAATCTTTACCTGCAGTCTCATAATCATGACACCTAAAATCAGTTTGCTAAATTTTTTTTTTTTTTTTTTTAAAATACTGGTTCATTTAAATTTAACAGTGAAAGGTTTTGAGAAGCTAATGTCACACTGTTAGTCATCATCATAAATGAAATTAAAATTTGAACCACATAACACACATCATTCTTTACTTAATCTTTCATGTTCTGTCTTTAAAAAAAAAAATTTTTTTTAACTCTGTTATTGAAAAAAAATAATATTTCATTGCCACATATAATTTTACATAACTGAAATTTATCTTCTTCCCATTTTTGAAAAATATTATGAACAGTGCCTAATTTATATTGAATTCAATATAATCCAACCCGTTATACAGTATTATCATGGGTGGAATGAGTAAAGTCTTTTAAATTGAATTGTTTTGTTTGTACTCTGCATGAATGTTTTTTTAAAGATTAAATTTGAGGAAGTTAGCATTTTTAAAATTATGTTGTTTTTCTTGTTTGACTGCTGCAGATCATATTGCTGAAAAAAAGTGGAAATATTTAATATAATAATTAGTATACAATCAATACATAGAAATAGTAATATCTTTCATGATTATTTGCACTGAGGCAGCATGAATGTGTCATATAATTGTTTCATTATCCTTCTGCAACATTGTTCATGACTACTTACACAAGTTTTTATGATACCATGCTTGTGTTATGTACCATTTTTGAGTAATAGCAGTAAAATTCAAATGAAATTAATAACATTACAAATTAACTATATGATATTATGCTTCCTCTAAGTAAAAGAGATAATGAGTGCTGTAAAACTGGTTTGAGTAATCAAGGTAGATAGAGGTGTGTGGCTAAGTTGTAGAAAGCAACAGGGGGAATGAGGACAATGATAAGAAGTGAGAAAAAACACAAACAAAGCAACAGAGGGAATGAGGACAATGAGAAAAAAGTGAGAAAAAACACAAACAAAGCAACAGAGGGAATGAAGACAATGAGAAAAAAGTGAGAAAAAACACAAACAAAGCAACAGAGTGATCGAGGACAATGAGAAAAAAGTGAGAAAAAACACAAACAAAGCAACAGAGGGAACGAGGACAATGAGAAAAAAGTGAGAAAAAACACAAATTGTGCTTTTCCTCACTGTCCTTATTCCCTCTGTCACTTTGTAAAACTGAACCATACACCTCTATCTTCCTTTAATTAAGAAGTTGAAATATATAATAATGACTGAAAGAAAAGACACATCAGAGACATTAATGATTTGTTCATTATTTCAGTTCATTTACTAAAGTATTTTGGTAGTAGCTGACCTGGCCACTGATAATGCCTCAGTCTCCTTTGATGATAATGGACTGTATGTGGCCTCACATCTCCTTTGATGATAATGGTCTGTATGTGGCCTCACATCTCCTTTGATGATAATGGTCTGTATGTGGCCTCACATCTCCTTCAATGATAATGGTCTGTATGTGGCCTCACATCTCCTTTGATGATAATGGTCTGTATGTGGCCTCATATCTCCGTTGATGATAATGGTCTGTATGTGGCCTCACATCTCCTTTGATGATAATGGTCTGTATGTGGCCTCACATCTCCTTTGATGATAATGGACTGTTTATGGGAGTATAATCCTCAAAACTACTGTTATGCTGCCTTCCAAAATCGTCCCATGAAATACTACAGTGCGTTCGGAAAATAACTATGCACTAACCCAGTATCGATTCCGGTATCGTAGTGATATCTTAATGACTGCAGCAGGTAGATGTGGCTAGATACCACAGACATTAAGATATCACTACAATACCAGAATTGATACTGGGTTAGTGCAGTTACTTATGGAATACCCTGTATATCTTTATGTGACTATCACACAAAAGTAGTTGTCTTTACAAAATCAGTGATATTGTACACAAGTGGTTGTCTTTACAAAAGCGGTAATATCATACACATGAAGTTGTCTACGAAAGCAGTAATGTTCTCACCCATCTTCTACTTCTGAGCAGTACAGAACTAAACTGGGCTTCGCATCACCTGCACTTATATTTTTTTTACACTGACTGATAGAGATATAATTCATGAAGCCTTAACTTGTTCATTGTGTGAATTCTGGTTTATCAACTATTTATGGCTCTTGTGGAGATTAATACACTGACTATATTTTGCTCTTGTAGAAACTAGTATACTGACCATACTTTGCTTTTTGTGGAGACTAGTATATTGCCTCTATTTTACTCTTATGGAGACTAATGTATAGATTATATATTGCTTTTGTGTTTACTAGTGTACTAACTCAAGCTCTTGTAATGACTAGTGAACTAGCAGGGTCTTGTGCTTACTGTGACTAGTGTACTAATGGGTATTGCTTTTGCAGAGACTAGCATACTAGCTGTTTGTAGTTCTTTTGGCATTTGGAGTAATAGCTTGATCTTGATCTGGAGAAGGCTAATGTACTAGCCATATGTTACTTTCTTTGGAGATCAGTGTGCTATTTATATTTTCCTTTCTGTGAAGACAGATATATATATATATATATATATATATATATATATATATATCTTATATTATATTATTATTATATTGTAGTGTAGTAACTATATCTTGATTTGAAGGAGACTAGTACTAGCTATAGCTTACTTTTGTGGAGAGTAGTGTCCTAGTTTAAAAGAAGCATGAGATGGCCCAATGAGTTATGTAGACATACTGCAGAGAAAATGCTGGTAAACAAAGGATTGACATGGGACTTGGTCAAGAAGGTAACGAAGGTTTGGAAAAAGTGAAATCTTTTGCTACCAGCAGCCCAATTGAAGATCAAGAGAGAGACTGTATTATCTATATCTTACTTTTTTGGAGACCAGTGTGTCAGTGGAGACCAGTGTGTCAACTATACCTTGCTCAGGTGGAGGCTAGTGCACTAAGTGGGCCATGAAAAACCAGGCCATTTCGCATATTCCATGGAAGCAGTGTCATTTGCCAGATAAGAGTGCTTGCAACACACTATATATACAACCTATGGTGGATTCCCCAGGCTGGTTTTTTTGTAGCCCACCTTGTATATCTTGCTATAATTTTCTTTTTTGTCTGTGAGCTGCCTGATCACATCTCAGATTTATAATTGAAATAAAATGATATTCTGATGATATTGATCATGGTGCATCATTTCTTTCAGTTTCTGATGTTATATTGGAGGTGGATGTCACACTGGGAACAGGTACAAGGCTACACTGAAGCTTTATTGTGTTAATACTCTCATGTTCCAGTATGAATTTATCATGAATAATAAGTATTCTTGAGTTATATATGAAACAACCTGGTATTCAAACACTCAAGCAGAAATTTTACAATAAATCTTTGTCTTCAAAACTGAGAGAATGTTAAAGAAGGAAAAGTAGAAATTTAGCACTTAACTCTTTCCGTGCCAGAGGAAGAAACTTGGACGATCACTTGGTACCGGAGTAAAAGTGTGGGTCTTAATATGTTAGGGGGTATAGTTGTAAAATTGAATGAAACACAGCATTTCCATTTACTTCCATGTACTTATTATGTTTCACAATATAACTAAATGCATGAAGATTTCATAAATGCAGAGTTTTTTAGGAAAAAATAAGTAATGTCATGTTATTAGATAATGACTGTGTCCAACTCACCATCAGAAAGGCCTATAGGTACAAAACATACCATCTGAGATGCATAGATCTACCTACTGACGTCGTATTGTGACTCAGTTGCATTACTGGTAGAATAATTTCTGAAATAACCTTCTAACTACTTCTCCAGTTGTCTAAAATGTCTAGATCTACTTAAGATACATTCAAGAACAGTGGTCTGGTCACAGGCCATATCCATACCCCTATCTACATCACCGAAAATTGAAATTTCTCCATCAACAACTTCGTTTTTCTCACTCAACATTGCTCATAACTAACCACTCTTCGCCATTTTGAAAAGTGTCACCAGACACGCACACGAATATATACAATCTAAACATTACACTGGTTTTTTTAATGAAGCAAACCAAATGTCAAATCTTTGATGACTGGCATCCACGTGAGAAACTGGAAGAGTCACATATCTGATGACAGGCAGGGAAAGAGTTAATAGAACAGATTATGTAAAAAATAACTCATCTGATATACACCCTGAGCAAAGTTTATTCAATTATCTTTTCATGTTTAGTTTACCATTTTCTTCAGAGTTGTTTTCATTTTGAACTTGGCATTGCTGTATTCAGTATTCTCTGAACAAGCATCACTTTCCAGACTGTTCTCACAAGAGATCAGATTGACAACATTAGAGGAGGAAACACCATCAGATCCTAAAAGTTAGTGCTAGATGAGGAGACATCATCAGATCCAGCAAATTAGTGTTAGAGGAGAGACATTGTCTTATCTAACAAAGAAATGCTAGAGAGGAGACATCAACAGATCCAGCAAGCCACAAGTGGTTAATGCTATGTTCAGCCTCTGATCTCTGCTTGGCATTAAAAGGTTGTTGTAATACCGAACCCTGGCTAGTGAGAAAGCTTTCAGCATTTTATCTGTAGTAGTAGAACCTGTTTAAAAGACTGCGTCATAGATTCCATCCAAGGATTAAAGCCACTAGGTAGTTCACAGTCCATCAGATATGTTGTCCATCAACAGTCAGGAGCATCAGATCACAGATATAAAGAAATATTGCAACAATTCAAGCTTCTCCTTCATTATACAAACAAGCTTCTTCATTCATAAATGCAGTGGTGTAATGTTTATTAATAAAATATAAGAGTTATGTTTTTCTTAGCCACTTTAGCCTATTGTATTTGGGCACCATAGTTGTAAGTTTATTTAATGTGTCATATAAGCTTAAGCTTCAAACACTTGAGTTAAATGATCACACTAGGATTTTTTTAAACCAGTATAATTTGTACTTGTCTCGCACCTTGCATGAGGTATTTTCTAAAATACCATTTTTCTCAATACATTTGGTACTTTATACTTTTTTTTTAATGTAAAAGCAAATATACTTTACAAACATCAGTGGAAACAAAATACTCACATGTAATTTTTTTTTTCTTATCTGTGGAAACATTTAATATTTACATAATCCTCACATGCTGAACCAAAAGTCAAAACTGAGTGATTCTCCTTCATGCTAACTGAGCATACTGGCCCAATTATCCTCCAACTGTTTTTGTTGATTATCTTTTAATTGGTTTTTGATAATATAGACCAGTTATGGTAATCGATAACATCCAAAAGTTTTGGTTTTTCTATTTTTTAATTGGTCATTTAACGGTAATTGCCGGTTAACATGATTGCTGGTTGAGTTTCTTCTGAGAACATCTTTCTCCACTTTTTATATTGTTTTTAGATTAATAGTTAATTCATGATTTAGAATTTTTTTTATTCCTTTCATTTATTTGCTCTGTTTTTTTCCATCGACCAAGAATGTTTTTTTGTTTTACATGAAGGATATACATGAGAGCTAACCATGATTATATGCCTATATTACAGAATGTGCAAGATTCTGGAAATACACGTTTATAGCAAAAGTCAGCAAAGATTGAGTTTTACTCTGTAGGAATGTGTGTGTCTAGTTAGAAACTGGCAAGGATTATGTTTTCTTTTTAATAAGAATGTATGTAATCTTGTGAAATTTTGTGAAGTTTAAGCTTTACTTTTTAAGAATTATGTGCATCTGTGGAGGGCGTGTGGATGACCAAGGAAAAACGTGACTTCTCACCTTGCAGTGAAACCTGATGTCTGAAACTCCCTGTAAAGCTAAAGGCATAAGCAGATTGATAAGAAGAAGTGGAGGATTGATCAAAATGAAGTATCATTTTATAAGAATGCATGTATCCTTTGTGAGCTGGGCATAATTAGACCTGGGCATAATTATGTTTTGCTTTATGGGAATGCATGCATCTGATAAGAAATGACAACTTTATGTGAATGGGTACATACAACATTTGCTACAGTATTTTTTTGTAAGTACAATGCTCATCAAGCCCAGAAGCACTTTAAAAAGTAAATAAACAAACAAGAAGAAAAATATAAAACAAGTACATTTTCTTTGCATTGTACAAGTGTATGTTCATTTTTTTTTCTAATATATTGAATCAGATTTTTATTGCTTCATGCACCACCTTTTTTTTCCCATAATCTTTCAGGAGCCTGCAAAATTCCCAAGGAAAGCAATTTAAAACAAGTTTCTCCCAAGGACCTTTCTAAGGAAACTGTAGAGAAGGTATCTATAGAGACAGAAGCAGACCGAGCTTCCATGAGCAGTACAGGAAGCAGAAGGGGAATACTAGTTGCATCCACTCACAGTTTAAGCCGAAATGATAGTCCACTGCGATCTACGTGTGCTTCTGGTATCTTTTACTTCTGTTTTATGTACATTGATTACAAATACAGCTTTTGGTTAAGTATAAAGAATTGTTTTGTTGATAATTATCAAGACTTCGAAATTTGATGTTGTCATAAAAAGGTTACAACCATCCAATAAAGATAACCACATCTACCTTACTGTAAATTACTACAACCCAGTATGTGAATATACTGAACAGAAGAATATAAAAATTATCAGTTTATTTATAAGGCCTGTAAGTCGTGTAAAAATTGTCAAGTCTAAGTTTATAATACACTTCCATAGTAGAATATCATTTGTCAGTGTTTATTTATATATCATTTATTGTTCATGTTCATCTTTGATACTAACACATAATTTTTATAATATTGCTCATATTTAAGTGTTGGTTGTTATAATGTTTAACCATGTGCTACACTTCTTATGCTCAAGCACTCAGTGTTAACAATGATGATGAGTGAGGCATCAGCATCACCTTATAAATCATAACAGTTTATTTAACACCCAGCTCAGCAGACAAAACTAGTAGTGGAGTGATCCAATACCAGCAAGCAAAGGAATGCAATTCAAAGCAGTTACACACTGTTGCAACCCTGAGTGGTGACAATGATTAACAATTTACTAAGAGAGTTAATTCATTCATTCCTGTGTCCCTTGCGGAACTTTGGCTCCTCAACAGCACTCCTGTAGGCCTCTCGGTTGTGAGCAAGATGGCCTACTGCTGATGCATCCATTTGCAGATCATCAATGATGTCTTGCAGCCACTTCGCTTTGGTCTTCCTGAAATTCTGAAGTTTTGTATATGATATTTACTCTTTGACTTTCCCAGTATAAAAATGACCACCTGTCTGACTGGCTTACTGGTCAAATCTCCTAGTTCTAACAAGTCTTTAAAATGAGTTTAAAATCATTGAACTTTAGTACAATCAGATTACCTCCCCTGATCATGGAGTAGCTTGTCCTGGTCATAGCCAGATAGGTTGTGAATATTTGGACCCTGATCAAAAAGGCATCAAGGGCTCCTTGTTTAACATCCTGACTTGTGACATGTGTAAGTCAGAGATACAGGCATGTTTTTTTTTAAACTGCCACACATCTTTCATACCAGTCTGTACATCTATTATATCAGGAATGATGCTGCATGATGAGCCAGATTTCTGTCAGTACTTACATCTGTTCACCATGGATTAGAACTACATTTGATGGAAATTCTATAGCAGCACTATAAATGGAGGTGCTCAGTGCATACTTTTATACTTCTGGTGTGGGTACTTCATCTGATCATGCATGAAGAGTTGGGATCTGAGCCTCAAAATGGAGATCCTTGATATTTTTTTGGCTTCAGGAATGGACACTATCAATTGTAATTTAAAGATTTAATTTACCAGACATGAATCTTATATCTTATATCCTTCCCGTGCCGTTAAACGTCACATAGGGCTCATAAAGTAGTTCGCCAATTTTTCCTGTCTTTGGCGAGTCTTTCAACCTCATCAAAGGATTTTATGCCTGTTAACTTGGCCTCTCTTAATAATGTCCTCTTCAGAGTTTCACGCAGTCTGCCCCTTTTTCTTCAGCCTGTTGTGTTCCACTTGATAGCTTGTTTTGGGATTCTCTGATCATTTCTTCTCATCAAGTGACCAACATATGTCCATCTCCTTTTCCTGATCACCCATGAGACTGGTTGTTGTTCAGTCATCTGTCTTATCTCTGCATTGTTCTTGAATTCATTCCACTTGATGCCGAGTATTTTCCTTAGGCATTTGTTTTCAAAAGAGTCTAATTTCTTTTCTATTTCTTTAGTTGTTTTCCAGCTTTCGCATACATAAATGAGGGTGGATATTACATTTGAATTGAATAGTCTTAACTTGGTTTTTGTGCTTAGAACTTTTGAATTCCATATGTTCTCAAGATTCTTGAAGATTGATGCTGCTTTTGCAATTCTGATCCTAACTTCCTTTCTAGTGTCACCATCTTGGTCTATGTAGCTGCCAAGGTATGCAAATTGATTGACTTCTTCAATATCTGTCTCTTCTATGTGTATTTTTCCATTTTGATTGATGGGAATTTTCATTATTTTTGTTTTGTCCTTGTTAATTTCAAGTCCTATTTTTCTAGCCAGTGAAGACAGGCTATCTGTTTTTTTTTGCATGGAATTCACATTATTACTGATAAGAGTTATGTCATCTGCAAAATCAAGATCCTCTAGTTGGGTCCCATGTACCCAGTCAATACCTGTGTTACCTGTGCAGCATTTTTTCATTATGAAGTCTATTGTAATCCCAAAAAGTAAAGGAGACAGTATACATCCTTGTTTCACACCTGTTTCAATCTGGAACCATTCACTCATCCCTTCTTCTGTCTTGACTGCACAACCATATCCATTGTATAAGTCCTTAATGATGTTGACACTTTTAGATGGTATTCCATATAGACATAAAATTCTCTATAATGAATCTCTGTGTATGCTATCAAATGCCTTTTTAAAATCTATGAAGTTCAGTATTAAAGGTTTCTGCTTTTCAATATGTTCTTCAAGTATTATTCTGAGAGTAAAGATCTGGTCGAGACAGCTTCTCCCTTTTCGAAATCCTGCTTGTTCTTCTCTCATTGCAGTATCCACTATATCTTTGAGTCTATTCAAAATGACCTTGCAAAATACTTTTGACACAACTGATATTAAGGTTACTCCTCTCCAGTCACTAAGGTTGCCCTTTTTTGGTATTTTAACAATGATTCCTTTCTTCCAATTAGAAGGGACCTTTTCTTCTTTCCAAATCTTGTTAAACATTCTCTGTAGTTGTCTCATGTTGTCACTATTGATAGCTTTTAGCATCTCGGCTGTTATTTCATCTTCACCTGCAGCTTTGTTGTTAGCCATTAAATTCACTGCTGTTTCAATTTCATGCAATTTAATTTCATCTAGGTTGACATTTAGTTGTTGGGCTGGCAAGTCAGTTTCAAGGTTTAACAATTCTTTTGGGTGTGGTCGATTGAGTATTTCTTGGAAGTGTTCAGCCCATCTTTGCTTTTGGTCTTTATTTGATGTTAATAGTGTTCCAGTTTTGCTAAGGATTGGTCTTTCTTTAGATGTAATAGTACCTGTTAGCCTCTTTTGTATGTTATATAAAGTTTTGCTGTCTCCTGTTTTGAATATGAATATGAATATTTTATTTGTATTCTTTCCAGTGGATACTTTTCTTTGTTTCTGTAGCAGTAGAAGTGACTTAATATTAGACTTTTTGTGAGAAGTAGAAGTTCCTCAATGACTCTTTGAAATTGATCTTGGAGCCTTTGTGTTCTGCACTGGCAAAAACAACAAAAAAAATTAGCTCTGACACCAAACGGCATTTTATACAGTTCAGACATGCAAAGAAAATATGAATAACCTAGTGCCATGAGTTCAAACAAACATTAAAGACTAAATATTTCAAGCCATTTTTTTAGAGATGCTTCAAGGCCAATTATTTGTGTGTCTCTCTCTCTTGGGTTGGCATTTGCTCATCTTACTGGAGTCAAGAGTCACAACCACTTTCTTATAGTTTTTTTCTCTTTCATATCTAAGGTGTTTTTTTTTTGTACAATTTTCTTTTGAGGCAAAAAAAAACATCCATTGATCATAGCATCATGTTTATGCTTATAACAGGTTGAGCACTTCTTGAAGTCTTACTCCTCTTCACTATGCATTGATATTGACTGAGAATGCACTAGCTCCTGTAGTCTTCACTTCCAAATGTAATAATCACTATGATTTATTACAGTACTGTTGTAATTATTTTTATTCAAAGCAGAACCCTGTCAAATATGCTCACAGTGAAACAGGGTCAATCATTTCTTTACAGTGCACTTTGACGTTCCATCAACACATACAGACTTAGATAATCTTGAAGAAGTTAAAATGATCCAAAATAGCCCAGTAGAAAGTCTCTTAGATCTCACTGACACACAGCAAAGAAACCTGGAAGAGTGGATTTTTGCTGAACAGCTCAAGCCTCATATTTTATTGCAAGTGAGCCATACTTCATTAATTTTTTTGCAATTAAAACTTTGTTCACATTTTTATTTCTTAGACCAATTTTGGTTGTCACATTCTAGTGTCTAAGTTTACTTAGCTAAGTGGTTCTTAAATGTTTTTTTAAAAGGATTATTAAACTCATATAGGGAACTAATGTTCTTTTAAAGCTCATTATTTATGCAATTTAAACTATATTACAGGAGCAAAAATTTCAGAACTTCGCAAACTACTTTATAACACACTTGTTATGTTTTTACCTGGAAAATGTGTGATGTTTATATTTATCTTATTTTTTTTCAAATTTTAATTTAAAAAACTGGAAAGCATATAGAAAAAAAAAAGTTATTTTATTTACTTTTACATATATATATATATATATATATATATATATGTATATATACAAGATTGTTGTGAAAGAATAGAAGAACATCAGAAGTGTGGAAGAGATAGTGAAATGTTTAAAGAAATGAAGACATTGACAAGAAATGTCACACCTAAGCTAAATGTAATTTGTGATGAGATGGGGAATACCTTGACAGAGACAGAGGAAACTGTAGAAAGATGGAAGGAATATTGCAAAGGAATGTATGAAACAACCGACTGTGGAAGCAGAAATCAACAGTGTGAATTATTATTGGAGGAGAAAGAACACGAACTGACAATAGAAGAAGTTTTATGGGCAATAATGAATCTGAAAAATGGTAAATCATTAGGATGTGATGAGTTAACAGCTGAATTTATTAAAGCAGGAGGAAAGGAGTGTGCAACAATCTATCATGCACTATGTAAAAAGATATGGCATTCAGGTATTTGGCCAAATGAATGGAAAAGAACTGTATTCATACTACTGCTAAAAAAGGGTAACCTGAAATTATGCACAAACTACAGAACTGTTGCCCTGATTAGTCATGCCAGTAAAATTCTGTTAAAAATCATAATGGGTAGACTTCGAAAGAAAATAGAAGAAGAAGTCAATATGGTCCAAGCTGGTTTCAGCAAGGAAGAGGATCAAGAGATCATATATTCAATATAAGATTAATAATAGAGAAATGCAGAGAATTTAATGTGAATCTATATTTATCCTTTATAGACTACTCAAAGGCATTTGATTGTGTACAACACCAGAAACTTTGGGAAATAATAGAAAAAATGGGATTTACAACACATTTGATACAACTAACATCACTGCTGTATCTAGACCAACAAGCAGCAGTAAGAATAAATGGTGAAACAACAACTTGGTTTGACATAAAACAAGGGGTCTATCAGGGGTGCATATAGTCACTATATTTTTTAACTTGTATACTGAAAATATGATGAGGAATGTTACAGAAGATGTAGATATTATGATGCCATAAAAATTGGAGATTATGAAATACCAGAGATTAGATATGCTGATGACACAGTGTTACTATCCACAACACAAAAAGGAATGGAAAAACTAATTATGTCAGTCCGTAAGAACAGTGAGGAGCAGAACCTCTATCTTAATGCAAAGAAAACTAAATTGATGACAAGTGACAAAACAAACAAGGCAGCTGAAATATGTATCAGTGATGAAATACTGGAAGAAGTGGAGAGTTTTGAATATCTTGGATCACTATTAACTAATAATAGAGATACAATGAGGGAAATTAAAAGGAGGACATCTATCGCTCTTAAGAAAGTAAAACAAATAAAGAATCTGTGGATAGGAGTAGACAGAACCACAAAAATAAGATTTTTAAGGACATGCATCTTTCCCATCGCAATATATGCCTGTGAGACCTGGACACTTAACAAAACAGCTGAGAAACACATAAATGCCTTTGAATGTAAATGCTACGGAAGAGTTCTCTAAATATTGTGGACACAAAAAAGAACAAATACTACAAGAGCTTAATATTGAAGAAGGCTGGCTAGTAAAGAGGATTAAAGAGAGAAAACTGAAATATTTTGGACACATTAAACATCATGATAATTTAGAGAAGACCGTATTGGAAGGATACATAATGGGAAAAAGAAAGAGAGGAAGACCAAAACAAAGATGGCTGCAAGACATCGTTGACAATCTGCAAATGGATGCAACAGCAGGCCATCTTGCTCACACCCGAGAGGCCTACAGGAGTGCTGTTTGGGTGGCAAAGTTCCACAAGGGACATGCAAATGAATGACATATATATATATATATATATGAGTATGTTTACTAGGGGCGATTGATAAATAAGGTCTCAAACCATATAAAATAACTTACTGACAATATAAAATGATAAAATTGGTGTCAAACTGAATCAAATTCATTTCTCATACACATTGTAAACATTGCATATGAAATCTACCTCATGCTGCATAAGAAATATTAGCTGTTCAAATATGTAGGTATACATGCCAAGCAATAAACATTAAATTTCGCCAACAGCTTCTTCAAAAAGTATTAACTTTCACTAACAGGTTCTGCAGGAAGCTTCATACCAACTTCCCTTCGTTGAAACCTATGCTCACAAGCGAGACCAGTCTGTGATGCTCATTCTGCACAACCCATTCAATAGAGAGCGACAAAATATCCAGAGCTGGCACAGTGAACTGCATTCAAATATGGGGTTCAGGTCATTAGATGATGGTGGTGGTGATGATGAATAATTTAATAATTCTTCTATCCTAATCATATAGATGTAGTTTTAATTAAATATTTTTATCAGATCTTCATGTCAAACGTTTCCATGCAATTGATTAATTACAAGGGAGCCACATTAGCGCAGTGGATTAGTCACTTGCTCACTGACCAGGTGACCTGGTTTTAATTTCCAACCATGGCTCATAAAAACTCCCAGGGTTCACAAAGCCTCAAGAAAAAATGGATACTAGGGGTTAACAGTCTGGGAAGGAAGAGGAATGATGCCTCTAGGTACAGAATTCGTACTGATGCCAACATTATTTGCAGTTTCTGATCAGCTGCTGACTAGGCAGCAGAACACTTATGGTTTGACCGTGTGCAGCAATGCTGGTTCACAGTTCATACCTTTACCTTTACCTTTTGATGAATCACAAGTTTAGTGGTTGTCCCTAAATATCATTCTGTTTTTTTTTTTTAATTTTAATATAAAAATAGCATTTTTAATACATTTTTCTTCTTCAAACTACATTGTTCCTTTACAGCTTCTATCTTGTATTTCTTTTTTTTAATTCTTAACAGTACTTTTGTGATGTTTTTCATTAGATTGGTTGTGCAGTTTCATCTTTTCTTTGGCTGTATCATGAAAACTTATTTCAGCAGATCCAACAGTAAATGTCCTGTGTTATAGAATTACATACTGAACTGTTCATT
Organism: Achatina immaculata; assembly: GCA_009760885.1. Taxonomy (NCBI): domain Eukaryota; kingdom Metazoa; phylum Mollusca; class Gastropoda; order Stylommatophora; family Achatinidae; genus Lissachatina; species Lissachatina immaculata. Next base: position 22,313,705 of record CM019692.1, on the reverse strand, counting down.
TATCTGGTCACTATATTTATCTGTTAAGTGATAAATTTATCAGTGATTTCCTCATTTTCTTTAATAATTTCCTTTACTTTTGGTTTTCGTATAGCTATAGCTTTACCGATTCTTTTCTGATAAGTTTTTTATATCTTTTTTATGACTGTCTTTTGCCATTATGAAATACTTCTTCAACCTTATAAAATTATCTTAAAACTTATCTTTTTTTTCTTTAAAGTGCATTTTAAAAAAAATTACTTCCTGGCTAATCTCTTCATTCACTTCTGGATTATTTTAGTTCTTTTTGATCAGTTCCAAACTTCTGTCATCTGTGTTTTATTTGTATCTCTCATCTCTCTGTTCTTTTATAGAGAGGCTTCAGATAATTATGTGAAATAATTCTTTAAGGATTCCTATTTAATATGCATATGATCAACTTGAAAACCTTAAAATTACAATAGGAATCCTAAGCACCATCCCACCATCACATAAGTTGATGGCATCATTAATAATGATGTAAAGAATGTCTTGCAGGTAGCAGCATGGTGCCAACAAGCCACATGATATCATAGTAGCAGTATAAAAATGGCTGCTCCCCTAGAGACATACATGAAAGTGGAACAGCTTTCTGTCACCACTTTTTTTTAACAGTGAAACTTTTTAATGAAATTCATCAACAAATGAAGGTTCAGTATGCTGATACATATCTATCACTGCTCCTGAGTCAAATTCGAATGACGTGGACTTTCAAGTACAGATGTCCTGTTTGCAACATGATGATGCTTGACCCCATACTGCCTGTACAGCAGAATGAAACAGTTATGGACCTGTGATTCAAGTGTCTTTTACATCCACCATATTAACCAGACCTGACCTTTGAGTGATTACTATATCTTTGGATCTCATAAAAAAGGTGATGAGTGGAAAGACTTTGAAGATGCAACAGGTATTGCATGAATAGCTGCACACTCCACCTAAAGATTTTGTTCACTGCAGGAACCTATGCACTTTATAACACAGAATTTGCATCGAAAGTAATGGAGACTGTAGAAAAATGATACTATAAACGACAATCTTTATCAGTAAATTATGTAAGGTTTTCATTTGAATCACCCTGATATTTGGGTCACAAAATAATATTTCCAAGCCCATTAATGCTGCTGCTTATCTCCTTCTTGCTTGTTATCAAACTTATTTTTTTATATAATTACCTCTTTCTAGTACATCTGTACTGAATGACAAATTTTGTTTTAATATTTGTTCTTTTTACTTAGTTGCTGATTTTTGTCATTCTACTCTTTTTTATGTTTGTGTTCAGGAATTATTTGGAGAATGTGGCTGAGTCGATACAGGAGTGGCTGAAAATGAAAGAGGCACAATACAAAGCACATCTTTTGTCTAAAGAAGTTGAGAGCATTGTTAAAGAAGAGGAGGAAAAAAATAAAGTTATGGAAAAAACTGACAAGAGAGAGAAGAGGTCACCTCAGAAATCACGTAAGTTTATACAGCCATATCCTTCACATTCTGAGGTAATTTATACATAATCCCTAACTTCACATTATCTCAGTAAATAGTTTGTGCTGTTTCTAAATTAACATTATCTCTTCAAACAGTCCAGACCTGTATCTTATCTTCACATGATCAATGTAGGCAGTTTACATCTTACATCTATATCCTGTCTTGCACTGGTAACCTGTATTCCCTTACTTGATGAGGCATTCTCTGTGTTTCTGTCTATATCCTCTATTCACATTCTGGATATAGGTAGTTTACACTAATATTTCTCATTACTTGTGCAGTTTTTCCTCACCTGTCATATGCTGAAGTGTTTTTGTTCCTACTAACCTGATTTCATTGCAGTTAATTCAGTAGAAAAGATCTTACAGTACAGACATTATGTCAAATGAATAGATGGCTATATTTAGTAAGATCCACCATCATCTCAAATAGGTCAGTCAACTTTTTTTGTCTCCAGGAGCAAAGCCATAGAAGTAGAATCTGCTCATGTACAACTGTGCTATTGTGGCACATATGGTGGCATTGGTCTTTAACTTTGCTCTCATCTTTGCACACCATATTATAATATAAACAAAACATTACCAGAATGGCAAGAATGTCTCTCTTATGCAACCTAGTAGTTTCAATTTCTACAATTTTTTTTTTACTCTCAGTTATGGACAGTATCCAGCTGACAGTAGCAAGCTTGTTCAAATATGTGGCATAGAGTTAGCTGGCAGTTCATTGCAGACAGTGTGTAAATGTCCTGTCTGTGTTAAAGATGAAAAAAATGAAGTCATTCTTATCCTCATCTTATACTTCCAGAGCTGTGTAACAGTCATTGTGCATTTTAATGATTGCTCTATTGTTTTTATATATGACTGATTAATATGTATTTTCATATTTTTTAATGCATAAAAGTTATGCTTGATCCTCCAGTGGTGGTCCAGATTTTTGTTTAAGTTTTTGTTTTCTAACTTATACATTTTATTTTGCACAATGTTTCATGCTCAATAACTTTTTTCTTTAACTTCTAAAATTAGCCTCCAGGTTAAAATCTCCTAAAGGATCAGCTAGCAACAGTCAAGACAGGCTAAGCTTTGTAGGTACCAACAACCCCTACATTAGAGTTGGCTCTCTCAAAGCACAGATAGCAGAGCATAAGATATCAAGTGTTGACGATGGCGAGAAGGATAAAATAAGACTAGATAAGAGAAAAAGATCATCGTTCCAGAAACAGAAGGATAAGGTGGGCAGTAGAAGCTAGCAGAAATCTTGATAATTTATAAACAGTTTTTTTTTTTAAAATTTTGAAATCCATCTACTACTTCTATGTTATGGAAGAAAAGCCAAGGCAAAATAGAGCCAAGTTTTTCTGCTGCTGGTAATATCTGGCGTGAGTTGACATTATAGAACTAAGCTGACATACTAGCTAACCTAGATTACTGAGAAAAATTTCTCTGACTGCAAAAATTCTTGCAAAGCTATTACTGGTCAAGGAGCACAGAGAAGAATATTAGACTGAATGTTGAAGATCAAAGGGGTCCATCAAGAGTGCATACTGTCACCATACTTATTTAACTTGTATACTGAAAATATAATGAGGAATGCTAGAGAAAATGTAGACAAAGAATATTATAATGCTACAACAATTGGAGGTTATGAAATACCAGAGATTAGATAAGCTGATGATGCAGTATTACTGTCCACAACACAGAAAGGAATGGAAAAACTAATTATGTCAGTCCGTAAGAATAGTGAAGAGCAAAACCTCTGTCTTAACTCTTTGTCTCCTGGGGGTGTTTCCCTCAAAAGACCAAGGGGGGTAAATTTCACAATGTGAAAAGGGATGGTTGTCACATTTAAAAGAATAACAAAGGCATAATCTGATCTGTAGTATGAAGTATTATACCTTATTTTGAAGAAGAAAAAATGTATTTTGTTTTTCTAATAACATTTTTAACATTTTGTTAGTATACAACCAAAAAAAGAGCTAAGAACTGAGAAGAAAGAATAGAAAATGAAGGAATAAAATAAATTTTTTGTCACTTACCCATCAAGTTAATCCACTGTAGCCGATTATATAATTCCATAATGAATAAAAATGTACACAAACACCTATTCTACACACATCCTCCAAAATTTACATGAAAATATACACTAATTATGCATTTACAGCAAACTAAAAACACCAAGTGGGTGGGTAATATTTACATGAAAACAAGTGTGCGGTCATTGACTAATATTTACCAGAAAACAGACCATTGTGTTTTGGTTTTTTTTTTTTTTTTAATTTGAAGCATTCTACAACATTTAATTTTTAAATTACACAATCTCCAGCATTACTTATTGTGATATTACAGCTAGTACTAGCAAAAAGCTGAGAAGTAGTATTACCAGCTACCCTTCTAACACATTTTGCTGCTGGACAAAAAAAAAAACACTAAAGATTTTTTGTTGCGCCACGTGTTTCTGAAAATTCACTATTTCTACTACTGCATTCTCTACACCACAGTCTAGACATTTTAAAATTAAATTCTGAGCTTGTAATGCAGAAATATGCTGCTCTGGACGAAATAAACTAGCACTGGAAGCCATATTTGTTGATAAACAAAAGCCTAGCGACGATAAACTTTGAAAAACTTGCGTAAAATGTAACACAGAATCACTCTACAGAATCGATCTGTTTCTCAAACCACGTGCAAATGAAGGCCGGAAGGAAGTCAACTGCTGGTTTTAAGATACTTTGATTATTTTCAAAATTAAAGAGCTACAAACCATCATCGCACTGCGCGTCTATAAATCTATAGTAACAGGGATACAGCCACGCAGGATGCGTGCCAAAATAGACAAAGAGTTAATGTGAAGAAAACTAAATTGATGACTACTGGCAAAACAAACAAGGCAGCTGAAATATGTATCAATGAGGAAAAATTGGAAGAAGTGGAGAGTTTTGAATATCTTGGATCACTACTAACTAATAATGGAGATACAATGAGGAAATTAAAAGGAGGACATCAGTCGCTCTTCAGAAAGTAAAACAACTAAAGAATCTGTGGAGAGGAACAGACAGAACTACAAAAATAAGATTTTTAAGGGCATGCATCTTTCCCTGGACACTTAACAAAACAGCTGAGAAACACATAAATGCCTTTGATTTGTAAATGCTACAGAAGACTTCTTCAAATATCATGGACACAAAAAACAACAAATATATCCATACTACAAGAACTTAATACTGAAGACGGTTGGCTAGTAAAGAGGATTAAACAAAGAAAACTTAAATATTTTGGATACATTAAACGTCATGATAATTTAGAGAAGACCATCTTGGACGGGTACATAATGGGAAAAAGAAAGAGAGAAAGACCAAGGTGAAGATGGCTGCAAGACAACATTGATAATCTGCAAATTGATGCATCAGCAGCAGGGCATGTTACTTACAACCGAGAGGCCTATAGGAGAACTGTTAGGGAGGCAAAGTTCCACCACAAGGGACATGCAAATGACTGACTGACTGTTGAAGATCAGTTGGATAAACAGTCAAACATCATGCAGAGAAGTATATTTGTATTATGAAAAGAAAAGCAAGCTGTACAGTTTCATTACAGCTTTATAGCACAAATTAAAATGCTTAATGTCATTGCACTGTAATGTACTTATATATATATATCCCTTTTTTCACTGTCTGTAGCATTGATTAGTTTTAGACAAAAATATATTTGGTTTTATGACCAAAAAAATTGTATTTTTTTCAGCCAGAAAAAGAAAAGGAAAGAAGAGTTAGTACCAAGTCATCCAGTGTGAAATCAGAGGGTGAGACCACTCCACCCTTACACTCTATGAACTCGCTGACAAATGATGTGACCTATGAAAATACCATTATAGATTCAGAACCTTATTGGCCTGTAAGTATACATTTTTTAAAGTCATTTCATGAGCAAGAGAGAGAGAGAAAAGATAATATCTGTGTGTGTGTGCATGCGTGTGTATGGGTGGGTGGGTGTTTTTTTTTTGTGTGTTGCAAGGAGTGTAAGAGGTTATGTATGTATATATGAAAGAGGTAAAGAGTTCCAAATAAGGAAAATAGGGAAGACATTTGAGTTTTTCAGTGATTTACTTTGAAATAAATAACTTTTGAAGTCTTTCCTCTGCTGTTTTTTCTGCAGGTGGCACCTATGCACAATGCAGAACAAATGTAGCAGACAGTGAGACAGCTTTTTTTTCAAATCATATAAATTTACTGTTGGGTATACTTTTACTGATAGATTTCATGACATCACCTGTTGCTTGCAGTTTCATGGCTATGACACAGGGAACAAGTTCATCCACGTGTCAGGTACTACCTCCAGTATGTTCCCTAGTGATGGAGGAACTATAAAAACAGAAAGAACAGAAATGGTGCAAGGTAACTTTGTAAGCCTTTGTGTTGATTCGTGGTAATGGATATGAGATTATATTTCTTTTACATATTTTGCTTCTATTGCTACCTTTTTTGTCACTCAAAAAACTATATTTAACACTTTGTAGACCACAGTTATTTACCCTGAAAAACCCCCAGTTCCCAGCCATTTTTCTGAAAAATGAACTTTTTTGAGTGGGCTTAGAAAAACATGCATATCTACTCACCACTGAGATAAATTAATCCAGTTTGGTAGACAGACTCCCAAGACCCTCTAGTACTTCTTGAGTGTGTGATATCTTGTGAAACAATTATTTGGATCCAATGGGACTTGACAACTTCTACAAATAAATTTTGTTTCACTCTTTTTCTCCTTGATCAAGCGCACTCTGCACTTCTTAGATGATGCTTTTTTATTGCCTTCATCCTCAGGCTTCATCAGGACATGATCCTTTACTATTCCAGATAATCATTGTTGCGCATTGTTGATATCATGCGGACAAGTCTTTTGTCTTTCCTTCATCAATCAAAAGCTGCTGCTTCAGTTTATACAACTCTTGAAATTTAGGCAAAAAATAATCCAGCAGAGGTTTTATTTTGCTAACTTCACCTGTTTCTGGAAGTGTCTAAGAGTTGTCAGAGAAATGCAGAAGTGTCGGAAGATGCTCAAATTTAGCTCTGCACATTGTTTTTTTTAAATATTGATATATGTTTCTGTTGTCCAGTAATCTTTCCAGTGTGGCTTCCTAGTCTGACCCATCAAAATGATCAATCCAAAGAATTTGTTCATGTCTGAATGTGTTATATTTTCAGACAAAAAGGCAGAAGATTTGTTCATATGTTGGGTCTGTGCACGGTATAAATTTTCATGATGAGCTAACAGTTTTAAAAAATCATTGCCAAACAATGTACTGAAAATTTCCTCTATGCTGTCTAGTTTGTTTACATTCATTGAAACAACAGGATTTCCTAGAAATGTTTCAAGAACTGGTGTAGAATCAATTTTACTCCACACACCTATATCACTGCTTACTATATTAAATAAAAAATGTAAAATACTTACTGTTGGAGCATCATATCCTAACATTGAATAACAATCACACTGTCACTTGAATTTTCACTTCTGACACAGCAACACTGTACCTATTTATCATATTTTTAATCCGATCGCCGTAACAGAAATCACTTTGAAACACATCAATTCCATTACTAGAATCATTAAACAGTGATTTGTAGTCATCACTGGTGTAGTCTGACAAAAAATCAGAGCATAATTCATTGTGTCATCGAGAGAAGCATGCTCCGGCATGTCCACAAAATGTCGACTTGGCGAGATCTCGTAAACACGTGTTCCCGACAGCTAAAACCATGAGATTTCTATTTTTTAAAGTTATGAAGATTGAAAACAATATTTTATTATATTAACTTTGCAGTAAAAATACAGACAACCAAAAATTACTTTAAAAAAACAAACTAGAAACAGTTTAAATAAGATGACCATTGAAAGTGGCATATCCGCCTTTTGGCCAACAATGCATGGAAACCGGAAAACAGATTTTCCCATCTTTGGCCCAGGAAGTGTTAATATGTTACTTCCATTTTTGTTAACTCTGTCAAGAGAGGGGTAATCAAATCATGATCCTTTGGGAAGAAAACAAGCACTCTAGATACAATGAACAAACAAGTAGAGCTGAACATCAGTGTAAAGAAGTCAGAAATAATGAACATAAACCATAGAAAAGTAAACACCAGTTAAAATTAATTAACATAACCTAACAGAAACAGATATCTTCACATACCTTGAAACAAATAAAGACATAAAGAGTAGAATAAATAAAGTGAGAACAGCTTTCATTAATCTTAGAAACATCTAGAAGTCTTCCAAGTACAGCACAAGAACCAAAATAAAATTGTACCAAAGTTGTATGTTATCCATACTTCTCTATGAAGCAGAAAACTAGAGAACAATTTAGAAGGAAATGGGCAAATTATCCTCATTCTGCACAACCTGCCTCAGAAAGTTTTGAATATTTACTGGCCAAGACAATAAATAATAGAGACCTACTTGTCCAATGTGAACTAGAAGATATGCATACCATAATAGCAAAAAAAAAACCACTGAAAATGGATTGGTCACGTGCTTTGAAGAGACCCCACAACATTGCTAAAACAGCCATTTGATGGATGCCCAAAGAGAAAAGAAAGAGAGACTGAGTCAAGGCTACCTGGTAGAAAACTGTAGAATCAGAAATGAGTAACATGCATCACAGGTAGGGCACAATACAAAAGCTGGCCACGGACTGTAGGAGGTGGAGATAATTTGTTGCTGCCCTGCAGGAGGCCATAGGGCATACTGGGCGGTGATTTCTTAGCTGGTCACTGATCAAGGACATGGATGGATGGTCTGGTAAATAAAAGCTGATCTTGATGCTGACTTCATCCTATTTTTGTGGACTGGTCAAAGAAAAATTAGTACTAAAACCATATCCCAAATATATCTTACGACTATGAGGGTGTGCTGAAAAGTCATCATCTTCAACAAGGCCAAGTTAATTCGTCAAATTCTATTACACAATGCTCCACCCTGTTTGTGGTCATTGTTCAAATCCATCCCAAAACACAGTCGATGCTTAAACAATTGTATTCTCCCAAAACCAAGGCTTGACATGTTTAAAAAAAGCTTATCGTACTCAGCTGCCCACTTTTGGAATAACCTACCAACTCATGTAAAACTTATAAGTAATATTCATTCTTATAACTTCAGAGTTTGTATTTACTCTGTTTGAGACAGGCTGAATGCCTCCCTAATATGGATTCTTGTTTGTGCATATTTTATATACATGTATGAATAGGTATAGGTATGTATATGTGTGTATATATGTATATGCACATGTGTGTATATATATATATGTATGTGTATATATATATATATATATGTATATATATATACATATTATGTGTTTGTACATACATGTGTGTATGTGCACATGTCTTCATGTGTACATACATACATATGTGTGTATACACATGTCTGTGTATATACATATGAATGTATGTGTGTATATGTATATGTGTGGATGTGTTTGTATGTATGTGGTTTGTGTGTGTGAATATATGCATCTGTGTGTATCTGGTTTATGAAAAGTATAGGTGTATGTAGTCTAAGTTAGTTTAATCTAACATATGGCTTGATTGTTGTATCTGTTATATTGGTGTTTCAAATATTTGGTAGTTTACAGTGAATGTGAGAATATAATTAAGTTTATTTCATGTAGTTGCATAAAACAGAATGTGGTGTGTATGGAAAGAAAAGGTTTATTAGTTATTAGCTTATTTATTCTTTGCTTTTTCATGCATATTACGTTCAGTAACAAATGCTGATATCTGTGACTGAATGAAAGTTGTATGATGAAGGGCAGAATGGTAGACGGACCTGCATGCCCAATTCTTAACCCTTTGAAAATAAAGTCTGTTCGTGTGTTCGTTCATTTCTTTGTTCAGCCTGAATGAAAAAAGGGCATGATCTACAGTTATGAAACTTGCATGTTACGCCACATATTCACCTCATAGTTCAACACACTTAGCAAATCATTTCTCAAGTTTCTTCAGCCATTCCAAAAAAATAAAAAAGTCTAATTTCTGGTCACAGAAATACTGCTATGCTGCTTCTATCACCTCAGAATCATTCACAAATTTCCTTCCTTTCAAGCACTTTTTAAGGTTGGGAAACAGGTAAATTTGGTGGATGAGCTGTGCATTCATATCCCAAATTCTTCAAACCATCCAGCACCTTGTGAGGAGGCACATTATCCTGCACAAAGAGAACACCTTTCTGCAGCTTCCCTTGCTGTTTTTCTTTCACTTCAACCTTTAATCAGTATAGCAACTTAGAATAGTATTCTGCATTAACTTATTGGCCATTCGGGAGATAGTCAATCATTAAAATACCATCCTTATCTCAAAAAGCAGTGGCCAAGGTCTTTTTCTGCTTTTAGATCTTGGATTTCTTTGACCATGGAGAATCTAAGCACCACCACTGCAATGACTGTTGTTTGTGGTGTAACCATGTTTCCTCAGCAGTAATGAGTTGTTTCAAAATGTTATCTCTTGATCACTCAGAGTCCTGCAGAAACAACTTGCTGCATCTTTGGTCTCAGAATCTACAAGCTGGAAGTTAACACACCATTTATTCACAGTTGAGTGTTGATGGGCACTTGTCACTTAATCTTTGGAGAATATACTCAAGGATTTCCTTTGGAGCTTTCTTTTGCAGGAACAGGAACTTCATGATGACCTGGAATTCCACACTTAACAATTCCATACCTTTTGCTGACATACTTCTGTCATTGATCCAAAAAAAAAAAGGGAAAAATCATAGCTATGATCCTGCAAACTGACCCTTCATGGTATAAGATAATGCTTTTTCCAGCTATACTGACAAAATTACGTTCAGATTTTGGGATGTGGGCCTCCCTCAATATCTTTGCCTTACTTTTACTATTATTTGATAAGTATATATCTCTCTCAGAAGAAAGGATGAGTGAATGGTTCCAGAACATATTGAAAAGCAGAAACCATTAATACTGAACTTCATAGACTTTAAAAAAGCATTTGATAGCATACACAGAGATTCATTGTGGAGAATTTTAAGTCCATATGGAATACCATCTAAAACTGTCAACATCATTAAGGACTTCTACAATGGATGTGTTTGTGTAGTAAAAACAGAAGAAGGGATGAGTGAATGGTTCCAGATTGAAACAGGCACGAAACAAGGATGTATACTGTCTCTTTTGCTTTTTGGAATTGCAATAGACTTCATAATGAAAAACTACTGCACAAGTAACATAGGTATTGATTGGGTACATGGGACCCAACTAGAAGATTTTGATTTTGCTGATGACATAACTCTTATTAGTAACAATGTAAATTCCATGCAAGAAAAAACAGATATCCTGTCTTCACTGGCTAGAAAAATAGGACTTGAAATTAACAAGGACAAAACAAAAATAATGAAAATTCCCCTTAATCAAAATGGAAAAATACGCACAGAAGGGACAGATATTGAAGAAGTCAATCAATTTGCATACCTTGGCAGCTACATAGACCAGGATGGTGACACTAGAAAGGAAGTTAGAATCAGAATTGCAAAAGCAGCTTCGATCTTCAAGAACCTTGAGAACAAATGGGATTCAAAAGTTCTAAGCACAAAAACCAAGTTAAGACTATTCAATTCAAATGTAGTAGCCACCCTCATTTATGCATGCAAAAGCTGGAAAACAACTAAAGAAATAGACAAGAAATTAGATTCGTTTGAAACCAAATTTTGCCTAAGGAAAATACTCAGTATCAAGTGGAATGAATTTAAAAATAATGCAGAGATAAGACAGATGACTGAACAACAACCAGTCTCATGGGTGATCAGGAAAAGGAGATGACATATGTTGGTCACTTGATGAGAAGAAATGATCAGAGAATCCCAAAACAAGCTATCAAGTGGAACACAACAGGCCAAAGAAAAAGAGGCAGACCGCGTGAAACTCTGAAGAGGTCATTGTTAAGAGAGGCCAGATTAACAGGCATAAAATCCCTTGATGAGGTTGAAAGACTCACCGAAGACAGGAAAAATTGGCAAACTACTTTGCGAGCCCTATGTGACGTTTAACGGCACGGAAAGGATATAAGATATAAAATAAGATATGTCTCTCCACAGACATGAATCATGAAATAAATAAACTCATCATGTTTATATTGTTTTCAGCTGTTTGTTGTCCTTTACAGGTAGCACTTTCATCAAGTCAGTTGTCCAGAAAGATGAACATGTGTTTGCTGTCCACATCATAAATCCCCGCGAAGATATGAATTTGCCTGAAGAATATGTAGCTGAGCTGGAAGCAAACCACAAATTACATAATTTAGGTAATGAGGATAGCACAAAAAAGATCCAGCTGGGTAAGCCTAGGCGTAAAATCAATGGAGAGCATTTTTAAAAGTGACTGAAAAAGAAAAACCCAGAACAGTCATTCAGTCATTTGCATGTCCCTTGCGGAACTTTGCCTCCTTAACAGCTCTCCTGTAGGCCTCTTGGTTGTAAGCAAGATGTCTTGCTGCTGATGCGTCCATTCACAGATCATCAACAATGTCCTGCAGCCATCTTCACCTTGGTCTTCCTCTCTTTCTTTTTCCCATTCAGAACCCTTCCAAGGCAGTCTTCTCTAAATTATCATGACGTTTAATGTGTCCAAAATATTTAATATTTGTTTAATCTTCCTTACTAGCCAACCTTCTTCAATATCAAGTTATTGTAGTATGGATATATTTGTTGTTTTTTGTGTCCATGATATTTGAAGGACTCTTCTGTAGCATTTACATTCAAAGGCATTTATGTGTTTCTCAGCTGTTTTGTTAAGTGTTCAGGTCTCATGGGCATATGTGGCGTTGGGAAGGATACATACCCTTAAAAATCTTATTTTTGTGGTTCTGTCTGTTCCTTTCCACAGCTTCTTTAGTTGTTATTTTTTTTAAAGCAATAGATGTCCTGCTTTTAATTTCCCTCATTATATCTCCAGTATTAGACCCAGAGCAGAACTGAGAAAATACACATACACACAAATAACAGAAATAATTAGCCATTATAAAATTAACAATTTTTTTAAAATAACTGCAAACAGGAACCTTATAAAGAATTTATGAAAAAAATAAATGGTAAACATGAAACATCAACAAAATACAGAATCTTTTTTTTTTTTCATTTGATGGTAAACTTTAATCACTGGCATTGTATGTCAGTGGAAAAGAATGTATGTTCTAGTTTGTATAGAAGTAGGAAAATTATGGAGAAAATTTGACCTTGACTCCAATTTTATGATAAGATAATATTCTTAAAAAATATGCTGTGACAAATAGTTTGTGTTTCATTTATTAAGATTATCAGAGTTATGAAACTTGAATTGTGGAGTATGTCAGGAAATTGAAGATTTCAAGTACTAACCTGAAACTCTTTACAGCTTTGCTTAGTGAGGTAAAAATTGCAACATGTGACTCTATCAAAAAGCTATTTTTGAGTCTCACTGTTAAAAATGCTGTCTCTATTGATTAGCAAGCAACTTATGGGGATCAGATCACTGTGAGCACTGAGTGATGAAGTTTAAAGGTGAAGAAAAATGTCACACTATATCAGTGGATTTAAAATGCAACATCCAGATTTTCTTCAGTGATGAACTCTACAAACTTGTGATGTAGTAGCAGAAATGTATTGAGATTAAAGAAGACCTTACATGTAAGAACTGAAAATACACATTTTTAAAAAATTTTTATTTTATTCAGTTATATTGATTCATTTTGTTTTTTTATTTTGAATGAAAAAAAGGCAAAATGATTTAACCCCAAACTTGTGTGATATTTTCAATTTGCAGATTGTGTAGGCACTGCCATACATCCTGCTTGTCTTTTCACAATTGTTTATTGTTTATGTATTTCTTCATATTTCTCAATGAGATTATTTTTTGTTTGGTTTTTTTTTTCAGCTTTCCATTTCTGTGTATGTGAATTTCTGAGTATTTACTTTCGTTTGTGTCCATGAAATGCTGAGAATTTTACTTTGACATATTTACATGTAAAAATGAAAAGGTAAAATTAAGGCATATTGGAGATATGGTGTTAGGCCTGTATTCCAAGACCATCAGCACATGAAAGTGTGACGTAGTCAGCATCACACCTGACCACATTTACCTTCCTAGATTTCTCTGGTACCTATTTTTAGAGACTGGGTGGATTCTGGGGGCTTTTTTTGGTGTACAAGAAAAAAATCCCACAGCTGGGACTTGAACCTGGTACCACCAGATTAGTAAACTGAGCTCTAACCACTCAGCTAACCAGGCCACATATTTACATATATATTTTTTTCTATATATTCCTATGCCTGTGAGATTCTGATTGTTTCCCTTTGAGTTCTTATGCTCATCATACACTTCTGCAGTTCTGATGGTTTGTTTTTTTTTTTTGACCTGTTTCATTTTTATGCCAGTGATAGCCCGCCAGTGACATTTCTGCTACTGCATCATTATATCTGTAAATGAAAAATACACTGACAAGTCTTTGTTGCATTTTATTGTTATATTAATTCTTATTGCTGTGTCTTTATAATTACAATACGAGGGGAAGTCACTAAGTAACTCGCAAATTGAAATATTTTATCAGTGGCAGTTATCAGGTAGTATTTAAATATATCCTTAGATAGTACCATCATCCAACTTTATAATAGTTGTATGTAGGGGGCGCTGGGATTTACGTGCGCATGCACAAAGCAGTAAGAAAATGACTACCCAACTGTTAGTGTGTACCAAAGAAAAACAGAGACATGTAGTGCGATTTTTGTGAGCTAAAGGGCATTCAATTGAGGACATTCATAAGGAAATGATTACAGTTTATGCTAAAAAGTGTTTATCACGTAAAACGGTCTGTAACTGGGTAAAAGAATTTTCTCAGGGATGCACCAAAATTGTTGACGAAGTCTGACTTGGCCATCCTGTTCAGATTACAACAGAAGCAACTGTGCAATGTGTGAATGAGATTATCAGAGCTGATAGACAAGTAATGATAGACAGTGTAGCAAGTGCAATTGGATGTTCACATGGCTTAGCCTACAGAATAATGCATGAGCAGTTGAATTTTCTGAATGTTTGCTCATGTTGGGTACCCAGAGATCTGAATGATGAACACAAAATGAACCGATTTGGTTTGTCATTGCAGCATTCCTATCATTACGCAGATGAAGGTGAAGACATGCTCCAAAGGATTATTCTGGAGACGAATCTTGGGTGCATCACTACCAACCCAAATCAAAATGTGCCTCAATGCAATGTAAACACCTGTCATTGCCATACGCAAAAAGTTTCAAGATCACACCTTCTGCGGTGAAGGTTATGCTGACAGTGTTCTGGGATTATCAAGGAGTGTTGTTAATCAAGTTCCAGAAGTATGGTGACAGTGTGAATTTTGTATTGTACTGTGAAGTTCTGTCGATGCTACGGGATGCAATTCGAAGAAAACGTCCTGGTCTGTTGACTAGGGGTGTGCTTCTCCTTCATGACAATGCCAGACCACATATGGCTCGGTTAACCCAAGAGAAAATTAGCCATTTGGGTTGGGAAGTTCTTGAACATCCACCCTATAGTCCTGACTTAGCTCCAGATGGTTTTCACCTGTTTGGTCCATTGAAAAACCACCTTGGCGGGAGAAGATTCTTGAGTGACGAAAAGGTGGAAACAAGTAAAAAAATGGTTCAGAAATCGGACTCCCGATTTTTACGCCATGGGTATTGCATCACTGATTACACGATGGGATAAATGTATCAATGTTGGTGGCAATTATGCTGAGAAATAGGGGAATAATGTCAGTTCAAAAATTTAAAGTTTTCAAATTAGTCCCATTTAGTTTTTTTGTAACAGGCATTTGCAAGTTACTTAGTGACTTCCCCTTGTATTTTATTAAAATTGAGTAATTTTATAGAGTCGCTTAACTGACTAGAAACTGCTGTGTTTCAAAAGTTGTCTAAATGTTGATGAAATGAATGATAGCAAAAAGGCAACAACTAAGATGGGAGAACATGCTGTAAGTCAGTTTGATTCAGTCATATACTATAAATAATAATGAAAGAAATAGTATAAGATAATGTAAAGAAATATGTTATAAAATAATTTATTTCTAGTTTCAGAATCAGTGAACAGACTAGAAACCCCTGTGAGCTTCAAAAGTGGAACAGCTATTGATGACAAGAGTGACAGGAAAATATCTAAAGATAACAAAGAGGGACATGCTGTAAGCCAGTTTGGTTCAATCACAGCACATCTATCAGATGGAATGATCTTAGCACTGAGCCAGTTTGGACCCACAGGAGAATCGTACTGTGAGTTATTTGACCAGTTTTGTTTTTCATGTCACTCATTCTAGTGAATATTCCCTTTGTGAAGCTCTGAGCTGTCATTTTATAAATACAACCTCAGCGTAATTAGTAAATTATTTAACTTTTGATTGAGCAAGAAAATTCTATTTTTCTAACAGGTGTTTTCTATAATTTTTTATGACCTAGGTAAAGTCTAAAGATTATTACATGCTTCTCTCTGCTTAATTGAATTTAGGAATGTTTATATTACTATTTACATTTTTTTTGGCATTCGCCCACTCATGTGAATTCCCTTATTCATAGACAAAAGTTCAGTTGATGCTTTATTTTCTGTTCATTCACTAACAGCCATTTATGCAGTGTGTTGTCTAGTGTGGCTCATCATCTTCTAAAGCTGTTTCCCCCAGCATCAATGTCAATGCCCATTTTTATAACTGAGTTGACTGAAGGTCATAGGTAAAAAAGGTCATGAAACTGCATCCTGTTGATGTAGTGAGGATAGGTCATTATAGAGTGTCCACTGGTCCCCTCCCTCCTACCCTGCTTTTGTATTTCTATCAAATTACCATTCTGAGCTCTTCATTTGTTACTTATTCCTTCATTTGATAATTGTGGATTGATAGCACCAGCTCTCTTGTTTCTTTTTTGCAAACACTGTTCCAGCAACTGGGGGAGGGGGGGGGGGAGGTACACTACTCAAGCTGAATGAAATAGTGGTCAGTGACCCATAGCTGACTGCTTGTGTCAGAGTTGGTGAACCATAGCCAGCCAAGAGAGCCTGTTCTGCCTCCTAGTGGCGCCCCTGGAAACAGACAGCAGTCTGGCCAAGTGAACAGGGGTCACAGTGGGAAGATGAAATCAGTTCTAAAAATGCATCAGGACTAAAGTCATGTGTTGGCCTGTAGGTGCATGAGTGCAGCACAAAGCAGCCAATGCCCTTCTGAGGGTAAGCATGAAAAAGAAAAAGATTATTCCACCAGAAGTGTACAGTCAGTTCAGTACAAAATCCCTTAACTTGTACAGTCAGTTCAGTACAAAATCTCTTAACTTGTACAGTCAGATCAGTACAAAATCTCCTAACCTGTTCATTTCGTATCACAAAATCTTTTTATATGACAGTCAGTTTATTGCAGATTTTGCTTAAAGTTGAGAAAAAAAGCATTTGAAACAAATCTAATTATTATAAATGAGAGGAAACCAGGACTTTACCTTACCTTTATAACTGTTTCGTGAGTAAGCTTTGTCATAAATGCCCAATAATGGAAACAAGCACCAGCTTGACCGCACCCCCCCCCCATCTTAGTGGAGCATATCATTTATCATTGCAACTCATTGACCAGCATCAGTCTTTTGTTGTTTTGTACATCTAATGAGACTTGTGATAGCCTGCTCTTGTGATGAATAACATCACCCATTGAGCCGAACAGAAGAGTTCAGTAACATTTGGAGCAAAGAGAACAAAAACTTGTTCATTACCAGCTTCCCGTTACAGTAAGATTAAAGCTTAATGAAATAATGGTAGTAGCTATTCACTATGGGGAACCAGCCAGTGTAGTGGTTAGAGCACTTGTCTAGCAACTGAATGATTGCGGGTTTGAATCCCCAGCTGAGTGGGATTTTTTTTTTTTTTTCTGACCAATACAGCCCCGAGGTTGACCCAGCTTTGTAAAATGGGTACCAGAGAAAATTTGGGAAGGAAAGACAGCGAGGAAAGGAACTGCCCACCCTACCTCATACGCTGATGGCCCAGGATAATGAGGTCTCTAACGCTTCATTTCCTACATCATTTGCTATAGGACTACCTTTTACCTTTTTTCACTCCCTCATGGTCATGTTAACAGAAAATTTGTTTAGAATACGAATGTTTCTGTGAATTTCATACTTTTTCAAAACTCTGAGCTATCGCTTGATTTGCAGTAAAACCCTATGAACCATCACAAACTGTCCAGCTTATCACAATGGAGCAGATCTTAGAAACCCCTTCTGCTTCACCAACAAAAAGCAAGACAAGTGTCACCAAGAATAAAATGAATTCAATTTCAGATAGTGAAAAAAAGAGTGTAACATCTGAGGTATGTTTTATTCATGTTAGATGTGAGTCTTTCACACTGATAGAGGTGACTTTTTATTGTAAACTATGCAACACAAACTTATAGTTAAATCCTAATCTACGAGGGTCATTCAGAAAGTAATACACCACGTCATTTTTTTTAGCTAATAATGAAAATAGAAGCATGAAATTTTGCACACTTTAAATATGGTATATGCCAATTGTGTGAACCAAATTGCACCGCAACCGGCCAAAGAATATGGCTGCCCTAACCATAGAAATGGAGCATGTTAGCAACTTGTGGTATAAGCAGTGCATTATGATAGAATTTCTCGTTGCAGAGAAGGAAACTGTTGTGAACATTCACAAGCATCTATGTGATGTGTATAGAAGTTTTGCAGTTGACAGGAGTACAGTCAATCGCTGGGTTCAGAGAATCAAAGAATCAATAAGTGGAGATAATGAGTTGCATAATCGGCCATGCTGTGGATGTCCTGCCACACCCACCAAGGCAGAAATGTTGATTGATTGATTGACTGATCTTTATTTTAAAAGGGTTAAGAATTGGGCACGCAGGTCTGTCTGACATTCTGCCCTTTATCATACATCTTTCACTCTATTCTAGACATTCTACAAATATACTGTTCATGTAACAAACATAATTAACAATGAAGCTGAGAGACATAAAATAAAATATAACATTTAAGTTTTGCTCTTATCCATTCACTCAGTACAGAAGTAACTACATACATATGTAAATGACTATCTACTAAACAAAAATTTCGGGACTATTCAGAATAAACAATTAACTGTATTCGGTATCTGTAAGAGCAGTCTGAGATAACTTGATAGACTATGAGAGAGACATCACAACTACCACTACAATAACAGACTATGAGAGAGACATCACAGCTACCACTACAATGATAGACTATGAGAGGGACATCACAACTACCGCTACAATGACAGACTATGAGAGGGACATCACAACTACCGCTTCAATGACAGACTATGAGAGAGACATCACAACTGCCACTACAATGACAGACTATAAGATGGACATCAAACAACTACCACTACAATGGCAGACTATGAAAAAAATATCACAACTACCACTACAATAACAGTGCTGAGGGCATTATTCTTACAATAGACATATCACTACTCAACAATTGGCCTTAAAGCTATCAGTCAGTAAAGGTAGTGCAAATGCAGTTATAAAAGCTCTCAGATTTTCTAAGGTTTGCACAAGATGGGTTCCTCGAAATCTCACAAATGACCATCGACTGCAAAGGAAAGCAATTTCTTCTGAATTGTTGGAGATTTTCAATGCTGAGAGAGAGAACTTTTTGGCTAAGATCGTAACAGGTAATGAAAACTGGGCACATCATTTTGAACCTGGGACAAAAAGTCAATGGAGTGGCATCATCCGCAATCACCATGACGAAAGAAATTCAAGACAGCTCCTTCAGCTGGAAAGGTCATGATCACTCTTTTGGGACATTGAAGGCATAGATGTTATGTCAAGAGGAGAGACAATCAATTTGCGAGCTTACATTAAGACACTGAAAAAACTCAATCAACGTTTTCATAGAGTTTGGCCACACAAGAATCCAGCAGACCTGCTTCTCCTTCATGACAATGCGTGCCTTCACACAAGTCTGGCAGCATGGGAAGCAATCACCAAACTGGGTTGGACTGTACTACCCCATCAACCCTATAGTCCCGATTTGGCACCCTCTGATTTCCATCTGTTTGGTCCACTTAAAGATGCACACCTAGGGGTAAGATTTGAAGATGATGAAAGAGTGATTCATGGCTACATAATCAAGAGAAAATCTGATATGGGCTAGGAATATATGCACTTGTTTCGTGCTGGCATAAAGCCGTACAAGTTGATGGGGATTATGTTGAATAATACCGATGTTTACATGACATATCCATGTATATTGTGTATAAATTTCATGCTTTTTGAATAAACATCTCCTGAGAAAAACGATGTGGTGCATTACTTTCAGAATGCCCCTCGTAGCAGGTATACTACAAATCATACTGTACATAGAGTAAGGAGTAATTAATTCATTGTTGTCTGCTGCTTTCTGACATTAGTCTAAAATTATTGTTTTCCTTATTTTTCTCACTGTCATAAGTGATTCTGTTTTTCACGCAGTAAGAATGCCTTTGATATAATCTCCCTCTCTCTCTCTGAACCTTCCACCTTTGATATAATATCACTTACAAAAGATAACTGAGAAAAAAACAAAGATATCATTGGAAGACTTGTGTAGGATTCTTTTTCTTTTTTGTAATTTATTAAATGCTGCCTGTCTCCTTATTTTGTTATGAGCAAGATGACTTTTTTACACATTTTCTTAAATTGCTTCATCATGGACAATTTCATTGCTCAAAAAGAAAAGACTGCACAATTATAGATATTAATTTTCAGAGTGTATCAGGTTTTGTCAATATTTCTTTTGTCTTCACCTTTACCATGTGGTCACTGAATTGTTTTTTAAAGGAGTCCTTTTTTTCTGAGATTTCTGTTGTTGAAGAATTGATATTTGGCTTTATCAGCTTTAAGGATTTTTTTACACATTTGGCTATTGCTTTTACTGTGCTGATAACTAATGCATTACATGGTGTCACAATCTGATCAGTTATTGACCCATATTATTATGTGTTCAGGTATTGTCTGTACAGTGTTTAATGCAAAAAAATCCATCTATTTAAAGGCCAGTCACGTGCAGTAATGAAAAGCAATATTTGTAGTGTAGGTATGTGGAATGAATTCAAGAACAATGCAGAGATCCGACAGATGAGCAAACAACAACACTGTCTCATGGTTGATCAGAAAAAGAAGATGGACATATGTCGGTCATGTGATGAGAAGAAACAATCAGAGAATCCCCAAACAAGCTATCAAATGGAACGAAACACAGCAGGCCGAAGAAAAAGAGATCGACCACGTGAAACTCTAAAGAGGACATTGTTAAGAGAAGCCAATTCAGTGGGCATAACATCCCTTGATGAGATTGAAAAACTCACCGAAGACAGGACATCTTGGTGAACTACCATGCGGGCTATGTGACATTTAATGGCACAGGAAGGATGTAAGATGTAACGTATGTGGCTTAAATTCATGTTTATAATTCACAAATGTTGTCAGTGTCGTCTCATTATGCCTGACCTGCAGAACATGCATATTTATAGTCTTTCTTATAACTCATTTTTAAAATGAAATGTCTGCTTTCAAGTCTCAACAGATTTTTCACCATGAGGAAAGTGAAGTCAAGAAAGAGAAAAAAGATGCATTGCCAAAACAAGATTTTCAGGAGCTTTTCGTCACTTGTCCAGATGGGTTGACTGTCAAATACTTTCTGCAAAGCTCAGTTGGTCAGTGCCAGATATTAAACTTTTTTCATGATTATTATTATTTTATTATTATTCATTAATTATTGTATGACTGATTCTTTCACTTGTGCTTATAACTGATTCTTCCAGTTGTTCTATCTCTCTGGGACTGCAAACAGGATATTTTTAGCAATCAACACTTGAAGGTGTTGAAATATGGGCAATATATCGAGCTTGAGATGGATTAAAATGGTTAGCTTAAAAAATCATGAACAAACAACAAAGATTCTGAGCAGACACCACCATCACAGGGACCACAGCAAGCATTGTGGCATTAGTCACACTGAGCCTGTTAGTAGGAGCATCAGGTTCCTTGTCTACAGCCACCTGAAGTGGAACCTTGCATATGCTGACACCAGAAAATGTAACCGCCCTCACTGTGTTACTTGTCCTGTAGTCTGGGAAATGAAAATGATCATCTTTCCCAAAACTATCCTCACTCTTCATGAGGGATTCACATGCGAATCCAGTAATGTGATGTATGCCATTGTATGCAAACAATGTGTGATAACTTATATTGGTGAAATTGGTCTCAGAATAGGTGACTACATGCAGAAACATCTGCGTGATATCACTCAGCATGCTTCGAAACCAGTCCCTAATCATTTCAGTGGGCTCAACCAAAGAGGCAAATCTGATTTTCTGGCAACAGCCATCAAATAATGTCACACTGAAGACAAAAGCCATCCACCACTTGAGAACTGCTACATTCAGGAATATAGGACGCTGCAACCACATTGTTTGAACCTACAGTTCACTTACACATAACTTTCCCCTCTCCCACAAGCATATTCCCTCTGCACTAAGTTCCAGTCCTTTCTCACTTGCTACACATATTTCAAAACCTCCTCAAGGCATCAGATTACAAAACCTCTACACCAGCTGCAGTCACTTATTTCATTATATATTACCATTATATCACTCTCTCCACTTTCTGCAGTTCCCCCTACCTCTTTACAACCCACCTGTCACACATACAAGTCTCCATTTAAACATTCTCAACACTCCATCATGTGCATTTCTGGGCACAGCTCACAAGCCACAGCTAAGTGCCCCATTTATTTTATTTATTCTGTTTTTTTTTTCATTCCTACTTTTTGCTTAGCATTCATAAAATTCATATTTTATCTTCTTTCTCCATTTTTCGTCCTGAGCATTTTTGTATGATTAAGGTTCACACTGAAACATCACAGCTGTGTGCTCGTTAATAAATAAAGCTGTTCCTATTTTTTTTTCTAGGTTATACATTTTGTTATCACAACTTTACTGGACTGGTTTTGTGTATAGTTATATAGTTGTATAGTTGTGTATACTTATACACTAACTGTTCGTGTATTACTAGAGATAACTGTACTGTGACTCTAGCAGAGTCATCTTCACTCTTCAAGTATGAAAATTTGTGTATTTAGTAAGGCTGTCGGACTCAGCTGTAATAGTGAAAGATTCCAGCTTTCTGAGTAATCCATAGCTCTTTTTTTTATTTGGTATTTTGAGTACATATTTAAAATTTTTTTTTAAATCTCAATTTCCATGCCACCATGGCATATTGGTGTTACAGTGTTAGGACTGTATTTCCAACACCTTCAGCAAATGAAAGTGTGATATGGTATTATCACCCCTGGCCACATTTACCTTTCTAGATTTCTCTGGTACCCATTGTTATAGGCTGGGTGACCATGGGGCTTTTTTGGTGTGATGGTCATCATCATCATCAGGTGCCGCGCCGACTGGCATTGGCTATTATGCTTCTCCAGAGTACACTATCCTTCATGCAGGCCATCAGCTCAGTTGGTGATCTCCTCTCACACCATCCTGTCAGACTGTTCAGTATCATTTCTCTTAGTCTTCCTCTTGATTTTCTTCCTTCTATTTTTCCTGTTGTTATAATATTTTCTATGCCCCCTCTTCTCATTGCATGTCCTATGAAAGTACATTGTCTCTCTCTTATTTTTTTGACAAGATTTTTTTGTCTCTCCAGCTCTTCTCATACATTCTCCCATTAGTTATTTTTGCTGTCCAGGGATTCGCAACATTCTTCTAATAAACCACATTTCTGCTGCTTCCAGTGATTTTTGTGCAGACCTGCCTATTGTCCATGATTCACTTCCATATAACAAGATAGGGTCAATATAGCATTTTAAGACTCATTTTCTAATATTCATTGATAAGGATGTGTTGCATAATGTGTTTCTCATTCTCTGAAATGCAGTCTTTACTTGGCCTATTCTGTTCCTAATTTCTGTTATGCATTTCCAATCTGAAGTTATTACTGCTCCAAGGTATTTGAATTTCTGCACTTGCTTTAGAATAGTTCCATTTAATTTTATACTGCATTTTGGTGAATTCTGCTTCTTAGATATAACATAGTCTATGTCTTTTTGATGTTTAAAGTAAGGCCTTTCTGTTCACTTCCTTTAGCAACTTTATTTAGGAGATTTTTCAGGTCTTGTTGGTTCTCAACAGGAGTGCTGTTAGGGAGGCAAAGTTCCGCAAGGAACATGCAAATGAATGAATGTTGGTTCTCAGCTGTCAGTACTGTGTCATGAGCATACCGAGGGTTGTTAATATTGTATCCTCCAATTTTTATGCCTGGTTCTATGATGATCATTCTTAGAATATTCTCGCTGTACAAAGAAAAAAGGTCTGGAGATAGTGCACATCCTTGTCGCACCCCTTGTTTTATAGATTGATATTTTCCAGTTCTGTTTTCAACTTGAATTGCTGCTTCTTGCTGCCAGTATAGATGTTTTACAATCTTAGGTCTTTGCCATCTATATTGATGTCTTCAAGCATTTTAACAATTTTACTATGTTTCACCTTGTTGAATGCCTTGGTGTAAACAATGTAGCATAAGTAGAGATCTTTCTGTACTTCTAAAGCTCTTTCTCTTGGTGTTTGTAAAGCATACATGGCATTGTGTGTTCCCTTTCCTTCAACAAATCAGAACTGTTCACTGCTATTTCCATTTTTATCTTTTTCCTTGTTCTTCTCATAATGATTCTCCGAAGTAGCTTCGTTATGTGACATGAGAGGCTGATAGTTAGGTGGTCATCACATTCCTTTGCACCTGGTTTCTTTGGTAGTGCTATAAACGTAGATTTAAGCAAGTCACTGGGCATATAACCACTATTGTAAATGTCATTCATTAACTTGGTTATTATTTTTATTCCTATCTCCTCTAGTGCCTCTATTTCTTCTATTGTTATATTATCAGGCACAGTTGCTTTTCTGTTCTTCATGTGTTTGATGGCATCTATGATTTCATCTTCAAGTATTGGTGGTCCATCACAGTTTTCAGTATCTGGTGTTAATTCTCATCTTTCTCTTCCATATAGCTCACTGATGTACTCTGTCCACCTGTCCACAATGTCTTCTTTTCCCATTAACATTTTACCTTTTTTCGATCTCAGGCATCCTGTGGTATATTTTGTTTTCCTGCCTGTGACTTCACTAATTCGTTTGTGCATGTTTTTACTGTCTTTATTATGAGAGTCCTCTATTGTCTGCACTGTTCATTTAACCACACTTCCTTTGCTTCTCTGCATTTGAGTCTTACTTCCTTTATTTATCTTGCTATATTTTTCTTGGTTATTTTTACTACTCTTCCTCTTGTCCATTAGTCCTAAGATGTTGTCTGTCATCCATTTATTTTTAGAGGCTTCTTTTTCAGTGGTATTATCTCCTTAACAGTTTGGTAGATAGAATCTCTTAACATTGCCCATTGTTCATCTATACTATTTATCTTTTCTATTGCATTGTATCTATTTGTTATAATAACTTTGTATTGTTCTCTCAGTTATTGGTCATTTTTAAGAAGTTCTGCATTCAGTCTGATGTTTCTCACTTTTCTGCATGCTTTTTTTAGCTTTATTCTAATTTTTCAGCACAGTGGGTCATGGTCACTATTGCAGTCAGCTCCTGGCATGGTTTTCGTTGTCAGTAATGCATTCCGGAATCATTTGTTGATTAATATGCAGTCTGTCTGATTAAAAGTCTTTTTATGTGGGCTGCACCACATTGTCAGTCTTCAGGGATGTTGTTTAAACCAGGTGTTTCCTACAACCATGCTATGTATTCTTGCCCATTCAATTAATTTACTACCTCTGTCATTCCTCTCCCCCAGTCCATAGTCACCAGCGATATCTGAAGTTCTTCCTTTACCAACTTTGGCATTAAAATCTCCCATGACTATAGTAACTTCATGTGACTTTGTGTGTTTCAGGGCTGTGTCTCCATGTCATTATAAAATAGCTGTACATCTTCTTCAGAACTTTCAGATGTTGGAGCGTACATTTGTATAATATTTATGTTTATTGGTCATCCTTTCAGTTGGGCTAGCAGGACTTGGTCCGGATGTTCAAATATCCTACAGTTGTCCGTGCTGTTTGTTTATCAAATATTATTCCTACTCCTCGTTCATGTTTCTCACTTCTGAATATATTATTGTATATTTATCAGAGTTTATCTTCCCCGCACATGTCCATCTAACTTCACTCATTCCTAATATGTTGATCTTCATCCTTTCCATTTCCCTCTTTACATTTTCTAATTTTCCAGCCTGGAATAAAGTTCTGACATTCCATGTTGCTGTTTTGAACTTGTTAGTTTTGCCACCAGTAGTTTGATGATGATCTGCCTCACCTGTGGCTTTGAGCTGCCCTACTAGAAGAGGCTGTTCCAGAGGAACATCCATTAATGTGTTCATGACAAATCTATTACTCTGAATAAGCATAATTGTTCTTGGGAGCTACAACAGTGGTTTCCCGTTGCCTTCTGTCGGTTTGTGTATGAACTTTCTGCTAGCCTTTGGACTCCCTGTCCTACCCACAAGGCAGTGGGAGCAAGAGGTTTTAAGGTGAGTCCTACCCGCCTGATATTCCCTTCACTGAGCACATGAGAAACTTTATAGGAGTAGTAGAGCCACCTACTACCCCACCTCGCTCTCTGAGTCTACCGCCAGGTGGTCCGTGCCTGCTTTTTTGGGTAAATCCTTATTCACAGGGATCCTCCATATCTGGAAGACTTTCACCATCTGCCATCTGTGACATGCTGGGTTGGGGATGGTCGCTCCAGCTTTACCCAGTGTGATTGTACCAGTAAAATTCCCCACAGCTGTAAACTTTAACCCAGTACCACTGGATTAGTAGACCGTGTGCCCTAACCACTCAGCCACTCAGCCAGCCATATTCAGAATCTTTATAGAAAATATTATTTCAGTAATTGAAATTAATTAATTATAATGACTCATATTTGTACAGAATTGAAAATATGTGTTAGAAGTGAAAGTTTGTTGATAAAGATTTTTTGTATGTGTGTGGCTTATAAAAATTGCCAAATGTATGGATTACATTTCATATATTTGTGGGTGATTGTTCATTCAGAATAACAACAACAAAATCAGGTGTGCAAACACAGAAATAAAGAACGTGAGCAAAACTGGTAACCTCATTGTAATTTTCATAGCTTAAATTTCACATCTGAATTTTTCAAATTTCTATTAATTTTTCACGATCGTAATGAATTGAAAGCAGGAACAAAAGAGGTGAATAGCAAATTATGTCTTGTTTGACATGACACTGGACATAAATCTGCCCTTTGTTATTTCATTCAATCTGAGTTAAATTAATAATCATATGTGCAAAATATCATTCATTCATTTAATAACAGACTGGAATTTTTATGGGATATATGTAAACTTAGGTGTTGTGCCACAGTCTCCTGATGACCATCAGCTGGTGGTCAAACAGAGTTACCCATTCAAGACCACAGGTGTGCAAAGCTGTGAGAGTTCCAGAAATAAATACATCCAAAGTGAAGTGTCACGAATTATCACTGCTGATGGCAGTGTGATCAAGAACATGGTCAATGGATCAGTGGAGGTACTGTAAACAAATTTTTAACTTGAAGCTCATTGGCTGTAATGTAACTGATGAATCAATAAAAAAAAATGCGTTGAGATTTCTTTATAGGTTTGAAGATAAATGGTTCAGCCAACAGAGATATATGAAATATTTAGTATTTAAACAAAGAAAATGATGAATTGATAGAATTAAGCAAGAAATTCTGTATGCTTTAAGTTTTAAATGGTGATCATCCAAAAGTTTCCTGTATTACTGCTGTAGTCCTTTTCTTACATTTGTTAATGAAAGCAGAAATGAGTTATTTAACTTTTTTATCATCTTTGTGTTTCCTTTGGTCTTTCTTCATATCATACATTCCATAATTATTAATTTTATTACTGTTTTATGCCAGAAGATCTCCTTTCTTAGAATTTCAGAGACCTTGGAGAAGAAGACTTTTCCAAGGGATGGCAGTATGGATCATGTAAATTTACTTCTATGGATCATGTAAATTTACTTCTAAGTGAAGACAAATGAAAAGTGTTTGTCAAACAATACTTTGCTAGAGAAACATAATGATAAAAGCTGTTGTTCATGGCTTCCATCTAATGAAGGATGGAAAGAAAACCTTTAAATTGGCTTTTGTTTTATCCAGTAAATAACTGAATGTGTCCTACATAATATATTGCAAGAAATGTTACCATTCCAGGATCAGAACAACTGCACAACTGCTGAGGTTCTCTCTTCATGTAGTCTTTCAAAATCTGACAGTGTGCTGAATTCTGAGTCATGACTCCAAAAGGACAATGAATTGGTGCTTTTTTATTACTTTTTTTTAAAACTAGGGTGGAGATGTTACTGGATAGACATTTTAGATGCTTGTGATGCTCCAGTCCCAAGTTATCAGGGTTTTGAATTACTGCAGTACTTAATGAGGTCTCAGCTTTCCCTTATATTCTGGCCTTCTGATGTAATCTCACTTTGTTCTGTTCACGTAGATTAAAGATATTTTGGGCTGTTTAAGGTGTAGGTATAAGCTGTGAACCAGTATCATTGCACACAATCAAACGGCAAATGCTCTGCTGCCTACTCAACAGTTGGCCAGAAACTACCACCTAGTGTCGCCATCAGCATGAACTCTGTGGCTTGTGGCGTCATTCTTCTTCCTTGCCATGGTGTTAACCCAGGTGCCCATTTTTTCTTGAGGCTGGGTAAACCTGG
Source organism: Achatina immaculata (assembly GCA_009760885.1). NCBI lineage: Eukaryota > Metazoa > Mollusca > Gastropoda > Stylommatophora > Achatinidae > Lissachatina > Lissachatina immaculata. The sequence goes on along the minus strand of CM019692.1, from coordinate 22,285,398 downwards.
GAGTTTTTGCAAGCCATGGTTAGAAATCGAAACTGGGTCACTTAGTTGGTGAGCGAGTGACTAATCCACTGTTCTACCACAGCTCCCTTTGGGATGTTATTTAAGCTTATCCAAATTCTTATTATTTTGCAGAGCCAAAAGTCAGAATAGCCTTGAATCTTTATAAGATCTTACACTGAACTACTGTTTAATCCAGTAAGAGTTAAATTGTAAAATGTAAATATTTTACTATATTCAGTTTTATAACTTTGAAAGTTTAGAATTTTTCGTGAGAGATAACAGCTTGTGAAATTTTCTGTAATCTACGAACTTAGACATTTTTTTTTTCTTAGATCTTGAGTGCTGATGGGACAGTGAGTACTTTTACTGGTATATGGACAGATCGTTGTAATTCTGCCTCTGCTTCTGAGAAATCACATGCTGAAAGTTCAAAAAAAGGTATACATAAGTCACTGTATAAAAAGCACTGTTTTATTTGTTGAGACAATACTTGGCATGGCTGATAATTAACTATTCACAAACTAATTGCTCTTTGTATTAAAGCAGTGCTGGAGTGTCTTGTATCATTGATTGCAAATACTATACAAGTCAGTTTTTTTCCTACTATAGGGGCTTCCCAACTTGAAAGATCAAAGTTAAAAGAGGTGCTCTAGTTGTCCAGGTGGTAAATTGTACTTAATACAAAGAAAAAAAACTGTATAACAACAGTTCTAGCAGTTGCTTTCAGGATTTGATTATGAAGGACAGGGAGGTCTTTTTCTTCCTTCATCACTAACATCTAGGCCTGTAATGTCATGAAAATACATGTTTTACCCAATGTCTTAAAAAGAAAAAATATTTCAGAATATGATGACTAGCAGTAAGGAAATAGAAAGATTATGTGGTTAAACAAAACATTCTCAAGCTCTGTTTTTGTAATATGCTGTGCCCGGTGACCTTAGAACTCCTATCTGCTGTTTAATCATTTTGTGTTACATAAGCCAAGTGAAGATAAATGATACCCAACCTGCTTTGTCTGCAGTTCCTTCCATTTGCTTTATAACTACAATGGATGACTTTATGGCTCAGTGACTCCTTTTTATTCTTCATATGTATCTTATTTATTTTCTTCTCTTTACTGTTTAGTTTACCTTCATTTGTACCATAATTATTTTCCTTTCTCTGTTTTCTGTCTTCATTTTTCTTTCCTGTTTTAACTGTTTCATATGTTGCAGACAAAAGTTTAAATATTGCATTAATATATAAGGAACAGTCAATACAAATAAACCTAGACCATTATATCTTGTGATTTGTGGAGGAAGGAGACACTGTCTTTGTGGTAGATAGTGTCAGTGCAAAGGTCGTTGGGACTGGAAGTGGAGTTCGTATCAATAATTTGTTGCAGAGTTCAAGCTCACACTAACAGACATCATGCAGAAGGAAATATACTGCATCTCGTCTACCAACATGCCTGCACTGAAGGAAAAACAGCATGGGGTTGTTCATTTTTTGACAGCTGACATATACATAAATAATACACAATAATTAGTGTATAAGTATACAACTAGACACGAAGCACTGCAGTAAAGGCTGTGATGCCAAAATGATTAAACTAGGAAAAAAGTAGGAACAGCTTTATTACTTTATTAAACAGCTTTATTTGTAGTCATAAGTAATAAAGGTGTTCCTACTTTTTTCCTAGTTTATACATATAAATGGGTAATGTGACCAACAGAGAAGTTAACTGTGTGCAAGTCAGGAAAGAAATACTAATTTGCATTCTTTTTTTTTCTTTTTTTGTATTAAGTGATATGGCTGTTACTGTTGGTGGCACAACTGACAGTTTTTGAAGATTTACCATACATTAATGTATTCCCTTATCATCAGACAAAAAATCCAAATACTCCCCAAGTAAGACACTACAGCTTGATGTATCAGAAGTGGATGTACCAAAGGTTTCTAAAATGACCTCCAACTGGGTCATAAAATATCCAGGGGGAAAGTGTTTCCAGGTCTTCAAAGAAACAGGGCATATCGTGGAACTCCCATCAGTACCTGGTTGCATTGCTTCTGATCCTGAAACAAAGCAGGTAAACTTAAGTGGAAAGCAAGTGACACGTATTTTTGTCTGCAGATTGGATTAGTTATGAGTATAATTCATTCGTTTTGTTTAAAAAAAAAAATCTCCATACTGCTTCATTCACATATATTTTAAATATAATGATTATTTATTTAAATGATTATTTATTTTATTTATTACTTAGACTTTTAACAACTGTTTTCATTTTTACTTAATGTGTCATTGTTATATTATTTTTTTTTTCACTTATTTACTTCTTACAGTCATTTTATATGTGTCTATAAATCATATTTATTATGTGGGCTATTTTAATTCCCTGGCAGGTTATGACCACCCGTGAAGATCATGTGGTTGTTATTACTTACCCAGATGGTGGATCAGTTGTTGAGCATGCAGATGGCACACGTATAAGTGTTTACTACAGGGAAGTTACTGTGTCACCAGAAGCCTTGAGTGGTAAGTGTAGTAAATTTCTGCAACACTCATCTCCACAAGGCAAAGGCTCTGCCAACAGCCAAATGCATGTGCCAGAACATCCACCCTCCCAGACTCCTAAACACGCATCACAGACCTGCACCATATACAGAGACCTCAGAGCCCCAGGAGAGGAGCGCAAGGAGAAACTCTGGGGGGGGGGGGGGGGTTCCTATGAAGACTTGCTGACAGCAGGATTCATGGAGGCAACCCAACTCCCTGTTTAGGAAGCTGTGGATATGAAACTGAACACAGAAAAGAAGAAGACAGCTCCACATTTCATTTCTGTGCCTAAATGATTATTTTAACCATAGTTTTAAAACGGATGAAGCATTAACTATAAGCTGCAAAGTAGATTACACTTTTAGATATATGTTTACTTCATTTTCTGTAGTCAACTGCATGTAAGACTTCTTCAGATGATTTTGAGAGAAAGATGTTATAATAATTTAGTCTCTTATTTTTCATATCCTGAAGTCATCACCCTGCATGATACAGCCATATGGTTGTAGCTGTGGATGTTCCATGAGATTTCCCTTCAGAAGTGCACTTAATGATAGATCAGAACTTTGTCTTTGTGTTAATCTTCTGTTAAATCTTGCCATTTTTTTGCAGTTTGCTAAATGCAGAAGCTGCTTTTCCTATTCTTGTTTTGATATGTTTGTCTGGAGAGAAAGTGTAGTAAATCCAGCGTAACTGAAATTCTTTCATCTAATTTAAGTATATTTCCATCCAAAGTTATGTCATAGTTCATTGTCCAAGCACAGCTGTCTTTCTGTCTTTTTTTTAAAACTTTTTGTCATTGAGAATATGTCACTAGCAGTAGCAAAAACTGTTACACAATGAATGCAGAGTATCCTCTCTGTGAACAGAGGAACTGCATCATGAGCAACAGAAACTCCCTTTTAAGGCAACAGAAACTTCCTTTTAGGGCAACAGAAACTCCCTTTTAAGGCAACAGAAACTGCCTTTTAGGGCAACAGAAACTGCCTTTTAAGGTAACAGAAACTGCCTTTTAGGGCAACAGAAACTGCCTTTTAGGGCAACAGAAACTCCTTTTTAGGGCAACAGAAACTCCCTTTTAGGGCAACAGAAACTCCCTTTTAGGGCCTCAGTTTTTTTTTTTACTTCATACTTTTCCTGCAGAAGATACACCCACAGAACAACCACTGACTCAGGTTATAAAGTTTGTCAAAGTTGAATGCCCTGCATTTGCTACAGTCGAGTTCAACACACTCACAACAGAAAACTTGACAGTGTTTGGCAGTGGAACAAGCATTAATGTTTTCCCTGATGGTTATTATATGCTTCACCATTACCGGGGAGGCAAAATTGAGGTAAGAGAAAACAAAGCTATGGTAGACAGTTATTGAAAAAAAAATAGAGTCACAGAGAAACACCAAGAGTAATGAGTATAACATTCATTCATTCATTTGCATGTCTCCTGGGGAACTTTGCCTCCCAAGCAGCAGTATAACATTGTGAAAGGAAATACAGCTTTATATTTGGGTAACTTTAAAATATTTCTGCTATTAAAAATTGTTACAATGTTTCAATTTCAGTATCAGTTCTGTACCCCGAGTGGCAGAAGATGAAGGACATGTTTTGGGGAAGTTCAGTATAGGACATAGAAATGAGGCAGGTGACAGTCTAGTGGCATTTTGCATGGAAAATGAGCTAATGGTCGCTAACACACTTTTTAGACAACATCCAAGAAGACTTTACATGGACATCACCTGATGGGAAAACCAAGAATCAAATAGATTACATTTTATTGCAAAGATGGTGGAGATCAAGTTTAACATCAGCAAAAACTCTACCAGGTGTCAATTGTAACATGGACCATGAGTTACTAATAGCAAACATGAAGATAAAGATAAAAAAGACAGGGGATCAAGACCACTCCACTTTGATCTTACAAAAATACCAGAACAATACTGTATAGAAGTGAAGAACCATTTCGAGATACTCATGGCTGTGCAGGAGGAGATTACACCTGATGGATTGGCTACGTAGGCCAGAGATATCTTAATAACAGCAGCTAAAGATATGGTTCCAGTAAAGAAAACATATAATGGACTAAAACAGACACAATAGAACTAATAAAACAACATAGAGGAATGAATACGAAATGGAAAGTAACAAATACAACAAAGAGGAATATAAATCTTTGACAAAATAAGTAAGAAGAAATATAAGAAAAGACAAAAGACAATACATACAAGATTGTTGTGAAAGAATAGAAGAGTATCAGAAGTGTGGAAGAGATAGTGAAATGTTTAAAGAAATGAAAACATTGACAAGAAATGTCACACCTAAGTTAAATGTAGTTTGTGACAAGATGGGAAAGACCTTGACAGAGACAGAGGAAATTCTAGAAAGATGACAGGAATATATATGTATGATACAACTGACTGTGAAAGTGGAAATCAGCAGTGTGAATTATTATTGGAGGAGAAAGAACCAGAACTGATAATTGAAGAAGTTTTATGGGCAATAAAGATTGTGTACAATACCAGAAACTTTGGGAAATAATGGAGAAAATGGGATTTCCAACACATTTAATGTAGTTAATATCACTGGTGTATTTAGACCAACAGGCAGCAATAATAATAAATGGTGAAACAACAACTTGGTTTGACATAAATCAAGGAGTCCATCAGGGTTGCACTTATTTAACTTGTATACTGAAAATATAATGAGGAATATTAGAGAAGACGTAAAAAGAACATTGCAATGCCATAACAACTGAAGGTTATGGAAATACCAGAGATTAGATTTGCTGATGACACAGTATTACTGTCCACAACACAAAGGAATGGAAAAACTAATTATGTCAGTCTGTAAGCATAGTGAAGACCAAAACCTTTATCTTAATGCAAAGGAAACTAAACTGATGACAACTGACAAAACAAACAAGGCAGCTGAAATATATATCAATGAGGAAAAATTGGAAGAGGTGGAGAGTTTTGAATATCTTGAATCATTACTAACTAATAATAGAGATATAATTAAAAGGAGGACATTATCGCTCTTCAAAAAGTAAAACGACTAAAGAAGGTGTGGAGAGGATCAGACAGAACTGCAAAAATAAGATTTTTAAGAGCATGCATCTTTCCCATCGCAATGTATGCCTGACTGACCTGGACACTTAACAAAATAGCTGAGAATCACATAAATGCCTTTGAATGTAAATGCTACAGAAGAGTCCTTCAAATATCATGGACACGAAAAAGAACAAATATATCCATACTACAATAACTTATTATTGAAGAAGGTTGGCTAGTAAAGAGGATTAAAGAGAGAAAACTTAAATATTTTGGACACATTAAATGTCATGATAATCTAGAGAAGACCGTCTTGGAAGGGAACATAATAGGAAAAAAGAAAGAGAGGAAGACCAAGGCAAAAATGACTGCAAGACATCGTTGATAATCTGCAAATGGATGCATCAGCAGCAGGCCATCCTGTTCACAACCAAGAGGCCTACAGGAGTAATGGCCCAAGATATTCAAAACTCTCCACCTCTTCCAATTTTTCCTTATTGATACATATTTCAGCTGCCTTATTTATTTTGTCAGTTATCATCAATTTTGTTTTCTTCGTATTAAGAGATTTTGCTCTTCGCTGTTCTTACGAACTGACATAATTAGTTTTTCCATTCCTTTTTATGTTGTGAACAGTAATACTATGTCACCAGCATATCTAATCTCTGGTATTTCATAACCTCCAATTGTTAGGCATCGTAATATTCTTTGTATGCATCTTCTCTAACATTCCTCATTATATTTTTAGTATACAAGTTAGATAAGTAAGGCGACAATACGCACCCCTGACGGACCCCTTGTTTTATGTGAAACCAAGTTGTTGTTTCACCATTTATTCTTACTGCTGCCTGTTGGTCTAGATACAGCAGTGATGTTAACTGTATCAAATGTGTTGGAAATCCCAATTTTTCCATTATTTCCCAAAGTTTCTGGTGCTGTACACAATCAAATGCCTTTGAGTATTCTATAAAAGATAAATATAGATTCACATTAAATTGTCTGCATTTCTCTATTATTAATTTTATATGATCTCTTGATCCTCTTAATTTCCTGAACCAGCTTGGACCATATTGACTTCTTCTTCTATTTTCTTACGAAGTCTAGCCATTGTGATTTTTAACAGAATTTTACTGGCATGACTAATCTGGGCAACAGTTTTGTAATTTGTGCATAATTTCAGGTTACCTTTTTTTTGGCAGTGGTATGAATACAGTTCTTTTCCATTCTTTTGGCCAAATTTTCTTAACTTTCCTAAAACACTTTTTTTAAAAATCACTGTCACAAAGACAGTGTTATCAGTATCTAGGGAAGCAAAGATGACAAATAAAGTATTTCTGATAAAAATAAATAAATCTTGCAAAAATGTAATGAAAACTGTAAAAATGATCAACATTCATTGGGTGTCTAAATGAGAAGGGGAGAACTTGAAAACATTGTAATAACAGGAAAGATAAAAGGGAAATGAACAGGAAGAAAGCTGTAAAAGTATACAATGTAGAGTCTGATGTGATAAATTAATAGAAAATATTCAGATGAACAGAAGGAAAGCATTAAAAATCAAAATCATTGATGATGATGATAATGATGATGATGATGATGATGATGATGATGATGATGATGATGATGATGATGATGATGTGATGATGATGATGAGATGATGATGATGATGATGATTGTGGTGGTGGTGGCGATGGTGGTGGTATTAATGATTATTATGTAATAATCTGTAAATAAATTGGATTTTCCATAAAATCCTTGAAAGAACATCAAGTGCAGAAAAAGATTGTCAGTATTTTGATAATTCAAAATAAAGTACTGACATAAAATTTGTATTCCAGTATGATTGCTGTGCATTATGTTCATATCTGCTGAATTAATTACATGTTAATCTTTAAGATTTAATAATCATTAGTATGTGTCATTTTACAAATTCACCAGTCCATTTATCCATTGTTGACAGATTGACACTAAAGGCACTGTGATTTACTTTCCCCGCCGAAATCGATTTCAAGAACACTTGATGCCCCAGCGAGAACTGCAGTATGTTCTATGTCACAATGCTGATGTCATTGTAGAGACAGTAGACCCAGATGGAAATATATTTAATGTTCATTCCAATGGAGAGTCATCTGTTATTCCATTCTTAGGAGATGACATATTCTCTTCCAAAAGTTTTCATTCTAACTTAGGAGAGGTCAGTTTTTCTGTTTGTTTTTTTTTTTTACATTCAACTCTTTTTTTTTCTTAATTAAAAAATGTGATGTTAGTTTCTCTTGTAAGTTTAATTGCGCATATTCATTATTGTCTTTGTTTCTTTTTTTTTTAAATTTCTTTTCATCTCCACTTTCCTATTTATCTTTACTTCTTCTTCTCTTATGTATCCTTCTCAGCTCTCACCTGTAATATATTCATCATATTGTAATAAATTTGTCAAATGTTTCACCTTTTTCTCCTTCACGTTATATTGAGTAATTAATTTCACACAATGGTAAGCAGACATAGCTACATGAGTATGGTGTAATTTGTATGAACTATCCTGCTATCCAGACAAAGATAAAAGTTAATTTTCTTCTCATTCTCTCTACAAAACATTAAAATAGGTAATACAATTCACAAAATGGAATCCAGACCTAGTTTCATGAGTCATTCATGACATGTGATATGAATCATTGTATAAGTGATTCAGGAAAGCAAGGTTACAAGTTTGTTAAATTATAGTTCACATCTTTTTTTGGGCTTTAGATATTTTGTCTGTGACTGCTTATGTGCTTTTTTATGTATCTCTTTTTAAGGAAATGAAAAATGATACTGGCCTCAACAATCATGCCCCAAGATTCTTTATTATTAATGCTGATGGAAGTGGCACTGAGCTCCTTCGTTACTGTGATGTTGCTGATTACTTGTTAATGGCTGAACGGAATCCAGCTACAGCAGTCTTGAAAGAACCCATCCCTGAATATCCTGATGTTACTGGCATCACTATCCTGAAGCCTTACCTCTTAGGGTTATCTGAGAAATGGTTTAAGAAGTATGATCATGATTCTATTGTTCCTCAGGGTCTCAGGTAAGCAACAAAGAAAAAAAAAAAACTGATGGTGTCTTTTGTTAGTAGATACAGACCAAAACCATTCCATAGCATAATATATGCAATCATTTTCAAAAGTATTGATATATATGTCAAAACTTCACATAACCTAATAATGCACACAAGGTTTGTTTGAGTGTAACCTTCTAAGCCAATAAATTATTAGTAGAGCCATGCATGAGGAGAGTCTAAAAAGAAATTAACAGCTGCCTGCTAAAGTATCATAATCCAAGGCAGAAAAAAGAGAACATTATATATATCCAATATATATTATGTATATCCAATACAAAACACACTATTTTAATCAGACAGCTTCCAAGTGTGACATAAGCAAATTTTGCTTTGCAATCTTAACTCTTTTGAGACCGTGTTACTTCCAAATCAATCCTTAGTTTTTGACAACGCGGACGTTAGAGAAGGGCGTGGACATTTTGAAGAACGGGTGTCCCTGTGTAAAAGTTATTGTACCGACTTAATTCCATGATCACCACATGTGTATCACACATTAAAATAAGTGGAAATGAATGAAGATTCCATAAATGAAGTTATATGTCATTTAAAAAAACAGAAAAGAAAAAACTGGTGTGAAACGATGGATCAGTTTTTTGGTGCTAAAAAAATGTTAGGGCTGAGCAGTAAAATCTACTTTATACTATCTTAACTGTGTCATAATCCAATATAGAATACATAGTCATTCAAATTTCAACACAGAAAAATCAATATTTATGGATGTTGTGACATCCAATAAATCTAACAGATCTACAGCTACAAGAAACACATATAGTAAGATAGTTCTAGTCTGTCGGTGTGACCATTCTACCACTCAATCTCGAAATAAATCTGAATTTTACCCCCCTATCTATATTTCCAATATGGCTTCCATTCATTCCCCACACTTAAAACAGAAGAGTTCTAACTGGTTAAATGAAAAGTAACATCGTGTTTTCAACGAAAGAAAGTCCGAAGCCTTATAGGGCTCTCGGTTGGAAACAGCCTTGCGCACAAAGATCCTTCTAGGGATCGCTGGTTATCTAAGAGTTAAGCAGTTCAGTTTTATATGTTCCATACTCCCTTAATGGACAAAAACACAGCCAAAGTGCTAAAATGGCTACCATAACTTTCTGAATAATTCATTCAAGTGTAAACTATCCTCATTTGCCCTTCCCAGTTCTCCACAAAATATGAAACCAGTTTTTATTTCTATTTACATATTTTTTATTCCCCATCAATTTCAGGTGTCGAGATTTGAAGACCCTGCCACCCACTGAATACAAGAAACCTGGTCCAAAGTTTGGAACTAATGTTGGCAAAGGCCTGAATATTGGAAATGTCAAGGCTCCAGTAAAGATTCCTATTCTCAAATGTCCAGAGAAACTGGAGTTCAGGCAGCTGATACAGTATAAGCCTATCACAAATTATTTGAGGACAAAGTAGGCTTATTTATGTGTAAATACTTGTATTTGTTAGTTGTAAATCATATTTATTTCATGCTAGTTTCCTTTGCAACCTGTTCTGCTCCAGAAAAAATTATGAAACTTTTTTCCTCCTTTTTCTTTTTTGTAGCTGCTTTGCAGCTAACAAGAACGGGTTCTAGTCTTGATCTTTATCTGATTTTGAGCTGTTACACAATGATGACCGAATGCTTTTTCATTTTTATCTCTTGTTGTTCAGATAATGATGGTTCTTCACAGCTCTGAACATTAGTAAACTCTCCTCTGTGCCTCTGTTGTTTTGCTGTCATGTCATTGTAATAATAATATTCATTATAATCCTCTGTAATATTCACCTGTCTCTTCTGTTAAAAATACACCCCTTTGTTGGAAATTCATTACATGAGTCCCTTCTAGTTCACCAGCTGCCATGCTGATGGGGTGTTGGCAATCATTGCTCTCCTTTTCTTTTTTTTTTGTGGCCCTTGGTATTTTTAATCATATCGGTTGCCTTTTTTTTTCTCTTGCCAGTTTGTTAGTCTTCACTGGCTAGCAAAATAGGACTTGAAATTAACAAGGACAAAACAAAAATAATGAAAATTCCCATTAATCAAAATGGAAAAATACATGCAGAATGGACAGGTGTTGAATAAGTCAATCAGTGTGCATACCTAGGCAGCTACACAAACCAGGATGGTGACACAAGAAAGGAAGTTAGAATTAGAATTGCAAAAGCAGCATTAATCTTCAAGAATCTTGAGAACATATGGCATTCAAAAGTTCTAAGCACAAAAACCAAGTTAAGACTATTCAATTCAAATGTAATATCCACCCTCATTTATGCATGCGAAAGCTGGAAAACAACTAAAGAAATAGACAAGAAATTAGACTCTTTTGAAAACAAATGCTTAAGGAAAATACTTGGCATCAAGTGGAACGAATTCATGAACAGTGTAGAGATAAGACAGATGACTGAACAACAACCAGTCTCAAGGGTGATCAGGAAAAGGAGATGGACATATGTTGGTCATATGATGAGAAGAAACAATCAGAGAATCCCAAAACAAGCTATTAAGTGGAACACAACAGGCCAAAGAAAAAGAGGCAGACCACGTCAAACTCTAAAGAAGACATTGTTAAGGGAGGCCAAATTAATAGGCATAAAATCCTTTGATGAAGCTGACAAGCTCACCAAAAACAGGAATAATTGGCGAACTACCTTGCAAGCCCTATGTGACGTTTAACGGCACGGGAAGGATATAAGAATAAGAAGTTAGTCCTATAAGATATTTTCTCCCAAGCCTCTTTGTCTTTTATGTCCTTAAATTTTCCAGTAATTTATCAAGTTTCTTGATGTTGTCAAATATAATGCCATTGCCACCATATTAACTCTTTCTGTGCTGGCGGGAAAAACATGGATGTACCATTGGTGCCAAGAAAAATGTGCAGGTGTTGATAATTTTGGGGTATCGTTGAAAAAGTGAATTTAAAATATTATTTCCATGTTAAAATTATACTAATTATACATAAAAAAAAAAGCTAAATGAATGAAGGTTCTAGAAATGTATAGTTTTTGTTGGAAAAAATAACTGGTGAGAAAATTAGACAAAATATTTAGCTCCCCCCCCCCAAAAAAAAAAATCTACAAAACACTAAAATAATTGTTGTCTACTTACCAAGAGCTGTAAATATCCACACACAGTTTGAAGATAAAATCAATTCCTTCCATGAAATATCACTTTGTAGACAAAATGACAAACAAACAAACAAAAAACACAACAGAAAACTGCCATCATCTTCGTTAGTAGCAGTACCCACTACTTCATCTGTCTGTGCTGCTCTCCATGTCGAAATTGGTTCTGCATTTGCTGTTTGAGCCGCAGAAACATTCCTCTTCACCCTTTTGGCAGGTGGAGAAGCAGAAGTAATAGCACTTGTCAAGGGATGATAGTCAATTTCACTTTCTGTATCATTACTAGGGGTCACTGTGTCAGAACTTGTCATGTCAGAAACGGAAACATCGTCAGAAACAGAACCATTGTCAGAATCAGAATCGTTTGAATCAGAATCATCAACACAGCAAGGTTTCCCAAATACTACTGTCTTAAATAACTCATTACAAGCAGTTTTAGTCCTTCTAAGAAGTCTAGAACTACATGGGGTACAATCAGTAACATTTGTCATGTCAGAGGGCGTGTCCATTTTTCGAATATGCTCTAACAAAATTCACAGATCTAAGCACAATTAATACTCTAATATGTCTGTCCTTCTGCCACATTGCTTCAAACAGGAAGAAGGATAAATCTGACATGCACAGTTAACGTGCAAACCAAAATGAGAATTACAGTTATACGAAACAAAACATGTGGCACTATAGTGCTTTAATGCAAGAAAGTCAAAATCGACTTTGGTAATATAGTGGCATAAGGCCTATTTATGTCTTTATCCTATACATCACACCAATTGCCTTTTTTCGGTCTTGAAAGAATGAATGGAGCTATATCATGTTAGGAAGATGAATAATAAGTTGTACACTAACAAAATGCCAAATTGGGGGGATTTATATCCATACTTACTTAACTTCAAAATATGGGTCAAGGAGAATATAGAAGATCAAGAAGAAAAGGAAGAAATGAAAATGGGTACAACCTGACTCAGAACAGGTTTCAAGGAGAAAATTTGACTGGACTAAAGATGCAACAAGAAGCTGAAGGAGAGTCATGAGAAAAAAAAAATTGATATGCTCTTCTCTAAATCCACCAACTTTCATTTTATAATCAAGTTTTTTTTTTGTTTTTTTATTAAACGCTTCCAAAAGTCTAGAAGTCAGGAACAATGATCATCAGAACTTATGAGGAAAAATAATAGTAAAGATTTATTATGTTGCTGTGTGGAAGGAAAGCTTAAAAATCACATTTTATTTTAGTTCTTCCCAACTTCAGACTGTACATAAGGACAGCTAAATGAATTTTTTGACCAAATGTATTTACTGAAGATTCAATACATCTGCTGTTTAAATTCTAGCAGCACTGAAGTATTAGTATCACTAACAAGACTGAAACAGTGAAGATGCAGAGCAACACTGAGACTTAAGGGTAAAAAGATGTTAAATAATTAACCATGAACAGATTGTCTGTAAGACAAATGGTAGCCATGCAGTAATAAAATCTCTTGCAAAAATCTATATGCCCTAATGAATGATGAAGTATGAAAAATGGTCACCATTTCTTTGCCGATTTTGTTCGATACACTGCACCTAATTCTACATATTTTGATGTACCATATAGATATCAAAATGGACTTCATGAATATGCCAGGGCTGTTATAGCAAGAATGCAGGCTGAAAATTTAATGAACATTAAAGATCCTCGGTCAGAGGATGAACAGATTTCAGCTGAAAATCTCCAGAATCTGGTAGGCTTAAATTGGTCTGAAGTCATCAGGTTTAATCCTGGTAAGTTACAAATATGTATACACATGTGAGAGTGAGTGAGAGAGACTGCATGTAGAAGAATGCCCAAGAGGAAGTGCATGTAGATATAAATGTACGTTTTATTACATGCAGTGAGTTAGTACATTTGAAGATGTTCAGGCTTACAGTGTGATGCAAGTTTAGATTTTCTGTGAGGACCTCATGTCAGGCTCTATAACTGATTCCAGTCATGTGAGAGAGCTGATGGATTTTTTTTTCCATGTTTGTGGCATTGTTCTAGTTATCATTTGTCATCTTAAACAGACACTTGACTTGCCTTGAAACATCTGCACCTTTCAAAAATCTGTGTTCAACATCAAGAATGTTCACCAAAAGCCTGAAAAAGCATTTTGAGGGTCTTGGTAGCAGATTTTCCAAGCTTCACACAAAATTTGATACAGGCATGTTGCTTGAACTTGTCAGCCATCATAACAGTCACAAAGCAGTCCTTACACTAGGTCTCAAAACTGCATGTGCAAAGTAACATGTGTAGACAGTATGACATCAAGTGGCATACTGACTCAGCAGGCCTGAGAGTAATGACCCTCGGTGTCTTGTGTACATATTTATTGAAACAATATAGTCACTGCAAATACACTTCAAAAACTGTCCGCCTTATATATTTATATATACAGTCGATCCCACTTAAAATCACATCACTTTATATCACAACCTGGATAATGGGCTTTACTCCATATTTCTGCACCTGGAGGAGTTAAAGACTCCACTTTGTATCACAAACTGGGTGAGCCCAAGCTATAAATATCACACAAAGCGTTATCAGTTTTGCGACTCATCAAAGAAAGGGCTGGACATTTGATCACTGAACATGTGCCACATCAACCTTTGAATATGCGGGCATTAAAAACTCAGGTGGTGTGAATGAAAGGCTTACCACAGCCACCTTTTCAAAAGAACATAATTAAAAACTGGCATCTTTAGGTCAGTATTTGTTTTCTTTATCAAGAGATGGGCGATGTTAAGTTGGTAACGTGAGTTAATAGTTTGTCAGTCTCGAGTGGTGTACTGTGAATCATATAGCCGGGAACTGCTCTCTGGTTCACATTGTGTTAGATATTGGCTACTAAACATAAATGTGTTGATCTGGATTTAAACTCTAAAATGGATGTTCTGAAGCAAGTTGATAAAAAAGTTAAGAATAGGACACAGTGGATAAACTTGGAACTGACATTTCAGTATATTGAAACTTGTTAAAAACCTGAGACAAAATTGAATGAGACTTGAGACAAAACTGAACAAAATTTTCACTCATCTTTAGTTAGGTCAAACTGTAAGCAAAGGCATTCAAGTTCTTAATGGATATAGAGTGTGGAGATTTGTCGCTAGTTGCAGTAAAAGCAAGATAGACAGCGATACTGAGGATAGTGCTGATGATGTCAGTGGATCCGTCACAGACCAGATGCTCACCAAAACTGTTTCTCGCACTCAGTCTGTAACCACATTTGAGACTGTGTGCTTGTTCATTTACATTATGCCTGATGCAGGATGTTTTTAGTGCTGTATCGTGCTTACATGACTTTTTGATTAATATACAAATTATCACTATGCAACGCAAAATCACATATTTTTTTTGCTACTACTGCTTGATTTTAGTGTTATCTATACTGTAAGACTAAGACTTACTGTATTTTATGATTAATGTATTTTGTGAATAGTACATTTTATGTCCGAAAGTGATAACTTTGGTTGTTTGTTATGTGTTTAATGTAACAAATTAACAAATGTGGGATGGACGGACACAAACACACACACACGCTTGCCCAGTTAAAGCCCTTGTAATGGACCCTGCTTAATGTCACCATATTTTGATGGTTCTGCCTGTGTGATATTACACAGGTTCAGCTGTGTGTATGTATATATATATATATATATATATATATATATATATATAAGATATAGTATATATATATATATATAAAAAAATACACATAGAAGGGACAGATATTGAAGAAGTCAATCAATTTGCATACCTTGGCAGCTACATAGACCAGGATGGTGACACTAGAAAGGAAGTTAGGATCAGAATTGCAAAAGCAGCATCAATCTTCAAGAATCTTGAGAACATATGGAATTCAAAAGTTATAAGCACAAAAACCAAGTTAAGACTATTCAATTCAAATGTAATATCCACCCTCATTTATGCATGCGAAAGCTGGAAAACAACTAAAGAAATAGAAAAGAAATTAGACTCTTTTGAAAACAAATGCCTAAGGAAAATACTCGGCATCAAGTGGAATGAATTCAAGAACAATGCAGAGATAAGACAGATGACTGAACAACAACCAGTCTCACGGGTGACCAGGAAAAGGAGATGGACATATGTTGGCCACTTGATGAGAAGAAATGAGCAGAGAATCCCAAAACAAGCTATCAAGTGGAACACAACAGGCCGAAGAAAAAGGGGCAGACCGCATGAAACTCTGAAGAGAACATTATTAAGAGAGGCCAAGTTAACAGGCATAAAATCCTTTGTTGAGGTTGAAAGACTCGCCGAAGACAGGAAAAATTGGCGAACTACTTTGCGAGCCCTATGTGACGTCTGACGGCACGGGAAGGATATAAGATATAAGATATATATAATCGAAAGAGAGAGAGAGAGAGAAAGTCAGTATAGGTGAGACTCATTGCATAATATAGTTTATATGGTTTGAATTCTTTTTTTATTATTAATAATAAAACATCCATCAGAACTATTGATTATTCTTCCAGATTATTATATTATGTTGCATTTGTTTTGTCTTCTTCATGTTTCAGAAAATGTAAAACAGATCTATGAAGGTGCTGTAGCTCCTCCTCAGCCAGCCGCACCTTCTAAACCAAAATATAAGCGGACTGCAGCAGACTGGGAGAAAGACAAATTAGAGTTAGAGGAAGAAGCACGAGACAAGAAGGCCATCAGGAACAAAATCATTGAACCATACTTCGAATGTGAGCTTGGGAAAGTATTTCAGGAGACCAAGGTTTGCATTCTGTTGCTGAGCTTTCAGAGTTACTCTACACCCACCCTTAGCTTTAAAAAGAAAAAAAAAATGATAAAAAGTAATCCATTTTTTTTAAACAGAAACTGTGATACAAAATATGTTATTAATTATATTCTTATAATTAACATGAAAAAAATAATAATGAGCGTCTTCATAAATTCATAAAATTCATTTAGTTTTGGAGATACCTCTGTGGATAGCATGTTTTTCTATGCAATACAAACTTACTGTGCTTTTACATACATACACACACTTACTGTGCTTTTACATACATGCACAAGCTTCCTGTGCTTTTACATACACGCACAAGCTTCCTGTGCTTTTACATACATACACACACTTACTGTGCTTTTACATACATACACACACACTGTGCTTTAATCACAAACATAACATTCTTATTTTACATTGCTAAATTCATTATTTTGGCCTCATCTTTTTTTTTTGTGATCTCCAGGGATTTCATAGGTATAGTGTGGCACCTCATGGCCCAAAAGATGCACAACAAGATAACACATTACATACAACAAATGAAGGAAACGATACATCTTTCTCACATGCAGACGCTAACTCACATGAATGGAATAGCTCCCACAGTAAGTGCGAGGAAAGTGTGTACTTAGTAGATTAACAGTAGAAAATGTTGGGAGAAAATGAGATTCAGAAGCAAAAATGTGATATCTGTGAAGACAAAGAAAAAATATATATCTAAATAATTACTAACTAATAATGGAGATACAATGGGGGAAATTAAAAGGAGGACATCTGTCGCTCTTCAAAAAGTAGAACAACTAAAGAAGCTGTGGACAGGAACAGACAGAACTAAAAAAATAAGATTTTTAAGGGCATGCATCTTTCCCATCGCAACATATGCCTGTTAGACCTGAACACTTAACAAAACAGCTGAGAAACATATAAATGCCTTTGAATGTAAATGCTGCAGAAGAGTTCTTCAAATATCATGGACATAGAAAAGAACAAATATAACCATACTACAAGAATTTAAAATTGAAGAAGGTTGGCTAGTAAAGAGGATTAAACATAGAAAACCTAAATATTTTGGACACATTAAATGTAATGAGAATGTAGAGAAGACCATCTTGGAAGGGTACATAATGGGAAAAAGAAAGAGAGGAAGACCAAGGCGAAGATGGCTGCAAGACACCAATGATAATCTGCAAATGGATGCATCAGCAGCAGGGAATCTTGCTTACAACTGAGAGGCCTACAGGAGAGCTGTTATGGAGGCAAAGTTCTGCAAGGGATATGCAAATGACTGAGTGATATATCATATCTCTCTCTCTTTATATATATATATATATTTTTTTTGTTTTTGTTTAAGAAGACAGAATTAAAGCAAGTAAGTGTCAGAAGCATAGATGGTGAATGGAAGATGGTTGATTTAACTGCTTATGGAACTGTTGAGCAAGACATTGTCTGAGTAACTTTTCTCATATCTTAGTATACCAATAATTTTACTTGGCATAATCAGAGACGGTAACAACAATTGTATTTTATAATAAGTGTCTCTTATTTTCATGTTTAACCCTTATTTCATCCTCAAACAATCCCACATCACAGTACATAGTAGCTGTAAATGTGATATAGTCTTTTGTTACTCAATCAGTCATCATGGCTGATGAGAAAAATCTCTTATAGATGCCCTTAGCAGAAAAGTTGACACAAAAATAACGGCCATGCCAGAACTGTTTATTTCATTTTTTTTAAAAACCCACACAAAATATTCAAACAAAATATGTGTGATAAAAGATCTATATTCAGAAAATGTTTGAGTAAATTAATATATCTTATATCCTTCCTGTGCCATTAAACATCACATAGGGCTTGCAATTTTTTCTGTTTTCGGTGAGCTTTTCAACCTCATCAAGGGGATTTTATGCCTATTAATTTGGCCTCTCTTAACAATGTTCTCTTTAGAGTTTCACGTGGCCTACCTCTTTTTCTTTGGCCTGTTGTGTTCCACTTGATAGCTTGTTTTGGGATTCTCTGATTGTTTCTTCTCATCATGTGACCAGCATATGTCCATCTCCTTTTCCTGATCACCCTTGAGACTGGTTGTTGTTCAGTCATCTGTCTTATCTCTGCATTGTTCTTGAATTCATTCCACTTGATGCCAAGTATTTTCCTTAAGCATTTGTTTTCAAAAGAGTCTAATTTCTTGTCTATTTCTTTAGTTGTTTTCCAGCTTTCGCAAGCATAAATGAGGGTGGATATTACATTTGAATTGAATATTCTTAACTTGGTATTTGTGCTCATAACTTTTGAATGCCATATGTTCTCAAGATTCTTGAAGATTAATGCTGCTTTTGCAATTCTAATTCTAACTTTCTTTCTGGTGTCACCATCCTGGTCTGTGTAGCTGCCTAGGTATGCAAACTGATTGACTTATTCAACACCTGTCCATTCTATATGTATTTTTCCATTTTGATTAATGGGAATTTTCATTATTTTTGTTTTGTCCTTGTTAATTTCAAGTCCTATTTTGCTAGCCAGTGAAGACAGGATATCTATTTTTTCTTGCATGGAATTTACATTGTTACTGATAAGAGTTATGTCATCAGCAAAATCAAGATCTTCTAGTTGGGTCCCATGTACCCAATCCTATTGCAATTCCAAAAAGCAAAGGAGACAGTATACATCCTTGTTTCGTGCCTGTTTCAATCTGGAACCATTCACTCATCCCTTCTTCTGTTTTTACTGCACAAACATATCCATTGTAGAAGTCCTTAATGATGTTGACAGTTTTAGATGGTATTCCATATGGACTTAAAATTCTCCACAGTGAATCTCTGTGTATGCTATCAAATGCTTTTTTAAAGTCTATGAAGTTCAGTATTAATGGTTTCTGCTTTTCAATATGTTCTTCAAGTATTATTCTTAGATTAAAGATCTGGTCAAAACCACAAATCATGCTTGTTCTTCTCTCATTGCGGTATCGACTATATCTTTAAGTCTATTCAAAATGAGCTTGGAAAATACTTTTGACACAACTGATATTAAAGTTACTCCTCTCCAATTGTTACAGTTACTAAGGTTAATATAAGTGACCAAATATTATAAGAAGATAAAGGTAATAGTGCTCTGTCATATTGCAGAGACATCTTTGGTATCAGATGTTCAAATTTTCCTTGGCCTGTAAACAAAGTTGCAAGTGATATGATCACCATAATGCCTGGTTGCCTTTCCTTTCCCAGCTCCAGAAGGAACTCTGTACCCATATATACAGCTGAGTAACAGGGGTATCTCCAGCCAGATTTAAACACTAACTTCACCATGAGAGACAGGTGCACTAGCCACTTTGTCTTGTCATTTTCAAGAGTACATTTTTTTAAATCAAAATGTTATGTTTGACATTGGCAGTGGGAAAACAAACAGTACTGTCTTCTCATGTCATTGGATACACTACAAATGACAACCAGATGACCAAGCTGTAAAAAATGAGCATCTAACAGAATGTACTACATAAAACTTAGTCAGAAAATGAAGAATATCTGCGTATAAAATGAACTGATTTACACCTGATTCGACTATTTTGTGAAAAGGAATGACAGCTTTATTCATTAATGAAGCACACATCTGTAACTGTGTTTTGTTAATGAATGATGCTGTTTCTATCTTTTTAAAACAGTTTTACTATTTGTTATCAGTTTTACTGCACACCCAAATACTATGTGTTGCTGATTGACACCATTCATACGGCTATAGTTTCTAAATTAGAGACTGGCATCCCTGCACTCCGGGCACTCCCATATGTACTCCACCTTCCGTTCCAACACACCCACTGAAGCGTACACCTGCTGATGAAACCAGTCACACATTGTTGGTAACGCACACTAATCCATTTCATTCTGAAAACGTCTACTTCCCATCTCCTCCCTCAAATCAATCATCCTCCTGATGTGATTGCTGTCATTCAGCCAGATGTCATCCTCCATATGCAGCCTGTCCAAAGTGACTCCTGCAATCTCCTTCTTGTCCATTCTGAGGGTACCCTGGATCACTGTCATGCCTGCTAGCTTGTCTGATTTCTTATTGCCGTTGACATTCACAGTTGTGGATGAGTGAAAAGAAATTAAGCATTATGTTAAAATCCATCTCCAAAGAAGTTTAACATGGAAAAAAGCAGCATAACTAAATTTAATAAATATAATTAACTCACTCACTGTTGCTCTTCAGTGACAAGAAACTAATGTAAAGAAAGAGAGCACAACAGGCTTCTAGCAAGAAGGGTACAGCAGAAAAGATCTTGGCTCATTTCTCTATTTTTGTTGAAATTCAGTTTGACTTATATGGAAATGAAATACATGTAGATTTTATTCTTATTCTTCTTTAATGTTCAAGTTCTTGGTCATGCTAAATTGAAAGCCTAGTCACCAGTATGAAGTCCACAGTCTTTTCCAGGTCCTCCCAGCAGCCCCCCCCCCCCCCAGCTTCTCCCTTTGGTCCGAGCTCTGTGACCATGTTTGATTGCATAAATCTGTAAAAGTTTGGCACTCTTAGAGAACATGTTCTGGAATCTGTACTCCGCCCCTGCAGGGGCGTTTGTCTGTATGTGAGATCTTGAGTCAGTAGAGATGACTCAGCAGCCTATAGTGGCCAGTTCTTAATGAGGACAGGACCATTTGTTGCTTCCTCTGTAACTGGTGAATTGTAGATTTTATATGTGTACATTTTTTTTTTATTAAAAAAAGGATTATCACAAGCGGGAAGTTGATGATTGAAAAAAAAAATAATGAAAACCCTCATCTCACACACCTTTAGCTTAGTTATAAAGTTATTTTAGACTGCTCTTACAGACACCGAACTCATTATTCTGAATAGTAATGAAATTTTTGTTTGGTAGATAGTCATATGTGTATGCAGGTAGTCATTTATATGTGTATGTACTCAGTCATTTATATGAGTATGTAGTTAGTCATTTTATGTGTATGTAGTTACTTTATTGTTAATATTTAAATAGTTTAATATTTAAATACTTAAATAATTTGTTATATGAGCAGCATATTTGTAGAATTCTGGAATAAAGTGAAAGTTGTATGATAAAGGGCAGAATGTCAGACGGGCATGTGTGCCCAATTCTTAACCCTTTTGAAATAAAGATCAAACAATCAATCAGTTAGCTTAACCCCAAGGTAAATATTCAGTTGAAATTATTAGGAAGTTAAAGAATTAAAATTCATGAATAAATGAGTGTAGAAATATATTCATGGTTAAAAAAAAATACAGTCTTTCATTTACTTTTTGTTTCCACATCAGTAGCCCAAATGCCTTCAAATGTAGAGAGACCCCCGAAAACAATAACTAGTCCTGATGTTCCAGCAATGTCAGAGGATGCAAAACCAGTACAACCAAAAGTTCCAGAAGACTTCATGTCACAAGATGCTGCACCAGGTAATTCATCATGTTATATGGTTAACTTAAATGATTTGATTCACACATCAGGAAAAATTGTGTGCATATTTCTTTTCATTATTTTTTTTTCTTAATTCTTTTTTATCGCAACATTGGCCTCAGCCCAAAAAAATCATAAACTTTGCTGTTGTTTGTTTTTTGAAATATGATGCTTCCAAATAATTTTTATTTCATCAGAAGTGTTAAACGTCACAGCTTGTTTTCTTAGTTTCTCATACAATTTGTAGTCTTGTAGGACATTGTCATTTCTGTTCAGTTATGTCAACCTTGATATTCCTGAATAAGTAATATATATTCACTTAAACATGTTGTACAGTATGTTGTTTTGATAGTCAAGATTCACTTTTAATAATGCAGTGTAAGATTTCTGAAGTTTTGTTTTTTAATATTTGTCTGCCGGACTGGTGTTATTTTACTTCTCGATAGAGGATTTTTGACTCACTTTGTTGCACTAGAGCACATTTACTCATACTGAGATAAGACTTAACATGACATGACCTAATGCCGCCCTCATCCCTTCAAAGATGTTGCATGCTACCACTTGTGCAGACAAACATAATCCTGGCAGATATGCCACATATGTACCCTTAAACAAGTGTCCAGAGATGTTGCATGAATTAATCCATGCACATTAACATGTCCTAGAAGATGCCAAAGAAGCACACTCTATATGAATGAATGTGAAGTCTGCTGATATTCTAATATCCATGAAATTGATTCAGGATGTTGCACAAATTCCTGCTTTTTTTTTTTCATTGTTGATGATGTTCTCTTATGTTTGGATGTTCTTCCATGTTGTAAAGACTGTTTTTGCTCTCCTGCTTTCTGAATTAATTAAAAAAACATAAGAACCAGACAATTAAAATATTTCATCTGTTTAGAAGGCATAAAACAGTAACAAATGCTATATTTGAGGGAAAAGTCAAAGGAAAAAAAAGAGCTTAATGATAACAGTGATGTGATGGGTAGACAACATGAAGAGATAAACAGGATTCAGCTTTGCCAGGTGCACTGTGAAATAAAGCAACAAAGCAAGGTTTGAAGATCCACTGCAGTCAGCCTTACCCCCTGGGGAGATGGTACAAGATAATGAGTAGGCCCACAGCACTGTTTTTCCCATCATTTCTTATTGGAGACAAGATTCAGGTTATAATGTTCTGTCTACAGTTTGGATAGGGGGCCCAACAGTAACTAACTGACCAAGAGACCAGACTTGGTTCTCTGCAGCCTGGACCATTTTAGTAATTGCACATTCATTTGAGAAATTTAAGGCACATTTTCAATTTCTTCCAGTTTTTTTTTCCTTTTGCAGGGGGGGAGGGGGGGGTGTAATTATCATGTCTCAGTTGTGCATTTGCTATCTTCTATTATTGTTCTTGGTAACAGAATGTGTGTACATGGATATTGCTCACAGGCTATTATTATTCTATTTGATATTACCATCACTTCTTCTCACTATAATAATTCATCGCAGATGTGATATAAATGGATGACAAGAGTGCGTAAAGTGAGTAGTAGCCTTCAAAGGAAGTGAAGATTACAGCTGAACAATAACAAGCAAAAATAAAATGCTGTCATTTCATGTGCTTGTTATTTATACCACTTCTCTGTTTTCAGATTGTTGTTATCAGTTATAATCACTATTTACATTCTGTCCCCCTCTATTTTTAGATGGTATTGGGAGAGCAGTTACAACATCAGGTACTCGTCCCCACAACCCAACACCTGCCCATGCTGCTGGATTAGAAATGTACACAACAGGTAATCCACTGCATTTTGAAAATATGTGAGTTTTTGTTGTTGTTGTTTTCTTAACCTTTGAATCTCCTACAAAGCAGAATTGTAACTTTGCTAAATACTCAACCATAATCTTCTTCTTCGTTCGCAACTCAGCCATAATGAAATCTTGGATCTTCTGGGTCCACAACTTGCCAGTACAGCACAGTTTTGGCACAGTTAATCAGTAAAGTGTTCTGCCCCATTTGAATATCAGTAATTAGTGTCACAAAATTATTTCATCTTATTGTGTATTATCATACCATTGTCTATGTTCAGAATGTGAGGCTATATATTTTTGACTGGAATACAATCCTGGGGCAGTTTAGAAATGTGTTAAGTTTATCATCAGTATGTTCAAATGATATGTACTTTCAGTTATATGTTCATATTTCTATACTTTCAGTATGCAGCATTTGGCTTTTCTAATGTGGTCTAGAAAATTTTCAGCAGAAAATGCATAACTCAAAGTTTAATGCAAATAGCATGAATATGTCAGTCAGTCATTTGCATGTCCCTTGCAGAACTTTGCCTCCCTAACAGCACTCCTGTAGGCCTCTTGGTTGTAAGCAAAATGCCCTGCTGCTGATGCATCCATTCACAGATCGTCAACGACGTCTTGCAGCCATCTTCGCCTTGGTCTTCCTCTCTTTCTTTTTCCCATTATGTACCCTTCCAAGCTGGTCTTCTCTAAATTATCATGACGTTTAATATGTCAGAAATATTTAAGTTTTCTCTGTTTAATCTTCCTTACTATCCAACCTTCTTCAATATTAAGTTCTTGTAGTATGGATATATTTTTTCTTTTTTGTGTTCATGATATTTGAAGAACTCTTCTGTAGCATTTAAATTCAAAGGCATTTATGTGTTTCTCAGCTGTTTTGTTAAGTGCCCAGGTCTCACAGGCATATGTTGCAATGGGAAAGATGCATGCCCTTAAAAACCTTATTTTTGTAGTTCTGTCTGTTCCTCTCTACAACTTTTTTAATTGTTACATTTTTTAAAGAGCAATAGATGTCCTTCTTTTAATTTCCCTCATTGTATCTCCATTGTCCTTCTTTTAATTTCCCTCATTGTATCTCCATTATTAGTTAGTAATGATCCAAGATATTCAAAACTCTCCACCTCTTCCATTTTTTCCTCATTGACATATATTTCAACTGCCTTATTTATTTTATCTGTAGTCATCAGTTTAGTTTTCTTTGCATTAAAGTGAAGGTTTTGCTGTTCACTGTTCTTATGAACTGACATAATTAGTTTTTCCATTCGTTTTTTGTGTTGTGGACAGTAATACTGTGTTATCAGCATATCTAATCTTTGGTATTTTATAACTTCCAGTTGTTATGACATCGTAATATTATTTGTCTACATCTTCTCTAACATTCCTCATTATATTTTTGATATGCAGGTTAAATAAGTAAGGTGACAGTATGCAACCTCTGTTTTATGTCAAACCAAGTTTTTTTATTCATACTGCTACCTGTTGGCCTAGATACAGCAGTGATATTAAATGTGTTACATGTGTTGGAAAGTATGAGACAAACCCCATTCATCATAATTCTGTTTTTCTTTGGCTGTTCACAGAACCAAATAGCATGAGCCATAAAACACCTCACTTTGGTGAAAGCCCAACTGATGAAGACAAGAAAGCTTCTACACCATTCAAAACATCAAAAGGATTATTGGACAAAGACAGTAAACGACAGTTTTCTTCCAGTTCTAAATAATACATTGTATTTCTATGGTATTAGTCATGCCAGTAAAATTCTGTTAAAAATCATAATGGGTAGACTTACTGTTCCGTAAGAACAGCAAAGAACAAAACTTCTATCTTAATGCGAAGAAAACTAAATTGATGACAACTGACAAAACAAACAAGGCAGCTGAAATATGTATCAATGAGGAAAAACTAGAAGAAGTGTAGAGAGCTTTTAATATCCTGGATCACTACTAACTAATAATGGAATTACAATGAGGGAAATTAAAAGGAGGACATCTATCGCTCTTCAGAAAGTAAAACAAATAAAGAATCTGTGGAAAGGAGCAGACAGAATCACAAAAATAAAATTTTTAAGGACATGCATCTTTCCCATAGCAACATATGCCTGTGAGACCTGGACAATTAACAAAACAGCAGAGAAACACATAAATGCCTTTGAATGTAAATGCTACAGAAGAGTTCTTCAAATATCATGGACACAAAGGAGAACAAATATATCCATACTACAAAAACTTAATATTGAAGAAGGCTAGCTAGGAAAGAGTATTAAAGAGAGAAAATTTTAATGTTTTGGGCACATTAAACGTCATGATAATCTTGTGAAGACTGTCTTGGAAGGGTACATAATGGAAAAAATAAAGAGAGTGAAGATGGCTGCAAGACATTGTTGATGATCTCCAAATGGATGCATCAGCAGCAGGATGATCTCCAAATGGATGCATCAGCAGCAGGACATCTTGCTTACAACTGAGAGGCCTACAAGAGAGCTGTTAGGAAGGCAAAGTTCCACAAGCAATGTACAAATGACTGACTGATTTCTGCTAACTTATGTTAGACTGTGTAGTATTGCTCATTAATTTTTTTTATAACATTATTTTTTCAATGTAAGCATTCAGAAGTACTAGTTATCTTTCAGCCTTATTTAATAGGTGAGTTCTTGATTAAGACTAATCATTTTATTATGTTCTAACAAAGTGTGTCAGTTGAGTTTAGAGATTTGCCTCCCACTAATATTTATTTATTTTATATTCTCTTATTTTTTCCTCAAATCTTATGTTTATTCCACATGCAAATCAGAGTACTGTGCATGTATACGGTAACAAGAAAATGTTTTAATGATCTGTTATGAATGCTCTTTTTTTTGTTTAGATGATTTATAATTATTGTCAAGAATATAGATATTTTCAAATGATTTAATTTTTCACTACCAAGTATTGAACTTTAATGTCAAGTTAATTAAAACTAGATGAAAGTATTAAACATTGTGTCATTCAACTCTCAAGGAAGAAAAAAAAGAAAAATTAACACTTATATTCTCAAATTTGCATTGTTACAAGATTCGACGTTTGCACCATTACGCAGTCTAACAACCAATGTTCTTGGAGAACCACGTAAACATCCTGTCCAGCTTCCTTCATCTCTCAAAGGAGGAAAATCAGGAGCTCATCCAAATGTGAGGGTAAGTATGGTAGTTCTTTCAGCCAAATGTGAAGGTAAGTATGGTTGTTCTTGCAGCCAAATGTGAAGGTAAATGCAGTGGGATCTTTCAGCCAAATATATGGATAAGTGTGGCGGTTCTTTCAACCAAAGATGTGTGTAATTGTGACAGTTCCTTCAGCCAGATATATGTATGAGTGTGTTGGGTTTTTTTTATCTGGACATGTGAGCAAAAATGAAGCCTGTTTCAGTCAAATATGAAAGTATGTAAACCCTTTCATTTAAATATTTGTGAAAGTGTAGAGATAGAAACTCTTTTAGCCATATATGTGGGTAAGTATAAAGTTCTTTCAACTAAATGTTTCTAATAAGTAAAGTGATGATGGCTAATATAAGAAACTTTTGTGCTGTTTCACAGTATGAAAATGATCATTTAACCATGACTAATATAGTTTTATAACTGACAGGCTGTTTTTTTTAGCAGAACCCTCCGCACTCTATTTCAGTTTTTTTTTGCTCTGGTAATTTATTCATAGCATTCAAAGTAACAGAATCTTCAATCACTTTGAAGTTAAGAGGTTTATAATGTTGATGTGCAGAAGTACTTGCTGACCTTACTTTATCCTTCAAATATTTTTGAGTTGTTAAAGTCTGTAAGGAGGTGCAGTTTATAATCCTTCTAATGATATTATGTTTAAGATCCCTTAAATATCATGTTGCCATCTTTTTTCTTGGCTGATCTCTTGGGTTACACCAAATCATCCTTTTTTGAATGGCTGCATTGATAACTGGTTATACTGGCCTCTTAACATTTTTTAAACAAGCTGTGGTTCCCACAATCTATTTGATGACATCATTTCTCATTCAGTCTCAGAAAATGAGACAGCTCTTTTCAGGCATCTCACTTACAAACACTTAATTTACACATATATGTTTCTGATAGGATCCAGGTTCCTGATATTGTAAGAAAGTTAAATCATCAGAATTATTTTTCACCATATGTAGTTTGTTCCATGCTCTGTACATAGAAATGATTATATGATCTTTTTGACCATATATGTTTAAAAAATAATCTAATATGGCTTAACTACAGTTCACCAGATTTTTCTAATAATGTAAAAGAGCTTTAAATACAGTTCACAGCAGTTTTTTTTTTCAATAAAGTAAAGCTTGACAACATTTTTTATTATAGTTCACCGGGTTGTTCTAGTAATAATGTAACAGAGCTTAAATACAATTCACTGCTTCCAAGACATCCTACAGTTCAAAACTGCCTATATTTCAAGGCTGAACAACTAAAAAGGACAGTCAGGCTCTTCACCGTAGTATTGGCTGACAAGAGCTCTTAGCTCAAAGCAAGAGGGAGGTCCAACACCACCATCAGATACAGCTCACTGCATTTTTCTTTCACTAGTAATGTAACAAAGCATGACCATAGTTCACCAGGTTTTTTTTCAATAGTAATGTAATGGAGTTTAACTATAGTTCACTGGGTTTTTTTCAGAAATAATGTGACAGAGATGCTACAGTTCACCATATTTTTTTCAGTATTAATGTAGCAGAGGTTAGATACAGTTGTCTGAGGGTTTTTTTTCAAAAATAATGCAGCAGAGCTTAGATAAGTTCACTGGGATTTGTTTTTCAAGAATGTAATGCAGCAGAGTTCATTGGAATTCCTTTATTCTACATTTGCATATTCTTGCATTTTGTCTTTTTAAAAAATTTCTCCATACTGTCTCCTTGGTGCCAAGCATTATTAGAAATGGAAGAAATTGGAGAGGGAGATGGGGGAGTGTGTTATGTACAGTCAGAATACTTTGAGATATCTTTGCTGGTTTCAATTCTTATAAAAGTAGAGGGGGGAGAGAATAACATTACAACTATTCAACATTACAACTATTACATTTTGTATATTCATTTTATTTCATCTTTTTTTTTTACTTGTAGTATCAAACAGTAGAGGAACCTGTGCGTCGTAAACTGAAAACAGCTTCAGTTGTTGGGGCAACTTCCAAGGGTCTTGAAAATCTATCCAGAATGAAAGGCCTAATCTACAGACCACAAGTTATTGATTTTGGTACCTTGAAGGAAGGTTTCATGTACTCTTACAAGCTGCAGTTGCAAAACACTGGATTTGATGCATGCAGATTCAAGGTTAGACAACCTTCACCTGCTACTGGACTCAGAGTTGGTTACACTCCAGGACCTGTAAGTTTATACCATAATCCTTATATACTCACAGATTGTTTTGCTTTCATCTACCAAGAACTTGGATGAAATTTGTTATTTGTGTGACTGACCAGTGCACAGTATCTTATTTTTCCTCAATTTGTTGACAGCTTTTGATAGGTCTTGCTCTGAATGCAGATATTCTTTACCTTCAGAAACTTAGATGTGAAGTTCCTATTTCAACAGATTGGCTGACTGGAGGGCACAGATAAAAAAGGGGCTTGAACTCTCAACTTCTCTAGTGAGCAGACTAGCAGTAGTCACTCCTGAACAGCTTTCACGTACCACAGTAGTGTGTGTTACATTATCGTATGTTCTGAGACTTTCTGAGAACGTGAATTATTAACTAACAGAATTGTGGATGTCAAATGGGATGCAACAGGACAAATAAAAAGATGTCAGTCATGTGGAACTCTAAAATGTGAAACTCTAAAAAGACCATTGTTGAGAGGGGCTAAATTAGTTGGCATAAGATTCCTTGACAAGGTTGAAAAACTCACAGAAAACAGAAAAGCAGTGAACTATAGTGCACTCCCATGTGAAATTAATTAGGAGTTGTGGGTTATTTTTACAAATGAGTGGAAAACTATTCACTTTTAGTTTCAGCCAGTCTAGTTTACTTTACTCATACATTTGTGACTGCATAGGGAAATTGAAATGAAATTTGCTGAGGAGGGGGGAGTGGAGGGAGGGGGAGAATCTCTTGATTCTAAATTATCTTAATGTGTGCTTTACAATGAAATACTGGTAGTTTTGTGTTATGGAGAAGCTGAGTATAAGTACAAAAACAAAGACATGTGCTCATGAAATTACTATTATAGTAGTTATTTATCTACTCTAAGTTTCTCTATAATGACCTTCTTGAGTTTTTTTTTTCTTCATACTTTTATTGGTTCTTCATTAGTAATAAAAACTAAGGCAATGGAAGGATGGTGTGGAATATTAGTTTTACTATGTTATAAATTTTTTCAATACAGAAATATAGCAATAAAAGTTAAGTTATACTTTATATTCGGACATTGAGAACATTGTACTAAAGAAGTCAAAAGACAAAGCCACATACTATGAATTTGAAAAAACAAGACACCCCTTTATTGCCTTGACTTGGACACCTGAAGGAAAAAGAAAGAGGAGCAGAACATTAGGAACTTGGAGATGCACAATACAGGAAGAACTAAAGGAAGCAAGAAAGACATGGTTTGAGTTATCTCAACTTGCTCAAGACAGGAATGGCTGGGGAACATTTATTAATGCCTTATGCTCCTTTGGGAGCACAGTGGACTGATGATGATAATTAATATTGAAAAAAAAAAGCCTGAATTTGTTTAAAACAGACAAGTGTCAGTTACTGTATTTTCTCTTCTAATAGTATTTGTCAGTAAGGAATTTTTGTTAAAAATGTGTTTATCGTGTCATTCTGACAGGTTGCTGCAGGAATGAGCACTGATTTGAACCTAGAACTGTATGCCATTGCCACTGGGATGGAAGGTCAGACAGATGATGGCAGATACTACTACACTCTACAGATTGTCACAGAAGCTGACCTGCTGGAGATTCCTGTTATAGCCAGTATCCTTCTGTAGTCTGCTTCATTTCTGAATCACAGCGTGATTTTTGTT
The DNA here is from genome assembly GCA_009760885.1 of Achatina immaculata. Taxonomy (NCBI): domain Eukaryota; kingdom Metazoa; phylum Mollusca; class Gastropoda; order Stylommatophora; family Achatinidae; genus Lissachatina; species Lissachatina immaculata. The sequence continues at coordinate 22,254,615 of CM019692.1, read as the reverse complement.
TGTGATTTTTAAACTGGGTAGGGGAACAAAATTGTAATGCAACTCCATACAATGATGTGCAACCTTCTTATTAGTTTCATCAACACGTTACTCTCTGTGTGATAGTCTTTTGCCAGTTCTCACAAGCCTACATGTCTGGCAGACAAATTTCATATGGATGCCTAACACTTATCCTTGTATCTCGGATTTGGTTTTTTCTTCCTCTTCTATCTCCTTGGATCTGTGAGCTTGATTTTCTTTGCAGTCAGCATGTGAAAGTGTTGAAAGAGCAGCATTGTGTTGGATTGGGAGTGGGTTACAGTGACTATTTTTTCAGTCCAAAAATGGAGATTTTTAAAAAATGGGTCTGTAGTAGCATACTCTACTGCTATAGGGACTATTACAATCCCTGCCCTATTAGCCAGGCTTGGTCACTCATTGAGGATACCAATGGAGAGGTGATAGAATGTCTTGGTCGACTATGGTTCACCAACCATGATGCTAGCTTGTTAATTATGGGTTGCTGACTGTCAAGTCAAACAGAGTCTTCCCCCTCCAGTTTTGGTTTACCTCATGGCTTCTTTCCTTCCATAAATATGCTGTATAGTAATATTTACTTGGGTATGAGTTGTCATCAATTTTAACATGCCTCAATCATTCTTATCCTTCTGTTTCTGAGATTTTGAGAGTTGTCTTTATGAATTAGGATGCTGCTCCTCAGAGCTGGTTACTTTGTCCTGCTATATGATGTTCATGAAGGCAATGGAGATGAAAGTTGTTATTATTGTTCTTGTTCTGTCTCCATAGACTGCAAGCAAATGCTCTTTGTAGGTGATGTGGTGATGGCAAGTGGGTTATGGTGGCTTTTTTTTTTTGCAGATTGGGAGTGAAGCTGTAAAAGCAGGAGAAAGTGAAATACTTCTTCAGTAGGCTCCACCACCATGGGGAATTATATCAATCCCTGCCTGATTAACCATTGGAGAGGTGGGACAGGATCTTGATTGACTATGGTTCAACAGTCATGATACAAAGAATCAGCTATGGGCAGCTGACTACTACATCAGACTGTCATCTTTGGCACTCATGGAAATTGTTAAAACAATAAAATATAAAAGAAATAAAAATGCAGAACAGTCACAACCACAGAGGAGTGAATCAGTAAAAAAAAAAACTAAACAAAAATAATGAATGAGCAGTCATCAGATAATGAAATGACAACAAACCAAAGCAGTGAAATTTCAGTCATTTTTGTTCTCATTCTTATTTTATCTCATTCATTGTACAGATTATATATTTCTCTAATCTCTTTTTTTTTTTTGCTCTCTGATTCCACTCAGCCAGACATATTATTTTAATGCTCTCAGAATCCACTCAGCCAGACATACTATTCTAATGCTCTCTGATTCCACTCAGCCAGACATACTATTTTAAAGTCATATGGCAGCTCTTCTTCTGTCATTTTTAGCTGTCAACTTGTATACTCCTGAACTAATTGGTGGTCAGATGTAGTTTGTGTTCATCCCCACACAGCTTCTTCTTGGACTGGTATAGGCTAAATTAGTATTAGTGTATAACTGTTATTAACATTTTGTCTAGTAGGACAACTGGTTGATAGTTAGTTTACTCTCCAGATCAAGTTTAAGTAGACTGATCTATGAATCTCCAAGTTTTGTTTCTATGATATTCCCCTAGAAACACATAACGTCCCAGGCACTCTCCTGCCACCACTAGACAACAACACTACAACTGGACTAAACTTTGCAAGCTTCCAACATGACAACATCTCATGGCGTGAGGAATAACCAAGAATGTGGTTTCAGATCTCATGGCATGAATTTACTGAATGAGAAAATGGACGATGAATTATGAGGATGAGGGAAAAAAACTGCCAACATGGCAGGACGACCATACAAAACAATAGTCAACTCCTGGCAAGACATGGATTGCCATGTGGAAGGAAACCTAAGACCTAGAATTCTACAACACCTGTATGAAAATTTTCAGTACTTACAACTCTTATGAAACACCACAACAACTGGAAATTCACACATTCCAATATTCCATGTTGGAAAAAACAGACTAACATTAGGATAGGAACATATCTGACAGTAAAGCAACCTAACGTTGACTCACTCTAAATGTCCTAAAAGGACCACCAACAAAACAACTAGAAAATTGTCCTAACAAAAAACAGCTAAGTGCTAACCCCTACATTTTAAAAACCACTGGGCTGAACTAACTTTAACAAACCATGTCTCAATAATCTACATCATAATCCTTATCATAATCCTTTAGGTCTCTCTCACCCTCTTTTTATATTACTTGCAAATTCTCCCATTCTTCCTGAAGATTCTCCTTGTGAGGTTCTATTTTCTGTGAACAAACATTGTTCTATGACCATTGGTTCTCACAGAACCCATAATCTCCGTACGAGTTCACATGTCTCCAACAACACCCTCTGTCACCCAAAGTTTGACACTTCTGTTCCCATAATTTACCTTTCCGCTGCCTAAAATCATAAATCCTGTGCATTTTACACTCAGTACCTAACTTCTTGACACTTGTGTTTACTGTTTTTAGACTTCTCGGTGAGAAGATCCAGGGTCACAAGGTGAATGGTTTATAACAGGGGAAGCAAATCTGCATCTTTTAAGAATTCTGTCCCATATACTAACAAAAATTCAAGCCTACTGTCTCTTTACTACAGAATTCTGTCACATAGGCGCTAGCCACATATGTTTTCTCTGTTCCTTGTATATTTGACACTTTTGTAGAATATGTTCTCTTGTCATCTTACTGGTGCCACATCTGGACATGTTGGTTAGGATGATCTTGAGTAGCTGAAACCTTGGTATGAGGGGTGATTGATAGGTTCTCGGCATAAGGTACAATGTATTATTTGTGGACAACTTTTTGGGGTTATTTCTCAACATAGTCCCCTTGCAAATTTATGCACTTAGTCCAGCAATCCTGGAGTATACATATCCCTTCTTTGTAAAAGTCAGCATCTTGTGCCAGTAGAAAGTGGTCTACATCATGAATGGCATCATCATCTGAAGTAAATTTGCAACCACTGAGCTCCTTTTTGAGTTTTTGTAAACAGGTAATAGTCTGAAGGGGCCATATCTGGGGAATAAAGAGGATGCTCAAAAAGCTGGAAACCACATTCATGAATGCCAGCCATTGCCACCGCTGACTTGTGAACTGGAGTATTGTCTTGATGAAAGATGACTCCTCTCGTCAATTTCCCTAGACCCTTTTCCTTCAGTTTGACCTGCAGTTGTTCACAAGATTAGCATAATAGGCCCCGGTGACCATTTTGCCCTTTTGAAGATAGTCTACCAATAGCACACCTTCTCAATCTCAAAAGATGGAAGCCATCACTTTGCCTGTGAACAGAACCATCCTTGCTTTCTTTGAAGGTGGGGATCCATGATGTTTCCACTGCTTTGACTGTTCTTTGGTTTATGCTTGAAAATGATGAACCTAAGTCTCATCCATAGTCACAAATTGCTGAAGAAACTTTTCAGGATCTGCAGAAAAATGGCCAAGATTGTCTCTTGACATGATGAGATGATGTCGTTTGTGATCAGCTCCAAGAAGTTTTGGGACTCATCGAGCAGAGACCTTTGTCATTTGAAGATCATTGTGAATAATGGCATGAACACATTCCTGGGAGAACCCCAACTCACTAGCAGTGTACCGCTCAGTTAGTTGTCGATCCTCCATTATCATGTCATGGATTATGCCAGTGGTTTCATCGGTGGTTATGGTTCTAAGGACTGTTATTGCTGGAGGTGGGGTGAAGGATACACTCTCCACTCCAGTGGTGTGCATCTCAAATAGCCTCTGACAGTCAAGTCCAGCTCCTAGCCTTCTCGTGGCAGAACTGTTTAAAATGACAGGAGAAGGGGCAAAGGCAAATATCTGGTGCCTGAAAACCAGACGCTTCAAGCGTTTGGTAGCTCATCTACCGCTGCTGGCAAGATTCTTCAGCTGCCGTGCATGGAGTAGGGCTCCTCCTAGCCAGTGAAGAAAGGTACAAATGGGGTTGCCATGTGGCACCACTGTGGAAAAGGTGAAAGAAAGGAATAAGCGAAGTAAACAGTAGTCAAATCACAGCACCTCTGGTCTGGGGGTCGGCCTAAATGCACTCATATCGGGTGAAATGCCTGCAAGACACTGCTAGTGAGATTCTTCGGATTCCGCGGTGGAGTGAAGCTTCTCCCGGCCAAGGAAGAAAATGCAGAAAAGCAATTAGGGTTGCTGTGTGGCATCAATGTGAAAAGGTGATGGAAGGAAGGGATAAAGTGAAGCTTAATCGGTATATCATGGCGAGAGCTACTCATACCACAGCACCTCTGCTTTAGAGGGTGGCCGCGTCCGAAATACACCCATACTGGTGAAATATGCTTAAACTTGCTTACACCAGGGGTGAAGCTTGATGGCTGTGCATGTCACAGTACCTCTGCTCTAGAGGTCAGTCACATCCGATATACATCCATACTGGTGAAATATGCCTAAACCGACTTACACCAGGGGTGAAACTCGATGGCTATGCATGTCACGGTACCTCTGCTCTAGAGGTCAGTCACTCCTAAACACACATATACTGGGATAATATGCCTAAACTGGCTCAACCCATTGGTGAAAGTCACTAATGGCGAGAGGATTCATCCTCCTGGACAAAAGCTCTGTCCTGGTCACAACTAGGAAGGGTAGTGGCCATGACCACAAAATGCTGAAGTCAGAGACACTGGACCAGTGCAGTCTAGATAGGCAACCACCTCTCACCTAGCAGGGATGTATGCGCATCCTAATCACGATGAGGTTTTCTGGTGAGAAAGTCCAACACTGGACTGGATAGGCAACCACCTCTCACCAAGCGGTGATACACAGGTATCTCAAAACACATTGAGGTTTTCCGGTGAGAAAGTCCAATTCTAGCCTTGACGGGCTACCACCTCTCACCCAGCAGGGATATACTAATATCCAAAACACGCCGAGGTTTTCCGGTGAGAAAGTCCAACTCTAGATTAAACTGGTGCAACGAAAACCACGGTGTCACGCAATCCCGCTTCTGAGACCCACCAAGAATACAGCCTCAAGCCATGCGATACTCTGAATCTCTTGTGGTCCTCTCAGGGATCTCGTGTGATCTTTTGGGGACCACATGGGGGACCATGGGACCTATCGAGGACCACAGGATCACAGGGCAGTCTTGGTGGCAGAAGTGAACGAAGAAGAAGAAGAAGATCGGTGATTATCGTTCTTGGTCTTTCTGGATGGGGATCATCTTCCAGACTCTCCCTTCCATGTTTGAATTGAGCTGCCCATTTCTTCACTCTACTATATCCTCATGGATCTCCTTCGATGATAAGCCCTTGATGCAGAGGTAGCGACTGACTGCTCTATGAGAAATGTTTTAAGAAACAATTTTTTATAAATAGGAAACTATGAGGTTTTGGTACGGTAAAGTAAGAGAACAAATATTGTAGGATTAAACCTCGAAAAAATCGTAGACAAAGCACTTTTAGTGAGACGTGAGAGAAAGAAAAATCACATGAGAATTACCTGGGATTCGAACACGGACTCCGGTAGGATGAACAGCCGTCTAGCCATGAGAGAACAGTGTACTATCGACTTAGCCAACTAGGTGCGCTAGTTGGCTAAGTCGATAGTACGCTGTTCTCTCATGGCTAGACGGCTGTTCATCCTACCGGAGTCCGTGTTCGAATCCCAGGTAATTCTCATGTGATTTTTCTTTCTCTCACGTCTCACTAAAAGTGCTTTGTCTACGATTTTTTCGAGGTTTAATCCTACAATATTTGTTCTCTTACTTTATGAGAAATGTTATCCATCTTCTCAATTTCTGCCACCCCTTACCACTTCAGTAGCCTATAAAAAAAAAAATTGGTTGCAGTTAATTTCTTTAAACTTGATGTTTATTCTTACATTAACTTGATCTACAAAAGCACCTAATATCAACTGTGCATTTCAAGTATTTGTACCTTATGCTGAGAACTTATCAATCACCCCTCGTATGTTGTGACCAGTGCAGAGCTGAAAAAATGAGTAATCATTCTTCTCAGCTGAGTTGATAGTACACATTATTTTTTGGTGGCCAAGGTGTTCTTTTGCCCATTTATTCTTGTATGTTCTTTTTATCAATGACTGTGCCTCCTCATTTGTTAAACTGGTATGTCTGTGGTAATCTGCCACTTTCGTTTGCTAGGATGTCTGCTACTTTGTTCTTACTGTGAATTACAATTGCACAGTTGCCAAGTGAAATCTCATTTTCAAGAAGTCAGTTTTCTTAACATTTTGAAGTTTTTTTATTTAAGTTTTATATGCAACTGGCAGCGAAGAGAACCTGGTGTGCCACAAAAATTGCATTCAATAAAATGTGAACACTATCAGTTTCAAACAATATTTATTTGAAAGCATTTAACAGATCAGTTTTTCTTCTTTGTTCACATTATTCATGTGCAGATTATTTAATACAAAAGAGGGTTTTCAGAAAAAAAAGTTGTTCCTTTGACCCCATTCAGCCATTCTAACTGCAGATGACTATGACAACCCTGATGTAGCACCTAATATTCCACGAATGTCAGGTGCTCAGTGCTCAACAAAAAAGCCACCCCTCTCAATTCGGCAGTTCATGAACAACAGAATTTGTAAGTCTGTATCTGGGAGTTTAAGTCTACGGCATTATGTAACACTGAAGAAAACACACTGCAGTGAAGGTTTAGCCATGAGCAAAACATGTCACAGTACATAAACCATACAGTCTTTTACTGCGCAGTATTTTACCAAAAATATTGAACTAAACAATAAAGGTATAATTTTTTATACGTGAAGAAAGGTAATATACAGCAAATTAAAATCATTTTTTTTCCCAAGTGACAGGGTTAGAGTTGGCCAGTCACATCACTCACAGGAAGCTCGTATTAAATTTTTTTCTCATACCATGAGAACATTATAGTTGCCGTGATCTTATTTGTATCACAAATTCTTGACACATGGGCTATTCACAACATAGGGGTTCACTGTATATGAAAAACATGGAGATTTCAAAATAAGATAACTTGATTACTTAGTCTCTTTTTAAACTGGGAAACTTATGAAGTGGTTTTCTTGAAATTCAGGTCAGATTTGCCATCATTAAGGCATCTGAGTGATTAGGGCACTTATCTCTCATGTGGAGGTCAGTGGTTCAAGTCTGGACAGAGGGCACTCATTCATTCAGCTGTAGAATTGAGTACCTAGCTCTTCTGGAGCTGGGAAAGGAATCAGGCAGGATTCTGACAGCATCACCCTCTAGAGTGCTCTCAGGTCAAGGAACATAAAGGCACAAACACTTTACTACTAAGTGCATATATAGCATGATAGGACAATAGTTTTGTTTTTGCTGTCATAGTCTTTATTATTCATTAATACTTGCTACTTGTTTATAAAGAACTACCACTCCATCCAACATGAGGTTGCTATTTCATAATGCCTCTATGAGTGTTCAAAGCAAATTGCTTTCTCTTCTATTAACTCTTTTTATCCTATGATTATTAAGCCGTCTTACATCTTCCTTAAGAGTTCTACTTGAAGAAATCATATTTAAATATTTTTATATGTCATCATCTAAAGAATTTACTAATCTGGTGGTACAGGGTTCAGTCCCAGCAGTGGGATTTTTTTTCTGGTACACATCAAAAAGGCCCTGGGGTTCACCCAGCCTCTAAAAATGGTTACCAGAGAAATCTGGGAAGGTACATGCAGCCAGGTGTGATACTGACCACATCACACTTTCATGTGCCGAAAGTCATAGAAAATACGAGCCTAACACCATATTTTACCTTTACCTTTTACTTATCATCTGAAGAATCCAGCAGTTTTCCTTAGGTTATTGACACTGCCATATAGTTGATACCAATATGGCCACATGTGCTCTTTTCACTTCTAATATGCAAGTCAGTCTTACAGCAGGTGCTGAACTGCCACACTTGTACCTCTTTTCATCCTGTTATGTATGTGACATTTCAGTCTGTTGAGGCCTATATGGAGTCTGAATATTTTGCCTGTTCATTGCTGTTTCCACTCTTTCTAGCCAGTTAATCAGCATCCTCATTCCAAGCAATGATGCAATGGAATGATATCCACCATATAATTTTTTGTAAAGGAATTTTTTTAAAAATATTTTCATTTACAAATATTTTCAGCAAGCAGTGCTGTGCTTATTGCTAGAAGTGCAGTATATGAAAATGAAAGATGAGTAAAAATTTGACTTGAAAGATTCAGCTTATAATAAATAATTTGACAAATAACATTAATTTCATGTTATGAACTGATGCATTGTTTACATCTAATAAACGTATCTGACATAAAGTTTACATTTTTCTGTTTCATCTCTAGCTGTGAACTAATGAATTGTACAATTCTAAACAAAGATGTCAACAAGGTGTGGGACTCTGAGAGACCACAGAGTATTTTAAACTTGAACGTGATAGTAGATCTTAGTTATTTTATCTTTGCTGGGAACTTTTATATGCTCCAGCATCTGTGTAATGTTACAGGATCCTGTCAGCTTCATTGTTTGTAACTCTGTTATAACAAATGTACTTTTATAGTGTTTGTACTACAGTGCAAAATAAAAAGTACAGTTCTTATTGTTATAAAATAACCTCTGTAAGGCATGTCTAAAACAAATTCATTCAAACATAGTGTTAATGCAAAATACAAAGAAACAGAGAAATAGTGTGAAAAAAATGCTTATTTCTCTGGTGGGTTTTTTTTTGTTTAAATAAATAACTTCTCACTTTCAGGCACACTCTTCATATACATGCTAATTAAATTAAAAATAATTGTAGTTTTCTTCATAGCCATAAGTACAGGGTGTTCCAAAAGTTCCTTTCCACTTTCCAGAGCCCACCAAAGGAAGACAAATGTAGCTACTTGGAGACAGTGTGTTATTTTATTGAGAAATTCCCACTTTTAGACACATCTTACAGGGACTCAATATGGGTCTCCTGGTGACACCAGAGGTAACTTTCTTTTTTTTTTTTTTTTGCCATTTCAAGGGAGAAGGTTTATGGGTCTTTCTTCAAATAAAACTGTAGCTGGTTAGACTTGTTAAATGATCAGTTGATGCATTAGCTTCAGGAGGAGCGTCAAAAAGCTCTTTTTTTTCAGGAAGATGGGAGTCCTTCTCACTGGAACTGAGATATGTGCACCTTTTTTTTTTAATGCTAACCTGCTCATATCTGTGGATTGGAAGAGCTCACATTTGTTGTGGTGTCCCCCAGAACCCCTGACCTGTCATTTTGTGACTTTTTCTTGTGGGAGTACATTAAAGACAGTGTTTATGTACCCCACATTCCACAGGATCTGAATACTTAGAAGCAGTGACTCAAATATATCATCACATCTGTTACTCCAGATATGCTGCATGAACCCTGGGAGGAACTAATTTATTGTACTGGCACCAGGGGGGGGGGGTGTGTGTGTGTCTGTAAGACATATCTAAAACAGAATTTTTCAACAAAACAGCACACACTGTCTCCATGTAGCTGCCTTTGTCTTCCTACAGTAGCCTTTGGAAAGTGTAATGGAACTTTTGGAACACATATATTTTAACCAATCTTATCATAAACACTGGCAGCCAGAAGGTGTACAATTTGTGAACAATATGTTATAATGATTCACTTTTATCAGATATCTACTATATAGTTAAAAGTAACAAATCAGCTACATAGTTATTTTTTAAGTATTACATTTATTGCCCAGTATTTAGGATATGGAAAATTGTTAGTTGAATCCATTTTTGATTATTTTTTTTTTTAAAGTGAAGGACAGGTGTTTGTGGAAAACCCCTGCAGATGCCCCATGTATTTAAGGCACTTAAGGTTCAGAGAGAGATTTGTGCCTGTGTTTCTGCTTTTCAGAATACTTACTTTGTCAAGTTAAAAATGAGAAGCTGTAGCTGGCTGTTAATTGTCTGATCACATTTACTGTTTTGCATGATAGCAGCAAACCTAAGAAACTAGATGAAAAGGAATATGATGACCACAGGACTATCAGCCTCTCATGTCACATAACAAAGCTACTTCTGAGAATTACTATGAGAAGAACAAGGAAAAAGATAAAAATGGAAATAGCAGATGAACAGTTTGAGTTTGTTGAAGGAAAGGGAACACACAATGCCATTTATGCTCTACAAACACTAACAGAAAGAGCTTTAGAAGTACAGAAAGATCTCTACTTATGCTTCATTGATTACACAAAGGCATTCGACAAGGTGAAACATGATGAGATTATTAAAATGCTTGAAGACATAAACATAGATGGCAAAGACCTGAGGACTGTAAAACATCTATGCTGGCAGCAAGAAGCAGCGATTTGAGTAGAAAATAAATCTGGAAAATATCAACCTATAAAACAAGGGGTGCGACAAGGATGTGTACTATCTCCAGACCTTTTTTCTCTGTACGAGAATATTCTAAGAACAATCATCACAGAACCAGGCATAAAAATTGGAGGATACAATATTAATAACCTTTGGTATGCTGACAACACAGTACTGATAACTGAGAACCAGCAAGACCTGCAAAATCTCTTGGATAAAGTGGCCAAAGAAAGTGAACAGAAAGGCCTTTCTTTGAACATCAAAAAGACAAGAGACTATGGTTATATCTAAGAAACAGAATCCACCAAAATGCAGTATAAAATTAAATGGAACTATTTTAAAGCAGGTGCAGAAATTCAAATACCTTGGAGCAGTAATAACTTCAGATGGGAAATGCAAAACAGACATTAAGAACAGAATAGGCCAAGCAAAGACTGCATTTCAGGGAATGAGAAACATATTATGCAACACATCCTTATCAATGAATGTTATAAAACGAGTCCTAAAATGCTATATTGAACCTATCTTGTTATATGGAAGTGATTCATGGACAATAGGCAAGTCTGCACAAAAGTCATTGGAAGCAGCAGAAATGTGGTTTATTAGAAGATTGTTGCGAATTCCCTGGACACAAACAATAACTAATGAAGAATGTTTGAGAAGAGCTGGAGGTACACAAAGTCTTGTCAAAAAATAAGAGAGGACATGCAATGAGAAGAAGGGGCATTGAAAATATTATAACAGGAAAAACAGGGGAAAGAAGAGCCAGGGGAAGACCAAGAGAAATGATACTGGACAGTCTGATGAGATGGTGTGAGAGATCACACAACTGAGCTAATGGCATGCTTGAAGGATAAAGTACTCTGGAGAAGCATAATAGCCAACGCCAGTCGGCATGGCACCTGATGATGATGATAGTAGCATAATATATGAATAACATTCAGTATGTTTCTTTTTTTTTTTAATTGACTGTTGCTGCAGGGAGGCTTTTAAGTTATTTAAACATATAAACAAAACTCAACTTTTTTTTTTTACAAATAACTATATACATACTAGAGTGAATTTTTCTACAAATAAAATTACATATATCTTTACATTTGTGCTGTGATGTTTTTGATTGATTGATTTTATGTTCACTATTTAGAAGTTTACCTGTTTTTTAATGTTTTCCCATTTTCAGATTGGGTGTTCTTCCATTTACATGGGAGTGATGTTTTATGTGAATATCAGCTTAATACACTGACAGTTATATATGCATTGTATTCTTGAGTACCTTTCAATACAATCAGATACTCCCCATTTTCAGAAGGACTTCTCCAACATGTTGTGTTAAGCACCCATATTTATAGCACCCATTTGCTTTGCTTTGAGAAGGCTGGCTTTCTATTAACTGACTCACTTCTGCTTTCAGAGATTTACCGATTTACATTTGATCTGTTGATAACTTTTTTTCATGTTCGCTTTTTCTTGTGTACCTAATGTTTATATCTATTCTTCCATCTGTAAGTACCTCACAAGCAAATACACTATATTTTTTCTCTGACATGAAACTTTCTTCAGCATTAAATTACCCAGCAATACTCTGGGTATGATACTTACAACAGATTTTATTTTTACCTCTCGGTATCTTGTGCACTTCTCACGAAAATAACCATGGTCTTTCTTGTACTTGGGACTTTCTTGTGAGAGTTATATGCTTTGGGTCTTATCCAGTCTCTTTCTCCTATGGGTGGAAGGCCTTTTTTTTGGTTTTTAGCTCTTTTTTTTTTAATGCACAGCATATAGTAAATTTTTCTCCACTTTTTATATACACCAACAAATTTATGTTATTTACTGCTTAAGTTTTTGTATTTCTTTTCTTACTTTTGTCTACCGATATTGTTGCCGGTATTTTCCCTCAGTGTTTCACCTTCAAATTCCCCTGTCTCCATACAGAATACAGTTCTGATATATTGATATGTACACTTTTCACCGTGTGAGCTCAGCTCTGAGACATTTATGATTTTGAATTTTAATATTTGTTGTGACAGGGTTTCTTTCCAATTTTCTTTCTGAATTAAGTTTGCAAACTGCTGTCAACTGATACTTTGTGTCCCAGCAGCGGAGTGAACTCTGTGCCCCATTCATGATTTTATTTATGGACTGAATGTCATAGTTTTGATGTTATATGCCTGTGATCATGGATTTCTTTGTATTATTTTACACTCATGTATATCAGAATGTTGTTCTTTTTTTGGTTTTTTTTTTTCTGTTTTGATGATTTTGTCTTCCATAAAAGGTCATTGCCTTGAAACAGTACACATAAATCTTCTGTTATCAGGTACTGTTAGAAGTCATCATTATATTTTTGTGTATATTTTGAATCATGACTATAAACAGAATAACTGGTGGAAGTCATCCTTGATGATTAGATGATCTGGTATTCAAAGGTACTGGAATTTAAACCATACTGCTTCACTGTACGCCAATATCTATATTATAATAAGTAATGTATCAACAATATATGTATATAGCAAAGTTGTTAGTGCACTGGTCTCTCATGGCGAAGGTTGGGGGTTCAAATCAGTCAGCCAGCAGTAGAAATGGGTACCTGATTTCTTCTGGAGTTGGGGAAGGAAAGACGGCCAGGCATGATACTGACCATATCACCCTCTGGTGTGCTGAAAGGTCAAGGAAAATGTGGGCACTAACACCATATCTATATGTGCCTCTAAGGCATGACAGGATTACTTTTACCTTTTATATATATTATATATACATATAGTTGAGAGACTTGCCGAGAACAGTAAAACTTGGCAAACAACTATGCAAGCCCTATGTGACATTTAATGGCACGGGAAGGGTGTAAGAAGTAAGATACATATATATATATATATATAAAACACAGATATGCCAATAAAATTTCTTGCTTTTGACTTGTTTTACAACAATGTATGGGTTTTATGTGAAAATAAATTTATATGTAATATTTGCACTTGGATATTGCAGTTTTTTTTCAAACTGGTTGATCTGTTTCAATGTTGAATACCTATGTCAATCACATCAGAACACTTAAGGTTTGTGTTTCTTCCTGCAAGAAGTCTTACACGATTTAGGATATGAGCATGCAGATTGACACTTTCTACGCTGGATATTTTTTTAAATTTTATCTTTTATGCTTGGATTTACCTTTTTTAACCTTTTCAATCAGTCTGGACTTGGGCAAAGTTTCCTATTTAGGGGGCTAACTTCAGAGAATATCCTACCTTCTGATGATTCTTCAAAAAAGCCACAGGGTCCACCTAGCCTCTAAAAGTGGACATCAGAAAAATCTGGGAAGGTAAATATGGCCAGGCGTGATACCAACCACATTACATTTTCATGTGCCAATGATCTTTGAAATGTGGGCCTAAAGCTGTATCCCCATTAAGTCTTAATGGTATGGAAATGGGGATTTTACCTTCTTATTTTACCATGATTCATCAACTATTATAGCAGTTCTGTATGCCTCACTCTGTAAGCATTTATTCTTCATCCACGGTCTCTGTTTTCCCTTCATTAATGTGTGTCAGGTACCCATGTCAACAACCTGGGTTAACTGGAGAACATTGTTAGGGAGTCCCAAACCCACATTCTGTGTTAGGTGGCCATTCACTATCAACCTCAACAGTTCATGCCTATTCTAACTAATTGCATTCCATTTTCACTGACCTTTGAGCCTATTTTTGCCTGCAAATATTTTGTATTTTTTAATTTGTTACTCTATTGCTGATCTGTTACGTATGTTAGGTTCATGATGCTTTACATTTAATAAATCCTATTTTTTTTATATATATGAAATCAGTCTTCAGTATGTCTTTCATTTTAACTAAGCTGCTGTTAATTCTGTTACTTCTTCTTATCAGTCAGCTTATGCCATTAGCGCTGCAGGGAGTTTCAGATGTCAGTCCAAAACAAGTAAGAGGCCTGGGTTGCTGTCATGTTATGTTTCCTCGGTTGGTCCTCATCTGTCTGCTTTTTCCTTGGTCATCCTCACACTTTATATCCAGATGTTTTCCAGTTGTATGCAAGTACTGCTGGTTGTTCTGGATTCATGCATACCACATGCCCAAATCACTTAATTCTCTGATTATTTATGTAGACCTTGACAGGAGTTGTTCCCACCATTTGTCAAATTATTTCATTTTGCACTTAATCCCTTTATGTCTTGTTTAATTCTGTTACTGCAGTTCTAAAAAAAAACAAGTTTTTACTAATTACATTAAGATTTCAACTACATTAAGTCTACCTTCATGTTCCCAATGAAGTATTAATTACAACTGAACAATACCCAAAACAACACACAAACATCTTTGTAATCAAAGAATGCAGCTGCCATGTTTATGACAGTTTAAAAATTAACTCCCAGCTAAAGAACAAAACCAAAAGACTGCAGTTATTTTATTTTTAATCTTTTTTTTTCAAATGTTTTTTATACAGTCAGATAAAACAGGTGCTGGCATCTCTACCTGAAATGCTGTAGTGGCCTAGAAATGTGAAGGTACTAACACTTCACACACCTACAGCATGCATATGCTATGATATATAGATACAGCCAGGAGTATGATAAAAGCTATATATATCATGATCAGTTCTCTGATAAATAATATATGCTTTAGTGTTAGCATTACACACAATTCACTTTTTATGAAAAACTTTTTGAAATTAAAAAAAAAAATGTATAAAATGTTTCAGTTTGAATTCCTTCTTTAAATGGATACAAGGTAATCATTGCTGAGAAATTCAACTTGTAACTCTCCGGTACCTTCTTATATCCTTCTCGTGCCATTAAATATCACATAGGGCTCGCATAGTTGTTTGCCAAGTTTTCATGTTCTCGGCGAGTCTTTCAACCTCATCAAGGGTGATATGCCCACTAAACTGGCTTCTCTTAACAATGTCCTCTTTAGAGTTTCACATGGCCAACCTCTTTTTCTTCGGCTTGTTGTGCTCCACTTGATAGCTTGTTTTGGTATTCTCTGATTGTTTCTTCTCATCACATGACCTACATATGCCCATTTTCTTTTTCTGATCACCCATGAGAAAGGTACCACCACACCTAAAAAAGGCCCCAGGGGTCCACCTACCCTCTAAAATTGGGTACCAGAGAAATCTGGGAAGGTAAATGTGGCCAAGTGTTATACTGACCTCATCACACTATCATGTGCCAAAGGTCTTGAAAATACAGGCCTAATACCATATCCCCAATATGCCTTAATGGCATGGAAACAGGGATTTTATCTTTTTTACTTTTAACTCTCGTGAAGTATGCAAACAGATAACTACTTTCACTATATCAACCAGCAGCCTTATAATGAATACCTTTACTGTATCAATCAATAGCCACAGATTTTATTTTTATTTTCCTAACATAATAACATGAAATTTATAAGGAATGTAACTTCTATTTCACATGTGGTGGAATCTGCCAGGATGTAT
Source organism: Achatina immaculata (assembly GCA_009760885.1). Taxonomy (NCBI): domain Eukaryota; kingdom Metazoa; phylum Mollusca; class Gastropoda; order Stylommatophora; family Achatinidae; genus Lissachatina; species Lissachatina immaculata. The sequence goes on along the minus strand of CM019692.1, from coordinate 22,238,783 downwards.
ATTACTGCAGCTGTCCAAAAGGGCATCAGTCTATCTCTTTTCTGTAAGCTTTAGGAAACATAAAATTCCCATGGCAGCACACTATTGCTATCAACATCTTTGTTGGCAAACATTTTTATTTATCTGTATCATCCTGGCTATATGAGTCACCAAATTGTGTTCCATGTGAGTGCAGTTTTAATCTTTAATCCAACATCTACAACACATGCCACATTATGAACAATTTATGATGATCATTATATCTCTAGAAGACTAGAAGCTGCATTATTTGTTTATATCAGTGGAGAAAAAAAAATGTATATATAATCCTTCAGAGACAATATTGGAACATTTTAACACTTTTTAGAATAATAAGAGTATCTTTCAAAATAAACCTGCTACAAATCTATTTTACGAGGGGACCTGAGTAGTAAAGCAGTTAGTGTACTTGTCTCTTATGCAAAGTCAGCGGTTCACATTTGGTCAGAAATGTCTCAGTCACCTAGATGTAGAAATAGTTCATTTTCCTGACACAGACGCCAGAAAAATATACTACATATCAAAGAAACAAACACACTTGGACTACTGTTCCACAATCTGGGATGGTTGTTCCATGTCAAACATGAAAAGACTTTACTCACTTCAAAAACGAGCAGTAAACCTTATAAATGACAAACATGCAGCACATATTACAAATAAGGACATAACATCTTGATATTCTACCCCTCAAAAAGAGATTTCTTTTCGACAAAGCCACGTTAATTCATAAAATTCTACTGTACAATACTCTACCCTATCTGTGGTCATTGTTCAAATCCAGCCCAAAACACTGTCAACACTTAAGCAATTGTATTCTCCCAAAACCAAGGCTTGACATGTTTAAAAAAGCTTCTTTTCTTCAGCTGCCCACCTTTGGAACGCCTTACCAACTCATGTGAAACTAACTAATATTCGTTCTCATAACTTCAAACTTTGTCAACATCTGTTTGATATGGACTATATGCCTCCCTAAGCATAGTTTAAAGTAGTTTAAAATATGGCTTGATTGTTGTAATTTGTTTTAAAATACTACTTTTCAATATATTTGTTAGTTTTTAATGAATGTAAGAATGTAAGTTTATTTCAGGCGGTTGCATAAATCAGAGTGTGGAGTGTATAGACAAGAGATAAGTTTATCATTTACTTATGTAATCATTTAATTGTGTCATCATGATTATTATGCTCATTAACAATGCTGAATGACTGTGACTGAGTGAAAACTGTATGATGAAGTGCAGAATGTTAGACGGGCCTGCGTACCCAATTCTTAACCCTTTTGAAATAAAGCATGCTCGTTCGTTAACTCTTGAATCTAGGATTTAGCATTATTGTGCTCAGGGCACACCTATACACTTTACTGCTCTTGCTCTCTGATTCAGTGACCACCAAAGAGTATGAACACTAACTAAATCTATCAGCCAGCCACCCAGCTCTCCCCCCCCCCCTCCACTTGTGCCTCCATCCTCTGTAGATATATACTGCCCTTTCCTTTTCCTGCATCAGTTCCTCGGCCACTGTCATGTACCAAACAAACTTTGCCAATAAGAAATAAAGGGAAAATAATTAATCCATTCTTATACAAAAATTCTATTGTTATTATTATAACAAACACTGTTTAATACTAGAATACAAATGCAGTGGGTGGAATATATACTGTACATAAATGAAAATTTATCAGATTTACTTATGTCTTTTCTGTCTCTTTTCTTCTGTCAGGTCCCTACTTGGACCTGGCTGAGGATCACCAGATCTGACCTTTACTAAAAATCTGTCCAAAGAACTTTGTTTCTGCCTTCTCCTCAGGATGTTTTGGAAATGTAACACTGTTTGGTCATTCCAGACAGCGCTATTACGGCTTGTTTGTTGGGATGGTACTTCTCTGCAAAGTTTTTGACATCCATTCATTTGGCAAAGATTCCCTTGATTAATGAAGTAGGGGCTTCCTCAACCTCCTCCTCATCTGAGCCTGAAGAGAGTGTAGCCATCTTAGTCTCGAGCTCCTCCTTCTCAAGTTCCTGCAGATCCTCAGTGGTCAGCTCTTCTTTGTGTCCCTCTACTAACTCCTCCACTGTTTACTGAATAGTAGCCAACAGGTAAGCTGACACTCATGGGCATTGTCTCAAAAGGGATAAACAAGGGTAGTGCATGCAGGAGTGACTCATCAAACTCGAGTCACATTCCAAACAAATATCATATACCAAACAACATTTTTCACATCCAAACAGGATGTATATCAAGTTGGACTTATTTTAAAGTGGACGTATACTGAGGTACCACTGTATATCTGTTCTGTCCTTAAGAACCTGTTGCAACAGTGTTATGGGCAACATGATTGGCTACTTCACTGCCCCTCACTCCCATATGCCGTGGCCAATATATCCAAGTCAGCCTGGTGACACTGGATTTTCCCAAGAGCTGGACCCATTCATGATGTAGCAAACCCCTCTCTATCTTGCAAAGCATGCTTTGAGAGTCCATCACCACCACACCGTGTGTATCATCCTAGTGAACTAGCCAGGACAAAGCCTTGGTCACTGCCTCAGTTTGCATCCACAAGCTACATGTCATCATACAGAAGACTCCTGCATTTTGTGCCACCATCCTGCCTCACCTACAGACAATGAAGGCCCATTCACTCATTTTGCCTTGCAGCTCTGAGCCATCTGTAAAGATGACTGGATCATATGGTTGAGTGTGAGCATAAAACAAGCTTCTGAATTGCAAACTCAGTGCTAACTCCCATCATTCTCTACATTCTCTGCCAAGTGTGGTGATGACCACCCTGGTAAGACTTTAGGTATCATCTCTCACCTCTATCCACTTCACTCCTTTAGCTATGTTTTCCACAGCACACACAGCACTAATGGATGTTTCAGACTCAGCCGTCCATGAACTACTACATTTAATATGACAACCTTTCATTACTGCCAGTGATTTACATAGGGGACGGGTTAGTGGTGTTGTCAACCACCATGAGTAAGCCTTGACCTCTGCAACTTTGCACCTGATCCCCATGCCAGGGAGGCCCAGCAGATACTGAATGGCCACAATCAGAGTATCTTTTGTGCAACCCAGGTCATGCCACAATCAGAGTATCTTTTGTGCAACCCAGGTCATGCCACAATCAAAGTATCTTTTGTGCAACCCAAGTCATGCCACATAGCTTCATTTTTTTAAACTCTGTCCAGTCTATCAATTTAGGTTTCAGATAAGGTCAGTAGTCTGAGCCCATAATCAACCACTGCTAGCACCAGTGTCTACATTAGCCGTACAAGTATCCACTGCTGCATATCCCACCTAGCCACTACCTTAATAGAGGTAAATCCTTTTTTGTGCTCCTTTTATGACAATGTCAGTGTGCCGATGGTAATAATGTAATTATGTAGAAATAATAATAATCTAATAATAATGTAATAATAGGTATCTGGCTTCTCCCAGTGCTGGCAACGAACAATGGCCAGGCATGCTGACCACACTGCCCTCTAGTCTGCCAACAAGTCAAGGAAAATACAGGTATGAAAACCATGTCCACTTGGTGCTTTCTAGGCCATGACAGCTTACCTTTACCTGCCTGACTATTTTACACTTTCATTATTGTGCTGATGCAAGTCTCATAAATTTCACTCTTCCCACAAGTGACAAGAAATATTTTATAATTCATTCATTCATTCATTTGCATGTCCCTTGCGGAACTTTGCCTCCCAAACAGCACTCCTGTAGGCCTCTCGGTTGTGAGCAAGATGGCCTGCTGCTGTTGCATCCATTTCCAGATTGTCAACGATGTCTTGCAGCCATCTTCGTCTTGGTCTTCCTCTTTTTCTTTTTCCCATTATGTATCCTTCCAATATGGTCTTCTCTAAATTATCATTATGTTTAATGTGTCCAAAATATTTCAGTTTTCTCTCTTTAATCCTCTTCACTAGCCAGCCTTCTTCAATATTAAGCTCTTGTAGTATAGATATATTTGTTCTTTTTTGTGTCCACGATATTTGGAGAACTCTTCTGTAGCATTTACATTCAAAGGCATTTATGTGTTTCTCAGCTGTTTTGTTAAGTGTCCAGGTCTCACAGGCATATGTTGCTATGGGAAAGATGCATGCCCTTAAAAATCTTATTTTTGTGGTTCTGTCTGCTCCTCTCCACAGATTCTTTATTTGTTTTACTTTCTGAAGAGCGATAGATGTCCTCCTTTTAATTTCCCTCATTGTATCTCCATTATTAGTTAGTAGTGATCCAAGATATTCAAAACTCTCCACTTCTTCCAGTTTTTCCTCATTGATACATATTTCAGTTGCCTTGTTTGTTTTGTCAGTTGTCATCAATTTAGTTTTCTTTGCATTAAGATAGAGGTTCTGCTCTTCGCTGTTCTTGCGGACTGACATAATTAGTTTTTCCATTCCTTTTTGTGTTGTGGACAGCAATACTGTGTCATCAGCATATCTAATCTCTGGTATTTCATAACCTCCAACTGTTATGGCATCGTAATATTCTTTGTCTACATCTTCTCTAACATTCCTCATTATATTTTCAGTATATTTTATAATAAAACTGCTAAATTTACAGCAACAGTGTCATAAGAATAAAAAAAAAAGGAGCAAGAGCAAGTTTTATTCATAAGTCTTTGCACTATGACATGTGCTCAGTTTCATATAAAATGTCGTGACTTTTAGATTTGTAATTATTTCAGATGATCATCTGACACAAACTGAAAGTAAACTACAGTTCTTCCTGATCTGCACTGGTTCACTGTTAACACAAATGTCAGTTCATGTGCGTGCAAGACCACTCCTACGCCACCACTACTAACTGTCTGAAGTCTTCGGGGCAAGGTCATTGATGACACCGTAAGTCATGAACTTCTAGGTCAGGAAAAATAGAAAAAAATCAAATAACAAGACATTTTCTTAGTTCATCAAATCTTTTAGCAAATTATATGTTCTGCTATGAAAATGCCTTAACTGAAAAAAAGAAAGAACAAACAAACTTTCAAACAGTTAAGAATTGGCCATACATGACCATCTAACTTCCTGCTCTTTATCATACAATTTTCTCTCTGTCATAGACACTCAACATTAGTTTTTGAACATAATAGGCATGAAGAAAATAATAAACCATCTTTGCCCATACTCTCCACAATCTGATTTCTCTCTCTCTCTCTCTGAACCTTAAGTGCCCAGGGCACATGGGGCTTCCGCAAGGGTTTTCCACAAATGCCTGTCCTTCGCCTTTTTTTCTGCTCTTGCCCAGGTGAGCCCACTATTGCTCAACATCCTTTCTGTTGTTCTTCTCCATGTCTCTTTTGGTCTACCCTTACTTCTGTGGTGTCCATCTTAGTGCTATTTTTGGTAGTGAGTTGTCAGTCATTCGGAGCACATGTCCCAACCATCGCCAGCGTCTTTCCTCAATAATTGTTGTCAGTGGTTTCATCTGCATTTCTGCTAATAAGATGTTATTTCTTATGGTGTTTGGCCAAAATATTTTTCTAATTCTTCGTAAACATTTAGTCTGGAAAGAATTCAACTTGCTTTCTATGGTTTTGGTGATTTTCCAGCATTCACTTCCATAGAGTAGTACACTTAGAACATTACTCTTAAATATCCTGATTTTCATATTTATGCTTAGTTTTTTTTATTTCCATATAGTCTGCAGCATTGCAAAAGCCTGGTTTGCTCTAGTAAGTCTGCTGTTGATGTCCTCTGTGCTGTCTCCATTTTCTACTACTCTGCTGCCAAGTTATACAAATTCGCTGACCTCCTCCACTAACTTGTTATCTACTCTGAGTACATTTCTGTTGTTCACATTTTGCTTCATTAACTTTGTCTTTCCTACGTTGATCTTTAGTCCTATGTTGTTTGCATTCTGACAATCTGATTTATGTAACTACAACCAATACACTCATAATACATTCGCACATTCACTCTTAACATTTTTGTAATAAAGCAGCATATGAAACAAATAATCAAGCCATTGTTTAAACTAATTTAGACTTTGACAATGCATATACCTATACTTTTCATACATGCAAATACATATAGATACATATATTCACATACATATAGACACACACATATATAAATATATATTTTTTCATCACGGATAACACTGGTCAACACACATTTTGGTGCCTCAAATGTTAGGCCTGTTTCTGGGTATATATGACCTGCTGATTCCAAAAATGGCACAAGTTTTCCCCTATCAGCTCTAGTTTTTGAGATATAGAACATATGTCATTTACCACTCTTCACTCTGCTCGCCCATAACAAATCAGGATATTTTAATGTAGTGTTTAACTCTTTTCATGCCGCAGGAAGAAACACAGACATTCTGTTTGGTGCTGGAGTAAAAGCGCAGGTCTTGATATGTATCGGGGGTATAGTTGGAAAAGTAAATGAAATACAGTATATCCATGATAAGTGTACTTATTATGTTTCAAAATGAAGATTTCATAAATGCAGAGTGTTTTTAGGAAAAAAGAAGTCATGTGATGTTTGTAGACAATAACTGTGTCCTACTTACCATCGGATGTACCGTCTGAGATGCCTAGAACTACATGTCGATCTCGTCTTGGGATTATATGTGCCTTTCTCCCTAAAATGTCTGATATAACCTTCTAACTACTTCTCCAGCTGTCTAATATGTCTAGATCTACTTGGGATGCATTCAAGAACAGTAGTCTGGTCATAGGGCATATCCATACCCCTATCTACATCACAAAAATTGAAATTTCTCGATCAACAACTTCGTTTTTCTCGCTCGACATCATTCATAACTAAGCACTCTTCTGCCATATGAAAGGGGACACTGGACACGCGCAAATAAAACGTATACAATTAAAAAGTACACCGTTTTTGTAGAAATAAAACAGGCATAAAAAAATAGTCACACGGCATGGAACACACATATCGGAAGTGACCAATATTAGTCATAAGGCACGGGAAGAGTTAAATTAATATCTTTTAAGCATGAAGGAAACATATTAAAAAATAAAAGTGTACTACACGAAAATCTACTTATTTCATACCAAAAACACAAGCTTATGATACAAACTTTCCACTCATTCGACACTCAAGAAGCTCCTTTTGTAAGAATTCAGAGAATGGTATCTGCTACGACAATCCTGCATAAGATTCCAATAATAGTCTGCCATCATGTGTGCATCCCATCTTCACTGGTATCTGGCTTCCACTGTTTTTATGTCATGTTAAAATCTTTCACCCTGCTCTTTGCTTAACTCTTTCCACTCGCGCGGACCCCATAAGGACCTTTGCGGTTTAGCAATGGCACCCTTCAGAGCCCTATGCGGCATCGGAGTTTCTTTCGTTGAAAACATGATGTTACTTTTCATTTAACCAGTTAGAACTCTTCTGGATTAAAAGATAAACTAGTGTTTTAAGCATGGGGGAAAAAAGACACCATTTTTGAGACATAAATAGGGGGTAAAATTCAAGTTTATTTCGAGATTGAGTGGTAGAATGGTCACACCGACCGATTAGATCTAGCTTACTATATGTGTTTCTAGTAGCTGTAGATCTGTTAGATTTATTGGATGTCACAAAAATCCATAAATATTGATTTTTCCATGTTGAAATTTGAATGACTACGTATTCTATATTGGATTATGACACAGCTAAGGTAAGTATAAAGTAGATTTTATTGTTCAGCCCTAAAATTTTTTTAGCGCCAAAAATCATTCCATCGTTTCACACCAGTTTTTTTCTTTTCTTTGTTTTTTTTATGACAAATAACTTCATTTATGGAATCTTCATTCATTTCCGCTTATTTTAATGTGCGATACACACGTGTTGATCATGTAATTAATTTGGTACAATAACTTTTACACAGGGACCCCTTCTCCAAAATGTCCACACCCTTCTCCAAAATGTCCGCGCCATAAGAAACTAAGGAACATTTTGGAAGTAACGCGGGTGGAAAGAGTTAAGTCACCAAGGTTCTATGGAAAGTGATCTAAGTGACTGTGCAGATAATGGATTTTAACACTCATGTTACAGCTAAGGCTGTAGAAATGAAAGAATGTATCCTCTAATAACTGTGTGTAGTTGGCTGTCTTCTTGTTGCCAAGAAAGCTTTTCATAAAAAGAACAAATGAAGACCAGGCACATGATTGGATTTCATTCACTGACGCCATGAAATGTGGGTCATTTATAAGTTGTCTGATATGTGAACCACTGAAAATTCCTGCCTTCAGTTTTTCCATGGTAAGTCGAGGTACCTTATACACCATGTATTCAATGCATAAACTATCTTTATTCAAAGCCTTTACAAATTGTTTCATCAGACCCAGCTTTATATGCAGTGGTGGCAGTATGATTCTATCTTATGCTACCAAAGGTTCATTGATTACATTTTGTACTCCAACCACCATATATTCCCTCGCAGGCCAATCTTTTCTTGTCCAGTGTTCATGTTTGGGTCTACTTTCCCAAACTGCATAAAAAGCAAGGATACTTTGTGTAGCCACTTTATTGACCAAGAAGAAAATTAACCATCTTCAAGTTTACACAAATCACCCATTATGTTCCAGGTAATTTATCTTTCTCAAGACTAAAGAGATGGCCCTGCACTTTTCTTTCATCCTGGTGGAATGACCAATTGAACAGAACCATGTTTGTTGCCGTTATTTAAAAGTACACATTTCAAACTATATTTCTAACTGTCAATGAAAAGATGCCACTCACTTGGGTTATATTCTGAAAGACCAACTTTCTTCACTAGGTGTCTGCAGAATACTAAGTTGTTGTCTTTGGTAACAAACGACAGCAAATCCTTTTCTCTCTTTCGATAAAATGTAATTTTTGTTCCAGGCTGAAGTACATTATTTTCCTTTAGGCTGGAGGCAAGCAATTCGGAAGACTCCTTGGAAAGATTTAAGTCCCTGATCAAATCACTCAATTCACCATGCGATCAAAACAATCATTATGTGAAGTTGTTTGGAATCCACTGTCACTGCCCCCACTTTCTTTACCTTGTGCAATATCAGACATGCAGGACTCATCCTCTGAGAGCTGTGGTAGTTTAAAGAAAGGTGGAACACCAAATGCAGAACAGGTCTCCTGGACACTTGTCATGACCACCTGTCATGATTATTTCAATTCATGCCTATGATATTAACATTACAGAAATAACAGTCATCGAAGTGGTTTTGAGGTTCCCTCCAAACTACTGGTACTCCAAATTTCAGGCAGCTTCTCCTTCTATTTGTCCACTAGCACAAATGCTCTGTACAAGTTTTGCATACAATATGAGGAACCCATGGCTTATCTTGATCTCCAAGCTTGACACCAAAATAACCTACATACGAGCTTTTTACAAACTCAGAAATAGGCTTCCTACTTGCTTTCAGTGTGCACTCCCCACAAATACAGCAAAATACGTCGGTATGATTCAAAATACATTGGTATGATTCAAAATACGTCGGTATGATTGAAGTAGCCATAACCTCTACAGTGTTCAATTTGCAAAAAATGAAATGAGTGGGAATATATGCAGATCTCCTATACAATCATAACTATTATACAACACACCTGTTTAAACAGATCAGGTTAAGAAACCTTTGAAATACAAATTTATGTAGTCTATGAAAACCATGATTTACCATCTTAACTCTGTGCACATAATTATGTAATAAAACAGAATAAAAGCAATTTTGTCATTTCAGCCATACATTTTTATGTCAGTGAGCATTATAAGAAAGGAAGTAGATGAATAGTTGTGAAACAAATGTCATTATACACACACACAAAAATGTGGGTAAATTAAATACATAAATTTCCAATTCAAATAAGACAGCTTGTTATGACATACCAATTCTGCAGAAGAGACCTGTTAAAGAGCAGACTAAAATTTTATAAATGGTACCATATCTAAGAAACTAGAGCTGATGCCAACCATGTCTAAGAAACTAGAGCTGATGCAGTCTATCCAGCGCCATTTTCTGAATCAGCGCCCCAAATAACCCCAGGAACAAGCCTAAAAACCAAGGCACCAAGAAAACATTTTTTGTTTGTTTGGGCTGTGTAATTTATTAAGGGCATGTCAAAGCCACTACAGCGCTGAAAAAAAACAGAAATCATGACCACAGTGAGAGAAGAAATCCAAACAAAGATCTTCCTAGACAACCGGCCCTTGAAGCAAGTGAAACATTATAATTACCTAAGTAGCATAATATCATTATCAGGGAAAATTGACGCTGAGAGTGAGAACAGATGCAATAAAGCAAATCAGGTCACTGGACAAATGGCTCCTTTACTGAAAAACAAATACATCACAACACAATTTTCCTCCCAACTCCGTGCTATCAATGTCAAACATGGACACTAACGGCTAAAACCAAAAGAAAAATCATCACACCAGAAATTAGATGTTTAAGGAGAATACTAAATGTGACAAGAAGAGACCAAATAAGAAATAACACAATCAGGGCAAAGGTTGGAGTAACACCAGTATTATGCTATATCCAGAAACAGCAATTCAAATGGTTTGGCCATATTACACAGTTACCACCAGACAATATATCACAGAAAACATTCACGCTAAGATTTGTAGGTAACAGAGGAAGGGGCCACCTATGCAAGAGAAAGAGATAGGAAATTACAGAAGCCTTAAATATCCCATTATGTGTAGCAAATCAAGAAGCCCTATCAAGATGTCTATTTGCCCCTTCAACACCAAAAGGTATATGAAAAATAAGACAAGACAGCTTTTCACCAGGGGAACTGATAACTAGGACAGTTGAACAATGGCTTTTCTTTTAACCAAGATGCCATGATCAAACAGACACAGACATTACCTGTGGATTACATTAGGGGCTATCAACAACAGTTCTCTGTTTCCCAATAGCAAGCCACACTGAACTGCTGGGAGCTATGGCTAAAAGACATATGTAGCATTTTTCTACAGCAACAGAGCTGGAAGGCCACAAAATTTCAACACACAGCAGATCTATGACTAGAAAAATGTTGAGAACCTTGCATTATATCAAGAATTTCACACACTAGTATAGCCTGTTCTACAGCTTTTCTGCATCCAGTCTGCCACAGCTTGAAAGTCCTCCTGGAAACTAAAGCTTGAACAAAGTTTTCTCTGCCTGAGGTACAAAATATCATTCCTTGGGATATTAAATGGGCCATAGTGAGATTATATTTTAATTATTCCTTATGATATGGCTAGAGATGTAAGGGCCTTATTCTATATTACCTGGAACAAAGTACTTGCTCTCAATGTCATGATATTTTGGGGAAGATGTGTGTGTATGTTTGATACACAATAATATATTTTATTAAAAAACTGAAGAAACTGAAAATATGCCTTCAATTTCTTAAATGAACGTGCAATTATTACAGTGGCCAGGACTGCGGAGAACCAAGTCAGGCCTCATGGTCAATCAGTTACTATTGAGCACCTTACCCAAACTGTTGACAGAACATTATATCCTGAATCTTGTCACTAATAAGAAATGAGGGGATAAACAGAGCTACTGGGCCTACTCAACATCCCTGGCTCTCATTCCTCCCATCAAGCCCGCAAATGGAAAAAAAATTGGTACCCAATGTTTATTTCTGGGAAAAGCAGCCATCTGCAATTTACAACAATCATTCACTTCACAAATACCTTCATATATTCTTGCTGCATATGCTCTTCTCTTTTCAGTTCCTTGTTCACAAGAAATTTCTGGAACATAAATTCAGAACTGAGTGTACATATTCATGCAAACAAATAAATACAATGAATACAATGTAAAATAGATTCCCGTTGTTTTGGTGTTTCTGTTTCGTCTTCTGTCAACATCTCAGCAGTCACTTCATCTTCACCTGGTGCCCTGTCTAACTTTAGCTTCTTTATTGCCTCTTTTACTTCACTTATTGTTATTGGTCCTGTATTGATGTTTAGTTCCGTTTTTGCTTCAGGTATGTCTATTATTTGTGCTGCTTATGATATGTTTAGTAGGGTGTTAAAGTGTTCCTTCCATCTTTCAATTTTTTCTCTTTCTCCACTGACCAGTTATCCCTTATGTGTCCTTAATGCACCCTATGCTGAATCCTCCTTAGTTGCCTTTTACGATCATGCGTGGTAGGGTACAGTGGTCCTATTCTTTGCAGATCCCAGGTACCACATGTTTTTGGGGGGGTTTTTTTTTGCTGGATTTCTGTAACATGGAAAATGTTTTCACAATGTGAAAAAAATGAAGATTTGGTCATCCCAGAGCAGACACCACAATGATTCCAATATAAAGCTCAACAGAACACAAACCAGTTTTCAGGCTTGAAAAAATGAACATTGCAGACTGCAAACCCATCTAGGCACTGATAAACTATCATACCAACAGAATACACACACAGTCAGTCAGTCATTTGCATGTCCCTTGCAGAACTTTGCCTCCCTAACAGCTCTACTGTAGGGCTCTCGGTTGTAAGTAAGATGACCTGCTGCCGATGCATCCATTTGCAGATTATCAACAATGTCTTGCAGCCATCTTCGCCTTGGTCTTCCTCTCTTTCTTTTTCCCATTATGTACCTTTCCGAGACGGTCATCTCTAAATTATCATGATGTTTAATGTGTCCAAAATATTTAAGTTTTCTCTATTTAATCCTCTTTACTAGCCAATCTTCTTCAATATTAAGTTCTTGCAGTATGGATATATTTGTTCTTTTTTGTGTCCATGATATCTAAAGAACTCTTCTGTACCATTTACATCGAAAGGCATTTATGTTTTTCTCAGCTGTTAAGTGTCCAGGTCTCACAGGCATATGTTGTGATGGGAAAGATGCATGCCCTTAAAAATCTTATTTTTGTAGTTCTGTTTGTTCCTCTCCACAGATTCTTTAGTTGTTTTACTTTTTGAAGAGAGATAGATGTCCTGCTTTTAATTTCCCTCATTCTATCTCTATTATTAGTTAGTAATGATCCAAGATATTCAAAACTCTCCACCTCTTACAATTTTTCCTCATTGATATATACTTCAGCTGCCTTATTTGTTTTGTCAGTAGTCATCAAGTTAGTTTTCTTTGCATTAAGATAGAGGTTTTGCTCTTCGTTATTCTTACAGACTGACATACTTAGTTTTTCCACTCCTTTTTGCAATGTGGACAGTAATACTGTGTCATCAGCACATCTAATCTCTGGTATTTTATAACCTCCAATTTTTATCTTATATCTTATATCCTTCCCATGCCGTTAAACGTCACATAGGGCTCGCAAAGTAGTTCGCCAATTTTTCCTGTCTTCGGCGAGTCTTTCAACCTCATCAAAGGATTTTATGCCTGTTAATTTGGCCTCTCTTAATAATGTCCTCTTTAGAGTTTCACGCGGTCTGCCTCTTTTTCTTGGAGTTGGCATCCCTGATGCTCGGTTGGTTTCTCTGCGAGTTTCCATAACGATATCTTTTTTTCCCCATCTGGAGTCGCCTCCAGATAGAGCCCAGGATAAGGTTGTTAGCCTTATGCCCAACTCCTGGTACATGATATGTAACAGATCAAGCGGAATTCCACCCAATTTTTATGACACCATAATATTCTTTGTCTACATCTTCTCTAACATTCCTCATTATATTTTCAGTATTTCTTTCTTCTTCAGCCTTCCGAGCCATTAAGGCTCATTGCTGCAGATAAAGATCGCCTCCATTCCTCTCTATTCTTAATCTCTCTCTCCAGCTGATGACATCAATTTCTTTTATATCTTCTTCTATGTTGTCTTTCCATCTCTGTCTTGGTCCATGCCATAAAAGATATGCTTCGCAGTGGTCCCCCTGGAACTGCCTCCACTAAATGCAATATGGAAAGGGTTGACGACATCATTAAAGAAGACAGACGTGTTACAGTATCTGAAATCGCTGTAAATCTTGGAATAGGACACAATGCAGTAAGGAAATGATTGAAACCCTAGGAAATAGAAAAGTTTGTGGCCACTGGGTCCCACAGGAGAGAACGTCCAGAAAGCAGTGCATCTGTGCCACCGATCAGCTGGAACGGAATTCTATCAGTAGGGCATTTTCAAACTTGCAGAGCGATGGGAAAAATGTGTGCAGAGAAATTGAAATTATGTTGAAAAATGAAGAAAAGGATGCAGAGTAATGAGATACATCTATATTTTCTCAATCTATAAATTCTGATTTTTAACAAAATTTTGCTCACGACTTTTGGCATGACCCTCATATTAAGAACAGGAGGTCAGTAGTTTATAAAATGTATCACTTACAAACATCTCAAGCTTTTCAACTTCTAATTTTTTCAGTTCAGTCTCGTAGCTCTTTCCCTCATTTGTTCCTGGTGTGCTTTCTGTAAGCTTGATTTTGGCTTTCATCTCTTCAATTTTGGAACGGAGTACTTCGCTACAATCTCTTATCAGTTTATCTTTTGCCCTGAAATTAATAACAAGCTGGGGAGAAAAAATAAAAAGGTGAAACAATCAATGTCCCTTTATTTTATACATATATCTTATCTTATATCCTTCCCGTGCCGTTAAACGTCACATAGGGCTTGTAAAGTAGTTCGCCAATTTTTCCTGTCTTCGGCGAGTCTTTCAACCTCACCAAAGGATTTTATGCCTGTTAACTTGGCCTCTCTTAATAATGTCCTCTTCAGAGTTTCACGCAGTCTGCCCCTTTTTCTTCGGCCTGTTGTGTTCCACTTGATAGCTTGTTTTGGGATTCTCTGATCATTACTTCTCATCAAGTGACCAACATATGTCCATCTCCTTTTCCTGATCACCCATGAGACTGGTTGTTGTTCAGTCATCTGTCTTATCTCTGCATTGTTCTTGAATTCATTCCACTTGATGCCGAGTATTTTCCTTAGGCATTTGTTTTCAAAAGAGTCTAATTTCTTTTCTATTTCTTTAGTTGTTTTCCAGCTTTCGCATGCATAAATGAGGGTGGATATTACATTTGAATTGAATAGTCTTAACTTGGTTTTTGTGCTTATAACTTTTGAATTCCATATGTTCTCAAGATTCTTGAAGATTGATGCTGCTTTTGCAATTCTGATCCTAACTTCCTTTCTAGTGTCACCATCCTGGTCTATGTAGCTGCCAAGGTATGCAAATTGATTGACTTCTTCAATATCTGTCCCTTCTATGTGTATTTTTCCATTTTGATTGATGGGAATTTTCATTATTTTTGTTTTGTCCTTGTTAATTTCAAGTCCTATTTTGCTACCCAGTGAAGACAGGCTATCTGTTTTTTCTTGCATGGAATTCACATTATTACTGATAAGAGTTATGTCATCAGCAAAATCAAGATCTAGTTGGGTCCCATGTACCCAGTCAATACCTGTGTTACCTGTGCAACATTTTTTCATTATGAAGTCTATTGTAATCTCAAAAAGTAAAGGAGACAGTATACATCCTTGTTTCACGCCTGTTTCAATCTGGAACCATTCACTCATCCCTTCTTCTGTCTTGACTGCACAACCATATCCATTGTATAAGTCCTTAATGATGTTGACAATTTTAGATGGTATTCCATATAGACATAAAATTCTCCATAATGAATCTCTGTGTATGCTATCAAATGCCTTTTTAAAATCTATGAAGTTTAGTATTAATGGTTTCTGCTTTTCAATATGTTCTTCAAGTATTATTCTGAGAGTAAAGATCTGGTCGAGACAGCTTCTCCCTTTTCGAAATCCTGCTTGTTCTTCTATCATTGCAGTATCAACTATATCTTTGAGTCTATTCAAAATGACCTTGCAAAATACTTTTGACACAACTGATATTAAGGTTACTCCTCTCCAGTTGTTACAGTCACTAAGGTTGCCCTTTTTTGGTATTTTAACAATGATTGCTTTCCTCCAATTAGAAGGGACCTTTTCTTCTTTCCAAATCTTGTTAAACATTCTCTGTAATTGTCTCATGTTGTCACTATTGATAGCTTTTAGCATCTCGGCTGTTATTTCATCTTCACCTGCAGCTTTGTTGTTAGCCATTAAATTCACTGCTGTTTCAATTTCATGCAATTTAATTTCATCTAGGTTGACATTTAGTTGTGGGGCTGGTAAGTCAGTTTCAAGGTTTAACAATTCTTTTGGGTGTGGTCGATTGAGTATTTCTTGGAAGTGTTCAGCCCATCTTTGCTTTTGGTCTTTATTTGATGTTAATAGCGTTCCAGTTTTGCTAAGGACTGGTCTTTCTTTAGATGTAATAGTACCTGTTAGCCTCTTTTGTATGTTATATAAAGTTTTGCTGTCTCCTGTTTTTGCTGCTTTTTCTGCCTCTTTCGCCATATTGTCTATGTATTCTCTTTTATCCCTTCTAGCTGAACTTTTTACTTTCTTGTCTATGTCTTTGTATTTTGCTTTTGCCAAATCTCTTTCATGATCTGCTTTTGCATTCAACATGTCTAATTTGACTGCTCGTCTTTCATGTATATACTTCCATGTTTTATCTGATATCCATGCTTTTCTATTTCCCCCGTGTGGTACCCGGGATCTGCAAAGAATAGGACCACTGTGCCCTACCATGCATGATCGTAAAAGGCGACTAAGGAGGGTTCAGCATAGGGCCAGCAACCCTATCTGGTAAAAAACTATCAGACTGCTACAGAAACAGAAGCAAGGGAAAAAGCAAATGCAGGTGGAAGGAGAAATGCGAATCAGGAAACTGAGCCCATGAAGGTTGTGGATGAAAGCCAGCCACTGGAAGTCCCCAGCCCGACTGCAGACCTCCTGGAACCTAAACAAAAGATGCAAATAGGCAGCTGGAATGTAAGAACACTAAACCAGACTGGAAAACTAGCACAAACCATCAAGGAAATGCACAGATACAAACTAGACATACTAGGAATACAAGAAGCAAGATGGACAGGACAAGGCAGAAGGAAATTAACAACACAGCACACAGAAGATACAATAATATGGTCAGGTAAAGAAGATCTTCATGAAGGAGGAGTAGCATTGATTATAACAAAAGAAGCATCAAGAGCATTGCTGAAATGGACCCCAATAAATGAGAGATTATTATATGCACGGTTCAACTCAAGATTCACGAAGCTGTCTATTATAGTTTGTTATGTACCAACAGAAGCAGCTGAAGAGGAATTAAAAGAAGATTTTTACAACAGCCTCCAAGCCACAGTAGAAACAATACCCAAGCATGATATGCTACTCATCTTGGGTGACTTCAATGCAAAAGTAGGTGAAGGAAATGAAGATAGAAGAAGAATCATGGGAAGAGAAGGAATCGGAGAAATAAATGAAAATGGAGAAAGACTGTGCAGTTTCTGTGAAGAAAACATGATGACCATCGGAGGGACAATTTTCCAACACAAAAACATCCATAAGGTGACTTGGAGGTCACCAGATAAAACCACAGAAAACCAAATCGATCACATACTAATAAACAACAAGTGGAAACGGTCACTACAAGATGTGCGAGCAAGGAAAGGAGCAGATATAGGAAGTGATCACAACCTTCTGGTAGCAAAAATAAAACTAAAATTAAGGAAAGCCAGAATCGGAGAACACAGAAAGATACATTTTGATACAAGAAAACTGATAGACCAGCAAACAAGAAATTAATTCTCAATAATACTTAAGAACCGCTTCAGTGTCCTACAAGACGAAGCAGAAATGTCCATATTAGAGTTCAATAAAACACTACAGGAAACAGCAAAAGAGGTGCTGGGATATCGGAAAAGGAGAAAAGAGGAATGGATAAGTGAGACCACATGGGAAAAGATAGAGCAAAGAAAAGAAATCAAGAAAAAATTACTGAACACCAAATCACAACGGCTTAAAGAACGAGTTTTAAGTAATTATGCACAAAAAGACAAAGAAGTGAAGGAATCATGCCGTCAAGATAAACGTCAATATTATGACAACTTAGCAGAAACAGCAGAGAAAGCAGCATATACAAATGACATGAAAACCATATATAAAATCACAAAGCAGATGACAGGTAACTTCAATACAAGATGTGAAAGTGCAGTAAGAACACAAAATGGACAACTGGTCAGTGGAGAAAGAGAAAAAATTGAAAGATGGAGGGAACACTTTAACACCCTACTAAACAGAACACAAGCAGCACAAACAATAGATATACCTGAAGCAAAAACGGAACTAAACATCAATACAGGACCAATAACAATAAATGAAGTAAAAGAGGCGATAAAGATGCTAAAATCAGACAGGGCACCAGGTGAAGATGAAGTGACTGCTGAGATGTTGAAAGCAGAAGAAACAGAAACACCAAAACAACTTTGCCGGATATTACAACAAATTTGGGATTTAGAAAAAGCCCCAGAGGAGTGGAAAACTGGTCTTATAGTAAAACTACCAAAGAAGGGTGACCTCAGAGATTGCGGGAACTGGAGAGGCATTACCCTACTGCCACTCACTAGTAAAGTATTTTGCAGAATAATCATCAACAGAATTGTACCAACACTTGAGGAAAAACTTCGGAAAGAGCAGGCAGGATTTAGGAAAGGAAGATCATACATAGACCATATATTTGTACTTAGACAAATATTAGAACAGGCAAATGAGTGGCATAGCACAACATATGCATTATTCATAGATTTTGAGAAAGCCTTTGACAGTGTCAACAGAGATGCACTGTGGAAAATTCTAAGATGGCATGGCCTCCCCCATAAAATAGTTAATGTAATCAAAGCCCTATACGAGGGTTTTCAGTGCAAAGTTATCTGTGGAGAACATACCTCCAGCAGCTTTAGGGTACAAACAGGAGTGAAACAGGGATGTGTACTATCACCAACATTATTTATCTTGGCAGTAGACTGGTTAATGAAGGAGGCAACATCAGACAAACGCAGAGGATTACAATGGACCCTTGACACAGTGCTGGAGGACCTTGACTTTGCTGACGACATTTGTCTATTATCAAGCAGTCACAAAGATATGCAAGATAAAATAAACAAGTTAACCCAGAATGCAAACAACATAGGACTAAAGATCAACGTAGGAAAGACAAAATTAATGAAGCAAAATGTGAACAACAGAAATGTACTCAGAGTAGATAACAAGTTAGTGGAGGAGGTCAACGAATTTGTATACCTTGGCAGCAGAGTAGTAGAAAATGGAGACAGCACAGAGGACATCAACAGCAGACTTACTAGAGCAAACCAGGCTTTTGCAATGCTACAGAATATATGGAAATCAAATAAACTAAGCATAAATATGAAAATCAGGATATTTAAGAGTAATGTTCTAAGTGTACTACTCTATGGAAGTGAATGCTGGAAAATCACCAAAACCATAGAAAACAAGTTGAATTCTTTCCAGACTAAATGTTTACGTAGAATTAAAAAAATATTTTGGCCAAACACCATAAGAAATAACATCTTATTGGCAGAAATGCAGATGAAACCACTGACAACAATTATTGAGGAAAGACGCTGGCGATGGTTGGGACATGTGCTCCGAATGACTGACAACTCACTACCAAAAATAGCACTAAGATGGACACCACAGGGGAGCAGAAGTAAGGGTAGACCAAAAGAGACATGGAGAAGAACAACAGAAAGGATGTTGAGCAATAGAGGGCTCACCTGGGCAAGAGCAGAAAAAAAGGCGAAAGACAGGCATTTGTGGAAAACCCTTGCGGAAGCCCCATGTGCCCTGGGCACTTAAGGTTCAGAGAGAGAGAGAGATGCTTTTCTATTTGGTTTTTCCAATCCAGCGCTTACTTTTGCTGCTGTGATTATGGCTGTGCTGTAAGAATTCCATAACTCATCTATACCTATCTCCTCAACTTCACTGGGTGTTTTGGAATGATTGGCAAGTTCCTGATTGAAATTAATGTTAGTATTTTCTCCTTGTAGGCTGTGGCTGTTTATCATTCTGTGTACTGATTTCTTGTGTTGACTTTTCAATTTTAGTTTTATTTTCCCTATGCACAGGTTGTGATCACTGTTGACATCTGCACCCTTATAAGCCCTTACATCCATGAGAGATGTTCTGTATTGTTTTCTAATACAAAAATGGTCTATCTGGTTTCTAGTTCTATCATCTGGAGATATCCATGTTGTTTTATGTATCTCTTATACATATATAGAACTGTTAAATTTATGTTCTGGTCTCCATTATGGCACAGGGCAAGAGTTGAGAAAAGTCCATGTCTTTCTAGACTGTTTTGTTTTACTGCCCCAGCTTGTGTACACTGAGATGTAGTGAAATGAGATGAACAAACATGAGCAGAGGATTTCTGTAATCACTCAGGTGGCATGTTGCTGGGTCTGATTCTTTGCTGTTCTTCTGCGGGTGGAACTCCAATGGAAAACCAACTAATCTGAGCAAAAATAATATTTAAATTTCTTCTCCTACAATTTATTTTTCTTATTCTTCTGCATTAAGTTTTGTATGCTCAGCTTTCTAAACAGGAAGCTGGGTCACCTCCATGAACCCCGCTGTCAGCAGGAGGTCTTCCCCAGAGTTTCCACTTTATGCTTTCCTCTCAGGGCCATACCTGGGCTCTGAGGTCTCTGTATATAGTGCAGGTCTGTAGTTCTTTTTTTGTTTTTTAAATGGTTACATCTCTCTCTATGTGCATGCAGGTGTGTATGTGTTTGTATGTTTGTATGTGTGTGATATTCTGTTGAAGATCAGACTTAACCCCCTTCTCTTTGTCAGTTTTCTGTGGAGTTTTTAACAGCTACTACTCATGAAGACCTTGAAAACACTGGCAACATAATGGATCAGGAGCCAACCTCATTGAATTTCTTTAATTCCCAGAACAAACCTAAGAAGAAAACATTGCACACTCATCAGTTCAAAAATAAACCAAGATGTTTCTAGCCAATGTGTAGATGTCAGACTGTATGTTACTCACTGTATAATATATAACAGTTATGCACCTTTTTCCTTCTCTGTGTAAATACGATTACTTCTCCCATGTTACAATACATAACAAATATATATTCTTTTGGCTAAAGGTCTCTAAATGGGTTGCTTGTCTGTTTTCACCAGTTATCCTGAAACACAAGTTCTTTCTTCTTCTTCATCTTCTTCTGCCTCCCTTGAACTGCAAGCTGGTATTCTTTGCAGTCAACGCATTGAAAGTTCCAGCTTGGTAGGAAGTTGCAGTGGTTAATTTTCCAGTCACTGAGCACAACCAAAAAGCAGAGGGCGTGCTATGCTTCTTCAGCAGAATCCACTGCCATGGGGACTATGCTGATCTCTGCCCAGTTAGCCAAGTTAATAGGGGTGAGGGTACCAATGGAGAAATCTGACAGGGTCTTGGTCAGCTATGGTTTGCTAACCCTGATGTTAGAATTTCTGCCAAATCAGACAGTTCTTTCTTCAAATACATATTCTTCCTGGCATTTTACTATTTCACACACTCTGTCTGTGGCTGGTGGGATTATTTTAACATACCTCTGTTTTTTTGTTTTTTTTACAAATTTTATAGTCAATTCTTGTTGTACAATCTCTATGCTAGCTATGAACATGATCTGCAGCCAGTCTCATAATGATCTTGAAATGTATTCTGATGTGGATATGGTTACATATTTAGGCGGCATAGTGGATAAATACAGGGAAATGGAAAAGGATGTTAACTCTTCCCTGCCAGCGTACTTATATTAACTCTTTCCGTGCGGGAGAAGAAACACGGACATGTCGTGGCGTGCGGGAGTAAAACTCGGGTCTTGATAGGGTTGGGGGTACAGTTATAAAATGGAATGGAAAACAGTAGTTCCATGTACCTCCATATATGTAATATGTGTCAAAGTATAGCTAAATGAACGAAAATTTCATAAATGCAGAGTTTTTTAGGAAAAAAGAAGTAATGTGATGTTTTTAGACACTGATTGTGGCCAGCTCACCACTGGCTAGGTCTAGATTCGTGCTACTTATCCCTACTTACCATCTAAGATGTGTAGATCTACTTGTCGATCTCGTATTGTGACTCTGTATTGCATTTTCGCTGAATGAATGTTTGAAATAACCTCCTAACTACTTCTCCAGTCGTCTAAATATGTCTAAATCTACTTAGAAAACATTCAAGAGCAGCGGGGTGGCCATAGGCTATGTCCATACCCCTATCTACATCATCAAAAGTTGACAAATTTCCATGCTTCGCGTCCTTTTTCTCGCTCGGCATCGCTCGTAACTAGGCACGCATTCGCCATTTTGAAAGTGTCACCGGAATCTCGGACGAAATATGTACAATCTAAATGTTACACTGCTTGTTTTAATGAAACAAACAATGTCGAATTTTCGACCATACGGTAGCTTGGGAACCCCGGAAATGTCGAAAATTTGACCAAACGCACGGGAAGAGTTAACACTTCAGGTTTGTCAATTTTCAGCCAATGTCCTTATAAGTACACTAGCTTTGTTTCATTAGAAAACTGGTGTAACTTTTAATTGTAAACAATTTAGCGCGCATGTCTAGTGACCCATGTCGCCATTTTGAAGGTTCAGAGTATCGCAGGGCTTTAGCCTGTATTCTTGGTGGGCCTCTGAAGCGGATTGCGTGACACCGTGGTTTTCGTAGCACCAGTTTAGTCTAGAGTTGGACTTTCTCACCGGAAGACCTCGACGTGTTTAGGATATCAGTGCATCCCCGCTGGGTGAGAGGTGGTAGCCCACCCAGGCCAGAGTTGGACCTTCTCACCGGAAAACCTCGATGTGTTTTGAGATACCCATGTATCACCGCCAGGTGAGAGGTAGTTGCCCATCCAGTCCAGAGTTGGACTTTCTCACCGGAAAACCTCAGCGTGATTAGTATACACAAACATCCCTGCCAGGTGAGAGGTGGTTGCCCATCTAGACTGCCCTGGTCCAGTGTCTCCGACTTCAGCATTTTGCGGTCGTGGCCGCTACCCTTCCTAGTTGTGACCAGGATGGAGCTTTTGTCCAGGAGGATGAATCCTCGCCACTAGTGACTTCCAACCCTGGGTTGAGCCGGTTTAGGCATATTATCCCAGTATGGGCGTGTTTGGGACGTGAACGACCTCTAGAGAGGAGGTGGCATGACACGTCTAGCCATCAAGTTCCACCCCTGGTGTGTGCCAGTTTAGGCATATTTCACCAGTGTATGTGTATTTCGGACGTGGCCGGCCTCTAGAGCAGAGGCGCCGTGGTATGTGTATCTCTCGCAGCGATACTACTGGACATACCGATTAAATTTCACTTTATCCTTTCCACCACCTTTTCACATCGGCGCCGCACAGCAACCTTTATTTCTTTTCCGCATTTTCTTCCTTGACCGGGAGGAGCTTCACTCCACGCGCGGCATTCGAAAAGTCTCGCCAGCAGTGTCTTAACCTCTGGGATAAGCCGGTTCAGGCATTTCACCCGATATGACTGCACTCAGGACGTGGCCGACCTCCAGACCAGAGGTGCCGTGATTTGACTGTTTGCTTCGCTTTATCCTTTCTACCACCTTTTCCTCAGTGGTGCTGCGCGGCAACCCCATTTGCACCTTTCTTCATTGGCCGGGAGGAGCACCGCTCCACGCACGGCAGCTGAAGAATCTCGCCAGCAGCGATAGATGAGCTACCAAACGTGCCACTCATCTACCCTACGTATCTGGTTTTCAGGCGCCAGATATTCGCCTCTGCCCCTTCTCCTGTCAGTTTAAACAGTTCTGCCACGGGAAGGCCAGGAGCTGGACTTGACTGCCAGAGGCTGTTGGAGATGCATGCTATTGGAGTGGAGATCGAATTCTCCATCCCACCTCCGACAACAGCAATCCTTAGAACTCCTATACATATCAAGACCCGCGCTTTTTGTCTGCCACAAACAGGAACGTTTGCGTTTTTCCCTCTGGCAGGGAATAGCCAAGGCCAGGACAGCATTTATCCAACTTAACAAAATATGGTTATCTAAGAACATCCAAACAAGAACCAAACTTAGGCTTTTCAATTCAAACATAACAACTGTCCTGCTATATGGTTCGGAGACATGGGTTATGACCAAGACAACAGAAGATACAAACATTCATGAAATACTGCTTGAGGAGGATTTTAAACATTAAAAGGCAAGACAAGATCAGGAATGAGGGGGTCTGGGAAAGAGCAGGACAAGAACATATGAACCTACAAATCATGTCTAGGAAGTGGAGGTGGAATGGCCACACTCTGAGGAAACCTGACACCAGCATAACAAGACAGGCACTGATATGGAATCCTCAAGGAAACAGAAAACAAGGAAGACTTAGACTTACTTGGAGAAGAGAAATTATGACAGTGCTCAGAAAAAGGGGATACACATGGAAGGAAGCAGAGAATAATTTCAAGAACAGGGATGACTGGAGAGCCTTTATCCATGGCCTATGCTCTCAAGGGAGTGAAAGGTTGTGACGGCAACAGAGATGATGATGGTTGTTACTTTTATCTTAAGTCTCTGAGTGTATTTAAAAAGTTGGCATATCAAAATAAGTGAGCCAAAACACTGGCTTCTCAGAAAATTGGCTCCTACAAGTTTGACCAAAGAAGTTGGCTTCCTATAAGTTTGACTGAAGAAACTGATTAGAAGTTCACTTCACAAGAATTTGGCTTCACAAAATTTGACCCAAGAAGTTCACTTCTCAAAAACTTGACGTAAGAATTTGACCTTCCAAGAGTCTGACCCAAGAAAGTGGCTTCACAAAGGGTTTGAACCACAAGCCTGACATACCATGAAGTTGTCTTCACAAAAATGAGTCCAAAAAATTTGTCTTCACAAAAATGAGTCAAAAAAATTTGGCTTCCCAAGAAAACGACTTCACAAGTTTGACTTGACCTAAGAATTTGGTTTCCAAAGATGACTACCACCATGGGAACACCCTGAATTTTGTCTGTCCTAAGGAGCATAACCACCTCCTCTTCCCCAAGCAGCACCAAAGAGGGTGGGACATGAGGTCTGAACAACTGTGGTTTACCTGTCCTGATAACATAACACTGTCTGGCTTAATCACCTATTCTCCCTTATGGTGCACTAAAACATTACAAGCAGTACATTACACCTCTCATACACCCACTGCCTCCTCACACTGTCCCCTTGTCTCACATTAATTTACTGCCATCATGTCAATTGGTAATCTTTGTTTCCTCCACTCACATCATGAAATATCTCTCCCAATCTTTTTAAGTTACCAACAGCTTCTTCTACAGGCTTGATAATTTCCTTATCATTGTTTCTGTATTGCTGTAGTTCCTCCTGCAACAAAATTTGATTGAAAACAAAAATTAATCAATAAAACTTCAGATTGTACTCAGATCTAATCTACCGCTGTCTGACTGCATCCTAGGCCAATATTAGCTGTTATAAGTTTGATAAGAAGTATCAATATAATTAATGTAAAATTAATATAAGTTTGATAACAAATACCCATATAACTAATGCAAACTGAATATAAGTTTGATAACAAATAATCACATAATTAATATAAACTTAATATAAGTTTGATAACAAATATCAATATAATTGATGTAAACTGAATATAAGTTTGATAACAAATATTCACATAATTAATGTAAACTAAATGACTGAGATCAAGCACAGAACTATGAAATTTTAAGCATTAAACAAAGTTGGATTTTGCATCAGAGAATTCATGTCTTTGATTGTTTTCTTTGGTTTTTTTTTATGTTGTTAATCTTAAGGTAACTCCTGCAACACCAGCATGGAGACCCTCAAACACAGGATCCAGGGCAGATGCAGAGTGGACTGAAGTGCCCTGCTTTAACTCTCAGAGTGAATGAAAGAATCTGCCCTCGCAGACTGAACCATTCAGTTCTGGAACACACTGATCCACAGCCAGACTGAAATAATGCAGTAGCATGTCTCCAGAAGCACCATGAGAAGGTGGAACAGGGTTATGCCCAGATTTGCTTCACTGGCTCTCATAACCTGTAGCACAAATCATCTTCACACCTGACTCCACCACTTAAGTTTCCCATCCTTTTCTTTTTTTTAAATGCATTTTATATTACGCACTAAATTATTGGTGAATAAGCTATTCACATATTAAGAATGGAAACTGCACATTGCATGGATCATCATAACTATCATGCTGAGAGAATACTTCAAACAAAACATGTTTTATTAGTGCCCAAAAAAAAATGTATAACAAAACACTGCCACTATATTTTTACTACAAAGCGATCTGACGTCTACATTTAGTTTATACATCATTTCAAATCTGAATCTGCAAAACAAACGGAAAAAAAAAAAAACATCTTGTGCTCATATTCATGATCCATTACATATTCTCAAAATGTCATTTCCTTTAACTGTCCTAGGTTAGTTCCTATAAACCAACTATTATAATCCTTTGTGGTATTTCTCTCATAATCCTCACCTGCTGCTTGTAATAATTTTTTTCAATGATACTGCTTTCATTTAAACAAAGCAGTACAGATATGTACAGAAACTGTATTATTCAATCTTAATTTAAAACATGTATAATTTCTAATCAGTTTTTCCTACACATAGCCAACGTCTTCTACTTGTATTAGTTGTTTTGTGTACAGAAGATGAAAGCCAAAAGATTTACAGCATTA
Source organism: Achatina immaculata (assembly GCA_009760885.1). NCBI lineage: Eukaryota > Metazoa > Mollusca > Gastropoda > Stylommatophora > Achatinidae > Lissachatina > Lissachatina immaculata. Next base: position 22,212,306 of record CM019692.1, on the reverse strand, counting down.
CATTTTGTTCTCAATCAAACATTTCCTGAATATCTACATCTTTTCTAAGTTTCACTTCAGTTTAATGTAAACTTTGAAATGATAACTTCAACTTGTTGTAAACTTTAAACAATAATCCCAACTTATTGCAAATTTTAAATGACAATCTTATCTCACTGCAGAATTTGAATAACACCTTCAATTAACTGTAAACTTCAAATAACCTCAACTTACTGTAAAGTTTCAATGACAACAGTGATCAGAGTGGATTGGACAAAAAGAATTCCCCCCCCCCCCAAAAAAAAAAAACCACCATCAACCACATCATTATATTCAATAGTTACCTGAAATGTATCATAGTTGTCAAACATACCAGCATTCTCCTTGTAAATAATTGCTCCACTGTCATCTGTAGGTATTTTTCGTCTTGCCATGTTGTTTTAAATATACAGTTAGATCTGCACCTACATTTTTCAGGAAAAATCATTAATTTTAATGAAAAATCTTATATTCAAAATGTCTATAATATTTTTCTTTCTGAATATCCACTGAAGGTCAATTGCTATGAATCTTAAGCAAGCTGCTATAAATTTTTCACAACCTGTCAACTAAAGTTGGCTAGGGAATTAAAATAATTAAATAAAACAATTTTTTAAAAAAAATTATAAAGATCACCCATACAGTTCTTACATCTTACATCCTTCCTGTGCCATTAAACGTCACATAGGGCTCACATGGTAGTTTGCCAAGATTTCCTGTTTTTGATAAGCTTTTCAACCTCATTAAGGGCTGTTATTCCCACTAAACTGGCCTCTCTTAACATGGTTGACCTCTTCTTCTTCAGCCTTTTATCCATACTGTTACAGGAAGAATAAAAAAAAAGAGCTAAGCGTTTAATTGTTTTTTTAAATCTATTTTTCATGCTTTTAAGTCTGTAGTTCTGACAAAAGCATCTCCTGCAGTATTTTATTGCTGTATGTTTATTTATACATAATCATCTCACTTTCTATCAACCTTTCTCACTCTTTTTATATTTCCATAAAACTGAACCATACACCCCTGTTTTCCTTTAGTCCCAGACAGCAAACAACAAAATAGCTTCCCAGATCCCTTAGTTATTTAATTATAGTCATCGCCATCGCACTCTGGACAAATTTTGGAGTGCTCATATTTATTTCACAGTATAGCCTTCACCGCATAATAACGGTTGACACCAGTCATTACATTTTACTTGCAGATATTTCATCCTATGCCATGACATCGCATGTGTCATGATATTCTGTCCTGCTGGTCTCCATCAGGATGTTAACAGCGTCTGCCCGGGCAAGTATCTGTCCAACTGGTACCTCAGATCTACATTTCTACTACAGTTCTTAGTTTTCCTTTCTGAAAAACGGATGTGAATCTAATTGTCACATCGACGCGACTGTCTGGGGATTTTATTACGCTTCCACTTAATATTTAGCATTAAACAAAATACATATAACAGCAATAAGTCCTTCTATACATTTTAGTTGACTAACGTACGTTAAAAAAAACAACCAACCGTTGAACACTCTTATTTCCAAAACTCAAAACACAAGACCTTTCAATCCAAGGGCCGATAACTTTAAGGCCCGCACTAACGACCACAAATTAACGACAAAAACCGGATCTATTTTTCTTCGCGCTTTGTTATTAAATGCAATTTACTATTAACTGTTGAAAATCATGTAATAACTATCATTTTTCTTAGTTTGTCTGCCGGACTCCATTACTTTACAGAATGGTTCGTGCGTGTCGGATTATTTTACTTCACTACCCAGATTTAAAAGTAGTAGTCGTGAACAACGCGTCGCGAGGTTTTCGATGGTAAATAATAACTCAGATCATCATCATCATCATCATGCTTCTCGGCCTTTTGGCTGATATCAAAGTGTCCTCTTGGCAGGTTCCTTGATCAACATACCATTTGGTTAAGACAAAAGTGTAGGATTTTTTTTTAACTACGAGATTACCGAGGCCTGCCCTGCACATAGAATGCCGGGGGTAAGGTCCACATCTTGTTACGGGTAGACCCGGTTTGCAGTACCACTGGGTCCATGGCCTGTTGTTTTCGTCGTCTTTAAAAAATAATCATCAGGTGCCGTGCCGACTGGCGGTGGCTATTATGCTTCTCCGGAGTACACTATCCTTCATGCGGGCCATTAGCTCAGTTGGTGATCTCCTCTCACACCATTTCGTCAGACTCTCCAGTATCATTTGTCATGGTCTTCTCCTGGCTCTTCTTCCCTCTATTTTTCCTATTGTTATAATATTTTCAATGCCCCCTCTTCCCATTGCATGTTCTAACATTGTCTCTCTTATTTTGTTTTGTTTTTTTACAAGACTTTGTGTATCTCCAGCTCTTCTCAAACACTCTTCATTAGTCTTTTGTGTGTGTATGTATGTGTGTGTGTCCAATGAATTCGCAGCATTCTTCTAATAAACCACATTACTGCTGCTTCCAATGACTTTTGTGCAGACTTGCCTGTTGTCCATGATTCACTTCCATATAACAAGATAGGTTCAATAAAGCATTTTTAGGACTCGTTTTTCTAACATTCGTTGATAAGGATTGGTTGCGTAATATGTTTCTCATTCTCTGAAATGCAGTCTTTGCTCGGCCTATTCTGTTTTTAGATTCTATTCTGCATTTCCCATCTGAAGTTATTACTGCCCCAAGCTATTTTGGAACCTGGACCCACTCCCTGCATAAAAAAAGGCCTCTCAGTTCTCCGTAATAGGTGTAAACCTTGAAGATAGTTAAAATTATGATTGTGTGCAACTGTGTGATACGCGAAAGCAACTTCAGCTTTTGGCTCCGCCTTTTTACAAAATTTCTTACATTAACGTAGAAAAGGATAAGTTATTAGTGACAAGCAAGATGCAGCTATAGAAACTGACCTTTTCTGTTTATCACTCTATTACGCCAGCTGTAATATCACCTCGACCATTTATGACTGACCAAAAGACCCATCGCAAATGCTTTATATCTCACTTCAAAGTCTGAGACATTGGTCTTTGTGATGAATTGAAATCTCTTTTGTAGTTGTTTTTTTTTCTTTTTTACTAAAGGAGCATTTACAAATAGAAAAAACTATAACTGAATTATATTGAATACTTAGGTAGTTAGGATTAGCTGCTATTGAAAATATTGAGAAATTACGCAGCTATACAAAGAAGTTAAGAGCACGCATATGAAAATGTTCCGACAAAGAAATGACTGGTTAGAAGCGTGTGATAGCTGATGTTTAACATAATATACCAGCATATAGGTAAAGATTAAAATCCTAATTTCCATGCCACTGAGGCCCAATTTTCAGTCTCAGTGAAAGCAAAACTACCTAGAAGAAAAGAGCGAAACATTGTTCCATAATCAATTTATTTGACATCCACAAGCGGGAAGAAAGTTGGCGCATGTGCAGTGAACCTTATGGGAAGCAAATGAATCCAGTCTAAAAGGCTGAAAATCAGGAATCTACATTACCAGCGTATACAAATTCCTTGTTATTATTATTAAAAATTCTCCAAACCAGAACAGTTTATCAAAATCCCGATACACTGGTGGCCCATTTTTGGGGAGCAAAGGCTTGAAAATGGTAAAAAAAATCTGGACTGTCCCCCGGAGGGATCGGGGGAAGTGGGTACACAGATGGTCACCTTATCTATACCCCTATACTTTCATTTTTCTTCCAAAAGTACACTGCTCTAAGATACATTTATATGTTGCTGCTGTTCTGTTCGCCTGGCACTGCGAGCAGACTCGGGGAAGGTGTGGCACACGCCTGGTGATGAATGAGGAGTGGGTTACAGAGGTTATTTTTTGGCAGACCCCGAGTGTGGCTAAAAGGAACCAGGAACGTATACTACTGCTTAGCAGATTCCACTGTCATGATGACCTTACAGATCCAGCCAGCGCTGGAGTCAGAACTCTTGATACAGGAGACAAAACTGTAGCCTGAGCCCTGGAGTCTCAATACATGCCTTGCATGTACTGTTTGGAGTGTTTGACAGGTCGCCGAGATGTAAATGTGCTCGCAATCGATATTTTTCATCAGTTCCATGGCAGGAAGGGAAGGAGAGAGGAGACAAGCTGTTAGAGTGTTGTTCCTCTAGTCTGATGATAGTGGTTTATTCGTGACGCAATAGTAGAACCATCTGGACATTGGATTGTGGATTGTGCTGGACAGTCCATTTATCTTCTCTTCAAAGATGCTAGACACATACTGTTAAAAAAACCGCAACAAATACGATGTTGCGGTTTAAACTGAAGTTTGCTGATCAGACAAGGGCAAACTGCCTGAAACGTTCACTTAGACATCAACTTCACGAGCTGACCTGAAATATACTCAGCAGATGATTCATGAGCACAGAAAAGCGACACTGGTCAAAACAACACGTCAGGTTCACAAGAATCCCGTGAAACTTACTGAACACAAAACTCACTTATTAAATGCCTATAAAAGATTGACGCTCCTCGAACCAGTTCATTTGAAAATCCAATGCGCACGTATGGCTCATCTCACTACAGAACAACGACTCATCATCATTGGACTTTTACAGACTGACAGTCACCAAGTGTAGTGGCCAGACAATTCATTGTGGCTAGATGCACCATTAGTCGCCTTTGGAGACGATTTCAAGAACCTGGCTCAGTTCCAGACCGCCGCTGTGGAAGACCAATAATCACAACTCCGGCCGAAGACCGCTTCATACGGCTGCGTCACCACAGGGATCGATTTGCATCTGCGTCCTCAGTAATCCAGTCAATGACAGCAGCTCGTCGAATTTCAGATCAAACGGTCAGGAACCTGCTGCACGACGCTGTTCTTTGGGTTAGAAGAGGTCCTGTTCTTATGGACCGGCATCGCAAGAACCGACTGCAGTAGGCGAACCAGCATCGTCGGTGGACCATTGCGAATGATTGGAGAAGGGTTTAGTGATGAATCATTCTTTCTGTTCCAGCGACACGATAGACGGAGAAGAGTTTACGGCAGAGTCCATGAGCTCAGAACTGCGTGGATGAGGCTCCTCCACATGGTGGTGGAGGTGTACTGGTGTGGGAGACGATCAGTTTCATGGGAAGAAGTGACCTGGTGCAACATGAAGGACGCCTGAATGTCCACCGATACGTCGCTGAAATTCTTCGTCCTCACGTCCTTCCACTTTTGGCTGCACCAGGGTCGATTTTTCAGCAGGATTTCGACCTCATGTGGCACAACTCACCACTCAGTTCCTCTCTGACAACAACGCCCAGACCATTCTGTGGCCATCCATGTCATTAGATGTGAGCTCAATAGAACACTTATGGGATGAACTCAACAGATAATTCCGCCAGCGAAACGTGACGCCAACCAGTCTCCGACAGTTCAATTGATCCAGTCTCTTGCACTGCGGAAAGACTGGACAGCCATCCCACAACAACAGATCCAACGACTAATCGGATCCATGTCAAGGAGATGTCGTTCTCTGATACAGGCCAGAAGAGGCCATACACCTTATGAAACGGAGGGCTCAGTCGCAAAAAATAAAAGTCCAAACCAAATTTAATGAACATTATTTCATTGTTAAAGTCTTAAAATTTCTCCATGCCAAGACTGAAACATTAATTCCGTAAAATAAAATTTTGATACAAGTTTGAAATTTGATGTCAATTACGACTACAGTAGTGTTGCGTTTTGTTTTTTTAACAGTATAGTATGTTTGGCAGTTACTGGATTTTTTTTAATGGATGTTCTACATCTCCTGTTGTAAAACTTTTCAATACATTTAGTTAGTAAGAGGACCATCATCCATGCACTCCAGACAAATCCACAGGTACTCCGATCTCCTCTTCGATGCCTCTTTCATAGGTTGATTACACCCGTTCTTTGATTGTTGACCATCCATGTAGACGTCCTGATGAATCATTCATTTTTTTCGCCACGTCAAGTTTTTTAACCCTAGCTCCTTCAGTCTTGGGAACTACACAGATTAGAAGTTGTCAGTGAAATCCTTTGTTCTACCCTGATGATGTCTGCCTGACCCATTGCTTGCCCTTCCTGCATGACATCTGAGTCGATCAACTTATCCGCTCTTTCATCTCCCCTGATACCTGCATGGCCTGGTATAAAAACGAATGTCAGTCAATGGATCTGTGACATCTGCATGGATTCGAGCCACTTTTGCCTTAGAGAGCAGGTCTGAATTTTCTTTAGCATGTTCATTGAAAAGCTCAGGTTGCATGCTTGAGTGTATTTTTGTGACTTGAGCCAGCTCAGAGCTTTTATTGCAGTCATGGTTTCCATTGTGAGGGCTTCTTGTCGCAGCAAAAGCACCGCTAGCTTCTTTTCATCATTCTGCTTTTGTTAAGTTTTCTGTGAACGGGCAAACAAACCACCGATCCGCCTATATAAACAACGGCGTAGCTATCTGCTGTTTTCGCTGATTGTTGTTTTGACCTCAGCATCTACTGCAGAAGGAAGATGTTCTCTGCATATATTTCATTACAGTAGCCACTAGAAGAATTTTTTTTAATCAAGAAGAGAAATCTGTATGAAAATTACAGAATTGTTCAAGTTTTACCCATGTCAGTTTCATTCCGTTATTCATGCTACGTTAGTTTACCGGGCAACCAAATAAAATAAATATTTAAAACTTACTGCTATAATTAACAAGAATAATTTTGAGAGTTCAAAGAAACCTAATATTGATCAAATTAAATGGATGCAGAAATTTGATTAGATAAATATAGTTTTAACATTTTTCAAATGTTCACAATATGTAAAATGTTAATTCATAAACGACAGACAGTGTATGTGTGTGTGTGTTTGGGTGTGTATATCTATGTTACTGAAGGAGTATTTAAAAAAAAAAGGGGAGGACGTTTGAAAGAATGTTCGAAAGAAACAAGGAACAAATGCATATACGCAAATACGAGGGGTGACTGATAAGTTCTCGGCATAAGGTATAAATACATGAAACGCACAGTTGATATTATGTGCATTTGTAGATCATTTTAATGTAAGATTAAACACCAAGTTTCAAGAAATAACTGCAACCAATTTTTTTTTACAGGCTACTGAAGTGGCAAAATTCCCCTTAATCAAAATGGAAGAATACACATAGAAGGGACAGATATTGAAGAAGTCAGTCAATTTGCATACCTTGGCAGCTACATAGACCAGGATGGTGACACTAGAAAGGAAGTTAGGATCAGAATTGTAAAGGCAGCATCAATCTTCAAGAATCTTGAGAACATATGGAATTCAAAAGTTATAAGCACAAAAACCAAGTTAAGACTATTCAATTTAAATGTAATATCCACCCTCATTTATGCATGTGAAAGCTGGAAAACAACTAAAGAAATTAGACTCTTTTGAAAACAAATGCATAAGGAAAATACTCGGCATCAAGTGGAATGAATTCAAGAACAATGCAGAGGTACGACAGATGAGTGAACAACAACCAGTCTCATGGGTGATCAGGAAAAGGAGATGGACATATGTTGGTCACTTGATGAGAAGAAATGATCAGAGAATCCCAAAACAAGCTATCAAGTGGAACACAACAGGCCAAAGAAAAAGAGGCAGACCGCATGAAACTCTGAAGAGGACATTGTTAAGAGAGGCCAAATTAACAGGCATAAAATCTTTTGATGAGGTTGAAAGACTCGCCGAGGACAGGAAAAATTGGCGAACTACTTTGCGAGCCCTATGTGACGTTTAACGGCACGGGAAGGATATAAGATAAGAAGAAGTGGCAAGGTGTGGCAGAAATTGAGAAAATGGATAAAATTTCTCATCGAGCAGTCATTCACTACTTCTGCATCAAGGGCTTATCATTAAAGGAGATCTATGAGGATATTGTAGAGACTCTAGGGGAGATTGCCCCTTCTTACAGTGCAGTGAAGAAATGGGCAGCTCAGTTCAAACACGGAAGGGAGAATCTGGAAGATGATCTCCGTCTAGGAAGACCAATAACGATGAAACCACCGGCAGAATCCATGACATAATAATGGAGGATCGACGACTAACTGAGCGGTACATTGCTACTGCGTTGGGCTTCTCTCATGAACCTGTTCATGCCATTATTCACAATGATCTTCAAATGACAAAGATCTCTGCTCGATGGGTCCTGAAACTTCTTGCAGCTGATCACAAACGACAGTGTCTCTACATGCCAAGAGACAATCTTGGCCATTTTTCTGCAGATCTTGAAAAGTTTCTTCAGCAATTTGTGACTATGGATGAGACTTGGGTTCATCATTTTCAAGCTTAAAACAAAGAACAGTCAAAGCAGTGGAAACATCATGGTTCCCCACCTCCAAAGAAAACAAGGGTGGTTCTGTCTGCAGGCAAAGTGATGGCTTCCATCTTTTGGGATTCAGAAGGTGTGGTATTGGTAGATTATTTTCAAAATGGCAGAATGGTCACCGGGCCCATTACGCTAATCTTGTGAAGCAACTGCGGGTCAAACTGAAGGAAAAGCATCGAGGGAAATTGACGAGAGGAGTCATCTTTCATCAAGACGATGCTCCAGTTCACAAGTCGGCGGTGGCAATGGCTGCCATTCATGAATGCGGCTTCCAGCTTCTTGAACATCCTCTTTATTCCCCAGAGTTGGCCCTTTCGGACTATTATCTGTTTACCAAACTCAAAAAGGAGCTCAGAGGTGGCAAATTTGCTTCATATTATGACGTCATTCAACTGGCACAAGATGCCGACTTTTACAAAGAAGGGATCCTTATGCTCCAGGATTGCTGGACTAAGTGCATACATTTGCAAGGGGACTATGTTGAGAAATAACCCCAAAAAGTTGTCCACAAATAATCCGTTGTACCTTATGTCTAGAACTTATCAATCACCCCTCGTAAATTTTCGAAACTTCCAATAGTTTCTCAAAGCTACAGCTACATGAGTCAAATAAATGACTGGGATGTCTTGAAAGATATAGTGAAAAGAAATGAATGTCACACAGTTTGTACCAACTGCCTCAAAAGAAGTTATGATACATGACCATCATACAGGAATGCTAAATGGCTTTTTCTGATGGTTTAAAGATGTCGCACAAGAGAAAGCTCAGATGACTGAATAAATGTTTGCTCAAACTTTCACTTAATGACTTAACCTAAACAACCGAAAATCTAAGATGTGCAACTTGTCAAAAGTATGAACAAGCTTCGTAAAACTGCGAAAAAGACTCGACGCTGCTCGCAAAAGAAGAAGAAAAAAATAATAATGTAAAAAAATAATAATATACTACCAAAGAAGAGTCCTTCAAATACCATAGACACAAAAAATAACAAATATATTCATACTATAAGAACTTAATATTGAAGAAGGCTGGCTAGTAAAGAGGATTAAAGAGAGAAAACTTAAATATTTTGGACACATTAAACGTCATGATAATCTAGAGAAGACCATTTTGGAAGGGTACATATTGGGGGAAAGAAAGAGAGGAAGACAAAGGTGAAGATGTCTGCAAGACATCGTTGATACTCTGCAAATTGATGCATCAGCAGCAAGGCATCTTGCTTAGAACCGAGAGGCCTACAGGAGAGCTGTTAGGGAGGCAAAGTTCCGCGAGGGACATGCAAATGAATGAATTAATGACCAAAGTCTAAAATTACCAATATTATGAAGCCAGAGTCCCCCCCCCCCCCCAGTTCCCCAACCTCCTCTTTTAAAAAATGCCTTTTACCTTGAGAAATAAGATTTAAGCACACACAATCCATTCTTGGGGATCATGCCCCCCCCACCCCAATCTCTTAAAAGCTAGAGATTTTAAGAACAGGTACATCATCATGAGGAGAAGAAAGGGAAGGGGTGGCTTCTTTGTTCATTTAGTTGTTTTACTGTCCCCCGCTGTAGCTTCCCATGTAACAAACTGGCAACAGCGCAGCTTGTGGCTGTAAAAGTGACAGAGCACATTGTGCGGGTGGTTAACCTAGAAAAATGGTAGGCAAATCAGTTTAGAAGTGAGAGAAAGAAAATTAGTGAGAGAATGATGGCAGTTAGAACTACTATAAATAAGGTAGATAGAGGTGTATGGTGCAGTTTTACAAAGTGAGGGAGGAAGTGAGCAAGGTGAGAAAAAAACGAATATAAAGTATGAGAATGTATAAATGAAAAACATACAACATCCGATATTTCGGCGTGAGCCTTATTCGAGGATACATGCAAAAACAAAATACAAACATATATAACTTATCTGAAGCATCTTGCTCTCAGCAAAGCTTAATTGTGTGTGGAAGAAGGAGGAGGAAGAAAAAAAAACGTTGCCTACAGACAAAAGATTCCCGATATAGCCAATCATAGCGAAGAAGCGGAGAGAGAGGAAGGCAATAGAAACATGATAGCCGCTAGAGGTGTCGGGTGGGGGGGGGGGAAGGGGAGAGAAAAGAGGACGCGAGAGATAATGAATGAAGAACTTAAACACCTACAGGGAGGAAATGTAAAACTGGTGAATGGGACAAGACCAATATGTTGGCAGAGAAGGAAATAGGATGGTGGTAGGGAGGGGTAGCATAGAGAAAGAAATTAGAGTATAAAAAAGGCCAGTGGAAAAAGAAAGAAGTTACAGAAAGCTGAAGACATTGTTAATTCCAGCTGGGTGGAGACTTTGACCAGATTAGTGGTGTAGCCATGCGTACCAAGATGGGCCCCAGCTACGCGTGTCTGTTCATGGGCCACTTCGAACACAAGATTCTGAGAGCCTTTAGAGGCCCTTTTCCCGCCTTCTATAGACGCTACATAGACGATGGCATTGGGATCACATCAATGCCAGAGGAAGACCTTGACAACTTTATCAGTTTTGTTAAAGAATACAATCCTGTCATTTCTTTCACCTCCCATATCTCTGCTACTTCCGCTAACTTTCTTGACATTGCCGTCACTATCGGCCCCTCCGGGCTTACTACTTCTATCTACTATAAACCTACAGACTCTCACAGCTACCTCCTGTACTCTTCCTCCCATCCCAGATCGTGTAAGGACTCTATTCCTTTTTCCCAGCTTCTTAGGTTGCGACGTTTGTGTAAGGAGGATTTGGATTTCCAGGATCAAGGCCACAAATTACTAGATTTCTTCCGTCAACGCGGCTATCCAGACCACGTTCTCTCGTCGTCTTGGATCCGCATTAGCCACATATCGCGGCAACAAGCCCTCACCCCTAAACCGCACTGTTGCTCGGACAGGGTGAAACTAGTACTCACGTACCACCCTCATAGCTTGGCAGTTAAAAACACACTGTTTCGCCATCTCCACCTCCTCCAGACCGAGCCTGAGACACGTGAACTTTTTGGGGAACCCCCATTGGTGGCTTACAGACGTGACAAAAACCTCAGGGACCTTTTAATTCGTAGTCATCTTAAGACAGATGACACTTTTTATGGTACCAGACGTTGTGGACGCCGTAGATGCAACACTTGTCCGTTTGTTGTCGAGGCCAGCCAGATCTCTTTCCCTAAATCCACATTATCGGTACAGGGGGGCTTCACCTGCACTTCACGTAATGTCATTTATGTTATCATGTGCAAACGTTGCGGTTTGAAGTACATAGGGGAAACTGGCTTACGGTTAGGAGATCGATTTCGCCAGCATCTCAATGATATTTCTAAGAGGGCCTGGACACCTGTGGCTAAACATTTTTGCCTTGGTAACCACAGGGGCAAACAGGACATTTCGGTTAGTGCGATCCGCTCTTGTTCCGCAGATGTACGATCTCGGAGGGTCTTAGAACAGCGCCTTATTTTCCAGACCGGCTGTCTCCACCCAGCTGGAATTAACAATGTCTTCAGCTTTCTGTAACTTCTTTCTTTTTCCACTGGCCTTTTTTATACTCTAATTTCTTTCTCTATGCTACCCCTCCCTACCACCATCCTATTTCCTTCTCTGCCAACATATTGGTCTTGTCCCATTCACCAGTTTTACATTTCCTCCCTGTAGGTGTTTAAGTTCTTCATTCATTATCTCTCGCGTCCTCTTTTCTCTCCCTTCCCCCCCCCCCCACCCGACACCTCTAGCGGCTATCATGTTTCTATTGCCTTCCTCTCTCTCCGCTTCTTCGCTATGATTGGCTATATCGGGAATCTTTTGTCTGTAGGCAACGTTTTTTTTTTCTTCCTCCTCCTTCTTCCACACACAATTAAGCTTTGCTGAGAGCAAGACGCTTCAGATAAGTTATATATGTTTGTATTTTGTTTTTGCATGTATCCTCGAATAAGGCTCACGCCGAAATATCGGATGTTGTATGTTTTTCATTTATACATTCTCATACTTTATATTCGTTTTTTTCTCACCTTGCTCACTTCCTCCCTCACTTTGTAAAACTGCACCATACACCTCTATCTACCTTATTTATATTAACCAGTTTTACTGCAGTCGCCATCCCTTTTATCAGTTAGAACTACTAGAACGGCAGAAAGTAAGACGAGCACGTATAGATAAAGAACATACAACAATCCAGTATTTCGGCAAACGCCTTTTCAACGATCATATACAGAAACAACACAACAGATAAAAACACGAAAACAGATGTGCTTGTATAAGTCTATTTGGGCGCATTCTTAGAAGAATCTATTGTGCAAGTTTTTAGCGGCTTTGTTTTTGTATGAGATCATTGAAAAAGGCATATGCCGAAACATTGGATTGTTGTATGTTTTTCATGCTTATCTCCCTTTTTGCCATTCTTGTTTCAGCACACTTTCCTCACTTTTTCTATCTTTTTTTTTTTGTAAAACTGAACCACACACTTCCGTTTACTTTATTACTAGAACCAGTTTTACTGCAGTCGCCATTTCTCTTATCTCCCACAGTTAGAACCACGGACTCGGCCTGGACGAGCAACACGCCTTACAGGGACAGGACAACTTTAGCTGTAAAAGGTGGCCAAACTGGGGTCCATGACAGGAACTGAATTCAAAGTGACGGATTTTGTTTGTTTGTTTGTAATGACCTAGTTTCATCTCTGAATGATATGAGTTCAGTTACGATTTAAACACCAGACTATCGAGCATTATTTATTTGTTTATTTATTGTTGAAGGCAGTGGTTCTCAAACTTTTTGGCAATGGACCACCTTTCCAGCCTTAGAACAGTTCTGGTTCAAGGTTCAGAATTCAAACTCTGGCTTCACTGCATTCGGCACAATCCCGTTCATGCTCCTCCGCATGCCGCAGCATCCATCCAGGGGTAGAGAACAGTCCTGGGCCCCCCATTAAAAATAAAACAACGAACAGAACCCGGATGGTGCTACAATAATTGGTGTATAAGTACACAACTATACACTAAACACTGCAGTAAAGCTGTGATACTAGAATGTATAAAATTGGAAAAAAGTAGGAGCAGCTTTATTACTTAACGATTACAAAGTTGTGACTTTTCGGCGTGAGCCTTAATCATACAAAAACATACAGGACGAAGAAATAGGGAGAGGAGATAAAGTATAAATTTACATGAATACTGTAAAAAAAAAAGGTACTTAGCTGTAAATTGCAAGGTGTGGCTTGTCTGGCGGTGTGTGTCAGGAATGGATCTGGTAGGACGTGGAAATTGTTTAAATAGAGACCTGTGACATGTGGTCGGTGGGTTGTAACTGGGAGTGGTGGATGGGGAACCGGGGAGGGGAGAGAGAGTGTGACGCACTACTGGCCTAGCTAGGAGAATTTGAAACAGGTGATTGGGGAAGAGGTGTTGCAGAGAAGAGGGGTTGCTGAGAAAATAGCGGGGTTGCAGAGTGATGCTGTGAGGAAGTTTGAAAAGTAAAAAGGGGTGGATTTAGTGGAGAGGTACTATAATGATTGAAGAAGATGATGTTACGTGTAACTAAACAGCGAGTTTAACCCATGTGGTTCCAGCGTCCCGGATGGTGCTAAAACGTTTGTAATCGAGTCAGTCCATTTGCTAGTCCATGGACTTCCCCTCCCCCCACCCCAGGTATACATGGACCTTATAACATAAACCACTGTTTTTGTTTTAAGGAATGCCAGATGGCTGAGTGGATAATGGGTTGTTGGGTATTGCTAGAAGGTCATTCTCTAATTTTTTTCGCTCCTCCCAAGTCTAAGAATGCTTTGTATTTTCGAGGCTAACCATACACACTATGCTTTGTCACTGTTTTTTTTTATTCCCTTGTTCTTTACGTTAATTATTGATGACATATTTTCCTCCATGTAACTGTACAGGCACGAATATTATCAGCTTCCCATAAACACTTCCCACTGTTTCCGTCAATGTTAACTAGGCATACTGGAGATAAATGTAGTTCATTGGCTGTATTAGTTTTCAGAAATCCAAAGTGCCTTTTAGTTTTCAGACCACTACACATTAAACATCTTAGTTGATCCCTGTTTAAAAAAGAGCAGCACAAGGAAACCTCCAGTAAAAGAAATAGTGAGGAAGAATGTTGGGAGCATGTAAAACAAAAGTAGGAACAGCTTTATTAATGAACGAGCACACAGTTTTACATTTTGCTATCACAGCTTTACCGTATTGCTGTGTTCCCCATGTGTGTTCGGGCTGCCGCCCTCTTTTCTCCCAGACCACATCCTCATAGCCGCCGCCCCCTCCCCATGTACTATTCATAAAATGACCTATTAAACCAGGATATTCATTACACAAATAAAGGCTTCAGCTAGAAAACCAATTTATTCAACAACATGAAGGAGTATATTTATAGCTCACCTACTGCATTATTTTCTCAGCTTTCAATGTGATGGGTAAGTTTCATGTAGGGACATAAGTTTTTCAATATCAAATTGAAAAGTGCTATTCCAATCCCCACTTTGGGAAACATTGTTATAGTGGTTTTGTGTGTTTATATATATATATATATATATATATATATATATTATATATGTATGTATATATATAGGGTATTTTTAAAGTCTCACTACACTTTCTATGTAAAAATGAAGAAAATGACGTCATAAAAATGTGCTGCACAGTCAATAGTGAAGAAAAATGCAGTGAAGGGTTGTCATCTGCTGGAGTAATTTTTTACACTCAAAACAGAATGGTATTATCAACGGAAGAACGATTTTTTTTTGAGGGGGGGGGGGGGGGTTGAACAAGTGTTTGGAAATGGCGGTCGATACACACGGATGGTTGTTCAAAGATTTATAGCAAAATTTCATGATAAACAACCTCCTCATCGCACTACGGTTGGAAATTTGTTGAATAAGTTTCGTGATACGAGAACTGTGGAAGATACTCCGCGATCTGGTAGGCCTGAAGAAACATGTCTAGATATCCAAGACGGAATCCTGAAAACTCCATGCAAGTTCTTAAGGAAAATGTCACAAGAAGTGAACGTATCACTGAGCACAGTGCACAAAATTTTTTAAACATCGATTAAATTTTCATCCATACAAGATTTCTGATGTGTCCGAACTAAAAAGAGTGTGACAATCAATCCAGAATCAACTACTCACGTGGTTTCAAGCATTTTTAGCTGTAGAAAAGGAATCAGTTCTCGATTTAACATTCTTCTCTGATGAGGCATGGTTTCATCTATCTGGATACTTTAATTAATAGCAAAAATAATCTTATCTGAAGCAGTGTTAATCCCAGTGCATTTCATGAAGCGCCGCTACACGATGCGAAAATTGGGGTATGGTGTGCCGTCAGTAGAAACGTTTAATTGCGCCAATTTTCTTCAACAACACTATAAATGCCGATAGGTACCGTACTGACATTCTGGAACCTTTTATAGAACAGCTGAATGAACGTGAAATTGAAGAAGCGTGGTTCCAGCAAGATGGTGCAACTGCACACACAGCTAGAGCAACATATGTTTTTAAAAAAGAAGTTTTCGCAAATCGCATTATATCTCGCGGAATTTAGCCTGCTCGTTTTCCAGAACTAAATCCATTAGATTATTATCTATGTGGTTTCTTGAAATGAAATATTTACAAAAATAATGTACAAACAATTAAGACCTGAAAGAAGCAATCAGAATTACCATTCAAGAAATAACAACAGACACGTTGCACAAGGTATTTGACAATATGAAGAGATGTGTACAGACATGTCTTGAAGCCCGTGGTGGAATTTCTAACACCTGTTATAATGAATATTTCAGTGGTACATTCCGGCTAACCCAAAACAGCGTTGTATCACTGCAGTCACTATTGTAATTATTTAAACGACTTTTTTAGCACATTTTATGATGACGTCATTTACTTCATTTTTCAATTTTTTTTTCCATAGAAAGTGTCGTGAGACTTTAAAACACACATACACACACACTCACTCACACATGTCATTTGCATGTCCCTTGCAGAACTTTGCCTCCCTAACAGCTCTCATGTAGGCCCCTCGCTTGTAAGGAAGATGCCCTGCTGCTGATGCATCCATTTGTAGATTATCAACGATGTCTTGTAGCTATCTTCGACTTGGTCTTCCTCTCTTTCTTTTTCCCATTATGTACCCTTCCAAGACGGTCTTCTCTAGATTATCATGGCGTTTAATGTGTCCAAAATATTTAAGTTTTCTCTCTTTAATCCTCCTTACTAGCCAGCCAGCCTTCTTCAATGTTCTGTAGTATGGATATATTTGTTTTTTTTCCCTGTGTCCATGATATTTGAAGAACTCTTATGTAGCAGTTATTTTCAAAAAGGCATTTATGTCGTTCTCAGCTGTATATATATATATATATATATATATATATATATATTGATGAGGTTGAAAGACTCGCCGAGGACAGGAAAAATTGGCGAACTACTTTGCGAGCCCTATGTGACGTTTAACGGCACGGGAAGGATAATATATATATATATATATATATATATATATATATATATATATATATATATATATCCAAAAAGACATTGAACTTAAAATGAAAAAGAAAGGAAGAAAGATTGTGCTAATGCTTAGTGTCATGGCATGGTTATCATGGTCTGTGAGACAATGCAGCGCCGGTAAAGACCCTATCCTACTTTTTCGTGTTGCTCGTTAGTAACAGCTGAAATATATACCAATGAGGAAAAATTGGAAGAAGTGGAGAGTTTTGAATATCTTGGATCACTACTAACTAATAATGGAGTTACAATGAGGGAAATTAAAAGGGGGACATCTATTGCTCTTCAGAAAGTAAAACAAATAAAGAATCTGTGGAGAGGAGAGGACAGAACTACAAAAATAAGATTTTTAAGGGGATGCATTTTTCGCATCGCAACATATGCCTGTGAAACCTGGACACTTAACAAAACAGCTGAGAAACACATAAATGCCTTTGAATGTAAATGCTACAGAAGAGTTCTCCAAATATCATGGACACAAAAAAGAACAAATATATCTATACTCATCATTCATTTGCATGTCCCTTGCGGAACTTTGCCTCCCAAACAGCATTCCTGTAGGCCTCTCGGTTGTGAGCAAGATGGCCTGCTGCTGTTGCATCCATTTCCAGATCGTCTTTTTCCCATTATGTATCCTTCCAATACGGTCTTCTCTAAATTATCATGACGTTTAATGTGTCCAAAATATTTCAGTTTTCTCTCTTTAATCCTCTTTACTAGCCAGCCTTCTTCAATATTAAGCTCTTATAGTATAGATATATTTGTTCTTTTTTGTGTATATCTATACTACAAGAGCTTAATATTGAAGAAGGCTGGCTAGTAAAGAGGATTAAAGAGAGAAAACTGAAATATTTTGGACACATTAAATGTCATGATAATCTAGAGAAGACCATATTGGAAGGGTACATATTGGGAAAAAGAAAAAGAGGAAGACCAAAACGAAGATGGCTGCAAGACATCGTTGACGATCTGGAAATGGATGCAACAGCAGCAGGCCATCTTGCTCACAACCGAGAGGCCTACAGGAGTGCTGTTTGGGAGGCAAAGTTCCGCAAGGGACATGCAAATGAATGAATAAATGACGTTAGTAACAAGCATATGTGCTCTTTTCCCATGGCTTAGTCATCTTGGCGGTAGAATTTGCCAAGATGGTCGAGTCTTCAGTCCATTCTAGATCTTTAGGCAAGTAACCGTAAACTACTCCGCATCCGACACAGTGCCTGCGCTCAATGTATTCACGCTATTGCTGAAAAAGAGCAACAGTTCTCAGCTGAAGAGCGATAAGAAAAATAGAAGAGAAAAAAGCGACACTTAATAAGGACGAAACTTTAGCTCATTGACCTTGTAACCTCTCGTGACCTACTTAAATTGTTTCGAGAAAATATAACAATCAGTTATCTAGAGATTTTTAAAACATCATCTTTTACACAATTTTATATACAGTGCAAATTATTATCCACAACTGAGCTTGAAATTTGATGTTTACTTATAAAAATATTGAATTCTAAAAGATTTTAATTCCAGCTGTCGGCACATGTCAAGCTTCCTGTTCAATGTCGGTCGCGTAGAAAACCCCAGCAAGTGTTAACAGACGGACTGTGGCAGAAATTGGACGGATTGTTCTCACACGGTTAACAAAACGTTGGAGCAGGCCACGTTAAAATATCAAGCTTGTGACTGAAACTAAACCCACTGATAAAGCCATTAATGCCATCAGCGGTGAGTGCGTAGCTGTACGTGAACTGGTCCCTGTGTTGTACTCGACCCCACCACGGCATTACGTGAACATTAGCCTTTTTTTTTAAGTTCACATTCCATCTTGTTGTATATAATATCGTGACCTGAACTGGTATGAAAATATAATATCGTGTATCTTCGTTTTTTTCCCCTGCATAATTTGTATTTATTATTCTGCATATAATATGCAGCGGCCTTGATATGACTAAAAGACATCGGTCGTCCTCATGTTTGCTACGCAGTCTTTTGAGTCATGGATCCTCAAACCCACAAGGGCTGTAATATGTCTTTATTAACTTGGATAACTGATCACTCATCAGTAGTAGATTTAATAGTATCGCAGGAGGTATTGTGTATGGTTTGATGGTTTGTGCTTACACTGTCAATCCTGACTTCATGGTGAGTACTATCATTCATTCACAGGTTGTTCATTATAACAATGCTGAAAAAAATAACATTGTATAGTCATGGTGATTATTGATATCTTGTTATATCTATGTTAATTGTTGATGCCAAACTTGTTATACCCAGATGTTTATATGAGTCTGATTTATGAGCCGCTGCTAAAACAGCTTTGCAGGCTGATAATTTGATGGGCTGCATTCCTTTTGTTGAGGTGTTGTTGTTTATTGATTATTGAACAGTGTTTTTGCTTCATGTTTAATAGTTACCTTTATAAGTTTTTTTTTGCATATCAGCAGCAGAAAGTTGCTGACTTTTCTGTCATTTACAATAATATAAATCAGACAAAATGTGTTCAAGATTTCACTAGTTCTATTTACTTTGACTTAGTACAGACTCCAGAAGACATAAACATTCTACTTAGACAACACAAATTTTCCTGACTTGAC
Source organism: Achatina immaculata (assembly GCA_009760885.1). Taxonomy (NCBI): domain Eukaryota; kingdom Metazoa; phylum Mollusca; class Gastropoda; order Stylommatophora; family Achatinidae; genus Lissachatina; species Lissachatina immaculata. Next base: position 22,192,936 of record CM019692.1, on the reverse strand, counting down.
TATATGTACTAAGTGAAATTGAATATATCCTAAATGACTAGAATATAGTTCATTGGACAGCTATTATTATATTTAAGTTTTTGAGTGCATGGCTGAATAAAAAAAATACTGAAGATAAATTGGAGAAGACCACATTATGATATCAAGCTGGTGAATGAAACAACCCCCTGACAAAGCCATTAATGCTGTCAGCAGCGAGTGAGTGGCCCTACATGACCTGGCTCCTTAGTTGTACTCGAGCCCGTCTTAACAGCGCACACAGTTTTGTTGGAGTGTATTGTTAAAGTATCATGAACATCTTTTGTTGGACAGCAAGAATATGGCTGAGGAAGAACTCACTGCATGCTGTTGCAGTTCAGGAACACCATGGGCACAAGATACTAAGGATCTAGACATGGACTTGACACAGGGAAGGTCTAATTTGTCATTCAGCAGAGGTGGCATGTATCCTGAGTCATCAGCTCAGAAAGCTCAAAGAGAAGCTCTTGCATCAAGCATAGGAGACGCATATGTGAGATAATCAAAGCCATACAGCACTCATTGGACAAATAAAGATGTATAGTTCCAGGATCAGAAATGGTTGGTTGAAACTGTATTGCATTTTGCAGTTAAAGGAAGAGGTAGACTGCAGTCATGAACAGAGGTAAGGAGATTCAGAAGCATTATTATTAGCTTTATCTTGATCAGAACACTCCTCCCTTTTTTTTTTTTTTAGTTCAGTCATCATTGTGCTAACAGTCCAAAGGTTTTTCAATCTCTTCTTCAGATCCTTCAGTGTAGAGACCTTTTTTTTTCTTTGTAGCTTCTTCATCTTCTTCTTTCCGAGCCATTAAGGCTCATTGTTTCCGATAAAGTTTGCCTCCATTCCTCTCTATTCCTAATCTTCTCTCTCCAGTTGATGACACCATTTTCTTTTATATCTTCTTCTGTGTTGTCTTTCCTTCTCTGTCTTGGTCCACCCCTTGGTCTTGTTTCCCTCATCTTATGTGCATACATAATTTTCGTTTGCTCTCTTCCATTCTTTCTACATGGCCCAGCCAGTGTAGCCTGTTCAGTTTCAAGACATTTATAATTCATTGGGATTTAAATAAGCTGTTCAATTCAGTGTTCTTTCTAGCTCTCCATTTTCCACTGTTGGTATGCTTTATCAGCCCAAAGATTCTTCTTAGGATCTTGTTCTCAAAGATCTGCAATTGTTGTTCATCTTTCTTTGTTGTACTCTATGTTTCTGATCCATACATGATGCTGGTCTTATTATAGTTTTGCAGATTGTTATTTTGGGACAGGATTTTGGATTTTAACAGGTGGTGCAAGCTCTGCTTTTAATTTCCTCACTTACCATGTTGCTTCTGTTGAAAGTTGTTGCTAGATATTTGTATGTTTCTGCTTTCCTAATAATCATATCTCCAACATTTATATAATCTGGATCATTCTGCCTCTTGTCTCTTGATATCTTTGTCTTATCTTGGTTAATGGTAAAGCCCACTCCATATTTCTTGTATTAGTGCACATATCTGTTCATGTAGATTTAGACATCCTTCCTTAATCAGTTCTGCAGCAGTTCCATCTGAACCAGTTGCTTCATTGTTTTGTAGAAACATGATACTGTAGATAACTTCTTCTAAGCCTAGTTCCTCTATTTCAGGTTCACAAGTCTGTATTTCTTTGTATGGTAATATGAATATCTGCTCTTCACAGTTAGTAATTTTTCAAAATATTCTTTCCATCTAATACAGATTTTCCCTTCATTATTTATCATGCTTCCATTACTATCCTTCAAGATCTGCAAGGTTGTTTACACCCTTGCTTTACTGTTCGTGGTTCTTTATAGCATTCCCTGCTTTTCTTAATTTGATGGCGTATTTGCATCTTGCTTACCATGCCTCATATATTGTTGTTTTTGTTGGTGAATAACTTTTTGAGTTTCTTTACATTGTGTGTGGCACTTCTCCTCATTTGTTTTGTTGTTCATGTCATTCAGCTATATCTGTCTTGCTGTTCTTTTCTTTACGACTGCTTCTGCAGACTTCATCGAATCAGTTCTTTTTTTTTATTTATGGTCTTGACTCCCAGGCATTCTTCTGCTGTGCTCTTTATAATGATTTTTATATCTTCCCATCTATCATCAATACTTTTATTTTCTTCATTCCCTCTTATGGAAAAGAGTAGCTGAAGTTTAGCTGAGAAAATTTGGAAATACAACACTAAGTAGTACATCCATTTTTGCATCATTGAAACAAAGCACTGAAACATTTCTCAGTTGAAGTACAGGTAAGTTTATGGTGGAAAATAAGTAGAAAATACTTTCATAGTTTTAAAAGTGCAGGAAATATTGAAATAGCTAGAGAGGACAGCAAAAAAGAATGTATAAATTCATGAATAGAAAGGATTAAGGAATGTAAACCAGGATAGAGAACAGTGGAGGTGATGTGGCCTCAATTCACAAAGGCGAAGATAGGGCAGACAACAAGACACACAGAGGTAAACTTTCACATCAAACTCCAGAGTGGTGAAAGTAGATAATGGGATGTTAAAATTATACCAAGAAGGTAAGATCAAGTAAAATGGAACATTTTGTCAGCACAGAACTCCTTGATGCATGTTGATAGCTGACAAAGAGGATCTTTAGGTTAAAGACTTTTCAGGAGACAGTTGCTTGACTCAGATGTGAATTTTGTGGCCAGGGTAGCACAAAATTTTCTCATTCACTTTGGATATATTTAAACCTCTCTCTCTCTGAACCTTAAGTGCCCAGTGCACATGGGGCTTCCGCAAGGGTTTTCCACAAATGCCTGGCCTTTGTCTTTTTTTCTGCTCTTGCCTAGGTGAGCCCTCTATTGCTCAACATCTTGTCTGTTGTTCTTCTCCATGTCTTTTTGGTCTACCTTTACTTCTGTTCCCCTGTGGTGTTCATCTTAGTGCTATTTTTTACATTTTTTTTTTTTTAAACCTGGTTGACACAAAATAAAAAAAGAAGTGGTCGTTTTGATAAGGATAAAACATTTTAAATATGAATTTTCAAGTAAAATGGTTTAGAATAACATTTCTCGATAATGTTCTCACATGATGCCATTTAATTTTCTTTCCACAAATCCAGCTTAGCTGGATTAATACGTCTTTATTTCCATAATTCTTTTTTTTTTTTCTTATATGTATTTTTGTGATCTCATTTCTCTTACATTTATTTTCATAATCTCAGTGTTCTCCCAGCAAATTACAGACTTCCTTGTGTCATGACCTAGCAAAGCTCACTCTCCATGGATTGTCAGGAGTTCAAAGGGCTGAAATTTGTGGGGTGGGGGGGGATGAGAGTACTTCCTCTGATGATCTAGGGAGTTGTGTAGTTGTTTTGCTATCTATATTAGCTTCCTGTATTTAACAGTCCATGTTTTATCTTTGGATCATTGTTCTTCTTATCCAGCCTTAGATCTTGTTTAGGCTATGCAGTTCCAGATCCTCCTGGTTTTTTTTTTATCCATCTGGTTATATTGTAGTCAGCTTTTGGAGATAAGATGTAGTATTTTTTATCAGTTCCATGGCAGGAAGGGAAGGAGAGAGGAGACAAGCTTTTAGAGTGTTGCTCCAGGATTCTATTTATTGTCACTTGGACCAAGCTTATGGTGAATTCTAAATATGTTCTAAATCAGATTTAATAAATGAATGTAGTCTGTGGTTAAATATTAGTTTACAGTGTCTTTGGTTTTGAACCATTGAGTGCTTTTCATAGTTTATGGTACAAGTAAGGATGGTGAGTTCTGTTTGGTATATTCTCCCATGTTGCACAGTGTAGCAGCTAAGCCTCATAAAGCACATACTCTGTTAAAAATTAGCTCCATAATTGTTTTCTTTTGAGTCTTTCAAGAGCGATTCTGATCAGTATTTTCCTGACATCTAGCAATAGTGCTGATACCTCTTATGTGTGTGTTCTTACTGATACCTTTCTTAGCTCCCAGATCACAAGTTATTTATTTTAGTATGTTTGTTTTCTTTTGTTTTTCAAGCTTTCTAAAATAATTTGTATGAAACATCAGTAGAATTGCTAATATTTACCTGTAAATGCTGGTACCGCTTGGTTTACTAAATCCAGTAGTACAGGGTTCAAGTCTCAGTAATGGGATTTTTTTTTCTCATACGTGCCAAAAAAAGATCCATAGGCCCACTAAGCCTTTGAAAATGGGTACCAGAGAAATCTGGGAAGGTAAATGCAGCCAGGTGTGATACTGACATCACTCTTTCATGCCTCAGTGGTTTTGGAAATATGGGCCTAATGCTGTATCCCCAGTGCATGGAAAATGGGATTTTACCTTACCTTTATGCTAGTATAGTATGTGGATCCTCAACTATTCCACATGTCTAACCCCTCATTTCTTTGTTAGTAAGTTTTCTTATGCATGCTCTTAACTTCTTTGTATCACTACATAATTGGTTAATATTTTCAGTGGGAGCTAATTCCTATCTACCAAAGGATTCAGTATAATTAAGTTAGGCTTTTTAAAAAACAATATTTTTGTATTTTTAGTATTTTTTGTTGTTGTTGCTGTATTCATAACACCATTGTTTGATCCACTATTTAGACCAGTGGTTCTTAACCTGGGTACATGGACCCCCAAGGATCTACTGAAAGATTTTTGATAGTTCGGACCAGCAAATGGATTGCCTCAATTAAAATGTTGATCTCATCTAGGTTCTGTTTATTACTTTATTTTTAATGAAGAGTCCACAGCTGTTCCTAGACCAGGTGCTGCAGAAAAAAAGGTTAAGAACCACAGTGATCTAGACCAACATAATGTTTGCTTTTATTTGTTTTTGTTTTGTTACTCTTCATTATTCTTTACTATCTCTATAGATTTGGTGAAACTGTAATAAATGTTTTTGTAATGGTTGCCTGAATTGTTGAAGCACTTGATATTTATTAGTGATTGTGATACATAAATTACATAAATTTTGCTTTTTTTCATTTCCATATCCCAGCATTCTAGATTAGTTTCTTCTGTAGTTGTGTGGGTTATTCATTTTTTTAAAGCTGTATCTTTGATATCAATGGTGATTTATTTATATATAAATTCTTCCCAGTATATGTCTTAAAAGGATCATCAGAAGGTGGTAAATGTGAAAATGAATAGTGGATCCATATGCTGCTACATAATACTCCTTCCTGTGATCTGTTTTTCAAACTTAACTAGCATTCACTATTCCTCTTGGACTTTGCAAGATTCATCCTTTACAGTCAGTTTATATGAAATCTTCAGCTTAATATGGTATATTTTCCATTCTGTTTTCATCACATCTGTTGGTCATCTCTGTATTACCCACATTCTCTTCAGTCTTAGAGGTTCCATTTGAGAGAATATGAAGCTAATGTTATATAGAGATTTATGAAGTGTGGCCTGCCTAATTAAACTTTCATCTGATATATAAAAATTACACTTTATCAGATGTCTGACGCTTCAGGTCCAGCCAACAACAGATTCAAATCATACAAAAATAAAGCCTTGGACTCGCAAGAATTGCGAAGAAGACGGGAAGAAGAGGGCATTCAGCTCAGGAAACAGAAGCGAGAAGAACAGGTAGGATTAAAAAAGAAAAAGAGTGATTTTAAATACATGATGTATACATGTCAGAATTTGCCTGCAGTTAAGATCATCACATGTTTGAAATATATATATATATATATGTTGTAGGGAAATTTAGCATAGGACATAGAAATGAGGCAGGTGACAATCTAATGGCGTTTTGCATGGAAAATGAGCTAATGATCGCTAACACACTTTTTAAACAACATCCAAGAAGACTTTACACATAGACATCACCTGATGGGAAAACCAGGAATCAAATAGATTACATTTTAGTGCAGAGAAGGTGGAGGTCAAGCATAACATCAGCAAAAACTTTACCAGGTGCCGATTGTGACACGGACCATGAGTTATTAATAGCAGACATGAAGATAAAGATGAAAAAGATAGTTACGGGATCAAGACCACTCCGCTTTGACCTTACAAATATACCAGAGCAATACGGTATAGAAGTGAAGAACCGTTTCGAAATCCTGATGGCTGTACAGGAGGAGATGACACCAGATGAATTGGCTATGCAGGCCAAAGATATCTTAGTAACAACAGCTAAAGACATGGTTCCAGTAAAGAAAACACAAAAGAATAGATGGATCACAGCAGGTACACTAGAACTGATGAAACAATGTAGAGAAATGAAGACACAATGGAAAGTGACAAACAACAACAAAGATAAATATAAAACTTTAACAAAAGAAGTACGAAGAAACATAAGAAAAGACAAAAAATACATACAAGATTGTTGTGAAAGAATAGAAGAACATCAGAAGTGTGGAAGAGATAGTGAAATGTTTAAAGAAATGAAGACATTGATGAGAAATGTCACACCTAAGCTAAATGTAATTTGTGATGAGATGGGGAATACCCTGACAGAGACAGAGGAAATTCTAGAAAGATGAAAGGAATATTGCAAAAGAATGTATGAAACAACCAACTGTGGAAGCAGAAATCAACACTGTGAATTATTATTGGAGGAGAAAGAACCCGAACCGACAGTGGAAGAAGTTTTATGGGCAATAAAGAATCTGAAAAATGGTAAATCACCAGGATGTGATGAGATAACAGCTGAATTTATTAAAGCAGGAGGAAAGGAGTGTGCAACAATCTATCATGCACTATGTAAAAAGATATGGCATTCAGGTGTTTGGCCAAAAGAATGGAAAAGAACTGTATTCATACCACTGCCAAAAAAGGGTAACCTGAAATTATGCACCGACTACAGAACTGTTGCCCTGATTAGTCATGCCAGTAAAATTCTGTTAAAAATCATAATGGGTAGACTTCGAAAGAAAATAGAAGAAGAAGTCAATATGGTCCAAGCTGGTTTCAGGCAAGGAAGAGGATCAAAAGATCATATATTCAATCTAAGATTAATAATAGAGAAATGCAGAGAGTTTAATGTGAATCTATATTTATCCTTTATAGACTACTCAAAGGCATTTGATTGTGTACAACACCAGAAACTTTGGGAAATAATGGAAAAAATGGGATTTCCAACACATTTGATACAATTAACATCACTGCTATATCTAGACCAACAAGCAGCAGTAAGAATAAATGGTGAAACAAGTTGGTTTGACATAAAACAAGGGGTCCGTCAGGGGTGCATATTGTCACCCTACTTATTTAACTTGTATACTGAAAATATAATGAGGAATGTTAGAGAAGATGTAGACAAAGAATATTACGATGCCATAACAGTTGGAGGTTATGAAATACCAGAGATTAGATATGCTGATGGCACAGTATTGCTGTCCACAACACAAAAAGGAATGGAAAAACTAATTATGTCAGTCCGCAAGAACAGCGAAGAGCAGAACCTCTATCTTAATGCAAAGAAAACTAAATTGATGACAACTGACAAAACAAACAAGGCAACTGAAATATGTATCAATGAGGAAAAACTGGAAGAAGTGGAGAGTTTTGAATATCTTGGATCGCTACTAACTAATAATGGAGATACAATGAGGGAAATTAAAAGGAGGACATCTATCGCTCTTCAGAAAGTAAAACAAATAAAGAATCCGTGGAGAGGAGCAGACAGAACCACAAAAATAAGATTTTTAAGGGCATGCATCTTTCCCATAGCAACATATGCCTGTGAGACCTGGACACTTAACAAAATAGCTGAGAAACAAATAAATGCCTTTGAATGTAAATGCTACAGAAGAGTTCTCCAAATATCGTGGACACAAAAAAGAACAAATATATCTATACTACAAGAGCTTAATATTGAAGAAGGCTGGCTAGTGAAGAGGATTAAAGAGAGAAAACTTAAATATTTTGGACACATTAAACATCATGATAATTTAGAGAAGACCGTATTGGAAGGATACATAATGGGAAAAAGAAAAAGAGGAAGACCAAAACGAAGATGGCTGCAAGACATCGTTGACGGTCTGGAAATGGATGCAACAGCAGCAGGCCATCTTGCTCACAACCGAGAGGCTTACAGGAGTGCTGTTTCTGAGGCAAAGTTCCGCAAGGGACATGCAAATGAATGAATGAATATATATATATACATACACATATATACACACAAACTAAACTGGTCTGAAATACCTGTACTCATATATTTAGCTGTAACATGAAGTATATTAAGATATTTGTGATGTTTATCAGCACCAGCACTTGTGACAGATGTTTGAAGCTGGATAGCACATAAAAATTCTCTAATACTGCTGGAATTTATTTATATATATACTGGGAGTGTCTGGAAAAAAGAAAAAAAACGATAATTGAGATGCTGGGTTTGAAACTTAGCTGCTGAGATACTTTTCAGCAGGGCTAAAAGAAGTAGCTTATGATTGATTCTTCAGAACTGCTATTAATGCAGGGAACAGTATTAAAGTTGCCTATGCAAGATCAAAGAAATGATCATATAAGTTACTGCTGGGTACATCATTAGATAACGTGAAAAACTAGAGGAAGAGGTAGTTCTATCTGTATAAATTGTTACATATGATAAATTTGAAGCAAATAGAATTCAGTTATCACTGTTTGCCACACCAGTATTCATGCTCTTGTTTTAGTTGAAAAGCTTATGAGTTTAGATTTTTAAGGGAGTGCTGAATAACTTTGAGTAAACTTTGCAGTAGAACATTCATCTTCTGAGGTGTTCCAGTCAGTCTAACTAAAAATAAGCTTCTGATATTTTATTATTAGTGCAAAACAGCTAAGCAGAGGATAGATTACTTGCCTCACTAACCTTGATCTGTGTGAATTGACACCCATGGGACTGCAGGCCCTGGACATAAGTCTAGGGAGTAAAGAATTTAGCCTCCGCTACCTTCCATACATGTTGTGAGAGGTGACTAAGAGGTTGGTGCATGGGGGTCAGGGATTCCTATCCCCATTAAAAGAAAAACAAATCGCATTTACAGATACTGATACAGGAGAAATCCAATGAATGGAATAACCCTTCGCATGCACTCTTCAGAGACAGCATTTGGCAGTATAGATTGAAGTACTCAGTGGAGAATTCTCAAGTGGCATAGATTCCCACCAAAAAACTGTTATCAAAGTTATATATGAAAGATTCCACTGCAGGATTCCTTTTGATGTCCAAACTGGAGTGAAACAGTTCATCTGGCAGCACCGTAAATCCTTGGCACTGATTGGATGATGAGTGAAACAATAGCATGCTTACATAGAGGCACCCTGTGGTCATTATTATCATCAACAGTAGAAGACCTAGATGATATAATGTTACTCTCAAACTTCCACAAGGTCACGCAGGAAAATACAGATAGGCTGATAGCAAAGGCAGGTAGTATTTGTCTACAAATGAACGCAAAGAAAGTTGAACTATTGAAATAAAATGCTGAAATCATTGGATCAATAATAATGGAATGTTTGCCAGTCGAAGAAGTCAAGGAATTCACTTACCTTGAAAGTGTGGTAACAGAAAGTGGAGAACGTAGTGGGGAACTCAGAATAAGAATAATAAAAGCCTGACAAGCTTGGCCCACACTCAACCATATCTGGAGGCAAAAAAAAAAAAAAAAGGCTGAAAACCAAATGCAGAATATTCAAAAACAATGTTGCAAGTGTCTTACTATATATAAGAGTGAATGGTGGAATATGACACAGAGAATGGCACATACATGCTTGACACTTTCCAAACCAAGTGTCTGTTTAAGATCAGAGGAGTCTTCTAGCCAGATACCACAAGTAACAGCCTCTTGTTGACAGCGATTGAAAGGATTGAAATGGATTGCCACATTATGAGAATAACAGATGAATTCTCACCATGAACAGCTTTGATGTGGACTCCACAGGGTTAAAAAAAAAAAAGCGTGGGATGACCTAAAGAGTCACAGAGATGTACAGCGGAGAAACAGCCACTAAACAAAGGACTGACATGGGAAACTGCCAAAAAGGGCAGTGAAGAGCTGACAGAAGTGGAAATCTCTTTGCTACTTACAGCTCCATATGTTGTTGGCACTGAAGGGGCAAGCGGGAAAGAGAGAGAGAGAGATATGTGAGTGTGTGGATGGGGTGGGGGGATGGAATATGTGTAGTTACTGTATTGATATATAGATCAGATTTATTTTTTGTTTATAGAAAAGGTGAAAATTTTGGAGAAACATCATTTCAAAATCTATGTGATTCTCTCACCTTCAGATATTTAAACGTAGGAATGTGGCAGTGCCAGAGAAAGATGAAAGTGGTTCACCAACAAATGTACAGGATTCTCTGGTGTCATCCACGGTTAGTACCTTTAATCACATAGTTACTTCTGTCCATCTGTGCTTCATTCACAAGCAGCACTGTAATCACATTATTTACTTCTCTTCATCTGTGCTTCATCCATGAGCAGACTGTAATCATATCATTTAGATTTACTTTCTTCAGTGCTTCTGTCATGCAGGGACCTTATTTGTACTCCTGCATCATCTTCATCATCAGCACTTGACAGTCCAGGAGCACATTAGGGAGATATGACAGTTGTTCATCAGACCCAGTATGGAGGTTCTGTTTCATGTTCAGTGATCATGTTAACCAGCAAATACCAGTAAATTATTGATTTAAAAAAAAAAAAAAGAAAGAAAAGTAAAATTGAAACTGAAACCAGACCTTAAAGATGCCATGTCAAAAATTGACTTACAACATGGAGTCACTTTGCAATGGATTCCCTCCCACTGTGGGATACCAGGCAATGAGAAAGCTGACCATCTGGCTAAAGAGGGCACTGAAATGGAGCAACCAGACATACCAATCACCTATAATCAGAAGAAAAGCATGATAAAAACCTACAGGAAGCCACAAACACCACCACATGATGACTATCACATGCTAAACAGAAAGGAACAAGTCACCATCTTCCGGACACAGCCGACTCCGAAGTCATATGTATACAAAGTTTAAGGTTGGTACTACTAATCTATGTACATGTGCCCAGGTGCCCCAAACTGTGGAACATATCCTCCAGAACTGCATCAACTACGAGACACTGAGAAATAATTACTGGCCCAGTGAAACCACTAAAGAAGATAAGCTCTACGGTTCCATACATGAGTTACAAAAAAACAGTGAAATTTATCCAAGAGACAGGACTGCAGATATAGACAGACAATGCGAACGAAGAAGAAGAAGAAGAAACTGAAACTTTTGGAGATCGTAGATTTTTGTGACTGGTTTATATTATCAAATACTTAGTAAAAAGCAACCAGCAAAATTGGTTGGAGGATAATTGGACCAACAGGCTGATAGTTCTTAGTTTGCATGGGAGAGAATCAGCCAGTTTTAACTTTGGTTCAGAATTTTGTAAAGATTAAATCTTGCAGCAGGTAAGTCAAGTAAACAAAAAAAAATTCATGCGAATGTTTAATTCCGAATGATTTGTGTTAAGGATGTTTAATTTTACATAAAAAAAAAAAAGAAAATAGAAAGTACCAAATGTACTGATAAAACTGGTGTTCTGGAAAGTACTTCATGTAAGGTGAAAGACAGATGCAGCTGTACCGGTTTTGAAAAATCCTAGTACAATCATTGATCACATGTCTCTCCCTGTCCTTTGCTTGCCTTGGTTTTCTCTTCTTCATAAAAAGCACTCGCACCTTCCTATTTGCCTTCCATTTATTATGTTTTATTTCTTGTAGAAAGTATTCTTAGATTGTGGGTATTTCTGTTTGCATTGCTTATTTACTTGTAACTAACATTTCTCAAAAACAGATTGTAATGAGAGGTTGTACTGTTATGCAAGTTGCACACATGTAATTGGAAAAATATTTCCACTGAATTTTAGATTTGTGTAATTATTATTATTTTTTTTTTAAAGGAGGACCAGAAATAATGGTCTAGTTGAATTTACAGGTTCAAAGTCTTTGAGTTCTATAAATTTTAATTGCTTATTTTAACACATTTCTATTATCCAGCTTTATCTTCTTTTTCAAATCTCATTTAATTCAGACAGAAATAATTTCATAAACAGATCAAGAGGGGTCGTGTGTAATAAACACATCACTTTTCTTTTAAGTGTGATTATTTTTACACAGAAAATATTTGTGAAAGCTGAACTGATTATGCTTTCAGGGAGGCATCAGTCCAGAAATGGTACAAGCACTGTACAGCAACGTGATTGAGGAGCAGGAAATGGCAACACAAAAGTTTAGAAAGCTCCTGTCTAGAGGTAAACGTCTCCGTGCTACTGTTCATATATCATACATCTTACATCCCTCTCATGCTGTTAAATGTCACATGGGGGCTAGCATTGTAGTTTGCCAGGTTTTCCTGTTTTCAGAGAGCTTTTTAACCTCATCAAGGGATTTTATGCCTACTAATTTGGCCTCTCTTAACAGTGTCCTCCTAGAGTTTCATGTGGTTGACCTCTTTTTATTTGGGGTGTTGTGTTCCATTTGGTAGATAGCTTATTTTGGGATTCTCTGGTTGTTTCTTCTTATCACGTGACCGACATATGTCCATCTTTTTCTGATCATCAGTGAGACAGGTTGTTCACTCTTGCCTGATCTCTGCATTTTTCTTGAATTTATTCCACTTTATGCTGAGTATTTTCTATAGGCATTTGTTTTCAAAAGAGTAATTTCTTGTTTGTTTCTTTAGTTGTTTTCTAGCTTTCACAAGCATAAATGAGGGTGGATATTACATTTGAATTGAGGAATCTTAGCTTGTTTTTTTTGTGCTTATAATGTTAGTGTGGCATATGGTCTCAAGATCTTGAAGGTCAATGCTGCTTTTGCGCTTCTGATTCTAACTTCCTTTCTGGAATCACCATCATGGCCTATAAAGCTACCATAGTATGCAGATTGGTTTACTTCTTCAACAGCTGTTCCTTCTACGTATATTTTTCCTTCTTGATTAATGGGAAGTTTTATTATTTTTTGTTGTTGTTGTTAATTTCAAGTCCTATTTTGCTACCCAATGAAGACAGGGTATCTGTTTTTTCTTGCATTGAATTCACAATGTCACTGATAAGAGTTATGTCATCAGTAAAATCAAGATCTTCTAGTTGGGTCCCATGTGCCCAATCAATGCCCGTTTTACCTGTGTAACATATTTTCATTATGAAGTCTGTGGCAGTTCCAAAAGTCAAGAGAGATAATATATATCCTTGTTTCATGCATGTATGAATCTGGAACCATTTGCTCATTCCTTCTTCAGTGTTGACTGGACAATCATATCCGTTGTAGAGATCCTTAATAATTTTGTCAATTTTAGATGATATTCCATATGCTCATAAAATTCTCAACAATGAATCTCCATGTATACTATCAAATGCCTTTTTAAAGTCTATGAAGTTCAGGATTAATGGTTTTTGCTTTTCAGTGTGTTCTTCAAGTATTATTCTTAAAGTAAAGATCTGGTTGAGACATTTTCTCGCTTTTCGAAATCCAGCTTTTTCTTCTCTCATTGCAGTATCCACTATATCTTTAACTCTGTTCAAAATGACTTTGCAAAATAACTTTTAACACAACTTATAGTAAGGCTACTCCTTTCCAATTATTGCACTTGCTAAAGTTGTCTTCTTTTAGTATTTTAACAATGATTCCTTTTTTCCATTTAGAAAGGACCTTTTCTTCTTTCCAAATCTTGTTAAACATTCTTCGTAGTTGTCACTATTGATAGCTTATAACATTTCGGGTGTTATTTCATCTTCACCTGCACCTTTATTGTTAGCCATTAGATTCACTGCTGTTTCATTTTTATTCAGTGTAATTTGATTTAGATTGACATTTAGTTGTGGGATTGGTAAGTCATTGTCAAGGTCTGTCAATTCTTTTGGTTATGATCGATTAAGTATTTCTTGGAAGTGTTCATATATATATATATATATTTTTCATTCCCTGATGTTTGTTTCTCTGTAATCTGCTACAGAACAAATGATGGTCTTGTAATGGTCAGTGAATATGGATTTCCAGATTTGTAGTAAACAAGTGAAGTATGAATTACGGTAATCACAGACTCATTCAGATTTGTAAAAAAAAAAAAAAAACCTTGAAAAGAGTTGGTTAAAAAAAGTAACATTTTACAGTTAAGATTTAAGAAACAGAGCATTTTACAATTGAGACTTAACCTTCTTGGCATTAACCTTGTTTGTTATACAGGCCAGGTTTTCCATACTATAATTCTTAACACTGTATGTTAAATGGGCATGCCTGGTTTTAACACACACCACACCCCCCCCCCCCCCCCCCCCCACCCACACAGCATAAAGTCTGAATTGTCTTGTATTGTGCTATCATGTACTGAAAGAAATGAGGTCAAGCTTCTAAAAATAATTATGGGAACTCCTTAGTTAATATTAATGTTAATGTTATCATGTCATCTGAGCAACATTTTTGGCAAGTTTTTTGTTTGTTACCAGGAAGAAAGAATTAAGGTTAAGAAAAGTGGCATTTTATATTTAGCATATGTGAGAAGACTGTGCATGTGTTTATATTTATTTTGGAGAGGAGAGAATTTGAGAGATAGGTAGATTCCATCTTCCCAGTCTAATAATACTGTGCAATAACGTTCTGCCAATGAACACCAGAAAGAAAATTATTAAGTCTTACATCGAACATGTATTATTATATGGATGTGAAGCATGGACAATAACAAAGAGCATTTAGAGTCTGTTGGAAGCAGCGGAGATGTGGTTATAAGAAGAATGATGAGAATACCATGGACAGCCAAGAAAATAAATGAAGAGGCTCTGAGTGAGGCTGAGGAAAAGAAGAGAGATTATGGCAAAATTCAGAACATGACGGGCCAGGTTTGTGTGGCGTGTTTTAAGAAGAGGCAAAGCGGGGAACTTGATAAGAACAGGAAAACTGGAAGGAAAAAAAGGGATAGAGGAAGACAAAGAAACAAGATACTTGATGGACTAAAAGAGTGGTACAGAGCACAGTCCAAAACACAGCTTATAAAGAGACCAAAGTTGTGGAAATCAGTGACAACCAATTCCTGATTAACATGGGTCAGAGGGGGAGAAATCTACTAGCAGGATGCAGAAGAAAAGAAAAATCTGACAAAGTAATCTAATAATCATGACAGAAGCAGTAACAACAGCATAGAAAAGTTGAAGTCACCCACCAGACTGAAGATGTAAAGATTAATTATCATAGCAACACAAATGACATGCTGATAATTATTTATAACAATGGTTCACATGTGATATGCTGCAGCTAACATTTCCTTGAAAGCTGTTTAATATATGTTCTCATTATAGCATATATGAAACTTGAACATGATCTTTGATGTTTGTTTGTTTTTTTTTTCACAATGCAGAACCAAATCCACCAATAGATGAAGTGATACAAACAGGTATTATCCCTAGGTTCGTTGAATTTTTACAAAGAGACAGCAGTTGGTCCTTACAGGTCAGTGTTTTGTTTTTTTTTTCTTTTAGCAATGTCTAACTTGTTTGGTTGTTTTTCAGCCAGACTGTTTAGGTCATATAGTAGCTTTCGTGATATTCTTGCCTTCTTGTGTCATTTATCTCCTGTGTGGTGGAGCCTGGTAAGAAACCTTGCTTTACACCTCACTGGATGGGAAGTAGATCAGATTTTTTTTGTGTGCAAGCCCCAAGACATTAAATAAGACTCAACAATTAGCTTCTTTCCTTTCCTCACTCATAGTACAAGGTGTAAGCTCAGTGGCTATTGCACATGTGGCTTGCATGATAGAGGCTGGCATTTGAAGCTAACTATTGAGCCTCATGGGATTCATCAGAACAAAGCTGATGTTGGGTTTTCAGAAGTGATTTACTAATACTTTCAACATTTGATAAACATTTCATTCTGTTTTATTTCTAAAAATTATTTGTATTGCTGCGTTGGTTTTGTTTTGTTTTTTAAAAATGATTTCATTGTCATTTCAATGCATTAAAGGTTTCATTGTGGCGTGGAGACAATTTTTCATTTTGTTCCATGTTAGTTAGCTAGTCACCAGATGCATCATCATGCACATCAAATATTGTACGTAAGTGCTCAGATCTCCTATCAGTATATCCCCCAGTGTGTATTGACTGAAAACACCATTCCTGTGTTGGTTGACTAATTTTCTTTGGCTCCTCACTTAGCATTCTTGCTTGGCTGCACCCTGTTTGACTTGAGTTCCTGCATTCTGGTTAAAGTTACAGAGTCACATTTGTCACCTAAATACAGGTCACCCTTCTTCATATGCATGGCGATGATATGTGGTACCCTGATTTTTGTGATGAGACTTCTGGCTGGGTACCTCCAACTTCAGCACCTTTCCTTGCTAGGGCAGACTGTGGTCTTGCTCAGACTACCATGAAGACAGTGGTGTAGACTTTGTTTTCCAGCTTCTGGTGGCTGTACTTAAGCCTCTTCTCCATGTCAGATCTAGTATGCAACTCTGGGTGGCCAGACGGCTTTGAGACAGTTCCACAGAGACACTCTGACTCTGGAATGACGATTCCGATGAGTGCCTCAACGATATCCATTCCCCACTACCTGTATTCTGCTGGCTGTGTTTTGTTTACATCATTCTGATAGCCATTGTTGTAAAGACCCATAGGCTTGGCATGTCCTGGATTCATTGGTTCCACACTAGATTTTCCTCCTCCCCGCAGGCGATCTCTAATGTCTCCATCCGTCCATCAACTTAACATTTTATAAAAAATAACAGTTACAGTTAGTGTTGATTGCTACAGGTTTCTGGGCTACAGAATTAGGTCAGAGTTTTTAAGCAAATAAATCTATGTTCCCTGTCTCACAAAGACTATGTTAAGATAAGTGTGTTCTTAACACAACTCTTCCCAGGGGACAAATGTCCTCATCATTTCACTATTGTGAATTTGTTTTTTTTTCCTCCCAAGAGTACATAGGACATAATAACATGCTTGTTCATTGTTAACTCTTTCTGTGCTGCAGGAAGAAACGTGGGCGTTCAGTTGGATGCTGAAATAAAACCGCAGGTCTTGATATGTTTAGGGGGTATAGTTGTAAAATGGAATGGAAAACAGTATTTCCATGTACTTCTGTGTATTTATTATGTTTCAAAATATAACTAAATGTATGAAAATTTCATAAATGCAGAGTTTTTTAAGAAAAAAATAAGTAATGTGATGTTTTTTGACAAGGATTGTGCCCAGCTCACCATCAGCTAGGTCTAGATCTGCACTACTTACCATCTGAGATGTCTAGATCTACTTGTCGATCTCGTATTGTGATTCTATGTTGCATTCTCGCTAAATTAATGTCTGAAATAACCTCCTAACTACTTCTCCAGTCGTCTAATATGTCTAGATCTACTTGGGATACATTCATGAGCAGTGGGGTGGTCACAGGCCATGTCCATACCCCTATCTACATCATCAAAAGTTGAAAAATTTCCATTTTTCTCTTCTTTTTTCTCGCTCAGCATCACTCGTAACTAAGCACTCTTTCACTATTTTGAAAAGTGTCACCGGAAACACGGACGAATTATGTACAATCTAAATGTTACACCGGTTGTTTCATTGAAACAAACCAAGATCGCTATATTGACCCTATGTACAAATTGGGAAAACCGGAGTACTCGATACAGCGATCCGAGGCATGGAAAGAGATAATAGTGTATAGAATTGCTTTAGAACAACAAGAATTCATGTCTGTCTCTCATTATAACATGCAGTTTGTCTCTCATTATAGCCTGCAGGTTTGTCTCTCATTATAACCTGCAGTTTGTCTCTAATTATAACCTGCAGTTTGTCTCTCATTATAACCTGCAGTTTGTCTCTCATTATAACCTGCAGTTTGTCTCTCATTATAACCTGCAGTTTGTCTCTCATTATAACCTGCAGTTTGTCTCTCATTATAACCTGCAGTTTGTCTCTCATTATAACATGCAGTTTGTCTGTCATTATAACATGCAGTTTGTCTCTCATTATAACCTGCAGTTTGTCTCTCATTATAACATGCAGTTTGTCTCTCATTATAACATGCAGTTTGTCTCTCATTATAACCTGCAGTTTGTCTCTCATTATAACCTGCAGTTTGTCTCTCATTATAACCTGCAGTTTGAAGCTGCCTGGGCTCTGACGAATATTGCATCTGGCACATCACTGCAGACGCGTATGGTCATCAGTGCAGGAGCAGTTCCGATATTTATACGTCTACTTAGCTCGGAAATTGAAGATGTACAAGAGCAGGCAAGTTTTTGCACTTTGTGCAATTTTAGATTCATTTCTGTGCGGTGGTATGACTTTAATAAGCTAACAAACAGGTTACATTTACAAAAAATAAATGTGAGCATATTAAAAAAATTTTTTTTTCAGCATGTTATGTTTCTGTATTTTATTCGCATTTTTATGGTAGCCTATTCTGTTATGATTGTTATTCATCAGTGACATTCTGGTTCATCTTTCATAATTTTTGTGATAGATTAGTACGCTATGTTGTGTGTTCATAGTTTTGTTTTCTTGCTGCTGTTAGCATGTTTATTGTATTGATGAACAAATCCCTTTGATTAGTTTGTAAAAAAAAACAAACTTTTTTGAGACATTGAATTGAGCTTTCTGTTTTGACTAAAAAAATCAGTATAATTTCATTATTTTAAAGCTATGGGGCATCTTCCATATTGATAACAAAGCACAGTGTTATTTGCCTTCAAAGTTTCAGTATCGGGAACTAGTGAATTGAAGACTTTGTCTTTAGTATACCACCATTGTAAAAATATCAAGGGGAGTAATCCCCAGTGAATGTGGATACCAGATGGTTGAGCTTTAATGATGGCACATGGCAAGAAATTGAGTATCGCTTAGATTACTTCCAGACAGCAAATGGAGCACACTGTTGAATAGCATGAACAAACTTTAGTTGAGAAAATTTACAGGAAAAAAAGCCTCTTATCTGTACCTAGCATTGTCTTTGTGTAATAAATATTTTAAAATCAAGGAAAGACTTTATGCTCACCCTGTGCATATTGAGTTTTAAAGATCTCTTTTTTTAATATCAGGCTGTGTGGGCTTTGGGTAATATTGCTGGTGACAGCCCAGAATGCAGAGACTATGTGCTGAATGAAGGGATTCTTGTACCTCTGTTGAAGTAAGTCCAGATTTGTTATATGTCATTTAAAGCATGAAATGGAGACTTTGAGTCATAAATAAATGTATAGATGAATGAAAAAAAAGCTAGTGTGACTGTACAAGAGGCAGCAAACCAGTGCTGGCCAGGACCTAGTCTTGTCTCTCTATTGGTGCTCTTAGTAACAGGTGGAACTGGATGATCGGACAGGGCTTATCTCCACAGTGGTGGTGGAGTCTGCTAAGAAGCTTTTTTTTTTTATACTCACTCTGGACCTTCAGTCCATCCATCCATGTCCTTGGCCAGCAGTCAGCTAAGCAATCACAGCCCTGTACACCCTGTGGCGTTTTGCAGGGGCAACAACAAATTCTCTTCACCTCGCACGGTCTGCAGCCAGCATTTGTATTGTGCCCGAGCTGTGCTGTATGCTACTCTTTTCTGTTTCTACAGTTCTCCGCCAGGTAGCCTTTGGACGTTCATACCTAGCCGCCATAATCCACTCCAGATTGATTCAGTACTTACTCTTTGTCATCTTCACTTGTTGGCGTCCAAGGACATCTTGCTCACAGTTTCAGGGACTACTCGGCCCACTGTACACCTGACACAGTGTCTGAGCTAGCTGAAAGATTATCATTCCTAAGAGAACACAAATTTCACATTTACAAGAGAGTGCTTTAGTAAAAATGCCTTGAATGTGTTCTCCATCTGTATCCATGAGGGGTTAATGGCAGACAGTTTTTCTGCTGTCAGCTTGCTTTTAAATATCATCATCATCATTGCCTTTCACTCCCTTGAGAGCATAGGCCACGGATAAAGGCTCTCCAGTCATCCCTTGTCTTGGAATAATTCTCTGCTTCCTTCCATGTGCATCCCTTGTCTCTGAGCACTGTCATAATTTCTATTCTCCAAGTAAGTCTAGGTCAGCATGGTTTTAAATAGATTATCTGTTGAAGATATTAAATGTTATAGCCTTTAATTTTATTGGTACAAACTTGAATTAACAAACATGATATCTAAAAAAAAAGTTGCAGGCAGAAGAACATTAACTCTTTCCGTGCGGCAGGTCGAATTTTCGACATTTCCGGTGGTCCTGTGCGTGCATATGGTCGAAAATTCGACATTGTTTGTTTCATTAAAACAAGCGGTGTAACATTTAGATTGTACATATTTCGTCCGCGATTCCGGTGACACTTTCAAAATGGAGAATGCGTGCCTAGTTACGAGCGATGCCGAGCGAGAACAAGGACGCGAAGCATGGAAATTTTTCAATTTTTGACGATGTAGATAGGGGTATGGACATAGCCTATGGCCGCCCCGCTGCTCTTGAATGTTTTCTAAGTAGATTTAGACATATTTAGACGACTGGAGAAGTAGTTAGGAGTAGTTAGGAGGTTATTTCAGACATTCATTCAGCGGAAATGCAATATGGAGTCACAATACGAGATCGACAAGTAGATCTATACATCTTAGATGGTAAATAGGGGTAAGTAGCATGAATCTAGACCTAGCCGATGGTGAGCTGGCCACAATCAGTGTCTAAAAACATCACATTACTTCTTTTTTCCTAAAAAACTCTGCATTTATGAAATTTTCATTCATTTAGCTACACTTTGACACATATTACATATACGGAAGTACATGGAAATACTGTTTTCCATTCCATTTTACAACTATACCCCCTTACTGACAAAGACCCGCGTTTTACTCCCGCACGCCATGACACGTCCGTGTTTCTTCTGCCGCACGGGAAGAGTTAAGAGGTGAATGAGACATCATTGTGAAATTTGAAATCAACTACAGTGAAAGCTTTGATATGAATAAGTCACATAAAGCTGATGATGTGATCAAAAACAGTGTTACTCGTGCTGTTTATTTTGATTTTTGTACTTCATTCTGATAGTCCCATTTTTTAAAAAGAGCTAATTTAGGAAAAAAGAGAAAAAAAGATATTAATGGCATCATCATATGAATCTGTTTCATTTTTACCAACAGTACATAGAACAAGCATTCCTGCACTTTATTTCTTTATCATTCATGGAATTCTGAATTCTTGTTTAAAATTACAGCTCACATGTTCTGTTTTATAATGTATAATTTTTTTTTTTTTTTAATAGTAGTTACTATTACATTTTATGCCTATGAGACCTGGACACTTAACAAAACAGCTGAGAAACACATAAATGCCTGTGAATGTAAATACTAAAGAAGAGTTCTCCAAATTTCGTAGACACAAAAAAGAACAAATATATCTATACTACAAGAGCTTAATATTGAAGAAGGCTGGCTAGTAAAGAGGATTAAAGAAAGAAAACTTAAATATTTTGGACACATTAAACGTCATGATAATTTAGAGAAGACCGTATTGGAAGGATACATAATGGGAAAAAGCAAAAGAGGAAGACCAAGACGAAGATAGCTGCACGACATCGTTGACAATCTGCAAATGGATGCAGCAGCGGCAGGGCATCTTGCTCACAACCAAGAGGCCTACAGGAGTGCTGTTTGGGAGGCAAAGTTCCGCACGGGACATGCAAATGAATGAATGAATTACTTTTTACAAGAAAATTAACATTTCTTTTCTTGTCTTTACTTTGCTACTGTAACACACAAACAAATTGAGAGTGTGTGAATCCCATCCATCAGTGAACAATATATTTCTGAAGTAAGCTGCTGCATCAGACAAGGAAAAGAAGCTTTGAAACACCACCAGCTGGACTGCAGTGCTCTGAAAGATCTTTAGAAGAGCAACTAGGTAATTCCTCCATCACAGAGATAACTGAAAAAGACCACCACCTGGCTTGGAAGGGTGGAGAGTTGGGTGGGGGGGGGGTGAGAGTGAAAACTCATAAAAGTTAAATCTGACTTAAGATAGTTAGAGTAGCTATGCTTTTGTATCATATTTTAAATTCTTTTGTATTAAAATCTGCACATGCATGATCCACAGCCTTCTGAGCAAATGTGCCAGTTTGTCTATGACAAGGAATGCCGTCTGGTGTCTGTCAAATTTGTGCAGGGGAAAGAATCCCCCTCCTGATTTCAATAAAGTAAGTGGTTTCTGTTATCATACTTCATCCTGCTAAATATTAGTAACATTCTGAAGAAAAAAAATGTAACTTTGTAAGATTTTTTAAATTGTATTTTTGTTCATTAAAAAAAAAACAGTTGGAAACAAGTGTTTTAAGGAAAAAAAACTGCGGATTTGCAAGAAACATCATGAAATTAAGATGATAAACATCTTTCCTGGACCCAGATCTCACCTGTAGTTAAGAGCACTGCATTGTATTAAACTCAACATGAGCAGTAAAACAAAGTTGTAAGAAAAACATCTTTAAAAAATTCCTAGCTATTGTGCTTCTAATTTACTGCTGTTCATAGTGCAGTTCACAAGTCATGCAGCTTTAGGTATGAATGTTTCATTTTTATATCGATAGGTTAGTCCTGCTTTGCCTGTTCTCGCTCGGCTGCTGTACCACTCAGACAAGGATGTCTTGGCTGATGCCTGCTGGGCTCTGTCCTACTTGTCTGATGGCCCCAATGAAAAGATTCAGTCAGTTATAGACTCTGGCGTGTGTAGAAGACTAGTTGAATTGCTTATGTAAGCCCTGTTAAAATATGTTTCATTAGAAGAAAACAGGGATCATAGTTTAATCCTAGAGTGTTAAAGGTCACATTTTATTCTAAGCACTTTTGTTAAATTATATTTCAAAACAAAATTATTCTTAAAATTAGATGACTTTTGTTTTGTCCTTTGATCTGTTAACTGTTGAATTTTATTAACCTTTTTTTTTTTTGTTAATTGTGCATAAAAACATCTGGAATACAGGATAATCATAATTAAAATTATCTGACTATATGCTAAGCAGCCTGGTTGGCTGAGTGGTTAGACACTTGGTTTACTAATCTGGTAGTACTGGGCTCAAGTCCTAGTAGTGGGATTTTTTTCAGGTACATACCAAAATGGCCCCAGGGTTCACCTAGCTTCTAAAAGTGAGCACCAGAGAAGTCTGGGAAGGTAAATGCGGCCAGGCATGCTACTGACCACACCACACTTTTATGTGCTGATGGTTATGGAAATATGGGCCAAACATTGTATCCCTAATATCTATGGAAATTGGGAAATTTTTTTTTGTAATGCTGTTGATCTAGTATGTTGAAGGTCAGTTTTCACTGGAAACTTTGTTTAACATTATGTTTGAACATGAAATTAAAATAAAAAAGTCATAGTATGTTAAAGGTCAGATTGTCTTACCCCTAATTGGGGTTGTAAATAAATTAGAGATAGGAAGGAAAGTTTCTTTGATATGTGTGTATGATGGTGCATCTCATTGCTAATAAATGTAAAAACAGATTTTAATTGAAAAGTCTGTAGAACAATTTTATTATATGTGATTTACTAGACTAATGTGGTAATTATCCTGATTGGGCAAACAAATTTTCTTAAAGACGAAAGTGGTATATTGTTAGTATTGTTAATGTACAGTGTGTTCGGAAAATAACTATGCACTAACCCAGTATTGATTCCGGTGTCGTAGTGATATCTTAATGACTGCGGCAGGTAGATGTGGCTAAATACTGCAGACATTAAGATATCATTACGATACCAGAATCGTTACTGGGTTAGTGCACAGTTACTTATGGAACACCCTGTATATACTGTATGTGGCAACATTTGGTTTTTCTTTAAATTAATGCTGCATGTAGAATTTCTGTGTAACATGAGCAGTCTGTTAAAGCATAATAATTGGAAAAGTAAAGGAATTGTAACATTTGTTTTTTCAATATAATAGGCATTTATTTCTGGAAGAATCTTGACTATATTTTTTTTTTCTTCCTCCTCACTTTTTCCTGATGCAGACACAACCACCAGAGTGTTGTGGCTGCCGCCCTTCGGGTGGTAGGGAATATTGTCACAGGAGATGACTGCCAAACACAGGTCAGTGAGGTTTTCATGTAGTTTGTCTCAAGTGAACTATATGAGTACCTGATTGGAAAACTGTTCAGCTCCATATTTGAGCATACACTTTTCAGGTGCTATATGGGCAATTACAGAGTAAACTTGTGATTGACTGGTAAAAGTAAAGCAGTTAGTTGTCATAGCAGTGCAGTGCATTTCTTATAATAACCAGAAAAATGGTATCTCACTAAATGTCAACTCACTGTTGGCTTTGTTCAGTTATGTTTGAGTAATGACCAAGTAGACAGCAACCTTACGATCACTATTCCTGCCAGCAATGAGGTCATGGTTGTCTACAAATACAAGGACATAGTGCTGCCAAGATGTGTCAGTTGTGTTGTTTGTTTAGTAATAACAGTGTGAGTGACATTTCTATGAGGAATTGGTGCACAGATGCACATGTTATGCACGAAAAATATTATTTCATGATTTCAGATTTTTCTGATGAATTTCTTCAAATTTTGAGGACTAATTTGTTTTGAATTGTAACAAAGAGAATGGGTTCCCAACATGGAGCTCATGGTTGAAGTAAATCAACAACTGGCTGGATAACCTGGCAGTGCCGTTCTTTGATGAGGGGGTCACAGAAGCTGATGCCACAGTTATGACAAATGACTGAATTTGGGTAGGGACTATATGGAAAAGTAATGCAGTTATGTACGTAAGTTGTGAACAGTTTTATCTCTATTTTTGACTTTTAAAAAATTTTTTTATTTTTTAACCAGCCGGTCGGAGGTTGATTTTGGAATAGCTCTTGAATATGTGGAAAACGAAAGATTAATAAAAGAAAAGCAGCATATCATTGTTTGTAATTGTTTGAACATCTTGACTATGAGAGTTGGGTCACTTAAGGATTGTTTAACAGAATTTTTTATTTTCTTAGTTTTACTTGACTTTTAGAGATTATATATAAGAAAATGGATTCCAGTATTAACATAAAAGGGTGGGTGTGGGTAAATGATCAGTATGTGCTGGTAAATTTCCATCAGGTTTTGGCTGTTTTGAGAGACGCCTATTTATGTATGAGCTTTTTTTTTTTTTTTAAATATGTCTATCAGCTGATTTTAGTGAAACAAGTTTAACTATAATCCTACACAACTCAAGCATATATTCTTTTGTAGCTGAATATTACAGTCATGGTTTTAACAGGAAATGATGGGTTATCTTTTTTCAGTATTTCTGCAAACTCCCAACTGTGAAACAAAACCATTTGATTGTAGTTATTTTATTTTTTTTTAATATGTTTTAAAATAGCAGTGGCAGGACAAGAGTTAAAGCCATATGTAACCAGCATACCTGCTTAGGAGAGAATATTTTCTTTCACATAGGCTCTTAATGTAAATATTGCCTTTCCCAACATCTTTAGTTAAAAAAAATATTAAGAAACCTAGGTCTCAAAAGTTGTTGAGCATTTGTTATGTCTGGTGATGAAAGAAGTGTGTCCGCGCTTTGAAGTTAACACCTGACCAACATGAAAGTTAAAGAAAAACCAAAATTTCTCAGCAGGGCATGACGATTACATCAAACTTTAAAGAGGAAGGAGAGTTTCAGTAATTGTGTGTAACTTCCAGAAAAATGACTAGGTTTGGCTTTTTAAAAATCCTGGAAACATTGGTTCTAGTTGACATTAGTGTTCAGTTTCTGGTTTACAGAAAAATGCTTACAAGGGTCCTTGTATGTTTTTTTTTTTTTCTTCTCACATTTTCATTGCCATTTATGCTTCTACCGCAGAAGCTCGTTCCATTATTGGTGTTGAAACATGAATGCACTTCTTTATTTTGATTGTGGCACCGTTTTTTTTTTTTGTTGTTGAAGGAAATGCTTGTTGTCCTCAATCATTGATTGTGTTTATTCCGTCTAACCTGTGATTTTTTTTTTTTTAATACTACCATTCCTTTATATGGTTGCTATTAAAATTTTGTACATTTATTTTTATTAGTTCATTTTTATGTACTGATCATAGAATCATTATCGCTGTTTCACAACCAGTTTGTTGCACATTAATATTCATGCATAGATTATCTCATTGAACTAAATTTTAATTTTGAACAAATAGTATGTATATTTAGTGCTTACAAGATCTGAAACAACACACTTGTAATGTTTGATTTGTTTAAGCTTTTTAAACGGGGTTTGTTTCTGGCTTACTCAGTGGGTATGGCCTCTGTCTGCTGAGCTGATGGTCAAATTTTAAAATTTTGTCAGGTGTTTTTTTTTTCACAGTTTAATTCTGTTAGTAATGTCATAACCCATCAGGTTTCCTGGCAAATGAGATAAGATTTCTGGTCAGCACAAGCAGAGATATCTGCCTGCAGAGCAAGACACCACCAAATAGATGGTGCAGATGACTGTCAGTATATTATGTAATAAAAGATATTAAAGTAAAAAATTAGTAACATATATGTGGGGATATCACAGGAAGTGCTAAAAAAATACCGTGACTAAAAAAGAAATTTAACATTTTATTTATTTTTTTTTTTAATGGCTTCACTTTTGTATTTTATCATTGGTCAGTCTTTGCTTATTATGAAACATGAAAACTGAGTGTCCAAATTCACCTTGTTTTGAAAACAGGTAATTATCAACTGTTCATCTTTGCCATACTTGCTGCACTTGTTGAGCAGTTCCAAGGAATCTATTCGAAAGGAAGCATGTTGGACAATCTCAAACATCACTGCTGGAAACAGGCAACAGATTCAGGTTAGAAAAATGTAGTTTTCCTGTTGAGATTAGATTCAGGTTGGTTGTTTTACAGGTCAGTGAGCAAGGAGGCCTTTTATCATGGAGAGCAATACAAAACAGGCACATCTTAGATCATCAGAGAAAGTAATCGGCATAATTTCATGATGTTCCAATGAGGTGAAACTCATGAGTAATTGTATTCAGGAGCCTGTTGTTGAGCTGTTTTTAATCTGTGAGGAATGGAGATATTTTTTTGGACTTGTTTTTAATCACTGCTTTCTTTCCTTTGCCATTTTTCACACTGATAAGGCCTGAATTTTCTTTTATTCTTTGTTCTACTCAGCCAGGTGTGATGCTGGCCACATCACCCTATAGTATGGTGACAGCTCCAGGTGTGTCCATGGCATATTAGGGCTGCCTTTACCTTTTGTCCTTCTGCTACTTTCATGTATGGAGTAATCAGCAAAAACAGTTGGCATTATTTGTTGTGTAGATCCCAGCTCGAAAATCAGGATATTTAAGAGTAATGTTCTAAGTGTACTACTCTATGGAAGTGAATGCTGGAAAACCACCAAAACCATAGAAGACAGGCTGAATTCTTCCCAGATTAAATGTTTACGTAGAATTAGAAAAATATTTTGGCCATAAGAAATAACATCTTGTTGGCAGAAATGCGTATGAAGCCACTGACAGCAATTATTGAGGAAAGATGCTGGCGATGGTTGGGACGTGCTCCGAATGACTTGACAACTCATTACTAAAAATAGCACTAAGATGGACACCACAGGGGAACAGAAGTAAGGGTAGACCAAAAGAGACATGGAGAAGAACAGGGAGGATGTTGAGCAATAGAGGGCTCACCTGGGCAAGAGCAGAAAAAAAGGCAAAGGACAGGCATTTGTGGAAAATCCTTGCGGAAGCCCCATGTGCCCTGGGCACTTAAGTTTGGAGAGAGAGAGAGAGAGAGATCCCAGCTATTCATTTTGTATGTTGTGCTTACCACAGCTCTTTATAATTTTACTTGAGAAACCATTTGCCTACTTTTCAAAGCTCGTAGATCTTTTACAGCAGTAATAAATTCAGTCAATCACTGAGTCATCTCTTAGACATTTCATCTCACATGGTCCTTCCTTTCATGTATTATAAAAAAGAAAGGTCATTCTTGCTTGTCTGCTTGCTGTTAGCTTTTGACATTTATTTCATGCTGTTCATATTATTGAATTGTGGCATTTCTAGCTATTTTGTCATGCTGGCTGGTATAGAGTGGGCATTTTAACTATCCAGAATCATCAGTTCCATCCCCTTTTACATTTTTTTCCCATTTTTTTGTATGTGCAAAGCTTTTCAGTGCTGTGGAATATTAGCAGGACAAGGAGAAGTCTGAGGTGTTGTTTTTTTTTTTTTTTCATTGTGTCTGTAGTGAGAATCTGAAAATAGAGACTGCCAGTAACATGAAGATCAGTTTAGACTCATTCACTTGTTCAGCTTTCCAAGCCGTTTGTGGTTCATTGATGCAGACAAGATTTGTCTCCATTGCTTCCTGTTCTTAGTCTTCTTCTGCCAATTGTCCACTTAGAGGAATTGTTCAGATTGGTGGTTACAATAATTTATCAGATTCAAGTGACAGCTATATAAGATTATGATGTGAAATTCTTTCAAATTGAAAATTCTTAGAAAACGGCTACTTCATTAAGTAAACTTATATTTATGAAGACCATTGATATCGGTAAAGTATTTTCAGGCAATATCACTCACACATTCACATACTTCTTCTGATGAATTATGTTGCATCTAGTTTAAGATAATTTTTTTTTCCTTCTTTCAGAATGTGATAGATTGTAATATATTTCCTGTCCTCATTGATATTTTGGGGAAGGCTGAGTTTAAAACTAGGAAGGAGGCAGCGTGGGCCATTGCCAATGCCACATCTGGAGGCTCACCGGAGCAGATCAGGTACAAAAGCATTAAATTGTAAATCTTTATGAGCAGATAGAAGGAGAAGCTTTGCTATTCATTCTTTAAGTATCTCTGGGATCAGTTAACATGCATCCGACATGCCACTTAATTAAATTTCTGTTTTATGAGAGAGTTTATACAGTTTATACCCAGTATCGGTTCTGTCTGCGGTATCTAGCCACATCTATCTGCCACTACATTAAGATACGACTGCGATACCAGAATCAATACTGGGTTAGTGCAGTTACTTTCCAAACGCACTGTATAATAATTGTGATGATATAGAATCAAGGACAAGAAACCGATCAGAAAAATTATGTTTCTCAGGGTCACTGTGTTATTAGTCTGTGAGGGCCTCAACTATTTTGTTCGTCCATTGTCTTCAATGATGACCACAGATTCGTCTTAGTCAGAGTAAGGAGAGGTGTGTCCATGTGTGACCAACTAGCCCTGTATGAGCTCTAAAAGTTTTGCCACACTTGAAACACATATGTCCAGATTCAGTTGTGGGTGCTTGTGCTGCCTTGGCTTTCCGCCTCAACTATAATAAGTCATAGTCACCCTGTTTCATTCTAGCAGCCAGAAATATTTCTGCTTTCATGTTACTTTGTGTGACCTGTTTGTACATGGTACTGTCTACCAGGGACTGCTCACTATGCATGTAGCCATGTAAATAGGCCACAGAGGATTGTCTCTCTTTTTTAAAAAAATATTTCCATGTGTGACCACCAGTGTACAAGACTGTGACATCATCAGAAATTTCACAGTTAAAAATCCATGTGTTTTTAATCAAATTTTTGCTATTCTTTCTCACACTTTTCTTTTCTGTGGCTGGTGCTAGACAGCTACGCATTGTGGTGTTGAGTGCCTTCGATGGTGTTTTTTACCCCTGGAGTTTGCTTTTTAAAAATCTACTTGCTTCAGTTCTTTCCCAGCGCAGTTCCCTGGTTTTGAGGGCAAAACAGAGAGGATCTGTGGTGAATCCTGGTGCATTCCTGTCTTTCCAAGCCTGATTCAGTGGTGTGTGGCTACAGTGTGGTGTTTTGGCGCTGCTATGTTCCATCCCACTACATCTCCATTGTGAGCTTTCTACGCTGTGACAATACAGTTCTACAGCTTGACCTGATCCTGGTACATTCTATATTGGGGAGGGTGTGCTGAAAAGTTACTTGTCTTGTCAAGAAGGGAGTGACTTATATCCATGAAATTTTATGTTATTCCACATGTTCACTCTAAAGTTCAGCATACTTGGCATGTTATTTCTTGGGTTTCTTCAACTCTTCCCTAAAAAAATCTGATATCTGGTCACCGAATTACTCAGATAAAAGGGATGGCTACTGCAGTAAAACTGGTCTAAATAATAAAGGTAGAGAGAGGTGTATGTTGTAGTTTTACAAAGTGGCAGAGCGAGTGAGTAAAGTGAGAAAAAACGAATAGAAAGAATGAGAATGTATAAATAAGAAACATACAACATCCGATATTTTGGTGTGAGCCTTTTTTTAGGATTACATGCACAAACGAGATAAAAAACAAATAATTAAATTATCTTAATATGGCCCCCTCCAGAAGTAAGAAACAGAATTGCATGTCCACTAGAAGATGCATAGAGATCACGCGGGCCATACAAAGGATCAGCTGATAGAGGAAAACAGGTGGTTGGGGGGGGGGGGGGGAAGAGAAGGGCAATAGAAACATGATAGCTGCTAGAGGAGAAGGTGTCGTTCTTTACAATTGGCTCAGTCGGCTTATCCTTTGTGTGGCCTGCGTGGTCTGTAGGAATCTCCTAGTGGAAACTTTCTATTCGTTTTTTCTCACTTTTCTCACTCCTTCTGCCACTTTGTAAAACTACACCATACACATCTCTCTACCTTTATTATCACCGAATTACTGCTCAGTTGCTGCTATCACTTTGTCCTGCAAAGAGAGAACACCTTTCTGCAGTTTCCCCCCTCACAGTTTTTCTTTCATTTCATCCTTTAATCAGCACGGCAAGTTGAAGTAATATTCTGCATTAACTGGTTGGCCTTATGAAAGATAGTAACAATCATCAAAATATCTTCCTTATCCCAAAAAACAACCAGTCTTTTCTGCTGACTTGAATTTTTTGGCCGTGGCCACTGTAAGAACAGTTGTTTGATCTCAGGATCATTGAGGTGTAACTATGTTTCATTAGCAGTAATGAGCTGTTCTAAAATGTTAACACCAGAGTACTCAAAATGCTGCAACGTCAACTTGGAGGCAGCATTCAGACATTTTGGTCCCCACTTGATCCACAGTTTCTGCATAGTCAGATACTTAGAAATCCAGTGTGTTTCCTGTTTTGTGGTGTCTCAGCAGTTGTTTTAGCAGAAGTTTGTTGATCTGCCAAATGTAGGTCATGATCAGTAATTTCTGGTCTTGATACTATTGAAGGCCTTCCAGATATTGCTGCATCTTTGCTGAAAGTTAGCACACCATTTCTTCAAATTTGAGTGTTTGTAGCATGCACCAATGGATTTTCTTTTGTGTTTTCTTCTGTAGGAAATTTGTGATGGTCCAGCATTCCACACTTGAAAATTCTAAGCTTTTCGTTGTCATGGTTTTGTCATTAATAGGACAAAGAGAGAAAAAAAAAAAGTAAAGAAATTGCTATGATACTGCAGATTGCCACTTTACATTATAAAATAAAAACGCTTTTCAGTTAGTGACAAAATTACACTCAGATTTTGGGATGTGGCTCAAGCTGGTAACTTTTCATCCTATCTCCTCCTCATCCTAACTTTTATAATAGTGAAAGGAGATTGTGATCTCAGTTTGTAAATATTTTCCTATTAGCATTTTGGGAATGGAAAGTAGAAAGACTGAGAATGGAGGCAGTAGTGGGGTGACATTGTAGAACCATGTTGAAAATCTGTAATCATATTTGTTGCCTTTTTTTTTTTTTTTAAAATCCTTTATCACCCATAACATTTTATTTGTGAGTATAAGTTTGTGGCAAATAAAAATATTTCTCTGCATAAATTAATGGCAGATACATGGCTTGATTTTTCAGAATTTTCCTTTTGTCAGTGAAACTACAGCAAAAAAACATAGCCCAGGTCTTCATTGTGGCATCAACTGCCACCAGCTTTTAGCTCAGCAATGAGGAGATACACCATCATACCAATTCATTTCAATATATATTCTGAAGTAATTTCGCAGCATTTTTTTTTTTTTTTATTTATGTGGCACCAAAGCATTTTATTTTGTTGTGTGTGTTCTACATCAGGTTCTTAGTAGATCAGAGCTGCATCCCTCCACTGTGTGACCTTCTGACTGTGATGGACAGCAAAATAGTCCAGGTGGCTCTTAATGGGTTGGAGAACATCCTCAGACTAGGAGAGGCAGATGCTAAACAAGGAAATAGTGTCAACCCTTATGCTGTCATGATTGAGGAGTGTTATGGTAAGACATCGCAGATGTAAATGTAAATCTTCTACAAGCTGCATATATTAACATGCATAAAATACAAATGACTCTTGACTTAACATAAATCCAAACCTATTTATGAAAATTTACAGACATAAAATTTGTGGAAAGTGCCTGCACAAAACATAAAAATACACGTGAAGCTCAGGTTCTAAGGACTGCAAATGCGCCACAAACAGCCTCTGGCAGTCAAGTCCAGCTCCTGGCCTTCCCGTGGCAGAACTGTTTAAACTGACAGGAGAAGGGGCGAGGGCGAATATCTGGCGCCTGAAACCAGTTACTTAGGGTAGATGAGTGGCACGTTTGGTAGCTCATCTGCCGCTGTTGGCAAGATCTTCAGCTGCCGTGCGTGGAGCGGTGCTCCTCCCGGCCAATGAAGAAATTTGCAAATGAGGTTGCCGCGCAGCATCACTGCGGAAAAGGTGGTAGAAAGGATAAAGCGAAGCAAACAGTCAAATCACGGCACCTCTGGTCTGGAGGTCGGCCACGTCCTGAGTTCAGTCATATCGGGTGAAATGCATGAACCGGCTTGTCCCAGAGGTTAAGACACTGCTGGCTTGACTCTTTAAATGCCACGCGTGGAGTGAAGCTCCTCCCGGTTAAGGAATTAAATGCGGAAAAGAAATAAAGGTTGCTGTGCGGCGTCGGTGGGAAAAGGTGGTGGAAAGTGAAGTTTAACCGGCATGTCCAGTAGTATCGCTACGAGAGCTATACCACAGCACCTCTGCTCTAGAGGCCGGCCACGTCCGAAATACATCTACACTGGTGAAATATGCCTAAACTGGCACACACCAGGGGTGGAACTCGATGGCTAGACATGTCATGCCACCTCCGCTCTAGAGGTCGGTAACGCCTGATAAACACCCATACTGGTGAATTTTGCCTAAACCGGCTCATACCAGGGGTGAATCTTGAAGGCTATGAATGTCACAGTACCTCTGCCCTAGAGGTTGGTCCTGTCCCAAACACGCCCATACTGGGAAATGCCTAAACCGGCTCAACCCAGGGGTAGAAGTCACTAGTGGCGAGGATTCGTCCTCCTGGACAAAAGCTCCATCCTGGTCACAACTAGGAAGGGTAGCGGCCACGACCGCAAAATGCTGAAGTCAGAGACACTGGACCAGGGAAGTCTAGATAGGCAACCACCTCTCACCCGGCGGGGAAGTTTGCGTATCCTAATCACGCTGAGGTTTTCCGGTGAGAAAGTCCAACCCTGGACTGGATGGGCAACCACCTCTCACCTGGCGGTGATACACGGGTATCTCAAAACACGTCGAGGTCTTCTTGTGAGAAAGTCCAACCCTAGACCAAACTGGTGCAATGAAAACCACGGTGTCACGCAATCCCGCTTCTGAGACTCACCAAGAATACAGGCTAAAGCACTGTGATACTCTGAACCCCTTGTGGTCCTTTCATGGAACTCGGGTGGTCTATTTTGGACCACACAGGGGACCACGGGACCTAACGAGGACCACATGCGTGAATTCAGTAGGTTCACAGTGCGGTTTTTGGTGGTAGAAGTGAACGAAGAAGAAGAAGAAGATGTGAAGCTCAAATCAATGCAATTGCAAGTGAGCACATCTCAGAAAAGAGATGCTGCTCGGGGTGACTAGGTGCAGCTGGGAGATTAGTTTAACTAGGTTCTGTTCAGTATATTTGAAAGGACAGTATAGCTCATGAGCTGTAGGATGGCCCAAAAATCTTAACTTTAGACAAGAAATGATATCTTAAAATTAGAATTATCCATTCTGACAGGAAAGTAGTTTTCAATGCAGGACATAGGAACTGGAGAAAACTATGAGGACTATTCCAGAAGCAATCTCTGATTGGCTGGTAAAAATAAAGCAGTTGCCATTGAAACATTTTACATTTCCTGTGGCAACCAGTAAAGTGTTATCACACTAAATGCCAATCTTCTGCTCATTTTGTTCAGTTGTATATGAGTAGTGACCTAGTAAACATGGGCCCTGTAATCACCCTGTGAGTTCCATAGTGTGATAAAGACAGCACTTAATTGTGACTGATGAACTCATTCAGAAAGTTGACAGAGTCATGTGTGAAAAATATTATTTAGTGATTTCGGATCTTTCTGATGAATTTCCTCAATTTTGAGGACTAGTCTTTTGAATTGTTGCAGGCATTTCCTGGGCTTGTCAGAAAATTTGAGAGTGTGTCTATTGTTTTGACTGTCCCTTCATCTCTGCATTCATTAGCTGACCCTGTATTTTGTCTGGAGTCATGGTTCTGTTGAGAAATTCATTTTCCTGCTACCTGGTAGTGCTGAAGAAACAATCAAAGCAGAGTCCATTCTTTGAGCTTTTTGTGAATGTTGTTTTGATGCATGCACAGAATGTGTGGTAACTCAATCTCTTTGTGGCAGTTTGAAAACAGACTGGTACTTGAAATTTGAGGAAATTCAACACAGTGTTCTGAAATCATGTAATGACATTTTTTTTAAAAATTTATTTTTGTTTTGCTTGACTTGATCAACTTCTTAGTCAAGATACATGAAATAATTTTAGAAACCTTTATAAATCACATGGACAAAATTGACTTCTTCTGTCTACAAATTATCCCAATATTTTCATTTCCATTTATTAAATAGCTTGGCAGATAAGAATTTTTTAAAATCAAATATTTTGGCAAATATGCATTTTTATGTTTAAGTTCCTAATCAGAATGGTGTATATTATACAAATCTTGCACTGTTGTGCAAACTATGACCAGACACATTTCGGGTAGAAGTCATGGTGATTATTAATTATAATGACCTCTCTACGAAGAGAAAATTATCTGTGGGTAATATAGTTTATGAATTTTAATTTTTTTACACACCCCCCCCCCCCCCCCCAGTGTCAGAAATATACTTTTGGAATGTAATGAAACCTCCAGGTAAAAAAAAGATTAGATATATAAAATTTTCTTCATTTTGTGTGTGATTTAAATAAAAGACATCTATTTATTTAATATGCTGTAGGAAAATGCACACTTGTTTCTGTAGATTTTGTCCCAAGTAAACTTCTCCAGCTATTTTAGACTTTCAGTGATATGGCATATTTACCAAAATAACTTTTATAAGGGAACTTTGACACGTGATTTAAATATTTAAACTTTTTTCCAGAGATTACTTTTGACATGTGGCAGAGAAGATGACATCGATGTAATTAGATGTAACTCTCCATTGTAATAAAATGTAACCATATTAGAAAGTATTACCTGTGTTGATTATTTGATTTGATGTCATTTTTTTTTTATATTTGAAAATTCCTTTCTGTCAGTAGTGATCATGAAGAAATTTAAATGATTATTTTCTGTTCCTTCTAGGTCTGGATAAAATTGAGTTTCTGCAAAGTCATGAGAATAGGGAGATCTACCAGAAAGCCTTTGACATCATTGAACGTTATTTCGGCACTGAGGAGGAGGACAAAAATCTGGCGCCATCCATGGACCAGGCATCTCAGCAATACCAATTTGGGGGCAGCACAAGTACTCCCATGGGTGGCTTCCAGTTTTGATACGCAGTTACACATAGTTAATAATTATTTTTTTCTGTTTCGTCTGGTTTTTTTTTCCTCGGAAACTTTAAAAACTACACAGTCCCACTCTGTTAAAAACAGAAGAGAAATTCTGCCGCTTGTAAATAGAGTTTAAAAGTTAGAGTTTAAAAGTTAGCTCAGTGTTTTTCTCAGTGCATGTTTGTTACTATTACAGTTTATCTCTATGATAGTGATTTTAATTATCGTACTTGTTGGTGTTAGAGTAGTTGACATTATAAATATGTTTCTTATTGTTTATTAAAACAGATAATACATAGTGATCATGCAAATGCAGACGCACAGGGGTGTGAACTTTTTATCCAAGAGAGGGGTGATATTGAATGTGTAACTGTCTCCAGTTTTCTGTGGTGGACATTAACACTTAAAATATAAAGAGAAATGAAATAATTTTTGTCTTGGTATCACATGCAGTATAGTTCCCCAGGTTTAGAAGTGGGGTGTTGACAGACTTGTATCTCCATGGCTTGATACTGTGGTGTATGTAGTAAATTATCCTGCCGTGATCCTTTTACAGTATGAGCTGTAGAGAAGGCATGGGTCATGGTTCTGAACGGGTGGGTGGTAAGCCGTTCTTAGCTGGCTTGTTATCACCCGCTTCAAAAGCAAGCTGCAAAACATACTTTCTTCTTTGTATTGAATTCTAGGAATTGGGTTGTAGATAAATTTATCTAGCAGTGAACTGAAACAGTTTGAGCTGGTATGTTTCAGGGACATGCTCTAACATACTATTTTTGCATCACCTCCTCCATCCTTGACAAGACTGTAGCAGGGGGAAACATACTAGAAAGAGTCATTTACAAAGCTTAGCAGGCAGTACAGTTTTGATACAGTTTCTTTTAGATTAGACAAAACACTTTGCTGCGGTGAGTGGAAGGAAACATTTCATGCACAGGACATTTATATATGTATTAGAAGGCCATCACTGCCTATGAATGGGATGCATTTGATTGTACACACGCAAAATCAGGCTCCCATCTTGTAGGTAATTCTGGGAATCTTCAAGTATTGACTGCATTAGCTCACAGAAGTATGAATTTATCTGGACAGCTTGACAGACTCATTGGCTGGTTTGATGGAGGGTCCAGTTTGCTAGGTTTGTGAGTTAACATTGTTATTTACATACATTGTAAATAGATTTACCTAAAGCATATACTCATGTATTCACATGTGAGATACTGTGAAAGATTATATGTTGTTTGACAAGTACAGATTTGATTGCTTTCTTGAATACATAGAGTAGGGAGATATATGAAACACATTTTTTACATGTGATTTCTTTTTAAGTATGAAACTGTCAGGAGTTGTCTCAGATTTTCACTTGGCAGATTTGGATCAGATTTGTATCAGATTTATCCACAATGATCAAGAGTATATGTTTGATAGCGGCAACATGCAGATAAAGAGGGGCTAAGGAAACTGCCAACTGTGTGTGAAGGAATTTTGAATGAGAAGAGCACAAACATAATGCTGAAAACAAACTGCATGTTTTGTGTGTTTATATTTCTTTTATCGAGTTAGAAATATACAGAAATCATCATGAAAATAAATAAAATAATGATCTAAAATCTGTTCACCAGAATTTTCAGTGGTGATTAAATGATTCTGATAAATCTCATATTGTCCTGTATCGCAACATCCGTTGATGTTCAAGTAGAGGAGACACTTGACAGATTTGATGATTATGCTTCAGATCCAGACCAGAGGGGTCATGTAGCTTATATTCCAGCACAGAGGAGCACCAGTGCTGTTTCTTGCTGGTGCTCCCATCCATGAATAGAGAGCCATATCGTTAACTATATGTTGGTGCCAGGAGGTGGTGAAGCTTCATATATTTAGATTCTGTGTAACCTCAGTTCTGTCAGAGTTCCTTGAAGGTTGTTAATACATAAAGCTGAAGTCTATCATTGGAACATTGTCAGTGAAATTCAGTGTGGCATATCAGCCTTGAATATACACTGACAGATTGTTTAATAGTTTTGGAGGTTGGCTGTATTGGAATAGCTAGACATTCAGGCAGTTTTATGCACTATATTTTTCTTAATTGTGAAAGTGATACATAGCCATGTATATTGGTAGAGAGTTGGTTATTTGCAGAAGAAATGATAGCAAAATAAGTATTTTTATGATATTTTAAAAAATTAGCTATTAATAATGGTAGTGTGAAAAAAGCAGTCTTCTCTCCACATGTATCCGGACAATTTTGTGCAGAATTTCATTTTCATCTTATACATATAATGGTGAGCTTGATGTCTGTCCACATACTAGGATTTGTGTCAGGAGTAGAGCAAAAAGTTCTCATTCACATTTTCAGCATTTTACACTGTAATTAGAAATGATGTACAGTGACCATCTTCAAGGTTCTCTGATAGATACAAATAAACCAAAAACCCTGCGGGTTCCTTTTTGCAACATAAGTCCCACCATGCTCTGAAGCTGTAACGCTGGGAAAGAGATACGGAATAATAGGGCTTAATGCCAGCAGATACTTTGTATTTCTGTCTCTTTAATTTTTCTTTGATGTTCCATACATTTCATAGATTAACATTTTTCTTTTAACTGCGGTGGTGAAGTGCAGCTTGCCTACAGACTGGGGGGAGGGGGAAGCCTGGGTTTGATTCACTACTGAGGTAGATTTTTTTTGTTTTTTTTATGGACACTAGGGTCTTCCAAGTGTGAAGAGATGCATACCCAGAGTTTTTCTGAGAGAGAAAAAAAAAGAGGAAAAAAAAAGGCAGCAAAGACAGGTGCTGGATTCCCTACCTCACAATGCTGTGGCCTAGAACTGTGAAGACATTTAACACTTCACATCCCTATGACATGCAACTTTTATTTTGGGGGGACTTTTTTTTTTCTTGTATTATATTCAAATATGGTTTAGCTTATGCTCATAATGAAAAAAAAATGAGATACAGCCAGCCCTGCTAGTGTTGACTTGTTTTCTTCACTGGTATCACATTTTTTTGCTTTTTTTTTTTTTTAAAGTCCTGTGCAGATGTAGTAAGCAGTTTTAATGCCTGTAACTGAAAATGTCTGTGCTGTTGTTTGTAGTTCTACTTGCTCCTTGTTCCTGCATTTAACCAACTTTGTTGTAATAGATGCACATGGGAGAAATGATCCAAAAACCCACAAATGTCATGTTTTAATATACAGTAATAGCAGGAAGCTTAAGGGACGAGTCAGTAACCCAAAATCAGGGAATGTAACTGTTGAAAAATGCATGAAAAGACTGGAGATTGAGTCAAATCTTTTCATGTATTTTTTCCAGCGATTAGGTCCCTTGATTTTGCAGTTTTGGGGGGGTGGGAATGGGGAGGGTTTAATCTGCCTCCCATAAAAGCCACTGTTGTAGTGTTACATTGTCAGAGCCTGGTGGGACATGATTTTCTTCACCCAAACAAAGTCTTTCATTCACATAATACGCCCAAGTACTTCCAGGGACACGCCAATCACATTACAAATTGCATATGTGTTATTTTTAAACATAACGTGTTCATACATTCAGTTGATAAATGACATTTGTATCCATATCTCATGCCATCATCATTAAGTTTTTTTTTCCCCCTCCCCTCTTGCACTGTGTCATGTTTTGAATTGTTATTTATTTATTTCATTATTTATTGATTGCAGTAAGAACAGTGGTCTGCATTTATCAATGTATTTTAAAATTGATGTTGTCTTTCCAACTTCAAGTTGACTTTTTTTTTTTGTTTTGTTTTTGTTGTAAGTATTCAGTCATTGTGTCCTGTCCAAAACAGATAGGAAGACTGAATTTTTTTTTTTTATCTGAAGTCTGTGTGTTGACTATATGATACTGCTGTTGGCTACTCAAAGAGTTGCACTAAAGATTGCTGATAAGGGCTGCAGAGATTGGAGATTGGATATTTTTTAAAATATAACCATTTGACCTCACAGTTGTTAGAATACGGAGTGATACTTCGCCATCAAGGCATCATCCTTATCTGGATTCAGGTATCAGAGTCTTATATCTAGTATTCTTTTACTTCTGTACTGAAATTGTGATAGCTTTATTTTTTACGTAAGTTTGCAGAAAGGGCTTTGTTGTACTGCCTTCATAATTATGCCAGCACTAATGTAGTTCAGTTGTAAGGAGTGGGGTACAGGATTTGGACTCTTCATACCCATCTCTCAGTTTATTGTTTCTTTTATGACCTAGTTACTTCATGAAAGGGTGTTAATCTTCTGGCCTGTGGTCCATTACCTGAAGCCGAAGAACCTCATATTTGCACATATTTCACAACTGTGTCAGTGTTAACAAGTTCTTATGGTTAATTTGTTAACAAACTCTTATGCTTAATTTGTTAACAAACTCTTATGCTTAATTTGTTAACAGATTCTTGTGCTTAAGTTATGGACAAAAGTGAAAACAGAACAATGTGCATTGACTGCGTACTTTTTTTTTTTACAAAACACTTCAGTTATACGCTCGCTGGAAAAGCATTGATTACGTTGTACTTTTCAACACAGCTATTGTTAATTTAAATTTGGCCTGCCTAACACTGTGTCATGGTAATTGTGTTGTGTGTAGCATGTGAATTCAAAACTTGAATTTCATATATGAAGATCACCCTCTTGTCTTGGCTTCGAGCAGAGTTCATTTTCTTCTTCCAGAATATAGAAAGACAATATGTATTGACATTAAAGAATCTAAAATTATGCCATTAAGAGAAGAACATTTTACTTAGTGAGACTTTCAACACAGAAGTATTCACATTTGCAAAAGAGGGATAAATGTATGATTATACTGTTGAATGAACAACATAAGCGATTTTTGTGTACTATAAATAATTATCTAATGAATCAGTGTTTTTTTTCTTTCTCTCACATTTGCTGTTTGTTTTGGTCAGTGTAGATATACTTGTGAATCTAATAAATATACCAGATATGATACATCTTATTTTACTAGTAAAAGTGAATTTCTTTGAACATAATAGCCAATTTGTGTTTGGCATTCTGTCATTTTGAAGTTTTGGTGTGATGTTTTTTTTTTTTCATGGTCTTGTCATGTAACAAATGAATTGATGACTGTTCTCTGTGTCTTTACCAATGACGATACAGTCACAGTGATATTACAGTCATGCAGATAGAGGATACTGACCATTCATTTAACTCTACCCCCTGTGTGTGGACATTCTAAACAAAAAAACATTTGCTGACTTGTGCTGATAATGACTTGTAAAATGGCAATACAAATCATTTTTGTCCTTCAGAAATTGATAAAAATATTGTGTGTGTCTTGCTGAAGTATGGACAGTTCTTCACTTCTGAAGAGGATATATTGGGAACTTTAAATGCCTCAGCATTATAAAATGTAAGTTCCCATTACTGGAGTTGTGGGTTTTTTTTTTTTTTTAGAACTTCAACTAAAGTGCAGACAAACGAACCATTCTCTGCTGAGCACTGGGTAGCTTCTTTTCAGTTATTGTTGGTGTCAAAAATGTGGCAGTGGGTCCCAGAGTGGGTGATACCACTTGAGGGGGGGGGGTAACAGTGGGAAGCTCTAGGGGAGCAGCAGATGAAAAGGGAGTGGTAAGGGTCATAAGAACCAACCAGGCTTGGAGGCAGCAGCTGGACAGAGTTTGGTAACCACTGATTTACAGTATGACAAGAATGTTGAAGATGATACTGTGAGATCTGGATTCGTAAAAAAAAAATAGTACTCTTCTTACTGGTTAGTAAAACATTAGATATAGCTTTAGCTCAGTGATGTTTTTTTTTTTTAATGTGATTTATTACAGAGATGGCATTTCAAGGTGGCTGTGGGAATGAGACATTTAAGTATAATGTAATGTTAGTTTCCATTCTAGCAGTTAGAGTAAGTTTTAGGACTTACTTTGAACACAGCTTTTCTTCACTGACTTTGATGGTGATTGGGGGGAGGGGGAGAGCCTGGTGCTTAGCTTTTATGATTATCAGGATGAGATAGCTACTAGAGATAAGAAGTGCAGACATGGATTTTTAACTTTGTCCTTGTGTTGTTTTATCAGGATGACAAACAAACTGCTGACAGTGAGCTAGAATTTACTGTAGAAAGTTGTGTTATTTTAATATTTGTCTCTCTTATATGTCAACAGTAACCACATAAGCTATTCATCAATCAAATAAGGTTATCAGTTTTTTTTTGGCTTTTTTTAAAATCTGGAGTGTTATGTACAGAATCAAAGTCTGCAGGAAGCAGTGTTCTCCTTGCATCTCTCCCCTGTCCCTCCTGTGACCTAACTGTGAACTGTGGAATATAATATTTTATATGACAAAGTATTTCCATTCTGTGAAGTAAAAGACGTTTATTACAATATTTAGGTATCAGAATTTAAATATACGAGGGGTGA
Organism: Achatina immaculata; assembly: GCA_009760885.1. Lineage (NCBI taxonomy): Eukaryota > Metazoa > Mollusca > Gastropoda > Stylommatophora > Achatinidae > Lissachatina > Lissachatina immaculata. The sequence continues at coordinate 22,150,948 of CM019692.1, read as the reverse complement.
TTGATAAGTTCTCGGCATAAGATAAGGTACAAATACTTGAAATGCACAGTTGATATTAGGTGATTTGTAGATCAGGTTAATGTAAGATTAAACACCAAGTCTCAAGAAATTAACTGCAACCAATTTTTTTTTTTACAGGCTACTGAAGTGGTAAGGGGTGGCAGAAATTGAGAAAATGGATAAAATTTCTCGCTACCTCTGCATCAAGGGCTTATCATCGAAGGAGATCCATGAGGATGGTGGAGACTCTAGGGGAGAATGCCCCTTATTACAGCACATTGAAGAAATGGGCAGCTCAGTTCAAACATGGAAGATGATCCCTGATGTCCGGGAACAGCAAAAATGGTAAGCACCGATGAAACCGCTGGCAGAATCCATGACATGATAATGGAGGATCGATCACTAACTGAGCAGTACATTGCTACTGAGCTGGGCATCTCCCAGGAACATGTTCATGCCATTATTCACAATGATCTTCAAATGACAAAGGTCTCTGCTCGATGCGTTCCCCAAACTTCTTGGAGCCGATCACAAATGACAGCGTCTCAGTATGTCATGAGACAATCTTGGCCATTTTCTGCAGATCCTGAAGTTTCTTCAGCAATTTGTGACTATGGATGAGACTTGGGTTCATCATTTTCAACTAGATCTCGCAGTTTGTTATATGAATAATATTAATAGAAAGAAAAAATTTGAAATGGGCCTTTGGGACTTCAGCAGGACGTGAATACCCAGTTTTATCTTAACTGGTAACTTTTGATTTCTGCAGGTGAAATTGTTATTATGTGCAGTTTCACAACCCTTATTTTCAAATTTGAGAATCTGAAAACATTTTTTGTGGAGCTAGTTTCTTTTGAAAAATAATACTTTTGGCACTTACTTTTTATTTTCAGAAATAACATCTATATTGCTGCCAGATGTAATGTGTGTATACAGAATGTGCTTGTTAGTTTAGGTTTAACTTTCAAAGTGTGACTTTTAGTCAGTATTACCTCTGTTGTAAAGAAGCTATAAATTGAAGTTTATCCACCCGACTACGCAGATTTTAAATAAAGGGTTGTGGGCTGTTAAGTCACTGTTTTAATCACTCGAGGTTCAGTTACTGTTCCTGTGGCATTTCAGGAGTCGTAAACTAAACTATAATGTTACAGGCATCAATAGATGAGGTATCATTTATTCTTTAGTGACTCTCTGTCAGACCTGAAATCAGTCATGAATAGGGCCGTGCGCTTGCTGACTAAACATGAATTTCAGCCAGTTATGAGACACAGAGATCATTTGTTTCTTTAATGACTCTGTCAGACCTGAAATCAGTCCCTGGGCTTGCTGACTAAAGATGAATTTCAGCTGGTTATGAGACACAGAGATCATGATAAAACAAGAGTTCTTCTTAAAAATCACAGCACTGGCACACATTTTTTCAGCTCCTCTTAAGCTTAAGCAGGAAATGTTCCGTTGTTAAGAGCAAGACAGTGCAACTGCTCAGATCATCAGGGAAGTACCCCAAAAGTAAACATTTCAGCCATTTACGCTTCTGACGCCGGCGGGGGGAGGTGGACCCCCATGGTGGGTCATGATTCCCAGTTGTACGTGAATTGTCGGTTCTTTTGCCGAGTCATAGGGCTGGTTTTACCGTGAGTATTAAGCAGCAGTGTGCCTTCCTGTTTCTGCTGTGAACGTGGTTAATTTATACTTACTGCAGGTCCTGAGAAGAAACATTGTCTTATTATTTTTTTTTCAAGCTGTTGTTCTGCATTAATTAGATAACAGCAAAGACATGTTCTTGAGATTTGTTTGTTCTCATTGTGCTGGGACTAATGTTTTACTGTAGCTTCTGACATGGTTAACAAGTTTTTGTATTTAGTCTGCTTAATGCCCACAGACTTGTTCCATAGTAAGACATAATTGTAGTACTCCACTGGGTTATCATGTGCTCAAAAGTGTGTAGTAGCGTAAAAGGTTAAGATTGCCGTATGGAAGCTATGTGTTTAAATATTTAAAAACATTTAATGTGACGTGCATTGAACAGAAATTCATCACCGGCGAGGTTTGGTTTGAGGCATTGGGGTTTTTTTTGCACCACATATGTGACAGAACTTTCATACTTTCTGGCTTAATGCACAGTGGGCCCTAGATTGTGTTTTTGACTTTTGAGAGCTTAAATGTGTGATCGACCAGTTGCGTTTATGCTTACACTGTGTGGTAGTGTTGTGACAGCATGTAGGACATCTGCAACTGGTAGTTATAAATTTTCTTGGCTTATGTATGTGGATTCAACAAGTATAGTAGATAATGCATGATCGCACTCACAAATTGTTTTTCTTTCTTTCGTTTTTTTTTTTTTTAAATGAACAGGTGGGTTGGATGTATATGAAATCATTAGTGAATGGTGATGCGATTACATTTGTTGATGTACTTGAGTCCCTCGGGATTATAACAGATGATGATCACAAACTTATTTTTCTTTTGTGTCTTCAGATTTATATGATCTTATTAGCTCTTTGGTCACTGCAGATTCACCATCATTGTGTGAGATTTGTGCTGTGGCATAACAAAATAATGCTACATTTTCATTTTCTTAGGCATTAAAATATTGGCACTGCGATAGAAGCACAAAATAAATAAATAAAAATGGGGGGAGGGGAGAGGAAAACTTGGAAAATTAGTTGCTGATGGAGGAGATCATGCCCAAGGTGTTGTATTTGAGGAAAATCAGTGATGGAGCATATTTGCAAAATACATATTTTCACATGCCCATTTCATTAAACAGTTTCATAGCAGAGAATCTGTTTCTTTTATAATGCTAAAATCTTTCAACAGTCTTCTCACTCGAATTCTCTGTGTGTATGTGTGTGGGTGTGTTCCTTTTTAAAAAGTCCCCCCTCCCCCCAAAAAAAAAAAAAAAAAGCTTTTCCTAGACTAATAACATTATAGAAAAAAACGTGAACATTTCATGTATTATGCAGAGGACATCAGTCAAACAGACTTTATAACTTTGTCAACTGGTTTTCTGCATGTGTGTTTTTTTTTTTTTTAGAATTAATTGCTGCTTTATCTCATTTTTTTCCCTCCATTCTTCATTTTTCTCCAGTCATGATGTTGCCTGTCTTATCATATTTATTTCACTGTAATTTTTTTTTTCCCTCCTTCAGGCAGCAAAGTACTCTGTGTTTTTCATGTTTGTTCTTAATAACATATCCAGTTTTTCTGATCTTGCAGTCCATACACTGAGTTTTTTTTGTCTTTTTTTTTTTTTTTAAGGGGAAATCCCCAGAAATGCTTCTAGTTTTAGGACTCATCTTTCACATTTTTTGATTTCTTAAAAATATAGAAATGATTTTTTGTTTTTCTAATTATGATTTTATTTTATGTAAAGTGAAATTCTGCTTCATTTTTTCCCCCCTAATACAGATGGACTCTAGCATATGTAGTGTAAGAGATTGAATGCAGTAAGTAATTTAAGAATTGATATTTTTGTTTGTATTTCTTTGAGGGGGGGGGGTAGAGAAGGAAAATTGGGATGAGGTGGGTCACCCAGGAGGGCGGTTGAATGTGTATGGCATTCAGGGCAGAACTTTCATTTGGAATTTACAGTCGGTTTAAATAATATTAACATGTCAAAGTGTGCTGATTTTTTTTTTGGTGTTCTTTTAGCTTTCCAGATCTCACCGTTGCTTCTCTCATCCCTCCCTACCCCAGTCGGTTGACACCTGAAATGAACTGAACAGTTGTAGCCATCACCCACCATTACTCATCATTGTGATTACAAGTTGTCTTGGAAAGTGTGCCCACTGTTTTAGCTTGACTTTCACCATTTCAGAATTAAGGACTCACTCATCCATTCATAATTTTTTGCTAAAAATATCAACCAGTTATCCAGTAATTTAAATGTAGCCTTAGCAGTGATAATGTGTTCAGCGTGAGAATGATGTTTCCTCATTTAATACTATCCGCTGGTTAACATTGTGGCCAGGTTAATTAACAGCATGAGAACCACTTTGATTCACAGGACAGGGTAAACAGCTTACCTTGCAACTGGCACAGGATGATGATTTTTCTGTGATTTACTTGTAAACATTGTCACCTTTTTGTTTTGTCATGATATCATATGTCACTTGTGCACATGCAGTTCTCTCACGCACACCTCAGCCTTGTATATATTTCTTTGACTTCCACACAACATGTGTGTTCCAGGCTATGTGTACAGTGACAAATACTTCAGGCAGACATTTTTAATTTCTTGTAGATTCGGTTTCAAATATAAACATTTTGTGCTTGCTTTTTTTTTCCCCCCCCCCAAAGCAACATAAATATTTATTGCTTTTGGTAAATGTTGTTTTGTCACATGGCACTTGTCTGATGGAAAGACTCGTATATGTCTGTGTATATTTTCAATTATCTGTGGTATTAGTATTGCATAGACATTTCCTATTGCTCACATCAAACAAATAGACTATGTTTATGGTGTTGGTTATGTGAAGTGAGAAGTTCAGCTTTTATGATGATATTTTAGAGAACAAAACAGTGAGATTTTTGTTTGTTTGTTTGTTTCCGCAATGCTGCCAGTGATTAAGTGGCACAAAACATGGGGGCTTGAGGGAAGTTGTCGTTCACATTACAGAAATGTTTTGACAGTTTTTCTGAATAGGTACATGCGAACAGGCGATTAAAAGATGAGGAGAGTACAAAAGATAAATTAAACTTATCAGGCAGAGAATAGAATTGTGGAGCTTGGACATTTTTAATTTTTCAGAAGTGTCTATAGACTTATTATTAATCAGAAATGGTGACATTTAATGGATGATTTCTAGAGAAATGGTGACATTTACTGGATGATTTATGGAGAAATGTAAACATTTACCGTATGGTTCTATAGAAAAGGTGACAGTTACTGTATCGTTTTCAGAAAGATAAAAACTCTGAATGAGTTGTAGCAATGAGATAGTAATTCATGGAATACTACAAGCATCAATATGGAGGTTGCAAATCCTCAGTTAAGCTGTAATCATTAATATTTTTGTGTTTTTTGGGTACATTTAATTTTAATGAGACTATAATTGTTTAGGAAATTAGTACAAGATAAAACTGTGTAGGGTGAAGGTAGATCTAGTGTCACTGAATGCCTCTGGCTGAGCAGTTTATGGAATATATAAAAGATAAAAACTACAGTACAAAGGCAGGTTTAGTGTCTGCCTATGATGCCAGGCTGTTTATGTGATATAGGGAGATAAAACTGAAGGTAGGTCCTGCGTCACTATGTGGCCAGACTGTTTCAGTTGTACCAAGTCACACGGGGAAAAGAAAAGAATAGAAGGCATATCACTGAAATTAAGAAGCTGAAGGATTTTTCTCTCCAGTAGATCCAGCTTTCCAAATGAGGCAGAGGTTCTAGCCTAGCTTCCGGCCATGAATCTGTCAGTCCATATGGTTTTAGTAAGGGAGAAAGGGACGAGAGCAGAGACAGGCATATCTAGAAGCTGTGGTGTTGAAAACTGAAGATTTCGACATATTTGTAGCATGCTGAGAAACTTAATGTTCTTGATGTAAAAATGTTTCAGTATGTTTTGCCCCCAAGTTTGGATGGTATGTAGGACGACATGAATCAGTGTAAATAAGCATTACATCAGAAAAAAATATGTATTTATTTGCATAGAGCTTTGTGTTTTGCATCATGTCTTTAAACCTGCTTGTAAAGAGTTGTTTAGCCTATGAGTTGTATATAATGTGTTGTCCTCATCTGTTTGGGTTTATGTTGGGTTATTAGCATAATGACACCTTCCTCTTAGACTCTGAGCTTTGCTAACTAGCCATTACTGGTTTTTTTTGTTTTGTTTTTGTTTTTTTTTGCAGTAAAAATTCTTCACAACATTATGTTACCAGTATTCTTTGTTTGAGTGTTGTGAATTATTGTCAGCTTGGCTTTTTAAACTGGATGGTTCATTTGACCTTAAACTCTGTGAGGAAATACATTTTGTTCAGTGTTAATTTGATGTAAGTTTAGTTGTTGGATTTCTGCCAAGAGACACCCTGTTTGGTAACCTATGTGCTTTTATAAGCCCTAGTCACCTTAGAGGGAAAACTGGCTTAGCTTTTCAACACTTGTCCCCTGAAACAGCAAACAGGTTTCAGGTTTCCCTGAGTCAGAAGGTCTACAGTCCTTTCAATGTACAAGTTGCTGAGAGTGATGGTAGTACTTGTCTCAGTTGCCAGAAGGGCAAAAACAATGAAAGCCAAAATCTTCAAGGTCTAGAGATTTGGCTGACCAGGCTTTGACCAAGTCACAGAATATGAAGTTTATAACTGAGGCCTTGCCTGTTTGGCTGAAGTTGGCCATGTCAGCATGTAATGTTCTGTTTTGTCAGATGATTGAAGAAAGTTGTCTTCCTTTGTGATAATGTTCAAACTTGGCAAAATCCAGCAAGACAGACATAAAATAAGAGGTATTAGGTTTTAATCTAGGAGGAAATTTGATGATCAAGACTGATGCTCATCATATAGTCTCCTTTAGTTTACAAATAATGCTGTATCTCCAGTACTTAAATGTATTTCAACCACAGTACTTCTGTCATGCTCAGTGCAGCAGTTAGAAAGAACAAGTAGCAGCTGTTTATCAGGTTACGATGGGTGGTTAAATCAGTGTTTTAAAAAAAAAAATTGTCCATTTAGATATCGGTTGTAGATAGTGTTACCTGCTGGAGAATGTAACGTAATGTAGCTTAATATAGAGCACATTTTAAGAAATTTGTAGAGATTTTTGTGACATGCCACCAGTAAGTCAGTCTGATGTCATAAGCTGCACTGTTTGTCACACTACAAAAGGTGACAAAACTTCATATGCCACACTTCTTGCTACATTGACTGCTCAGTCTTGAACTTTCCATCCTACTTCTTCACAGAGACAGACTGGTTAGATCCTGAGAGTCTAGCACACAAGCTGGAAAATTTGATACTTTCAACTTCAGGAAAATGTTTCACAAAAAAGATATTGGTGAGATTTTGTTCTGTTTGCAAGTGGTCATCTGAGTAAACAGTCTTTATGTTCAGATGTGTCTTCTGCAAAACTTTATACAGACTTTTAATATTGTTGTTTTTATTTTTTTTTTTAAACATTATGTGAAAAAAAGTAACCTTAAATGCTGGATTGTAAAAAAATGTTACATATTTTCATTTTGTGTGAAAATAAAGTAAGTGTTACAAATATATTAGGCATTTTTACAACTTTTCACTTTATGTGAAATTTTGTATTAATACTTGAGTTTATGCTCTTATGCACTTTATAACATTCAGTGAAAGAAATATCCTACTTCTTAGGTTACTATTATTATTTTAATTGGGTTTTTTATTTGTTTTTTGTTCATGATTTCATGTGTGAAAATGACACTTTTGCTAGTAGACATTTTTCTTTCCAGTTTTTTTTCCTCCCATTTAAACACTTTCTCTTCAAAAAGAACCAGTTGCTTATAATCAGCTTTACTGATGTATCAGTAAAAATAATCAACACATTCATCTGTATCCTTCCTGTGACAGACAGAAAAGGTTGTGAAATTATGGTCAGTTAATTAAAGAGTGGTTAAGAGACCACATACCCAGTTTGGCTGTTACATTTAAACTATACGTATATAGCTTCGGCTTTAGGTGTTGCTGTTCTTCATTTCCGTCTCGAGTATTTTTTTTTCTGTGTGTATTTGCTTGATCCTTTTGTATTCAAATTACATGTCAAGTCTTGGATTTTAATTTTTTTGTGAAGTAAATATAAGTAATATTTTGATGTTCATGCCGTTGGCTGCTGTTTGTCAATAATATAATGCTATTTCTTTGTGTTAATTTTTTTGAAAAAAGTGTTGCACTGTTTTTGGTTACACCATTTTGCAAGCAAACAGCTTGGCTTTTGTTTCATTTGTGAAAGTATTGTAGCCAGGGAGATGCAATGTGTTGTAGTCTCCACTGCTTGTTTCTTAAATTTTTCAGTGTCTTTGCCCATGTACTGTCCTCATCTCAGATACTACTCCCATAACTGAGTACATTACACTTGGAAACTGACTCAAATACAGAAACAATAAAAACTAAGTCTGTACATGCACTGTTTTTTTTCAGTCAGTGAATTATGCCAGACATAAAAATTATGTTGCTTTAATTTATTTTGTTAAAAAATAAATAATTTTATTCTTCTTTTATTTTAGATTCTCCTTAATTCAGTCATGTTCTTGAGTTATAGACCATCTGCAGCAGGTAATTAGCACAAATTGAGAATGCATTTTAATCCTACCTGGACCCACTGGCTCAGAAAGAAACTGCGGAAAGAGGAAGATGAAAACACATTGGCTGCACGCCGGACACCATGATATTGCTGGGGGCTTTCAAGATGATGGTAGCTCTCTGATCATCCACAAGACAAAAGACGCTGTCTCAGTTTTTTTTTTTCCCCTCAAACTCAGATGGATTTAATCAGTAAACTCTATCTTATATGTCTCACCAACAGTAAATTGCAGAAATAGGTTTTCAGTAATAATGCAGTTGTTATGAATTCATAAGATTATAAAACATTACATACTTTTTTTTTTTCATAATTCACCCATTTAGAAAGCTAAATTAATATTTACATGTTCCCAGTGTATGAATTTACTACTACAGGTTTAATAGTGGGTGAATATGAGTGCTACTGGATGAGTATTCTTCCCATTGTTAAAGATTCAAGAAAAGGGTTTTTAATTTAAACCTTTTTAAATTCTTAAAACATTGGGGTGGAGGGGGGAGAGGAGATAAATTTGGAGTGCTAATAGACATCAAACAAAATCACCAGCATATGTATGTAAATAATATATAATAAAGTATTACAAATTATTTCTTCCCCCCCCCCACCTACATTTGATAGTAAAATACTGAGCAGAAGCTGTAGCATGCAGTTCCCATGAGCTCTAAAGATACATATAGAAACAAGCAGCAGATATACTATCCAGGTGGCCTTTCTGTTTATCCATAAATGATAGGGAGAACTGTTACATAAACATGATATCCATAAACTTCAGGATGCTGTTTCTCTTAAAGTTAATGCTGTTTTGATATGCAAACTCACAGTACAGTCACTCCCAGGCAAGGAAGGGGGGAGGGGAAGTAATTCCCCAGGTTTTTCATATGCTGTTGAATGTGTCATGGTTCATATTTCTCTAGTACATATCCGAGTATTAGATCATTGTATGCTATGAAACCCTCTGTACTACAGATTACTGATGGATGGTCATTTCATCCTTTTTAACTCTGTTTTGTTTTGGTTTTTTTTTTCTTGCAACTTGTGTTCATCATGTGATCGTGCTACAATGATTAGATTAGCAAATCCCTTTTGCTAAACAGTAGACTTTAAGGTGTTAACAGTTTGTTTTTAATTACAAGATTTTCGCGCCAGTTTTGTATTTAGATGCTTTATTGCTTTTTTTTTTTCTTTCGTTTTGTTTTGATCATGTTTTTATTGCTGCCTAACCCAAATCACCTGCAGGCCAACATTTATTACAAGACTTACAACAAACAACAAATGCAAATAAAAAAGAAAGACAACTAGCAACGGGCTAGAGTCCTGTGTGTTATTTTATTATTGTTCTCCAATTGTGAAACTGTTTTCAAATGTTTAGCCTAGTTGACACGAAGTCATACCTACAGATGTTATTATCCAAACGTTTAATAGTCATCACATTCTTGCATTTATAAAATATCAAAGCTGAAGACTGATTGTACAGGAAATGTTGGCAGTACATTATTGTATCTAACTGTGTGGCAACACACAGGCAGTCTATTTAGTGCTTATATATATATATATATATATATATATATCATGACAGTGTAAAACGACTGGTGATGTTGGTAGATGCTGATAACAGATGCAGACAGAATACAAGCCACAGTATTCTGGCTCAATTATGACATTACAGACTACTTCCAGGACCTCCCATCATATTTTGCAGACCAATACAAAATTCTTCTCCCCCTTGCCTTGAAACCTTCTGGGCTCACTCTTAAAACAGGACAAACCCTCTGGGCCGACTATTAAAACAGAACAAACCCTCAGGGCCCACTCTTAAAGGACAAACCCTCCGGGCCCACTCTTAAAACAGACTAAACCCTCTCGGTACACTCTTAAAACAGGACAAACTCTCTGGCCAAGGAGTGATACACCAAGTGGAATCCTAAAACTGAACTTTCTACGTGCTAAAACGGCCTTAAAATCTCCAGAAAAAATCCTTGTCCAGTCTCTACAGACCCACTCAAAATCTAGCACCAGGAAGAGAGCAAGGATAGAAAACTGGAAACTCTAGAAGAATGCTGATTATGATGATGAGATTATGTCTGTTTTGGCACGCAAAAGTTGCGTGATATTCAAGAAAGGAATGTCTGTTTGCACAGAATTGTAGTATAGCCTCGACCTTTATGTGATTGAAAAGCTAAGCTGGCTGCTAATTAAGGTTGAAACTGAAAACACGGAGTAAAGATTGATGCTTAAAAAAAAAATGCAGTAATCGAAACTGAAAACATGCTCATTTATTTTACCACTGTGAACTGTATGGATAGCCAGCTTCTGAATTCTAAATTTAACGCTATGGTGATACCAGTAGAGAAAAATCTCCCATTTTTACATTACCTGGGGATACCTCCAGAGTGAAGAAAAAAATACTCACTAGAAATTTGGACAAAAGAAGGAATTTACAAACAAGGACAGTTCTGTCTCTTCCCTCCACCTGCGCAAACGAGAATGAATGGTAACTGTTTTCTGTTTAACCATGTTATCATGGTTTATCTGATGTTAAATATATATCACAGTTCATTTTAAAGTTTGTGCAGGAAAAATTTGCAAATACTTCCACACAAAATGAAATATCTCACATGCTTCCTGTACCGTCATGTATCACACAGGGCTCTCGAGCTGTGTCTCGCCATGAGTCTATTTTTCTGGTGAACTTCTCAGTCTCGTCAAGGGATTTGATGCCATGTAGCCTCTCTTGTTAGTCTTCTCATTTGGAGTGGGGGGGAGGTCTCTTGAGCTCGGTCTCGTTTTCTTTTTCCAGATGTTTTCCATTTGATGGCTCTGCTTTGTGATACTCTGATTGTTTCTTCTCATCGCATGGGCCACATGTGTCCACCTTCTTTTCTTGATCACAGCCGAGGTTGCTGCAGAAAAATATAGTAATATAAAGTAAAGCAGCGTCACAACTTATTTTAAAGTTTTTTTTTTATACAGGGAGAATTTTGGAAATACTTCTGCCCGAAATAAATAATGTACGCGACAAAGCAATACTTTCTGTGTTAACTAAGTCGTCTGTGTGATTTCTCTGTGGGGATAGCTACTTCTGTAAACTCCATGAACTTGGAAACGGTCAACAACAAAAAAATCAGGTTCATTCATCAGTGAAGTTAGCAGATTGCGAATTTTCACTCAACTGTAGTTAAACCATTTAATGTTGTGAATTTTATTTTTGTTTCTGACAAATGTCAAGTGCCAAGTTTCCACAAACCTTCCCATTATGACACTTGATTGTCACTGCAAGGTTTAAACCATTTACTTACACAGTAGGATTACAAATCCATTGTGTTTTGTTTTTCATGGAATATCATCATCTCTCCCACTTTCTCTCTGGCTTTTTCATTCTCTCCCCTTCCTGTTTCATTTACTTCTTTCTCTCTCTCTCTCTCTCTCTCTCTCTCTTTGGCTTTTTCAATCTGTCCTCTTCCTTTTTCATGTACTTCTCTCATTCTCTTCATTCATTCATTCTCTCTCTCAGGTTTTTTCATTCTCTCCCCTTCCTGTTTCATGTATTTTCTCTACCCCCCCCCCTCTGGCTCTTCTCTCCCCTTCCTCTTTCCTGTACTCTCTCTCTCTCTCTCTCTCCCTGGCCCATTCTTTCTCCTCCATCCTCTTTTCTGTACCTCTCTCCCTGGCCCATTCTTTCTTCCCCATCCTCTTTCCTGTACTTCTCTCTCTCTCTGTCCCTCTCTGGCCCATTCTTTCTTCCCCATCCTCTTTCCTGTACTTCTCTCTCTTTGTCTATCTAGCCCATTCTTTCTCCCCCATCCTCTGTCTCTCTCGTTCTATCGTTTTTCATGCACGTCTCTATCTCTTTGTCTGTCTGTCTGTCTCTCTCGTTCTGTCTTTCTCCTTCTTTCATATACTTCTCTCTTGCACTGGCTCTTTCTTTCTCTCTCCTTTCATGTACTTTTCTGTCTGGCTCTTTCTCTCGCCCTTTCTTCTTTCATGTACTTCTCTCTCTATCTCTCTGGCTTTTTTTTTATGTACCTCCCCCCCCCCCCCCACCCCTTTTCTTCCCCATGTTACGTTCGGTCCATGAATATGTGAGTGAACACAGAATCCAATATGAGTTCTAATATAACTTTCTTCTCCAAAAACATGTCATGTACATATTAAATAAATCTAAGATATTACAACTCCAAATCTCATCTTTATAAAAATCACTTCAAGAATTAATACTTCATGCTAAATATACACTGCGTAAAGTATATATACGTAATACTTTCCAGACCATGAGCCGGGGCCACAACTTATAATTTGTATTTTATTAGGCCGTAGCTTCGAAACTTATATTTTGTATTTTATCATTCTATAGCTTCGAAACTTATATTTTGTATTTTATCATTCTATAGCTTCGAAACTTATATTTTGTATTTATTAGGCCGTAGCTTCGAAACTTATATTTTGTATTGTACTGCTTCCAGCCGCCCTTTTGCTTCTGGTGTAGTTCCAGCACGCATATAAAGGCAAGCACACGCGACCATACCACGGTCAAGTAGCTGTCATGTTCAACTGAAAATAAAACCCGAGGCAAAATTCTAGCAGTTTATAAAATACCTTGGTTATATGAGAACTCTCATAATAAAGACAGCAAAAACATGCACAAATGAATTAATGAACTCACAGGCAGGAAAACAAAATATACCACAGGATGCCTGAAATCGAAAGAAGCTAAAATGTTAATGGGAAAGGAAGACATTGTGGACAGGTGGACAGAGTATATCGGTGAGCTATATGGAGGAGAAAGACCAGAATTAACACCGGATACTGAAAACTGTGATGGACCACCAGTACTTGAAGATGAAATCATAGATGCCATCAAACACATGAAGAAAGGAAAAGCGACTGGGCCTGATAATATAACAATAGAAGAAATAGAGGCACTAGAGGAGACAGGAATAAAAATAATAACCAAGTTGCTGAATGACATTTACAGCAGTGGTTATATTCCCAGTGACCTGATTAAATCCACGTTTAAAGCACTACCAAAGAAACCAAGTGCAAAGGAATGTGATGACCACCGGACTATCAGCCTCTCATGTCACATAACGAAGCTACTTCTGAGAATCATTATGAGAAGAACAAGGAAAAAGATAAAAATGGAAATAGCAGATGAACAGTTTGGATTTGTTGAAGGAAAGGGAACACACAATGCCATTTATGCTTTACGAACACTAACAGAAAGAGCTTTTGAAGTACAGAAAGATCTCTACTTATGCTTCATTGATTACACCAAGGCATTCGACAAGGTGAAACATAATGAAATTATTAAAATGCTTGAAGACATCAATATAGACGGCAAAGACCTGAGGATTGTAAAACATCTATACTGGCAGCAAGAAGCAGCAATTCGAGTTGAAAATAGAACTGGAAAATATCAACCTATAAAACAAGGGGTGCTACAGGGATGTGTACTGTCTCCAGACTTTTTTTTTCTCTGTAAAGCGAGAATATTCTAAGAACGATCACCACAGAACCAGGCATAAAAATTGGAGGACACAATATTAACAACCTTCGGTATGCTGACGACACAGTACTGATAGCTGAGAACCAACAAGACCTGCAGAATCTCTTGGATAAAGTCGTCAAAGAAAGTGAACAGAAAGGCCTTACTTTGAACATCAAAAAGACACAGATTATGGTTATATCTAAGAAACAGAATCCACCAGCATGCAGTATAAAATTAAACAGTACTATTCTAAAGCAGGTGCAGAAATTCAAATACCTTGGAGTAGTAATAACTTCAGATGGGAAATGCAGAATAGAAATTAGGAACAGAATAAGCCAAGCAAAGACTGCATTTCAGAGAATGAGAAACATATTAGCCAACACATCCTTATCAATGAATGTTAGAAAACGAGTCCTAAAATGCTATATTGAAGCTATCTTGTTATATGGAAGTGAATTAATAGGCAAGTCTGCACAAAAATCATTGGGAGCACTGGAAATGTGGTTTATTAGAAGAATGTTGCGAATCCCCTGGACAGCAAAAATAACTAATGAAGAATGTATGAGAAGAGATGGAGAGACAAAAAACCTTGTCAAAAAGATAAGAGAGAGACAATGTACTTTCATAGGACATGCAATGAGAAGAGGGGACATTGAAAATATTATAACAACAGGAAAAATAGAAGGAAGAAGATCAAGAGGAAGACCAAGAGAAATGATACTGGACAGTCTGACGGGATGGTGTGAGAGGAGATCAGCAACTGAGCTGATGGCCTGCATGAAGGATCGTGTACTCTGGAGAAGCATAATAGCCAACACCAGTGGGCACGGCACCTGGTGATGATGATGATGATTGGTTATATGGTTTAAACAGTTCTGTCTTGTAAATGGAACTTTTTTTTCTATTTTCTAGAGTGAAAATTAAAGGTTTCACGATATTTTTTCTTCGTTCTCTATCTCTCCCTTTCTCTCTCTCCCTTTTTCTCTCTCTCTCTCCCTTTCTCTCTCTCTTTTTCTCGCTCTCCCTTTCTCTCTCTCTCCTTTTCTCTTTTTATCTCCCTTTTTTCTTTCTCTCTCCCTTTTGCTCTCTCCCCCCCCCCTTTTTCTCTCTCTCTCCTTTTTCTCTCTCCCTTTCTCTCTCTCTCCTTTTTCTCTCTCTCTCCCTTTCTCTCCCTCTCCTTTTCTCCCTTTTCTCTCTCTCTCACTTTTTCTCTCTCCTTTTTTCTCTCTCTCCCTTTCTATCTCTCTCCCTTTCTCTTTCTCTCGGTTCCCACCCCCACCCGTAATATGGCTTAGGCAGCATTGTAGATCCCGAGCAAGACACTGCCCTTACCCACACTGGCCATCATTTGACCGCCACGAAGAATAGTTACACTAATATTGTTATTGGAAGATACTAAAGGATACCTAGATTTATCAAAGATGAAAAAAGTTCAGTTGTTTTGCCACATTAAAGATCTAATTCAGACATGGACAAGGTGTTCTTATTCACCATTCGGCATAGACTAATCTCTCTCTTCAGTGCGACTGTTCGTCTCTTGGTTTTCTACATCGCCGCCGAACTTCTCCTGTTGAGAGATAGGGCCAGGACTTGTCTTTTGCCTGAGTGACTTGTAGAGCTGGCAACTCCGAAGAACGTGTGCTTGTGGTTCTTTGCAACTGATACGTAGGTCTGTTGAGTTAGTTTCCAGCTTTGAAAGAAGTATGAACGTAAATATAAGACCTAAACAGACAAAACTCACAAGACCATTCTAGATATACCGAGTAAGTGTTTTGGTTTTACAAAGGAATAAAAGGCACGTTATAATAATGGAAGAATGACAGGAAAATTATACTATGTGGTACCGGTTAATTATTTATAGTAATTTAAATTACCTCTTGGAACCGATCACACGATTAAGGTCGTCAAAGAGCAGTGGAGTCATCTACACTGTTTGCATGACTGGAATGACTGTCTGACTGCGTTGCATCGTCAATATTTGCAGTGGCCAGGTCCTGCTCACTGAAAAGAAGACGTCGTCTAGTTATCTGTCTCCTCGACGAAAATGAGGAGTCAAATGGAGTCAGAGGTCGGGCACGTGGGGTAACTGGCTGACCCATATCCCTATCTCGGTGAAACCGTCTTTCCTCTTCATCGCTGTTATCATCGCGGAAAGAAAGATCTCTCCGTGATAACAATAACGCTAGTCTCGAAGGTCGTCTTCTTTGACCTCTTCTTCTCCGCTGGGAAAGGTTGTTTTCTGGAACTTGTCTTTGCTGATTGCGTAGCACCTCCAGATTTATTTCTATGGAGTTTCTGTCCTCGTTCTGGGTGTAGAAATGTATAGGTGGTAGTTCTCTGTAGCATTCTGAGCAGGAGGAAGACACCACAGACCTCGGACGCGCATCGTAACATGCACTGCCTCTCACCTGTGCTCCATCCAGTATATCATCCATATCTCTGAACCTACCACCATAGTTATAAAACATACAGTCTCTGCAACTGTACGATAGTTCTGGCTGTACGATAACTTTTATCACAGTGTCTTCTTCTTCTTCTTCTCCTTCTTCTTCTTCTTTTACTGCTTTTTCATGTCCATGTTCATCGTCTACACACTCCGCCGTGGAGCACAGCGCCACTTGATCAAGAAGGTCACTTTCTTGACAATAAACATCCGAAGCGTCATCAGGACCAAAAAGATTTCTTCTGCACTTGAACGTGGACGTATCACGAAATGTGCTCGATGAGCCAAGAGCAGAAGCTTTGCGCTTTCGAGGTAATCTAGGTGGTTCAAAGATCCGCGGAGACCAGAAACCTTCATTAAAGTCTAGCACGCCATCTTGTCTGCGGGTGCCTGGTTCTGGAAGACTATTGTTATTGTCGTTGCTGTTGTTAGTGGGGTCGTTACTGTTGCCATCGCACTCGTATATCTCCATTACAAGGTCAATGCACTCCTCCATTATCACTTCTCTGGTGAAGATAATGGACAAAAAGAATGTGTTGTGAAACAGGTTGTGGTATAATGATGACACACAAACAGTTTTTTTGGCGTAAGTATATAAAACTAAATATATGAATACACCTATGAATAAAACCACTGCTGTAAAATTATGAAAGTAGGAAAAGCTTTATTCCTTAACGAGCACACAGTTGTAATGTTTCGGCTTAGCGAAACAAAAATATACAGGGAGAAAGAAATATGAACAGAAAAGAAAGCCTAACTTGACGTGTATGATATATAACAAATAAGAATTGACAAAACAGGCAGCACTTAGCTATAACTTGTAATAATCTATGTCAGAGAGTGCTTGTTGTGACTGTTTTGTGACTTGCTGAGTGTGATAACTATCTGACATGACTGTGGTATTTTTATCCAAATCTTCTTTATCGGCAACCAATCAGATTGGTCAGTATGACTGAGCTAGAAGCTAAAACGTTACAGCTATGTTCGTTAACAAATAAAGCTGTTACTACTTGAGTTTTTTTTTTCACTATTCTTTTATAATAGTGATAGAGACTGCATTAGTAGTGTTTTAACAGTGGTAGATATAATATTATTAGTGTGTTACAATAGTTACAGGAATAGCATTATTAGTGTTATCACCATGACAGATTCCATTATCCGTGATATGATAATGATAGTGAGCGCATTATTAATCTTATGCCGGTGATAAATTACATTATTAATGTTTACATAATGAAAAAGATTGTATTATCAGTGTTGCAGTAGAATGCATTATTCTCTCTTTGTCTCTCTCTCTCTCTCTCTCTCTCTGAACCTTAAGTGCCTGTCCTTTGCCTTTTTTACCGCTTATGGCCAAGTGAGCCCTTTTTTGCTCAATATCCTCTCTTTTGTTCTTCTCCATGTCTCTTTTGGTCTACCCTTACTTCTGTTCCCCTGTGGTGCCCATCTTAGTGCTATTTTTGGTAGTGAGTTGTCAGTCATTCGGAGCACATGATCCAACCATCGCCAGCGTCTTTCCTCAATAATTGCTGTCAGTGGCTTCATCTGCATCTCTGCCAACAAGATGTTATTTCATATGGTGTTTGGCCAAAATATTCTTCTAATTCTTCGTAAACATTAAGTCTGGGAAAAAAATTCAGCTTGTTTTCTATAGTTTTGGTGGTTTTCCAGCATTCAGTTCTATAGAGTAGTAAACCTAGAACATTACTCTTAAATATCCTGATTTTCATCTTCGTGCTCAGATTGCATTATTATAGGTATAATAATAATAATAATAATATAATAATAATAATAATAATAATAATAATAATAATAATGGAGACTGCATTGTTAGTGTTATGGCCGTGTTACAGATTACATTTATTCGTGTTGTAGCAGTAACAGAGATTTCATTATCGTTCATTATTCTTAGTGTTTTATCGTTCATAATTATTTCATTATTCGTTATACTGGTGATAAATGATACTATTAGTGTTAATATAATAACAAAGTTTGTATTACACAGGCCAACAATTGAAAAAAAAAACTTTTTACAAAATGTTACCTGTTTTATATATATTTTCATGTGCTGAATTTAAAAATGGCGCTTCTTTTTGTATCACATACACCCCCTCCCCGTTTTTTTTTACCAATTCATAATTCTGTATAATCGATATTTTCAAGTTATTTATATTTTGTTCGTTTCAGCCGCAACATACAGGCATCACATAAGGTGGATAGCCAGTACCTAAGTTTTCTGTTGTATTGAGAAACATGAATAGCCAAAGATTCTGCAGAACTCCTAGCATCAAGATTGAAAAAAAAAACAAACGTGTTGGCAGGTGGAACATCCATTTGTTGATACAGAAGTAGAGAACAGGAGTTTACTCGCTACTGTTTCAGACGATGGTGACTCGCTCTACTGCAGTGATCTTCTTGGTTTGACGCAAAAAGTTTGAAATTAATTACATAATAGATGAATAGAGACTTTTCATTGACAGCTCTAAACAGAGTCTAAAGTTATACTGAACAATGGGAGTAAGTTTGCTTCGGTACTTGTCGGTCATTCGGTACACCTGGAAGAACCGGTTCTCACAAAGTTCAAATATGCCGATCATGAATGGATGACACGTGGAGACTTGAAAGTATTAAGTACGCTTTTTTGGTCAACTTAAAAAAAAACATAGTTAATAAGGTCATGGGAAATTAAAAAGGACCCGGACTATGTAGTCACTATAGGAAAAAAAATTGTGGAAAATTTAAAAAACTTGGGATGTTTAGTGAGCTTAAAACTTCATTTCTTGTATGCCCATTGGACTTTTCTAAAAAAAAAATCTTGATGCATTTAGTAAGGAGGAAGGAGAATGCTTTGAGGCGGGGGAGGGGGGGGGGGAATATCAAGCTCGATGGGATGTTAATATGATGGACAATTACTGCTGGATGTTAATATGATGGGCAACTAATGCTGGATGTTAATATGATGGACAACTATTGCTAGATGTTAATATGATGAACAACTATTGTTGGATGTTAATATAATGGACAACTATTGCTGGATGTTAATATAATGGACAACTATTGCTGGATGTTAATATGACGGGCAACTATTGCTGGATGTTAATATGACGGGCAACTATTGCTGGATGTTAATATGACGGGCAACTATTGCTGGATGTTAATATGACGGGCAACTATTGCTGGATGTTAATATGACGGGCAACTATTGCTGGATGTTAATATGATGGGCAACTATTGCTGGATGTTAATATGACGGGCAGCTATTGCTGGATGTTAATATGACGGGCAACTATTGCTGGATGTTAATATGACGGGCAACTATTGCTGGATGCTAATATGACGGGCAACTATTGCTGGATGCTACACTGTGAAAACCCAGAACCCTCGTACTAAGAGAAAAAGCGGAAAGAGCAGATTCAGTGGCAAAAGAAGAAAACACTATAAGGCTTTTGACTGAGGCTAACATATTAGAACAACAGTGGCAGAAGAAGAAGACAATATAAGGCTTTTGACTGAGGCTAACATATTAGAACAACAGTGGCAGAAGAAGAAAACACTATAAGGCTTTTGACTGAGGCTAACATATTAGAACAACAGTGGCAAAAGAAGAAAACACTATAAGGCTTTTGACTGAGGCTAACATATTAGAACAACAGTGGCAGAAGAAGAAAACACTATAAGGCTTTTGACTGAGGCTAACATATTAGAACAACAGTGGCAGAAGAAGAAAACACTATAAGGCTTTTGACTGAGGCTAACATATTAGAACAATAGTGGCAGAAGAAGAAAACACTATAAGGCTTTTGACTGAGGCTAACATATTAGAACAACAGTGGCAGAAGAAGAAGACAATATAAGGCTTTTGACTGAGGCTAACATATTAGAACAACAGTGGCAGAAGAAGAAAACACTATAAGGCTTTTGACTGAGGCTAACATATTAGAACAACAGTGGCAAAAGAAGAAAACACTATAAGGCTTTTGACTGAGGCTAACATATTAGAACAACAGTGGCAGAAGAAGAAAACACTATAAGGCTTTTGACTGAGGCTAACATATTAGAACAACAGTGGCAGAAGAAGAAAACACTATAAGGCTTTTGACTGAGGCTAACATATTAGAACAATAGTGGCAGAAGAAGAAAACACTATAAGGCTTTTGACTGAGGCTAACATATTAGAACAACAGTGGCAGAAGAAGAAGACAATATAAGGCTTTTTACTGAGGCTAACATATTAGAACAATAGTGGCAAAAGAAGAAGACACTATAAGGCTTTCGATTAAGGCTAACATATTAGAGCAAAATGAATAGCCAAAGTTGTGTGAACTGTCAGGACAATTTATGCTACATTTGTGGAGATATTATGGTTTAAGAAAAACATCAAAGAAACATTACAGATTTTGTTAAGAAAGTGTACTACGCCTATTTTAAATTGAAACTTGGAAATCAAGACAAATCATGTGGCAAAAGAAGAAGACACTATAATGCTTTTGACTGAGGTTAATATTAGAACAACAGTGGCAATAAATTTATTAAGACGTTGTTACAGATTAAATATTTTTTAACTGAATAATGTTACATAATTAAGTTCAATGTACTTGTATAATATTGTCACATCGCTCAAAAGTATCTATGCAGTTTGCAGGAAAACTAAGCGTGATAGAGAAAATCTGGGGTCAACTTCGGATTCAGAGCACGGAAAAACTATAACAGCAATAGAATACTTGAAAACAAGCGTTCATGAACTTGCATTTTAGGTCAGTGTTATCAGTTAGAGAAGACCGTCTTGGAAGGATACATAATGGGGAAAAAGAAAGAGAGGAAGACCAAAACGAAGATTTTTGCAAGACATCGTTGACGATCTGCAAATGGATGCAGCAGCTGCAGGCCATCTTGCTTATAACCAAGAGGCCTACAGGAGTGCTGTTTGGGAGCTAAAGTTCCGCAAGGGACATGCAAATGAGTGAATGAATGTTATCAGTGTTGCAATAGTGATAGAGATTTTATGATGGCTATAATAATAATGATGGAGACTGTATTAACAGTGTTATAGACGTGTTAGAGATTGCATTGTTTTAGCAATGACAGATATTGTGTTATTAGATTTAAAACAATGACAGAGATTACATTGTTAGTGATTAAATTTTCACGAGCTGCATAAAAAATAACAGTGATGGTGTAGGGAAAATGATCAGAACAGTGAGGCAACATTACCAGGAGTTTGAGACAACCACCTACCAGGAAAGTGAGGTAGCATTACCAGGAGTTTGAGGCAACCACCTACCAGGAAAGTGAGGCAACATTACCAGGAGTTTGAGGCAACCACCTACCTACCAGGAAAGTGATGCAACATTTTCAGGAGTTTGAGGCAACCACCTACCAGGAAAGTGAGGCAACATTACCAGGAGTTTGAGGCAACCACCTACCAGGAAAGTGAGGCAACATTACCAGGAGTTTGAGGCAACCACCTACCTACCAGGAAAGTGAGGCAACATTTCCAGGAGCTTGAGGCAACATTACTAGGAGAGTGAAGGAAGTGCAGCAAATCACGAACATTTTTTTTATAAATGTGATAAAATAGATACAAATAAAGCTAAAAACACAAGAGTTAGCAATTAAAAAAAAACTGAACGAAAAATGTCGAGAAACAATGTGCATGTTAGAGAGAAATACAGTGTCAAATCTATGAAACTAGAAAACAAAGAATTATAAAAGCACTTAATACTGATCATTGAATATGACTACGGTTTGATATCTTCAACTGATTAAGCAATTTTAAAAAAAAGAAAGCAGAAGACGGGTTTGAAAATCTACCAAAGAAGACAGAGGATGTCAAAAAGAATGAAAGAAACCCACGCATTCAGACGAATGAAGAAATTTGATATATGAAATTAGTCCACACAATGGCAAGGAACAAAATGTTCTAACAATTGACTGTTATGCTTATCTTTTATTACTTTGTCATACATACAAGATGGTTTTTTTTAACGCACCAGCCGACAGCACTAAACGAACCAAAATGTCAATGAAGAAATGTGAAAGACAACAATAAAGGCGATTTGATTTGTATCTCTCTCTCTCTCTCTCTGAACCTTAAGTGCCCAGGGCACATGGGGCTTCCGCAAGGGTTTTCCACAAATGCCTGTCCTTCGCCTTTTTTTTTTTTTTGCTCTTGCCCAGGTGAGCCCTCTATTGCTCAACATCCTTTCTGTTGTTCTTCTCCATGTCTCTTTTGGTCTACCCTTACTTACGCTCCCCTGTGGTGTCCATCTTTTGTATAGCAAGCGTTAATTCAGCACCAAATCAGTCAGTCATTGCCATAGACAAGGGATGAGAGAGAACTAGCCACAGTTCTCTTGCATCTTACAAACCCAGCTAGTTCGTTTTTACACAAAGGATGCTGCAAGCTTCAGTTACATTATGAATATAGAACTGACATTTATTCACAAAGCAGATTCACTGCTTTTCTTGTTCTTAAAAATATTTAATATCAATTTATTAATGAAACTTATGCTTATCAAATTGTACTTGAAAGATGCGTTACAATCACCTCTGTCCTATTTCACTACTGATATCAGAAATGGATATCTGTCATTTATACAATTTAGAAGAAAAATCAGCGACAATTTTACAACAAGGGGGAAAAATCCAGGGGATTCCATGTTTAATCTAAATTACTATAAAATTTTCATCCTCGCATTATGAGGTAATGGATCTACGTTTTAAAGCGACATTAATCGTTAACGTGACTTATGTCGTAAAGAGAGACAAAATAGTGTCTGGAAGTTAGATGAAGACTGACAGCAGTGTTAAAGAAATTCACTTTACAGAATGTGTTGTAAGGTGAGTTAGAAGACAAAATGTCAGCGTTATAAGCTAATAATTGTCATCAGAATATACGACAGATAGTATCTCACGACTAAAAGTGCTTTGTATTTATCGAAGATAACCATACATCACTATGCTTTATTACTTTACTCTGTGAAAGTCTCTGATTTATATTTGAAAAATCTGCACTGATGGTATAGATCATAGCTTGAACATTTAGCACTGGTGAATCATTTCTAAAAAAAAAGCAACAGTTACATACAGTATAAGTCAAGCCTGTGAAATGACTTTGAACATTTGAAACTATTTATAATTACATACCCTTCGAATAACTCCATATTGACACTTCTTGCTTCTATGTTTCCCTCATCTGGGCCCATAATTCCATCAACTGATTCCATCATTTCGTCATCTGCTTCAACACATCCGTCATCAACTGTGTCATTTTGAGCAAAGTTATCCATGTCACTCATAAATGTTCGACCGTACTTCTGTCCAGTAAGAAGAGATCGAAAATATTTAACAAACAAACTTCTTGCTAGTATGAATATTTTACTGTAATATACAGTGGGATTCTGCCTTGTTTGAAAAATTATCGTCGTCCGACTGTCAATTTAAATCTGAACAAAGTATACCAATCGAGATTAGGTAAAGGTAAGCTGCTAATGCACTCGATCCTAAAGTATGTTCTTGTTACGATTTGTTGTAGAGTAATAGACGCCATCAATGTTTTGCTGCAATCTGTGACACCAATAATATTCTACGTTTGCCTGTATTGTCCAATCAAATGGTCGCTGGCTCCACCTTCTGCACCGCCCCTTTGATTGCCACCAGCGTGTCATACTGAGAATAAATGGGGGAAAAGGTTGCACAAAACCAGCAGACCGTGACATGATTGACACTTAAATCCTTTCTTTTCCGACCATTCCATATCAATTCACAATCCAATCAAACAAGATGATGATAATTGAGAGAGAGAGAGAGAGAGAGAGAGAAAGACAGAGAGAGAGAGAGAAAAAATGGAGAGCCCTTGTTGATGGCCTATGCCCAGATAGGAGAAAAGAAGGCGAGATGGTGATGATGTGATGTATTTGTTCATCAGTAAAGGTGTCGTTTGACCTGATTTGATTTAATGCATCTGTTATCAATTTCAGAAGGAAAGGTGGCCAGGCGTGATACTGACCAAATCACTCTCTAGTGTACTGACAGGTCAAGGAAAATATGGACATTAACACTATGTCCCTATGTGCTTCTAAGGCATGACAGGATTAAAGTAAAAAGTAAAGATAGTCCCATAGCAAATGCCGTAGGGGGTGAAGCGTTAGAGACCTCATTATGCTGGGTCATCAGCGTATGAGGTAGGGTGACCAGTTTCTTTCCTCGCTGCCTTTACTTCCCAGATTTTCTCTGGTACCCATTTTGCGAGGCTGGGTCGACCTCGGGGCCGTATTGGTCGGAAAAAGGATCCCGCTCAGCTGGGGATTCGAACCCTCGACCATTTGGTTGCTAGACGAGTGCTCTAACCACTACGCTAGCCGGCCCCCATGACAGGATTACCTTTACCTTTTTATCTATCAATTTCGGCATCAATTTTCCCCGGTGATGATATCGTACACTCTAAGTATTTGAAATGTTTCGACTGTTTGAAAAGCTAACTGTCCTATAGATCTTCTTTGGAACTTTATAGAAGCCTTAAATATGCCATTATGTGAAGAAACTGAAACATCTAGTGACAGCGAGAAAACTGGAGGGATAAAGGGACAGAGGAAGACAGCGAAGCAAGATACACGACTGACTAAAAGAGCTGCACAGAGTTCCGTCCGACACACATCTTAGAGAAAGAACAAAGGAGAGATGGCTGTGGAAATGTATGACGATCAATGTCTGACTGGCATGGACCAGAGAGAGAGAGAGAGAGAGAGAGAAGAGAAAGAGAGAGAGAGAAAGGAAGAAAATTATTACTATACTTGTTTTTTAATTCACTCCGGACTCTACCACTCAAGCTCTCCGGGCCTACCCCTAAAACAGGGAAAACCCTCCAGGCCTATTGGATGCACTGGCAGGACTCGGTGGTCCTCTATATGCACATACACAATTGAAAAGACACAATGTTTTCTGGGAGTTTCATTATAAACTTTAACAACAAAAAAACTCAATTACTAATTGCGACAAATGACGTTAAAAGTGTTACTGTGATTCGTATTCATGAAAATACGACTAGTGAAATGACAGGAACTACCCGAAACTGTAGATATGTTTAATGCGTTACATGAGGAATTTTGAAAAGAAGGAAAAAAAAACAGTAATGGAGGTTGTACGAGGAACAGATAATGGCCAAGGAGGATTCAAGGAGATCCATTCTGAACAGCGTATAATCTGGTGCGATAATAAACTCTGAAGATTAGCGACAAGGAAGCTCGTGACCAGAAACAACAAAAGAAGAAAGGTAACTTCGTGATAGAAGGAGCGTCATCACATCGGTTGTTTACACAAAAGCACTGAACTAATCCTCCTTCCCGACAAATCAATAATGCCTATTGTCACAGTCTTGATGTTTATCAGATCTGGGACAGAGAATGATTCGTCAAGGTATTATACAGTAGTACCTGTGTCCAATAACAATGTGTCAAAGATGACGACCCTTGCTATCATCGTGATGATCTATCACGTTTGATACTGAAGTGATACATTCAGGTGACCTTTTGACTCGAACACTCGTTACACAACAGGACACCGCATTCTACGTTAAAGATCTCTGCTTTGCAATAAGAGACAGGAATGGATTTATTCATAAAAAGTAATCACTGCAAATTGTTTCGTGTATACCGGAGGTGTTCAACTGGTGGTCCGCGGACTGCAGGCGCCCCTTAGGGCCTTTTTACGACCCTCGAGATTATTATGAAAGTGCAGCTTATTTTAGTTTAGAGTTAGTACTGTCAGCCAGAAAAAAAATTGCTTTTGTCCTGCGAAAGAGAGAAATTACTGCTCCAACTGACTGTGCAGTCAGTAGTGAAATTCACCAAAGCAAGTTAAGTAACAGGACATGAACTAACCGATTCAGATTCAACCCATCATTCGACTTGTGGACACAAATGTAGCCTTCGGGTTCTTTGAAGTTGGATATCCCTGATATGGACACCTGGACTATGTAACCAAGAAAAATATACAAATAGTATTTTTTTTTCAGAAAAGTAAATAGAAAAGAACATAGATTTTCCAGTCAATCTTGGATGTCTAGTGCCAATATGCAGCTGACATTATTTTTCCAACTCTTTCGTGACTTATTATATACCACTGGATTCTTCTTCTTCTTATTCTTCTTCTTCTTCTTCTTTTAAATCTCTTTTTCAACGAATTTCTTACGTTTTCTTAAAAGGAAGCTGCAGCATCCAAATATTAGGTTCCAGTATAATACGTAATATTCTTTGCAAAAAGAAAAAAAAAAGGTAGCGACGCGATAGAAATGAGTGTGTACTATCAAAAGATGAACAAGATATTTTAGAAACTTTAAAACAGCAATAAACATTTCAGTAAACTACATATTGTCGTACTATTACAATATCTATAGGCAAATTTTGACATTAAGCAAGTACAAACTGGCAAAGTTATGGTTCTTTGTTTTCTCCTTTCGAATCGCAACAAAGTGTGAGGAATGCTGGGATTAAAGCATTCTCTCTGGCCGTTTAGAGAAGTGAAATAAATATAACTAATTTGTTACTGATGTGCACTCCCCTGTCACATGAGAAGAACTATGATAGTCTGTACTGAACTATCACATGACAAAGAAGAAAACTGTGACAATTGGATGGTTACTCTCATATAACACGAAGATAACTATGGCAGTTGGATGGTTACTCTCAATTAACACGAAGGTAACTATGGCAGTTGGATGGTTACTCTCAATTAACACGAAGGTAACTATGGCAGTTGGATGGTTACTCTCAATTAACACGAAGATAACTATGGCAGTTGGATGGTTACTCTAAATTAACACGAAGATAACTATGGCAGTTGGATGGTTACTCTCAATTAACACGAAGGTAACTATGGTAGTTGGATGGTTACTCTCATATAACACGAAGGTAACTATGGCAGTTGGATGGTTACTCTCATATAACACGAAGATAACTATGGCAGTTGGATGGTTACTCTAAATTAACACGAAGGTAACTATGGTAGTTGGATGGTTACTCTCATATAACACGAAGGTAACTATGGCAGTTGGATGGTTACTCTCATATAACACGAAGATAACTATGGTAGTTGGATGGTTACTCTCATATAACACGAAGGTAACTATGGCAGTTGGATGGTTACTCTCAATTAACACGAAGATAACTATGGCAGTTGGATGTTACCGTCATCAATCATAAGGAACATCATCTCTTGGCAGAAGTGTTATTATCTGGACAAAGGAAAAAAAAGGCGTAGAGTCTAGAAAAGTGACGTGAAAATTAAACATTAGGCCTGGGGTTTTGTATAAAATATTTATCTTATCATTCAAACATTTGTACTCGTGCTATTGTTTCCAGGGCTACTCATCTATGTTAATCTTAACCAAAGAATTCGAGTTCCATTTACACAGGTATTCTCTTATGTGTGTAATGTACCCGTGGATGCTTGTGTGCTCAAAACTTGTCTTGTCACAGTGCTGGAGGACCTTGACTGTGCGGACGACATTTGTCTACTATCAAGCAGTCACAAAGATATGCAAGATAAAATAAACAAGCTAACTCAGAATGCAAACAACATATGACTAAAGATCAACGTAGGAAAGACAAAGTTAATGAAGCAAAATGTGAACAACAGAAATGTACTCAGAGTAGATAGCAAGTTAGTGGAGGAGGTCAACGAATTTGTATACCTTGGCAGCAGAGTAGTAGAAAATGGAGACAGCACAGAGGACATCAACAGCAGACTTACTAGAGCAAACCAGGCTTTTGCAATGCTGCAGACTATATGGAAATAAAAAACAACTAAGCATAAATATGAAAATCAGGATATTTAAGAGCAATGTTCTAAGTGTACTACTCTATGGAAGTGAATGCTGGAAAATCACCAAAACCATAGAAAACAAGTTGAATTCTTTCCAGACTAAATGTTTACGAAGAATTAGAAAAATATTTTGGCCAAACATCATAAGAAATAACATCTTGTTGGCAGAAATGCAGATGAAACCACTGACAACAATTAATGCGGAAAGACGCTGGCGATGGTTGGGACATGTGCTCCGAATGACTGACAACTCACTACCAAAAATAGCACTAAGATGGACACCACAGGGGAGCAGAAGTAAGGGTAGACCAAAAGAGACATGGAGAAGAATAACAGAAAGGATGTTGAGCAATAGAGGGCTCACCTGGGCAAGAGCAGAAAAAAAGGCGAAGGACAGGCATTTGTGGAAAACCCTTGCGGAAGCCCCATGTGCCATGGGCACTTAAGGTTCAGAGAGAGAGAGAGAGAGATAATGATTTCTTGACCAGTTTGTCCACCAATGAAGTGCAAGACCACGTGACCACTTCTCGGTGGACGCGTATATGGGCAGAAAAAAAACTGCGAAATGATATTTAAGCTTAACTATCAACGTATGGGAGTAGTGACAAAGAGACAGAAACATGTTAAAAAACTCAATCCCGTATCAGACTGACATATTTTCATTGTTCTATAAACATAATTTACTTTGAAGCAGTTTAAGCTACATAAGAACTTTTTCTCTGTAATGTTACGAAAGCTTTCTAGGTCGCCTGGGTGCTTCTATGTAAAGCAACTTCAATAGTTTTTTTAGCTTCTTTTTTATTTACAGTCGTTTTTCATTAAAGAAATATACATTTGAGCAAGACTTTCTTTTACTTTTCCTATTGTTTTCATCAAATGCATCCCCATTCCCTCTCTCGCCTTGGGTATTCTCAGAGCAAAGAAAGCAGTATTCAAATAGTTATTTTTGTATGTAGTATAATCACAACATTATACTGGGTGTTAAACATGCCATCTTTTGAATGTAAGTAGGTCAGGTACATGAAGAAAGTTCTACAACAGTTCAGCCACAAAACAAGTTCTCTTATAATTTGGAGACAATATGTCAGGCTAAATTAACTACTTGTATGTATAAGACGCAATGTGCTGTCGAATTTAAAGCTGAGTTTGTTCAAATAAGCATCAACACAAGTTAACCAAATAAAATAACGATGCACAGGAAAAAAAACAATTATAAGAAATACTTTCTCACTTAACAATCAAACAATCGGTTCAATTACAGCTTATTTACCACAAACAAGTGGAAATACAGGTCAGGTACAGGTCACAGGGGCATCCTCTCCTTAACACCACCGTCCCCCCTCCCCCTCAACCACCCCACACACACCCCCCCCCCCCCACTTTCAAACAATCACAATACAATCGTTATAGATTGGCACAGGTTAACACTGGCACACTTCAAATGATGTACAAAACAAACATACTGGCCCACGCTAACGCCAGCCCGGAAAGACCAGGTGCAAACTTGTATAATTCTAGAAAGGTTTGCTGATCGTTGCGCAATTTTATTTTATATTTGCTGTCAGTGACCAGGTGACCTTGTAACGCATCGGTGTGTTAGTCTTGCCTCACAGATTAGAATATATTGTTAGATCCGTCTCTTGTTGTCGCACAGGAAAACTTTACCATCAAACTATACAAACAGTGAAGAACAGAAGAGGCCAAACAGCACTGTGTTTTTTTTTTTTGTAAAGATTGAAAGGTCGGAACTGTGAAATGCATCTCAGCGAAGAGTATAGCGTTATGCTGTACTAATCTGCTATCTAAATTCTGGAGACAAACTATAGTATAATATTTATGGCGTGCATATACTAGTGGTTTGTCTTGAAGTGGCTAGGCGGTTTATAGATGTTGGGAGTAATAATTTCAATTCTTAGCCAGTACAGTAAAAAAAAAATGCATTTAAAAAAGAACAAACCTTCTGTTATCTGTTTCTTGTCTTCTGAATCCTCATAGTCTCTTCCGAGGATTCAGATATACCATCTTTAGTATACACTATACGCAGCACACCAAGGATACTATTTAGCCTTGTTTGAGCTACTGTGCCCGAATTTACTTTTGATAAACGTTATGGTCATCTGTATCGTACCTCTCATGGTCTCAGAAGCATTTTGAGATTCTGAACTCGGTAGTTATTTACTGCAAGTACAGCGCTCTCTTTGTTTTATATTCTTGAATACAGAATCATCTAAAAATTTAATCGATAATTATAGCAATAGTCATATCATTCAGATAAAATGAACCGAATAACATTTCCAAGCCCGATCTGTGTCTAAGTTGTTTCGACCACACTTCCAAGTCCGATCTAAGTTGTTTCGACCACACTTCCAAGTCCGAACTTTGTCTAAGTTGTTTCGACCACATTTCCAAGTCCGATCTTTGCCTAAGCTGTTTCGACCAAATGCAGCCTTTGTAAAATTGTGTATACACGATACGCAACAACAGAAGGGGCAATGGATTACTTGCGGTTAATAGCAAAAATATCACCATCATCATTATTTTCTTCTATTTTCACGGTGAAGGTTAGCTGCAATTTGTTCTGACTCTTTGTTTTGACAGATTTTGTCGTTATCTATTGATCACGAAATCGGTACGATGGCACAAAAGTTACGTTACAGAAACATAGTAACATGAGAATAAAAACACGTCACGTTTACTGTATGTTAGATTTAATAATCTCTCACTCTCACTCTCTGAACTTTTAGTGCCCAAGGCATATGGGGCTTCCACTACGGCCTGTCAGGTTTAATACTCTCTCTCTCTGAACCGTAAGTAATGACGACACACGGGGCTTCCACGAAGGTTTTTCCACAAACGCCTGTCACGTTTAAAATATGTATTTATAATTTGTTGTATTAAAAATTGAAAGGAGTAAACTGCCTCTGTAAGTTACAGTACTAAAGAAAGGATGACCTTCAGTTTTCTTGTAAAATATAACTAACATTTCAGAGACCCAACAAACTGTTGACACGGCAGTAAAATATATTTTCACAATCCTAAAAAAACAAAACATAGCAATGAGTAATCCTGCAGAAAATAACAGTCCAGATTTGTAGGACATGTTTTGAGAAGAGGCAAACTGGAACATCTTGTGACAACAGGAAAACTAGAGGGGAAAAAAAGGAAGACAGAAAGACAAAGAAGCAAGACAATTGAAGGACTAAATGAGTGGCGCGGAAAATTGTTAAACTCACACATCTTATAGAAAAATCAAATGACAGATGGTTGTGGTAATAAACGACGGCCAAAACCTGATTGGCATGAACCAGAGAGAGAGAGAGAGAGAGAGAAGAGAGAGAGAGAGAGAGAGAGAGAGAAAGAGAAGTATTCTTGCAGATAAAATCACATTTTATTTCTAGCCTTGTCCACTTTTGACCTGACGTACCCGATAGTTCATTTTTTTTTCCTCTCGGAATCTCTAAAAGTCTGCAAATCACTGAATGAAATTACCTCTAACATTTAAAATCGATCCTCACAGTATAACCTTCATTACTGGCCATGTAATGGTTCTTATTAATGTAATTATTATTCTGAATACGACATTTACAACAATTTGCCAGGTGCATATATGTAGCCAGTCCGTTACATTTTAAGAATGTTTGTACACGAATGGGAATTATGGCCTTCCATTTCGGATTTGTTGTTTTTTCCGTCCTAAGGCACACCCCAGTTGGAGTTACAAGTAAGAAACAACGAGACTTCGCCACAGTAAAGTTAAAGAACACACCCTGAGTTACAAGTAAGAAACAACGAGACTTCGCCACAGTAAAGTTAAAGAACACACCCTGAGTTACAAGTAAGAAACAACGAGACTTCGCCACAGTAAAGTTAAAGAACACACCCAGAGTTTCATTCATTCATTTGCATGTCCCTTGCGGAACTTTGCCTCCCAAACAGCTCTCCTGTAGGCCTCTCGGTTGTGAGCAAGATGGCCTGCTGCTGCTGCATCCATTTGCAGATCGTCAACGATTTCTTGCAGCCATCTTCGTTTTGATCTTCCTCTTTTTCTTTTTCCCATTATGAATAACCTGAGTTACAAGTAAGAAACAACGAGACTTCGCCACAGTAAAGTAAAAAAGAACACACTCTGAGTTATTAGTAAGAAACAACGAGACTTCGCCACAGTAAAGTAAAAAAGAACACACTCTGAGTTATTAGTAAGAAACAACGAGACTTCGCCACAGTAAAGTAAAAAAGAACACACTCTGAGTTACAATTTGAATGACAGATAAAAAAATATATGATGGAAGAATGAAACACGACCAGACTGATGCCCTGGGTGGCATTTAATAGAGAAATCCTCAGAAATAAAGTGTGCATGCTGATAAACATGCTCTTGCCTGTCATCATCATCATCATCATCATCATCATGTGCCTTCTCCAGAACAAAGGTTGGCGGTAATGAATCTCCAGTTCCCTCGCTCCCTCGCCTTGATGGTGCACTCAGTCAAGCTGTATCCTGTCCGTTCTCGTATGTTATATTCTGTCTTCCTTTTTCTTTTTTTTTCTCCCATCTTTTCTTCTAGTAATGATCTTTAGTATATTGTTATGTCGTTTGATATGGTCAAAGATTAATCACGCAGGGGATCTAAACAACTTTTAGCTGTAGTTATCAGTTCACATATTAAACAGCATTTCTTTATAAAGGAAAATTAGAAGGAAGTAAAAATTGCAAACGGGGTTATAAATACAATAGGTTGTACAAAACGTCATCGCTTTGTACAAGGAGATTAGGATTGGTTAAAATATGAAAACCCTGCACTGAAAACAATTCGTATAATAAGAAAAATATATTGCTAATATATAAAGTCCCTTCACAATGACAGAAATCATGGACAAGAAAACTATATCTTTCAATTTCAGTCTGGACTGTACAAATTCAAGAACTAACAAGGTCTATAACTTTATCGTGACGGTTGCTTCCCTTGCTAACATGTACTTCATGAGACGTAACCCCTTTATCATGTATGTCAACCCTTAACTTACATTATGATGTACTGGCAAATATATACCTCGCTAGGTTTTGTATGTTTAATGTTATGATCAAAAAAGAATGCAAGAAGTTATATGCAATGGCAGGATTAAGTAGGGCAGTGTTGGGCAGTTCTCTGTTTGCTACTTCTGGAGGAGGCCATATTAAGTTTTTCGTTTAGTTATACGTTTTTTGTCTCGTTTGTGTATGTAATCTTCGAAAAAGGCTCACGCCGAAATATCGGATGTTGTATGTTTTTCATTTATATATTCTAATACTTTCTATTCGTTTTTTTTCTCACTTTCCTCAGTCCCTCTGCCACTTTGTAAAACTACACCATACACCTCTATCTACCTTTATTACAGGAATAAGAAGCATAGACAGGGTCAGTGTTACCTTTATATCAGGCAGGTAACCAACTAGGGCACATAATTCATTCAGAGGTGGCAGCACTGACCTTAGTGCAGCAGTTTTCATCATCAATTGGCGTTGGCTGTTATGCTTCTCCAGAGTACATGATCCTTCATGCAGGCTATTAACTCCTTGGTGATCTCCTCTCACACCATCCCGTCAGACTGTTCAGTATCATTTCTCTTGGTCTTCCCCTGGCTCTTCTTCCTTCTATTTTTCTTGCTGTTATAATATTTTCAATGCCCCCTCTCCTCATTTCATGTCCTACGAAAGTACACTGTCTCTCTCGTATTTGTTTGACAAGGTTTTTTGTCTCTCCAGCTCTTCTCATATATTCTCCATTAGTCATTTTTGGGACATGTGCTCCGAATGACTGACAACTCACTACCAAAAATAGCACTAAGATGGACACCACAGGGGAAAAGAAGTAAGGGTAGACCAAAAGAGACATGGAGAAGAACAACAGAAAGGATGTTGAGCAATAGAGGGCTCACCTGGGCAAGAGCAAAAAAAAAAAAAAAAGGCGAAGGACAGGCATTTGTGGAAAACCCTTGCGGAAGCCCCATGTGCCCTGGGCACTTAAGGTTCAGAGAGAGAGAGAGAGAGAGAGAGAGAGAGAGAGAGTCATTTTTACTGTCCAGGGAATTCGCAACATTCTTCTAATAAACCACATTTCTGCTGCTTCCAGTGACTTTTGTGCAGACTTGCCTATTGTCCATGATTCACCTCCATATAATAAGTTCAATATAGCATTTTAGGACTCGTTTTCTAATATTCATTGATAATGATGTGTTGCATAATATGTTTCTCATTCTCTGAAATGTAGTGTTTGCTTGGCATATTCTGTTTATAATTAACAGTTTTATAAGGTGAATTTCCCCTTGCCTGTGGCGGAAAATAAGCCGGCTACTGGCAATAGACTGTGCATGTTCTATTCATTCATTCATTCCTTTGCATGTCCCTTGCGGAACTTTGCCTCCCAAACAGCACTCCTGTAGGCCTCTCGGTTGTGAGCAAGATGGCCTGCTGCTGCTGCATCCATTTCCAGATCATCAACGATGTCTTGCAGCCATCTTCGTTTCGGTCTTCCTCTTTTTCTTTTTCCCATTATGTATCCTTCCAATACGGTCTTCTCTAAATTATCATGACGTTTAATGTGGCCAAAATATTTAAGTTTTCTCTCTTTAATCCTCTTTACTAGCCAGCCTTCTTCAATATTAAGCTCTTGTAGTATAGATATATTTGTTCTTTTTTGTGTCCACGATATTTGGAGAACTCTTCTATAGCATTTACATTCAAAGGCATTTATGTGCTTCTCAGCTGTTTTGTTAAGTGTCCAGGTCTCACAGGCATATGTTGCGATGGGAAAGATGCATGCCCTTAAAAATCTTATTTTTGTGGTTCTGTCTGCTCCTTTCCACAGATTCTTTATTTGTTTTACTTTCTGAAGAGCAATAGATGTCCTCCTTTTAATTTCCCTCATTGTATCTCCATTGCATGTTCTATATCAACATCAAATTTCTGTATTAGTGATACAGATCTAGAAAGGTTTACACTCATATACCTCGACTGCTTCCCTCTGCACACTTGTAGACTGGAAGCTAATGTTCAATGTCGAAGTTCAAAGAACACGAAAGATGTAATGGAAGATTTGAGACTTCGAATAATGAATAGACTGGGGAGAATTTAATCGTTATGTTTATGTTGTACGTCGCGATTAACCAAAATGGATAGTGTTTCTCAAACACACACAGAGTGTGAGATAGATAGATAGATAGATAGATAGATAGATAGATAGATAGATAGATAGATAGATAGATAGATAGAGAGAAATAGAATAAAGCGTTTGACTGTGAACAGCCTCACGTGAATGTTAAAGCCTATCTAACACTAACCGTATGATCTTTCATGCCTATAATAAGTACAGAAGACGACTCTAATTTAAAGCGGTCTGGGAGGATGAATGGACTCGCTCGTGAACTGCGGTTTTTTTTTTCTGTTGTTGTTGTTGCTCCCTTTTCATTCTGAGTAGGAATGGAAACTGGAACAAAACCACGTAGTCTACCTTAGTCTGGTGTTCTGCATGCGTAGTATCTGTATTTAATAATGATCTGGAAAACTTTTGCGGACAACAACTTGAAAATGCTTCACGAACATGATTCTCATTCTCTGATTGTAGGCACTAGTTGGGACTGGTACTGATGTCGCCCATGTGTGTTTGTTTTGTACATTGTTTGTAGTTTTGCTAGTGGCCCGTGACCTGGGACTATATCGACTGTTTTGAGCTTTTTGTGTGGCATGCGGCATGAAGTCTAAATATTTTCACTTGTCCCACAACACGAAGTTGGAATACGAGCCATTGTTTCAATGAATGCGAAAGCGCTCTATCTTCCTATTCTTTTTCTATGTATCGCTACTAGCCTTCTTCCATAACTGCCCGAGGCTTGATTGAACACACTCAACTTTTAAAATCAATGCCGTATTGCTCCTTATGTCCTCTAAAGAGGAAATTGTCAAGAGAGGCCAGATTTGTAGGCATAAAATCCCGTGATGAGGTTGAAAAGCTCGATGAAAACAGGAAAACTTGACCAACCACTATGCGAACCCTATGTGACTTCTGACGGCACTTGAAGGATGTAGATATAAGATTAAGCTCCTTTTGCGTTTAGAAACTTCTTTCGTGTTACAGACATTCTAAATTGCAGGATTTGTTTTTTTTTCCTTTCGGTATATCCTGATATTGCGAGTTTCCATAACGATATCTTTTTTCCCATCTGGAGTCGCCTCTAGATAGGTCCCAGGATAAGGTTGTTAGCCTTATGCCCAACTCCCGGTACATGATGTGTGACAGATCAAGCGGAATTCCGCTGATTTCTGCATGCCGGCGAGAGCGTTAAAAAAAAACGTCCGCCATCTTGCACGTCACGCCAAATTAACAGGCATAAAATCCTTTGATGAGGTTGAAAGACTCGCCGAAGACAGGAAAAATTGGCGAACTACTCTGCGAGCCCTATGTGACGTTTAACGGCACGGGAAGGATATAAGATAAGATATCCTGATATTAGATCGGGGTCTCCCAAAATCTGGGGAAAACTGACTTAAAATTAGTATCCAGAGGCGTCTGAGTGGGAAGGTGGTTAATGCACTAAGGCACATGGTGAAGGTCGGGGGTTCGAATCCTACCGGATGCGCCACAGCCACCCAGCTGTAGAAATGGGTGTCCGACTTCTTCTGGAGTCGGAGAAGGAAAGGCGGCCAGCCCTGATGCTGACCGTATCAACCTCTAGTGTGCTGACAGGTCAAGGAAAATATGGGCACTAACCACAGTAAAGTAAAAGAACAGCCTGAGTTACAAGTAAGAAATAACGAGACTTCGCCACATAAAGTACAAGAACAGCCTGAGTTACAAGTAAGAAATAACGAGACTTCGCCACATAAAGTAAAAGAACAGCCTGAGTTACAAGTAAGAAAAAAAAGAGACTTTCCCACATTAAAGTAAAAGAACAGCCTGAGTTACAAGTAAGAAATAACGAGACTTCTCCACATTAAAGTAAAAGAACAGCCTGAGTTACAAGTAAGAAACATATCTTTATGTGTCTCTAAGGCATATCAGGGTTACCTTTACTATGTACATGAAGCAGTAAGTAGTGTGATATTGTTCTAAAACTAATTTTGGGACAATTGTACATAGTGTCTGACGGTGATTCTTTTAAAGCATGAAATATTACGTGCTTTACCGAACACAATTGGGAACAGTGACACGCTGAGCGTGAACACTGGAACGCTGAGCATGAAGACTGACACAGAGCGTGAAGACTGGCACACTGACCGTGAAGACTGACACAGAGCGTGAAGACTGACACAGAGCATGAAGACTGGCACACTGACCGTGAAGACTGACACAGAGCGTGAAGACTGACACAGAGCGTGAAGACTGGCACACTGACCGTGAAGACTGACACAGAGCGTGAAGACTGACACAGAGCGTGAAGACTGGCACACAGACCGTGAAGACTGACACAGAGCGTGAAGACTGACACAGAGCGTGAAGACTGGCACACTGACCGTGAAGACTGACACAGAGCGTGAAGACTGGCACACTGACCGTGAAGACTGGCACACTGACCGTGAAGACTGGCACACTGACCGTGAAGACTGGCACACTGACCGTGAAGACTGGCACACTGACCGTGAAGACTGGCACACTGATCGTGAAGACTGGCACACTGACCGTGAAGACTGGCACACTGACCGTGAAGACTGGCACACTGACCGTGAAGACTGACACAGACCGTGAAGACTGGCACACTGACCGTGAAGACTGGCACACTGACCGTGAAGACTGGCACACTGACCGTGAAGACTGACACACTGACCGTGAAGACTGGCACACTGACCGTGAAGACTGGCACACTGACCGTGAAGACTGGCACACTGACCGTGAAGACTGACACAGAGCGTGAAGACTGACACACTGACCGTGAAGACTGGCACACTGACCGTGAAGACTGGCGCACAGACCGTGAAGACTGGCACACTGACCGTGAAGACTGGCACACTGACCGTGAAGACTGGCACACAGACCATGAAGACTGGCACACTGACCGTGAAGACTGGCACACTGACCGTGAAGACTGGCACACTGACCGTGAAGACTGGCACACTGACCGTGAAGACTGACACACTGACCGTGAAGACTGGCACACTGACCGTGAAGACTGGCACACTGACCGTGAAGACTGACACAGAGCGTGAAGACTGGCACACTGACCGTGAAGATTGACACACTGACCGTGAAGACTGGCACACTGACCGTGAAGACTGACACACTGACCGTGAAGACTGGCACACTGACCGTGAAGACTGACACAGAGCGTGAAGACTGACACAGAGCGTGAAGACTGACACTGACCGTGAAGACTGACACAGAGCGTGAAGACTGACACAGAGCGTGAAGACTGGCACACTGACCGTGAAGACTGACACAGAGCGTGAAGACTGACACACTGACCGTGAAGACTGACACAGAGCGTGAAGACTGGCACACTGAGCGTGAAGACTGGGACACTGAGCGTGAAGACTGCAACAGAGTGTGAAGGCTGGCACAGAGCGTGAAGACTGACATACAGAGCGTGAAGAATGGCACACTGAGCGTGAAGACTAAGACACAGCGTGAAGACTGCCACAGAGCGTGAAGACCGGCACAGAGCGTGAAGACTGGCACAGAGCGTGAAGACTGGCACACTGAGCGTGAAGATTAATACAGAGCGTGAAGACTGACACACTGAGCGTGAAGACTAATACACAGCGTGAAGACTGCCACAGAGTGTGAAGACTGGGACACTGAGCGTGAAGATTAATACAAAGCGTGAAGACTGGCACAATGAGCGTGAAGACTAATACACAGCGTGAAGACTGCCACAGAGTGTGAAGACTGGCACACTGAGCGTGAAGATTAATACAGAGCGTGAAGACTGACACAATGAGCGTGAAGACTGACACACTGAGCGTGAAGACTGACACACAGAGCGTGAAGACTGACACAAAGAGCGTGAAGACTGCCACAGAGCATGAAGACTGACACACAGAGCGTGAAGACTGGGACACTGAGCGTGAAGACTGCCACAGAGTGTGAAGGCTGGCACAGAGCATGAAGACTGACATACAGAGCGTGAAGACTGGGACACTGAGCGTGAAGACTAATACACAGCGTGAAGACTGCCACAGAGCGTGAAGACTGGCACAATGAGCGTGAAGACTGACACACTGAGCGTGAAGACTACCACAGAGCGTGAAGACTGGCACACTGAGCGTGAAGACTAAGACACAGCGTGAACTGCCACAGAGCGTGAAGACTAAGACACAGCGTGAAGACTACCACAGAGTGTGAAGGCTGGCACAGAGCGAGAAGACTGGCACACTGAGCGTGAAGACTGACACAGAGCGTGAAGACTGCCACAGAGCATGAAGACTGACACACAGAACGTGAAGACTTCCACAGAGCGTGAAGACTGACACACAGAGCGTGAAGACTGCCACAGAGCGCGAAGACTGACACACAGAGCGTGAAGACTGCCACAGAGCGCGAAGACTGACACACATAGCGTGAAGACTGCCACAGAGCGCGAAGACTGACACACATAGCGTGAAGACTGGCACAGAGCGTGAAGACTGGCACAGAGCGTGAAGAATGGCACTCTGAGCGTGAAGATTAATACAGAGCGTGAATACTGGGAGCGTGAAGACTGGCACACAGAGTGTGAAGACAGGCACACAGAGTGTGAAGACTGGCACACTGAGCGTGAAGACTGCCACAGAGTGTGAAGACTGGCACAGAGTGTTAAGACTGGCACACAGAGCGCGAAGACTAATACAGAGCGTGAAGACTGGCACAGAGCGTGAAGACTGTCACACTGAGCGTGAAGACTGCCACAGAGCGTGAAGACTGGCACAATGAGCGTGAAGACTAATACACAGCGTGGAGACTGCCACAGAGTGTGAAGACTGGGACACTGAGCGTGAAGATTAATACAGAGCGTGAAGACTGGCACAATGAGCGTGAAGACTAATACACAGCGTGAAGACTGCCACAGAGTGTGAAGACTGGCACACTGAGCGTGAAGATTAATACAGAGCGTGAAGACTGGCACAATGAGCGTGAAGACTGACACACTGAGCGTGAAGACTGACACACAGAGCGTGAAGACTGACACAAAGAGCGTGAAGACTGCCACAGAGCATGAAGACTGACACACAGAGCGTGAAGACTGGGACACTGAGCGTGAAGACTGCCACAGAGTGTGAAGGCTGGCACAGAGCATGAAGACTGACATAAAGAGCGTGGAGACTGGGACAGTGAGCGTGAAGACTAATACACAGCGTGAAGACTGCCACAGAGCGTGAAGACTGGCACAATGAGCGTGAAGACTGACACACTGAGCGTGAAGACTACCACAGAGCGTGAAGACTGGCACACTGAGCGTGAAGACTAAGACACAGCGTGAACTGCCACAGAGCGTGAAGACTAAGACACAGCGTGAAGACTACCACAGAGTGTGAAGGCTGGCACAGAGCGAGAAGACTGGCACACTGAGCGTGAAGACTGACACAGAGCGTGAAGACTGCCACAGAGCATGAAGACTGACACACAGAACGTGAAGACTTCCACAGAGCGTGAAGACTGACACACAGAGCGTGAAGACTGCCACAGAGCGCGAAGATTGACACACAGAGCGTGAAGACTGCCACAGAGCGCGAAGACTGACACACATAGCGTGAAGACTGCCACAGAGCGCGAAGACTGACACACATAGCGTGAAGACTGGCACAGAGCGTGAAGACTGGCACAGAGCGTGAAGAATGGCACTCTGAGCGTGAAGATTAATACAGAGCGTGAATACTGGCACACAGAGCGTGAATACTGGCACACTGAGCGTGAAAACTGCCACACACAGAGCGTGAAGACTGGCACACTGAGCGTGAATACTTTCACACAGAGCGTGAAGACTGGCACACAGAGCGTGAAAACTGCCACACACAGAGCGTGAAGACTGGCACACTGAGCGTGAATACTGGGACACAGAGCGTGAATACTGGCACACAGAGCGTGAAGACTGGCACACTGAGCGTGAAGACTGGGACACTGAGCGTGAAGACTGCCACAGAGTGTGAAGGCTGGCACAGAGCGTGAAGACTGACATACAGAGCGTGAAGAATGGCACACTGAGCGTGAAGACTAAGACACAGCGTGAAGACTGCCACAGAGCGTGAAGACCGGCACAGAGCGTGAAGACTGGCACAGAGCGTGAAGACTGGCACACTGAGCGTGAAGATTAATACAGAGCGTGAAGACTGGCACACAGAGCGTGAAGACTGACACACTGAGCGTGAAGACTAATACACAGCGTGAAGACTGCCACAGAGTGTGAAGGCTGGCACAGAGAGTGAAGACTGGCACACAGAGCGTGAAGACTGACACACTGAGCGTGAAGACTGACACAGAGCGTGTAGACTGACATATAGATCGTGAAGACTGACACAGAGCATGAAGACTGACATACAGAGCGTGAAGACTGACACAGAGCGTGAAGACTGACACACAGAGCATGAAGACTGACATACAGAGCGTGAAGACTGACACAGAGCGTGAAGACTGACACACAGAACGTGAAGACTTCCACAGAGCGTGAAGACTGACACACAGAGCGTGAAGACTGACACAGAGCGTGAAGACTGACACAGAGCGTGAAGACTGGCACACTGACCGTGAAGACTGACACAGAGCGTGAAGACTGGAACACTGACCGTGAAGACTGGCACACTGACCGTGAAGACTGGCACACAGACCATGAAGACTGGCACACTGACCGTGAAGACTGGCACACTGACCGTAAAGACTGGCACACTGACCGTGAAGACTGGCACACTGACCGTGAAGACTGGCACACTGACTGTGAAGACTGGCACACTGACCGTGAAGACTGGCACACTGACGGTGAAGACTGGCACACTGACCGTGAAGACTGGCACAGAGCGTGAAGACTGGCACACTGACCGTGAAGACTGGCACACTGACTGTGAAGACTGGCACACTGACCGTGAAGACTGGCACACTGACCGTGAAGACTGGCACACTGACCGTGAAGACTGGCACCCTGACCGTGAAGACTGACACAGAGCGTGAAGACTGACACAGA
Source organism: Achatina immaculata (assembly GCA_009760885.1). Taxonomy (NCBI): domain Eukaryota; kingdom Metazoa; phylum Mollusca; class Gastropoda; order Stylommatophora; family Achatinidae; genus Lissachatina; species Lissachatina immaculata. Next base: position 22,108,828 of record CM019692.1, on the reverse strand, counting down.
GCGTGAAGACTGGCACACTGTCCGTGAAGACTGACACAGAGCGTGAAGACTGACACAGAGCGTGAAGACTGACACAGAGCATGAAGACTGACACACTGACCGTGAAGACTGACACACTGACCGTGAAGACTGGCACACTGACCGTGAAGACTGACACAGAGCGTGAAGACTGACACAGAGCGTGAAGACTGACACACTGACCGTGAAGACTGACACAGAGCGTGAAGACTGACACAGAGCGTGAAGACTGGCACACTGACCGTGAAGACTGACACAGAGCGTGAAGACTGACACACTGACCGTGAAGACTGACACAGAGCGTGAAGACTGGCACACTGACCGTGAAGACTGACACAGAGCGTGAAGACTGAACACTGACCGTGAAGACTGACACAGAGCGTGAAGACTGACACAGAGCGTGAAGACTGACACACTGACCGTGAAGACTGACACAGAGCGTGAAGACTAATACAGAGCGAGAAGACTGGCACACAGAGTGTGAAGACTGACACACTGAGCGTGAAGACTGACACACAGAGTGTGAAGACTGACACACTGAGCGTGAAGACTGACACAGAGCGTGAAGACTAATACAGAGCGTGAAGACTGGCACACTGAGTGTGAATACTGGCACACTGAGCGTGAAGACTGGCACAGAGCGTGAAAACTAATACAGAGCGTGAAGACTACCACAGAGTGTGAAGACTGACACACAGAGCGTGAAGACTGGCACACAGAGCGTGAAGACTGGCACACAGAGTGTGAAGACAGGCACACAGAGTGTGAAGACAGGCACACTGAGTGTGAAGACTGGCACACAGAGCGTGAAGACTGGCACACAGAGCGTGAAGACTGGCACACAGAGTGTGAAGACAGGCACACAGAGTGTGAAGACTGGCACACTGAGCGTGAAGACTGCCACAGAGTGTGAAGACTGGCACAGAGTGTTAAGACTGGCACACAGAGCGCGAAGACTAATACAGAGCGTGAAGACTGGCACAGAGCGTGAAGACTGTCACACTGAGCGTGAAGACTGCCACATAGCGTGAAGACTGACACACTGAGCGTGAAGACTAATACACAGCGTGGAGACTGCCACAGAGTGTGAAGACTGGGACACTGAGCGTGAAGATTAATACAGAGCGTGAAGACTGGCACAATGAGCGTGAAGACTAATACACAGCGTGAAGACTGCCACAGAGTGTGAAGACTGGCACACTGAGCGTGAAGATTAATACAGAGCGTGAAGACTGGCACAATGAGCGTGAAGACTGACACACTGACCGTGAAGACTGGCACACTGACCGTGAAGACTGGCACACTGACCGTGAAGACTGGCACACTGACCGTGAAGACTGGCACCCTGACCGTGAAGACTGACACAGAGCGTGAAGACTGACACAGAGCGTGAAGACTGGCACACTGTCCGTGAAGACTGACACAGAGCGTGAAGACTGACACAGAGCGTGAAGACTGACACAGAGCATGAAGACTGACACACTGACCGTGAAGACTGACACACTGACCGTGAAGACTGGCACACTGACCGTGAAGACTGACACAGAGCGTGAAGACTGACACAGAGCGTGAAGACTGACACACTGACCGTGAAGACTGACACAGAGCGTGAAGACTGGCACACTGACCGTGAAGACTGACACAGAGCGTGAAGACTGAACACTGAGCGTGAAGACTGCCACAGAGTGTGAAGACTGGCATAGAGTGTTAAGACTGGCACACAGAGCGCGAAGACTAATACAGAGCGTGAAGACTGGCACAGAGCGTGAAGACTGTCACACTGAGCTTGAAGACTGCCACATAGCGTGAAGACTGACACACTGAGCGTGAAGACTAATACACAGCGTGGAGACTGCCACAGAGTGTGAAGACTGGGACACTGAGCGTGAAGATTAATACAGAGCGTGAAGACTGGCACAATGAGCGTGAAGACTAATACACAGCGTGAAGACTGCCACAGAGTGTGAAGACTGGCACACTGAGCGTGAAGATTAATACAGAGCGTGAAGACTGGCACAATGAGCGTGAAGACTGCACACTGACCGTGAAGACTGACACACAGAGCGTGAAAACTGCCACACACAGAGCGTGAAGACTGCCACAGAGCATGAAGACTGACACACAGAGCGTGAAGACTGGGACACTGAGCGTGAAGACTGAACACTGACCGTGAAGACTGCCACAGAGTGTGAAGGCTGGCACAGAGCATGAAGACTGACATAAAGAGCGTGGAGACTGGGACAGTGAGCGTGAAGACTAATACACAGCGTGAAGACTGCCACAGAGCGTGAAGACTGGCACAATGAGCGTGAAGACTGACACACTGAGCGTGAAGACTACCACAGAGCGTGAAGACTGCACACTGACCGTGAAGACTGACACACAGAGCGTGAAGACTGCCACAGAGCGTGAAGACTAAGACACAGCGTGAAGACTACCACAGAGTGTGAAGGCTGGCACAGAGCGAGAAGACTGGCACACTGAGCGTGAAGACTGACACAGAGCGTGAAGACTGCCACAGAGCATGAAGACTGACACACAGAACGTGAAGACTTCCACAGAGCGTGAAGACTGACACACAGAGCGTGAAGACTGACACACAGAGCGTGAAGACTGACACACAGAGCGTGAAGACTGCCACAGAGCGTGAAGACTGACACACATAGCGTGAAGACTGCTACAGAGCATGAAGACTGACACACATAGCGTGAAGACTGGCACACCGAGAGTGAAGACTAACACATGTTAGCAAGAGCCTAGGTATCAAGTTCAGGCAGCAACGTTAGAGCCGCAGCATCTAAGTTGAGGCAGCAACATTAAAGCCGCATCCAAGTTCAAACAGCAACGTTAGACCCGCAGTATCAAGTTCAAGCAGCAACATTAAAGCCGCATCCAAGTTCAGGCAGTAACGTTAGAGCCGCGGTATCAAGTTCAGGCGGCAACGTTAGAGCCGCGACATCAAGTTCAGGTAGCAACGTTAGAGCCGCGACATCAAGTCAGGCAGCAATGTTAGAGCCGCGGCATCAAGTTCAGGCTGGTTTCTGTGATTTTCTTCAAATTAAATCTGCCACAAAGTAACAAAAATGCTTTTTTATGGTAAAAAGATTCAAGAGAGATCTGTAAGTTCCATCCCGTGTACCGAGGAAGACTTTATAGTAAATTCTTTTATCCGTGGTATGCCACACACCAAAGATATTGCTTAGCATTTTCTGGGCCTATTGACCCAGAATTAGCTGTCGGTAGACGCTACAATCAGCTGTATCTGATCACATACAGTTTCACTAAATATGATGAGATATATAGTACTGCAACTAATGCATTTATTTACTACAAGTACAGCACCAACATTCGATCCTTCATGCGTCTCTGAATTTACAGCCATGAACCGTAAAATGATAAGCAAAAAAAAAAATAGGTCTTGTAGAAATATATTAAAAACTTAAAATATTTATCGCCTGAAAAAAAACATATTCCTCAGATTACTCTCTCATTCCGTAGTTTTTAAACTTGGTGATTTTTTCCTGGAAACAGGTGCCAAAAAAAAACAACTAACTCCAGCAGTACTATGAATGACCATGTTGTTTTTTTTTTTTCAAAGATGGAAGTTAAAACAAGAACATATAATCAAATAATATGATCAAATATCTCAGTAGTTAAGAGCGACATGTAACTTGAAATCACAACGAGGGACTTAAGCTGCAGGTCGCTATATGCATATAAATGTTGTTACAGCTGAACAGGAATGTAAGAGGAATTCTTGGATAGTCAAACAAGAAAAGACAAGACCACAGAAACAACTTTATAATAAGACACTCGTCTTTTTTTCTTTTTTTTTTTTTAAACTGAGAAATGATGCTAAACATAAATATACCTTACAGAGTAGTTGAGATTTTAATCTCTAAAAAAAAACAAAACAAAAACAAACTAGAATACTGGAATTCATGCATTCATACGTAATATTTTTTTTTTCTTTTTACAAAATTCTGTTCATGGCCGAGAGGGAAGAACCGTCATAATGTACATGGCCGAGAGGAAAGAATCATCATAATTTACATGGCCGAGAGGGAAAAACCGACATAATGTACATGGCCGAGAGGGAAGAACCGTCATAATGTACATGGCTGAGAGGAAAGAATCATCATAATTTACATGGCCGAGAGGGAAGAACCATCATAATGTACATGTCCAAGAGGGAAAGAACTCCCTTACTGTACATGGCTAAGAGGGAGGAACTGCCATATTGTATTTGGCCGAGAGAGAAGAACTCCCTTAATGTACATGGCCGAGGGGGTAGAACTGCCTTAATATACATGGCCGAGGGGGGAGAACTTTTATTTCTTTCAGTTGGAGACTGTAGAAATATGTAAATGCGAGTTGAATAAACATTGTTTTAAAAGTTGCAGATATGTCAAGCAAGTGTTGGACACTTCAGTGACAATTCAGAAAATTAAACTGAAGTGCTGAAATTAAATCTTTTATAGAAGATTTGGAAAACTGGCAGAGAAAGAGAGAGAGAGAGAGAGAGAGAGAGAGAGTGGATATATATATATATATATATATAATTTTGTTCATGGCTGAGAGGGAAGAACCATCATAAGAGAGAGAGAGAGAGAGAGAGAGAGAGAGAGAGAGCGGAGAGAGAGTATCATTTGTTACTACTATTTCTCTGTCTACAAACAAGATGGACATCAACACAAACAAATTTAAACGAACAGTTGTCAATGATATTTATTATGCTCTTTTTATTATTTTTTTGGGAAAGCTATAAGCTGGTAATTTAACTATGGAATGACTTATAGAACTGAAGTATATTTAGGAGGATGTCAAAAGTCACAGCATCTGAACTAGAAGCTCTATCACATCACATTTCCATTAGTGGGTAAATGTAAAGAGATGGCGCCACAGAATTCAATGACGTAGCGCAGTTCTGAACTTCGTGTTATACCTGTAGTAAATCAAAGTATGAATGGCGGCGTTAAAGTTGTCAAAGAGTTTTCTCAGTGTGTGTGCGCCCAGGTATATGTTACTGTACCGCTTACCTAAAGCAAACTCCACCTCGACAGCCCCAACAAGGGTAATTACGATCTTTGGCGTATTACATATAATGTAGACTAGAGATGTTAGGATAACCTGCTGGTGTAGTCGCATATCTTTAGTAGAATGTTTCTTTGCCGAGCTTGGGAGAGTTTGAGACAGAATTCCATTCTTAACTGAAACGTTTGTCGTGTTCCTGCTCTCTCTGCAGTGTTTACTGTTTGGTGTTAAAACGGATTTATTTCTGAATTTAGAAGCTGCTCGAAGGTTGGCGACCATGACGAGTACAGAGACCACAACGATGAACTGTGTAGCAAAAGGCAAGATCACCTCTATCATCACATCCACGATGGCTTTGATGGCCTCTCTGTTAGGTAACACGCACAAGGTCACCCTGGTCATGTTGATCTTCCAGTCGTACATGTCCAGCATTCCTATGTTAGCTAGAACCGGTGAATAGATGGCTATGGCAAAGGCAGCGAACCCAAGGAGAAAGCCAAGAGTTCTCAAAGGAGTAAAGTCGTTCTTAAAATGTAGCGGCTTGACCACACACATACAGCGAGCAACAGAAATAAATGTCGTTGTCAGAACATTTGTTACATTAGTGAGGACCATGGCGTTGCTCAGAAACACTGAAACCCCATAAGGCTGTATTGGAAATCGTACGTTCGACTGAGTTTCAACAGCATGAAAAGTCGTGGAGATCCCAAGAGACACGGCAGCGATCATGGAGGTCAAGTCGAATATCGACAGCGCGAGAAAGGAAACTGTGATACCATCACTGACTCCCATAGCAATGAAAGTTCTGATGTTTATGATGTTTGAACCTAGACCTAACAAAGCGAATATCATCCCAAGGGCAAGGGAGAATTCTGTAATAACGAGGAGGTCCTTATCTGTGATCACACCTAAGTATGAACCAGTTTTGTTCGTGACGATATACTTCGCCATATTTCCATTTAATTATTACTTCAGAAGTGTCTTGTTGGAGCTGTTCTGGCCACACCAGCTGTTTCTTTCAGAAGGTTAAATAAATAACCCAAGATGATGTTCTATTCTCTTTGTTCCTTCACTCTAGACTCATTTAATAAGTCATGTTTCACTTCAAAAGGATACATTAAAAAAAAGATCAATAGAATACACGTATTCATAGTTTCTAGAGAGAAAATCTGCAGGACAACAAGCGTTTCTTATTTAGTAAATGAACTTAGAAATCAGGAACTTGTTCTATCATTCTGGTACCGAGAATCCTTTTGTTTATCTGCTTTTATGGCACATAATTTGTTATGTGAGATCTCGTCTCATGTAATATTTGCTTAGAAAGGTGCAGTTAATGAAAGCTGATATTAGGTAACTGTCGTTACTAGTCACATTGATACTGTCATCTCTCTAGGACAGAAAAGAAATGACAGCTGATGTAAAACTGGTTCTAATAATGAAAATAGATGAATGTATGGTAAGTTTTAGAAAAAAAAAGATACAAAGATACAAAGAGTGAGGAAAGTGGACAGAAACAAGAATGGCAGAAAGCAAGATGAGTACATATAAATGAAGAACATACAACATCCAATATTTCGGCAAAAACATTTTAGAAGGTTTATATAAAAACACAACAACAGATTTTTTAAAACTACGAAAAATATGCAAAAATATATAGACTAAGCCTTTTGGCCTCCTCTTTTATCTGTTGTGTTGTTTTTGTGTGTGATCCTTGAAAAAAAGACAACATCTGAAATACTGGATTATTATATGTCCTTCATTTATATGGACTCATCTTGGTTTCTGCCCACTTTCCTCTTTGTGTAAAACTGTACCATACACCCGTCCATTTTCTATTATCATTTCTCTACTACTATTAATTTTACTGCTACTACCGTGCTTGTGCACATAAACATATTTAGTTACTGTCATTAAACAGTGAAAAACAAATTCAACGAGAGAAAGATAAGTAAGATTGTCTTGGCAAAGCTTTTGCCTGTCTTCTGATCATTGTATACATACATACATACATACAATTATGTATTCATACATACATACTACTACTATTACAGCTACTACTACTACTACTACTACTACTACTACTACTACTTCTACTGCTACTACTACTATTACACTACTATTAATACTACTACTACTACTACTACACTACTACTACTACTACTAGTACACTACTACTAATACTACTACTACTACTACACTACTGTTGTTACTATTACTACTGTTACTAACTACAATTGCTACTACTGCTACTACTACTACTACTACTACTACTACTACTACTACTAATACTACTACTACTACTACTTCTACTGCTACTACTACTATTATACTACTACTACTACTACTACACTACTGTTGTTACTATTACTACTGTTACTAACTACAATTGCTACTACTGCTACTACTACTACTACTGGTAATACTACTGCTATTACTATTACTGCTAATAATAATGCTGCTGCTACTACTACTACTACTGCTACTTCTACCACTATTACTACTACTATCATAATATTATTACTACACACGATATTTATTGCTGTTCTTCTACAAAGAGTTTTGCTGCCATTAATACTCTTATTATAACTACTACTATCACTTCTGTTCCTAATACGACTTATGTTCTTATTCTCATTTTGGATATCAGCATTTTAAACTAAAATCTAAGTTAAATATAGTCCCCGCTTCTTTCTTCTGTAAAATCATATCAGATGTGTTTATTATAACGTTGGTTATGTAGGTTAGCGATTTTTTTCTCTGACGATATAAGAGCTAGAAAAGTGAGTCGATTCTACTTCCCATGATGTAGCAATCCTGCTTCTTATGAGTTAGGCGCCAGAAAAACTGGGTAAGAAAACGGCAATGAAACGTTCCGGTTTCCAAGATTGTAGAATTAATTTCATGGACACACATGCTGTTCTCAGAGATGTTGTTCCTGATGACCGTATACTTTCTTCTCTTCTTCTGATCTCCTTGGAACTTGCGAAGTATTACTTATGTGCAGTCGACCTCTCTATAATGCTGAGGCATATGTATCCTGATGAATGAGGAAGTAGAATGCCCTGACTCGCTTTAAGACTCCGAGTAGACATAGGGCACGAGCTTCTTGGACGATCCGCCGGGGGCAGATCTTCACTAAAATGGGGAAACCACAGCGAGCGCTACTCTGTTAGCCAGGTCGAAAAAAAAGCATATCAGTCTGCCACAGGAAACATGTCAGCATTATTACATTAGATGGACAGAAAAAGTGTCACAAGAAACTTTTCAGTAAGATACTATCAGAAGTCCACATTAAGCAGACAGAAATGAATCAGCATCAACAGCCCCACAAAGACCTGCCTCCCATTTCTAACGAAAAACTGAACCACTCCAAATCGTGGAGGAGCATAGTCACTGTGAAAAGATATCAGTCCTCGCAGAGGTACCAGGCACACATAAAAACTGGGTAACAAGACTTCAGATGAAGATACTAACTCAGGAGTTGATTGACAGCAATTACAACCCAGTTAAATAGACACATGTATACACAGATGAGTCTGCAGAAAAAGTTGTAAAAAATGGTGGCGGGGGTGTCTATATAAGATACACAGATGGGAGACAAATCAAAAAGGGCTTCTCGACCGGAAAGATTTCCTCCAAGTACAGGACAGAAACAACAGCTGTCCTCGAAGCCCCTAGAACACTTAAAACAGAAAACCAGCTGGTGCCACCCAAAATAGCCTTCTTCACAGGCTGTAGGGCACTTCTAGAATCACTGAAAGTAACAACTAACTCACAGTCAAACATGCAACTAATCACAACAGAAATGAAGCGCCCTGCACTTTCAACAGCAGTGATACAACAGCAGTGATATTACTTATTATTATTGTTAATTAAATTATTGTATTTATTAAGTATCGTTTATTAAATGAAATAAAATAATTAAATTATTAATTAGAATAATATTATTAATATCACTCCTGAATCAAGACCAACAGGCAGCAGTAAGAATAAATAGTGAAACAACAGATTGGTTTGACATAAAACAATGGGTGCATACTATCGCCTTACTTATTTAATTTTTGCACTGAAAATATAACGAGGAGGTTAGAGAAGGTGTAGACAAAAAATATCAATATACCACAAAGAGTGGAGGCTATGAAATACCGGAGATTAGATATGCTGATGACACAGTATTACTGTCCACAATACAAAAAGGAATGGAAAAACTAATTATGTCGGTCCGCAAGAGTACTGAATAGCAAAACCTTTATCTTAATGAAAAGAAAACTAAATTGATGACAACTGATAAAACAAATAAGGCAGGTGAAATATGTATATATCAACGAAGAAAAATTGGAAGAGGTGGAAAATTTTGAATATCAAGGATCATTAATAATAGAGATAAAATAAGGGAAATTAAAAGGAGGAGATCTGTTGCTCTTCATAAAATAAAACAACTAAAGAAACTGTGGAGAGGAACAGACAGAACTACAAAAATACGATTTTTAAGGGCATGCATCTTTCCCATAGCAATATATGCCTGTGAGACCTGAACACTTAAAAAAAACAGCCGAGAAACACATAAATGCCTTTGAATGTAAATGCTGCAGAAGAGTCCTTCAAATATCATGGGTATAAAAAAGAACAAATATATTCATACTACAAGAACATAATATTGAAGAAGGTTACCTAGAAAAGAAGATTAAACAGAGAAAACATAAATATTTTGGACATATTAAAGATCATGAGAATTTAGAGAAGACCGTCTTGGAAGGGCACATCATGGGAAAAACAAAGAGAGGAAGACCAAGGCGAAGATGACATCGTTGACGATCTGTAAATGGATGCTTCACCAGCAGGGTATTTTGCTTACAACCAAGAGGCCCACAGGAGAGCTGTTAAGGAGGCAAAGTTCCGCAATGGATATGCTAATGACTAACTGACTGACTGACACTTTCAACAGCTGTGACTCTACAATGGGTACCTTCCCACTGTGGAATAGCCGGCAATGAAATTGCTGACACCCTGTCCAAAGTTGGCAGCAATCAAGAGCAAACAAATCATCCAGTAAACTATCAAGAGGCGAAAACTATAACACGTAACCAGTGCAGATATGAATGGAAACAACAACTGAAATGCTACAACGAACGAGAACAAATACACCAACTCAAAGACATCAGCAAACCATCCTCTTTCGCCTAAGGACAGGCCACTGTAGATTACTGATCCACCTACATCATCATCATCAGGTGCCGTGCCAACTGGCGTTGGCTATTATGCTTCTCCAGCGTACACGATCCGTCATGCAGGCAATCAGCTCAGTTGGTGATCCACCTACACCGACTCAAAATGTCTCACACAGAGGAGTGTCCATGCGACAGTGGAGTCAAGACTCCAGAACATATCCTTCAAGAGTGCCCAAACCATGCGGACCTGAGGCTTGAGACGTGGCCAGAGCACACGAGCGTGGAGCTACAGGTTTTGGGGCCTCTATCAGGGTTCAGATCTGACGTGACCAATAGCCTCGAACGCAGAAGAAGATGTTATTACGAACTACTCGAAGAGATGGAATAAGGTCTGGACCTACTCTGTTGCTTTGACCTAGATAATCACCCATCACTCCCGCGTAGTCAGCAATACTCCCACGATAAGTATTTGATAAGGAAAGTAGCGTTCTTTTCCTCTGTTGTTCTGTACAACATTCAGACTTTTACAGTTTATTCTTCGGTTTGTTATCTTTGACATTTATTCTCTTAACCCACAATTTCTATGCTTGAAAACGTTATTGTTTAAGTGAAACTGCCTGGATGGTTATAGTTTTATTTTTCTATTCATACTCTTTCGTCCACTGCGGATCTTAGAGTTATATGTATTTCAAGGCAAGGAAGTTTTAAGTTGTCAAATAATTATAACATTATTGGTGTAATTTGCATTATTAGCGGCAGTCTACACGGTGGGGGTGGGGAGGGAGGGGGCATATCGCTCTAACAACACGCTGTAAGAGTTGTAAAAGGAATCGCAAATTAATCTTTAAAAAAATAAAACAGCTGATATATTTATATTTTGTTAATCCATTCTGAACGCTAGATGCCATGGTCGTAACTGACCTACGCGTGATACCTTCACTTTCAATCCACTCACTGTCTGCGTGTACACACTGGAGTTCCAGCGCGTGTTAAATATAGTGTGTGTGTGTGTGGTGTATGCGTGTGTGTTGCTCTTTCTTCCATCACGAATATGTCAGGTAACTGTTTCTACGGTTGCGTGGACTTCCAAACTGACAACTTTCAGGTGAGAGAAGAAGGCACTAAGCATTAGCCTACCCGGTGCCCACAAACAAAAGAACAGCTCAAAAGACACGTGAGACTGAAGCATAGTTAGAGAGAAACGATGTCAAGAACGAAGGGCGTATAAAAGTTCAGGAGGCACAGTTTAAAAAAAAAAAGAATTCCTCATAAAAAGAACATAGCATGAAGCTAACTCACTGAGAGACTTGACAACAGCGGTAGATAGAATGTGTGTTTGAGAGAGAGAAAGAGAGAGAGGGGAGGGTTAGGGAGGAACACACAGAGAGAGAGAGAGAGGGAAGGAGAGAGAGAGGAAGGGGAGAGTCTAAGTTTGTAGAAGACATATGCAGGTCACCACGCGCAGAGTCTATTCAGTGCTCGCCACAGGTTAGAAACATGGAAGACACAGAAACCAAGTCAAACTGACATACTTGCCTTTGATGACCTATACCTGAGAATGTATTAAATTTGGCAGCAGTACAAGAGGACACAGAAATTATCCAGACAGTACAGATTTACAGCGTCAGTGGCGGAACACAATTTCTGATGCATTCTGAAAGGGGGGGGGGGGAGCAAGCGAGTAGTAAACAAAGAAATGTAACCTGAATGTGTGTTGGGGTTGGGGAGAGAAGGAAGGAAAGAATGGAAATGAAGATATTCAGAGATTTCAGAAGATAAGAAAAGCTTAGAAGGGACATGTTAAAATACAAAGACAAGGGGACCGCCGTTCTACATTGTGATGAAGAAGTCAGCGTCAGCAGAAGACTGAAAGATCAGGAAAAGTCACCTTAAAAAAAGATATGGGGAAAAAAGAGTTAAACAACGTCGAGATGAGCATAACATAAACTGAACAGACCACGCAAGACAGGTTGAATCTGGAGGAAACTTTGTCCATGCTCTTCTATGACTTGAAGATGGGGTAAGTTCATTGCTCTGTTCTGGCGTGTGTGTGTGTGTGTGTGCATTCTCTAGATCATTTTACTATCATACGCAAAAAAAAAGTAATAAAAGTGAATGGACCCAGCGGTGCATATACACAGTTTGATTTAGAGCGCAGTACAATGTATACATTTGTAAAAACTATTGTCAAATGTGTACAAGGTAGAAGGTGTCTGTATAGACAAATATCACAGAAAACAAGCTGTCTAAAATCTATTTGATTAGGATTAGGACACGAGGTCAGGAATATCACTTCTTACTTTGTCCTGTATGTGTTGTTTTCTGACGGTTGTTAGCTATTATTTATTACTGAACCCCCCCCCCCCCCCTTTTTTTTTCAGCTGTATTAGTCACCGAGTTGAATCTCTTTGATGTTGATCACGTTAGTTTCTACAATTCGGTGGCTCTTCCAGCTGTGCTAACTACTAGCCGAAATATGAAGCTTTATACTTTCTGCTACGTCTGGTATATGTTTTAAACAGTCATAATACGAGGTCACGGGTGTAATGTCACGATTAATATGCCATGAACAGAAGCACTACACAGACTTAAAGCTCGGTTTAATAACTTTTGTATCTCAGACACAGCATGCGCAGATACAGTAACATGTTCTGGCAGATATATCGTTTTGTTGTCTAATTGTGACTGTGGTTTGTCATTGTTATTTTTCATCAAACAAAATACGGAAACTTTTCTGATATCGTCTAGTTTTTATGCTTTCTTTACATCAGAATTTGTGAACTGTAATCACCAACACGAGCTACACTTCAGACTCAATGTTTGTGATGCTTACTTTGTGATAGATCTCGTCTATGAGACGTCTGCGGATTCATATGAAGTAAATAATATTTCTAACCTGAAATAAAATCACATGGATAATTGAGGCTATTTTTCGCAGCATGCCTCTAATAGCCACTTTTCTTGTCATGAGTGGGCAAAATCTGTCCGTGTGAGCTGTCAATAAGTGGATTCTTGTGTTACAAAAGTGTACTAATTTTGATAAGTGGCCCAATTTAAGCAATTTCTGGTGCACTCTGAAGGGCAGACGAGTAGTAAACAATGAAATGTAACCCTATTATGTGAGCGTGTGTTGAGTTTGGGGGGAGAGGAGGAAGGAAAGAATGGAAATTAAGATATTCAGAGATTTCAGAAGATAAGAAAGGACATATTAAAATATGAATCGTTGAGCAAAATATCTGTACTCACACAAATCGTGACCTGGATCGTTACATACATTTATATATTTTTATTTATAAGTTTTTTTGAGTTTCAGAACTCAAAAAAATGAAACATTAACTCACTTATCACTTATTTTGGACATCAAGGAATTTCACATCTCCTGTACCTTCGGTAATTTGGGTCAGACAGCACAAGTGAAGTTTTACTTCAGTTTTTTTTTTTTTAAGGTGATCCGTTCTCTCCTTAAAATGGCGCACAAAGTCTTAACATTAACACAGAGGATTTTGTCACATAGCGCTTTGTGAAACTTTGAAAACGGTTCTCGATGAAAGCGTTCTGTTTTTATAGCCGATGCTGTGATAATGTAAATGCTATAGATGAGTCCTTCAAATATTTTGGGCACAAAAAAAAAGAACAAATATATCCTTAACCTAACACTGAAGAACTAGTAAAGAAGATTAAATAGAGAAAACTTAAATATGTTGGATATATTAAACGTCGTGAGAATTTAGAGAAGACAGTTTTGGAAGGGTACATAATGGGAAAAAGAAAGAGAAGAAGACCAAGGCGAAGATGGCCGCAAGACATCGTTGATGATCTGCGAATGGACGCATCAGGAACAGGGCATCTTGCTTACAACCGAGAGGCCTACAGGAGAGCTGTTAGGGAGGTAAAGTTTTTAAAGGAACATGCAAATAACAAACTGATGCTGTGATGGCGGTGAGACACACCATGGTGTCGGATGGAGAGGGTTACGGTGCCTATTTCTTTAAATCCACGAGTGGAACTAAACAGCAGTGGATTAACAATACTTCTTAAGTAGAATCCACTACCATGGGGTCTATGGTGATCCCTGCCCCGTAAGCCAAGCTAGGCCTGCTACTGTGGGTACATACAGAGAAGAGGGACAGGGTCTTGGTCAGCCATGCTTCGTCAACCCTGATGCCAACATATCAGTTATGAATCTCTGACTGTCAAAGAGGTTGGGCTTTTCCCACCTCAGAGATGTCTTACAGTCAAAATTTTCTGTCATAGACTTTTCTTATCGTAATGTGTCACCAGAGAGTAGGTTAGCTAGCAAAACCAAACTACCAGCTATGTGCCTACACTGACGGTTCTGTCAGAGCGACGACGGGTCAGTGTACACTTCACAAGTCTTCACTTTAACACTCACGATACTTCACCACACGCATGTTAACATGCATGGAAAGGGGGAAACATAGAGAGCCACGCTAGATGTAGATAGAATATAGAATATATATGGTATCGCAGGAACATTTATGTAAGTATACATAAAACTAAACATGCAAATATATACAAAGCCACTGCAGTAAATTTGTGATAACAACATGTTGAGACTATTTAAAACAAAAAGTAAGAGCACTTTTATTATTTATGGAGCACACATGTTGTAATGTTTCGGTTTACACTTTAATCATATAAAAATATACAGGACAAAGAAACTAGAAAGAGAAGAGAAAATATAGATTCACATGAATGAAATATAACAAATAAGAATGGCAAAACTATAAAAACAGAAAAAAGGAAGCACGTATCTGTGACTTACAAGAAGCTGAGGCTGGGAGTGCCTGTGTGGCGAAGTATTGTGAATGTTAAAGTGTAGACTTGTGAGGTGTATGGGTGCACTGACCCGTCGCTCTCACAGAACCGTCAGTGTAGGCTCATATATGTTTTTGTTTTAACCTACTGTCTAGTGATATAATGATAACACTAACGTGCATTACGACCATTTGTCACGCACTGTGTGTGACTTAAAGAATTAGCTAGTGTCTGGTCTCATATTTCGGTTACAAGTAGTCAGTGTCGATATAAGTTTGAAGGTCATAGTTGTGAGGTCAAATGTACCTGTTGCATCAAAGACATGATCTTAGTATGCACTAGTCCAGGTGTAGGTAAGGCTGCATTAAAGTGATTCAGATGAAGTACATGAGTAGACAGTATTTTCTTGTCACTGGCGTAGACGTGCTAGAGTTCTATATTGTTTTGTGTATCCGAGTATCTGACATAGTTCAGAAGAAAAGCTTTCATACGTTTCATGAATTCCCCATTCCTGTAAAATGTCACATGTTACTGTGAATATATATGTACCTTAAAATTTCACAAATAGTGTGCATGTTGAACTGTATCGGTTTCTTTCCATGAGTATGGTTAATTAAGTTCAGGTTATTTCTACATGTCTGAGCATCCCGGACATATTCACACTGTAAATATATTACCCAGATAGTGATAATAGGATATGTTGGCCACTTGATGAGAAGAAATGAGCAGAGAATCCCAAAACAAGCTATCAAGTGGAACACAACAGGCCGAAGAAAAAGGGGCAGACCGCGTGAAACTCTGAAGAGAACATTATTAAGAGAGGCCAAGTTAACAGGCATAAAATCCTTTGATGAGGTTGAAAGACTCGCCGAAGACAGGAAAAATTGGCGAACTACTTTGCGAGCCCTATGTGACGTCTAACGGCACGGGAAGGATATAAGATATAAGATAAGATAATAGGAAGTTCAAGTACGGGCTGCTGTCATGAAAAAAAAAAGACATTACTGATTCCAGCTCAGAAGTGTGAGTGGCAGCTGAACTGGTAGTGATTTCACTTATTCATATTAAGGCACTGGGTTTGTACCTTGCTGAATCCGCAGTTCTTCTAAACTCTGGTGTAAAAAAATGGATCTATGATAAATTAGACTTCTGTTAAAAATAGTTTACAATGTATAAAGGCGTGTCCAACTGGCAACTCGTAGAGTGCTTTTTGTGTGCAGTCCACTAGGTCATTATGAAAATATAGTTTTTAAAATTAAAAAAAATATTGTTGACCAAGTAGCCGTGAGTTTTAGTTTTATGCTTTGCAAGAAAGAAAACATTATTGCTCCAGGTGATTGTGCAGTTAATAGTAAATTTCACGGAAGTATGTTGCATAATTAACTGATTTAGATGGGCCCGCAACTCTACTCGTTTATACATTTCTAGCCTTATGGCACTTTTGCTATATAGAGTCATAGAACTTAGTTTATTTGGTCGCTTCACTGGACCAAAAAGTGTGTCTTAGTTTGTCATTGTAGGTGCAGTTTTTTTTTTTGGATGAGTTCTGGGGTGATCAGGTCTGCAGTGTGAGGTGACTTAGAGCAAAGTTGCCACATCTTGTAACTTGATGGCCGATGAAAGCAACGACAAAAAGATCTCAAGTTTTGCAAAAGGGTAACAAATTAACCTTCTTTTTTTCTTATCCTTAGGACTTGTCTAGAGGACACTTTAGTATCTTAGAAGAAGGAAGCAATCTGCTTCACGTTGCCGACATCACCGTACAGCATGTACTTCATATAGTTTTGATGATGGCCATGTATGACTTCTTTGCTCCTCTTATAACAGCCAATGAAGATCAATGAAGCTGTAACAAGACAACTGTAAGACCACTTTGTTCTTTGCTCGGACAAAGACGTCATCGGAATCAGGAAAGCTCACATCTATTCGGCACCCTATTCCAACTTCCACTTCAGAACGGCTGTTGCAGGCAGCACAGACATCTCAAGCACCTACTCCGTGGCAGACTTCCTAGAATCTTGCCCCGGGCAGCGGTTGTTTGATCTACTTTTTTGTGATTTCCAACTGCCTAGTTCCTATAAAGTAAAGTGAGATTTTGCTCTCATATTTCACAGCTGCTACATCTTTCTCCGCTCTGGGAAATTTAGTTGACAAGTACGAACATCGATGGTTTGATGTTAACATCAATAGTCCAGCAGAGAAAGCGACCTATAGAACACCATAATATTAATGAATTTGTTCACACAGCATTTTTTTCTATTTAAAAAATATCCACTTTTTTCTCATGTATTTGTAAACCAAAGTTGTACTTTCATGTCTTCATTCAAAGTTGTGGTTTACCTGTGCTTGACGTATGTTCTTTGTGAATAAAGCACGCTTAAAATGTACATTCATTTTATTTGCGTTTTAGAGATAAAATATTATTATATGTGAACTTTACGCGCAAAAGTCAAGACTTTGAAATGGTACATTATTCTTTGTTATTTCACCTGGATCACTTTACTGTACTTAAGTTAATGTCCCTGTTTGTCTTTGGCGTTAAGAGTAATAGTTTAATCATGTTTCCAGGTAGGAGTGATTGTTTAGCACTAGCAGTAGAGGATTAGGATCAGAAGTGTAATCATAAGATGCTATGGAATTATGAACATAAGAGTGACTTGAAAGGCCATGTTATTGGCATCTTGACTTTTTCCTTACAAAATATAGACATCCCTTTTCACGGTAGATAACCCAACAGACATAATTTCCTCTCAACAACATTTAGAAACGCGGCTGTGATTCTTTGTTCACCGCATGTTTCATTTTTCCTGCCATGTTCAGAGACATCTTGAAAGTTTCCCAGCTTATGACTACTAAATCGCATATATAAAACCTGTGTACTGTACCATCATTCAGTCATTAATTTGCATGTCCATTGCGGAACTGTGCCTCCCTAACAGCTCTCGTGTAGGCCGTTCGGTTGTAAAGCAAGATGCCCTGCTGCTGATGCATCCATTTGCAGATTATCAACGATGTCTTGTAGCCATCTTCGCCTACAGTGCCAAGAAAAATAAATTTATATTGATAATTCTGACTTTATATTCACATCCCAAAACGCCTCTTGTCTATCTCTTGATGTGGGCCACTCAATTGCACGATTGTCATTCTATGACTCTTTCGTCATAAACCTTTCCTAATAAAATGAAATAAGACAAGAAAATCGTTTATGAAGTACAAAAAACCAAACAGAGTAACATTTTTAATTACATTACGTACAAAATGGCGAATCATTCGAAAATGTGAACAAAGAATAATCAGAACTTTTCTTCATTAAAAATAAATCAAAAGACAAGAAGCCGGCCATCTTTCACACATCTAAGCTTCCTGCCTTGAATAAACGAACGGTGTTTCATGGATTTTTTTTCTGTCTTGTGCCGATATTGTTCCGTTTTTATTTTTTGCTAGTGAAAACTGTTTGTGGCTAAAATGTTGCACATTTATGTTCTTTTTTCCTTCTATTCTCTTGCTGAAACTGCTAAATATATGTGTGGCATCCCGTATTGTTTACTATAGAGTTGTTCAAGAAATTATGAAGTGAAGCTCTCTCTTAATTCTGCTGTAGGTACGAAGATGAGTAAAGATGGATGTCCATTTCTGAAAACCAGAATGTGTCAGTTTTATCAAGTGACGTTAAAACAGATAGAAGCTGTAACTTTAAAAAAATGGGGAAGTTGGACGAACAAAACCCGGATCTTTATTGTGATTATCATTTTAAAATTTACACATATTTCTTTGTTTCTAGAACTATTGGAAACAACGAGCAAAGTGATAGAAAAAAAAATCCTGCAGAGAAAGCCCTTTAGACGCCAGGAAAAGGAAAATAGTAATAGATTGAACGTGAATCGAACATTCAAATCCAGCAGAATTAGCGGCCGCATTGCCACAAGAAAATAGAACACTATCAGGTCGTCACATCAAACATAACAACAAACATAATTTGTAAAATCTTGTATCTTGTTAGATATTATCTTTGTAAATATACGAGAGTGGAATGTCAGAAAAACTCCACTGAAAATATATTTGTGTGTGTGTGTATGTACATGTGTGTGTGCGCGCTATCTTGTTAGATCAGTTACCTCTTATGTAGTTCATTATCCTATATTTGTGAATGTAATATTTTCATCGTGTATTCTTATATATATATATATTTTATATATATATTTAGACTATATATATATATATACTTTGTTATCAAAGACATACACGAAACAAAAGTTTGAAAATTGTTAGAAATTTGTAATTAATGCAATGTTCCCTGACGCGAGATGAAATCTTGAGCAGACTGTGAAGCAAGACAGATGTCAATGCTCCATTGTTGCCTTCTATTCAGGGAAAAAAAAAGATTCTCCACGATTACTCAGCTGTACTTTTCTAAGACGAGAACTTCCAAGTCTAATCAAGAATAATCTGAAACTATAACCTGAAACTACCTTTATATTAAAAAAAAAGTATTCGCTTGAATGTTGCTATTGTCGTCCAGTATGCACTAGACATTCTACGAGACCATGTGTGCATGTTCGTGTCTGTAGAAGTTGGTACCTGCAAGAGAGACTGAACCGACGGAATTTCTGTGTCATGATCTCGTGTCCTTCCCGGGTGCACGATTTTCAGCTAGACAGGGAATGATGGCTTCCTTGTCAAACATCATCTTTTGTTGGAAGGGGGGGGGGAAGGAAGAAGGTGCGAGATAAAGAAGTTCATTAATACCGCTGTTCTCTAGTGGCTGGACGACTAGTCTTCATACTGGTGTCGATGGTTCAAGTTCCAGGTAATTCTCACGTGAGAAGAGCCTGGATGGCTGGAGGCGGAGAATACAATCATGGCAGTGTATGACATGGACAAGATTTCACAAGGACAGGACTGGATTTTAATACAGGACCAGCTCAGCAATAGAGGGCTCACCTGGGCAGGAGCAGAAAAAAAGGCAAAGGACAGGCATTTGTGGAAAACCCTTGCGGAAGCCCCATGTGCCCTGGGCACTTAAAGTTCAGAGAGAGAGAGAGAGAGAGAGAGAGAATGAATGAATGAATGAATGATCTTTATTTTTCAAGGGTAAAGAATTGGGCACGCAGGCCCGTCTTACATTCTGCCCTTCATCACTCCATCTTTCATTCTTCCCACACACTTGATTTAGTACAAAATACAAATTAAATTAGGAAAAACATATCAAAAGAGTGTACGATTTAACTACTGCATTCAAGGTAAAAGAGAAGAAGTAATTAACCTAATAAAATAAAACTTACGCACACATACACACGCAGACATATACATAAATAAAAATACATTGTAAATACAGATCTTCAAACATATGTTTTTTTAACAAACATTAAAATAATTTCTAGCAATATCTAACAAGTTGCTTTTGTCATTGAAGTACTTGATGGTTTACGAGCCATGTGTTGAGAGAGTGCTGGCTATTATATGGAGGCATATAATTACAAGCAAGTAAATAATGAAACAGGTTTGAGTTAAAGGATGTAGTATTACCAATGGATTTTAAATGGTAGGGGAGGGTGTTCCAGAGCTGTACTGCAGAGTATGCAAGGCTTTTCTTGTACAGATCAATCCTGGGTTTAGGAAGAAGACAGTTTTTTAAACGCTGGCTATGTTTAGTGTTATACGTAAACAGTGACCACAAGTAAGGCGGAGCATTGTGCGACAGAATTCTGTGAACAAACTTAACTTTGTTAAAACTGATTCTGTTTTTAAGGGGTAGAATTTTGAGTTGTTTGTGTTGATCTACAGTCTGTACCGGGTGTTTGTCACAAATAAGATTTAATGCTCGCTTGTGAAGTGAGTGGAGCCTTTTTGTGTTTGAGACTGAGCATCTATCCCAGATTGTGGAACAGTAATCTAAGTGTGTTTGTATGTGTGATATGTAGTATATTTTTCTTGTGTCTTTGTCGATAAAGTGTTTAATTTTGGCTAATTGGTAAACTTTCTGTGCAATCAAATTTGTTAGGTTATGTAGAGAGAGAGAGAGAGAGAGAGAGAGAGCTCAGCTAACACAGGTTGTGTAGCATGGTCTTGTAAGTATTGATTATTGTTATTATTATTATTAATGAATATTATTATGAAAATATACTGTAAAGAAAATAGTAACATCGAGTAGCGACAGAGAAAAAGTAGGTAGCAAAAGGAAGAGAAAGGTATAAAACTTCCATGACACTAGAACAAGACGCGGACAAAGACAAACAGTGGAAACAGTGGTGAATAGAAAAATACGAGACTCAGTGACGATGTGATATAGGTAATACAAAGGAAGGATGCCAGAAAGTAGGACGGCCCAGTAATAACAATGCGGTGACTGGACGTTGACACGTGTAAACAAAATAGAAAAGACGAATAGAAAAGGCAGACACAATGAAAAGCGAGGACACAATAAAACTTCCGACATGAAAGAGCAAGATAATTACTTGGGTAAATAACAATTGTATAGACAAAATTGGCATAGACTGACACGCATGATGCCTGTTAGGTGACACTTTTATGACGCTACTGCACATGGTTTTTAAATAAAGGAGTGACCAACGGCCAGCTTACTAATTAAATACTTAGAGGCGTGGCCTATTGGACAATTGACTTACGTCACGGTGCAGTTTGAATGAGGGACAGCCAGAACGCTCATGGGAACCAGTGGACATCTGAAGGATGGAGCAAAAATACTTATTGGTTAATCCATCAAGCTGGACATGAAGAAGTAAGGAAGTACAGGAGAAAGGAGACAGAGGAGGGAGCGCGAGGACGAAGAAGTACGGAAGTCCTGGGGAGAGGAGACCGAGGAGGGGGTACCGAAGACGCAAGAACAGAAAATCAGAGGACGAAGAAGTACGGAAGTACAGGAGAGAGGAGACAGAGGAGGAAGCCCGAAAACGAAGGAACTAGGAGGGTCAGTAAGCGGAGGCCGGTCCAGACATCAGTGGAAGACAACCCATGCCACGACTCGAAAATATTCACTAGGAGACACGGAGGGGACCGAAACACAGACGAACAAGAAAGAGAACGAGACGATACAGAATCAGAAGTAGTGTTAGACTGAAGTTGTGATTCAAGTGATTACGAAGAACTGATACGTTTGAAACTTCGAGTACAATGATTTAGCCGTGTAACTGATTGACCACGTGTTGTAGATCTGATATAATACTGAGTTAGGAAATGTTCCCGTATCACATGTAGAAAATCTTGAAGTTGAGAACATTGCCGAAATGCTGTATGTAGAATATGATAGAGTTTGATATTGTGAACAAATGATTATGTGCTTCCACGACTAAACTAACGAAGATTATGCCATATTACATCTTATTACAAGTGATGTTACCAGCTGTTGAATCTGGTACCTTAATTGATAGCATTAAATGAATTCAAGGAACATTTTCATCGGATTTGATCTAGTGAATGTGGTAAAGATTTGTGAAACCTGTGATGTGTTAATTAAAGAGCATCTGTAATATTGTATAATATGGAACTATTCAGCAATAATATGATAATTCACAACTTGAAAATATTATGGTTGTTGTACAGCTCGGTCGTAAATACCGCGATTGGGCACACGGTGCAACTGAACTTCGGGTTCAGAAGCTAATCCAGAGACACTGTTGTCTTCAGATATGGTACTACACGCAGATGACTCGGTGACTAAAGGAAACAAAAGTGAGTGGGGCTTTGTCGTCTATTGCAGTGGAAGAGTTATGGCAACAGAGATCCAATGTCTGTGCAGTCATTACATCCAACATGAGCGTGGAGATAGAGGCAGCATTGGCGACAATCAGGTGGCTGGCAGATCAGGAAGTGTCTCATGGTGGTTGCTGTGACTGACTCACAGAGCAAGCTAAGGAAGATTGAGAAGAATTTTCTTCAGACAGAATGGGTGAACCCGTCGAGAAACTCACATGTGAGGAGACTAAGGTAGATCTTCTGTCCAGGTCGTGCAGGTTTGCATGGAAATGAGTTGGCCGATAGACTGGCTGGACAGGCTGAAATACAAGACAGGTTGAGATAAAGGGCTGGCTGAGAACAGATAAGGAGGACGCTGCAAAGACCGTGCTAGAGAGACTGGGAAGATGAAGAAAGGGAGGTGATGGACAATGTCCATGTACAGAGATTGATGAAGCTGGGATAGAGCGAGAGTGCTGGAAGAAAATCTGAACTAAGTGGGTGAAAAAATATAAATAAACAACCAACATTTGTCGGGATTCATTAGTAGGCAGACTCTTCGGTAGATGTTGGAGTATGCGACGGAGCATACATGGGAGTGTTCTGAATGCGATGATGTCGGATTCAGAATTTTGAAAACTGAAACAATTGAATAATATCAACCATTGTATTCTTACATCACTCTTACCTCATAGTTAGCATTGAATACATGATTATTCTTAGAAGGGTAGAAGCAAAATGAACTTAAGAGAATCATACACTGATCCCTGGATCCTTACTGTCTCAAAACTGCTGAAAAACTCTAAAAAAAAATAGGCAGAATTTTCAGTTTCTTCCCAGCGTTTCCTTGACATCTGAAACATAACCATTAACTCAAAGACACATCTTTTTCCGAAATTTGCTGTTGTATCTGTAATAAATTACTGTGTTTACAGCAGAGTTGAAAATCTCAAAATGATTTCTCAAACTATTTACGCCCACATACAAGTTATTGTACCTTTTACCAACTGTAAACTCAGGCTCGACAACCCCAACAACGCTAATTAGAATCTTAGGTGTGTTACAGATGATGTACACAAAAGATATTAGAATTACTTGTACAACTACACGAAGATCTTTCCCAGATAGTTTGTCTGGAACACTGGCCGAAAAACTAGAACAGATCTCAGTCTTCTTGTGGCCTGAAGCAACCGCCTGACTTCCTTCGTGACACATCGTTTTTGAAGTCAGTACTGAGGCCTGCCTGAACCTAGATGCGGCCCGCAGGCTATCTGCCATGATGATGACGCATACAACAACAATGAGTTGAGTAATAACAGGCAAAAGCATATGTATTACTAACCACACGATATCTTTGATAGTCTCTCTCTTTGGCGAAAACCACACGGCTGGTCTAGTTCTGTTGATCCTCTTGTCATACTTGTCCACCATTCCCATGTTTGTGAGAACTGGAATGTAGACGACCATCGCGAATATTGCGAAACCTACGAGGATAGCAATTGTTCTATCACGAGAAAAAACGTTCTTAAAGTGCAACGGTTTGGCTACACACATACAACGAGCAACTGCCAGAAATGTTGTAGTCAGAACGTTGGTTACATTTATAAGGAACATAATGTTCGCAAAAAATACTGACACGCCGTACGGGTCTACTGGAAAATGGGCAATCAGTTTCAGTTCTATGACACTGAAAGACATCGATACACCTATACAGAATGAAGCTATGAGATATAGCAGGTCGAATATGGACAGAGCTAGAAACGAAACTGTGATGCCGTCACCTAGTCCCATGATGATGAAAGTTCTGATGTTGATGATGTTTGATATTACTCCCAGTAGCGATAACACGATCCATACTACGCTGCATGACTCCATAACAACGATGTACTGTTTGTCTGTGAGTAGATCAAGAAAGACTGTAATTTGGGTTGTTAAGTTTCGTGTGGTCATTTTTTGTTATTGATATGAATGAGTAGTTCAGTTTTCTTATTACTACATTATATATAGTTCCTTCTGTTGTATTTGTCACAAAGACCTTTTAAAAGAGTACTACAGATTTTGTTGTTATTTTTTGTTACTGCATCTGTTCTTGGACATTAAGTTTGAATATACTTCTATCTATCTATCTATCTATCTATCTATCTATCTATCTATCTATTTATGCCTCTGACCCCTCGTGGAGCATAGGCCGCCAACAAGAGCTCGCCAGGCAGTTCGGTCCTGGGCCACTCTTTCCAACTGTCTCCATGTCTGGTTCATTATTTTGATGTCCGTGTCCAGACTTCGGCGCCAGGAGTATATACTTCTGCTACTGGATTATAGGTTTTGATATGTTATGTATATATACTTCTTTATGATTCAGCTGTCTCCGAAGCAGAGGTTGGTTTGGTGCTTTAGATCTGGTAAATTGATGCAGTTTCTTTTTTTGTTTTTTAGATTTTAAAAATTATTTGTATTTCTTTTTTTTTTTTTTGGTCAAGAAAACACAAAGATTAATAATTATTCAAACTTTAAAAAATTATTTCAATGTCAACGAATCCTTAAAAAGAAAAGAAGACTTGTGACAAAATAATGACCAGAGAGGTTATCAATAACTCACGATAACTGTTGGCTTGTGTAATATGTGGAAACTGGCAGCAAAATCCAGTTTCCTACCCAGTAACATAACAGAGATAAGTGGACAAAATTTTGCTGGTAATGACTATCTTCTGACACGCCCCACAGTTGTCAAATATCAAAGATATCCCCAGGGGCGGTTTGAACGGTTTGAAAACCTGTGTTAAATTTTATGCTTGAGCGGGCGTGGCTACCTTTAAAAAAAGTGATTTTAATGTTCAAATCTATGTGGGTTTTTTTTTCTAAATTTAAAGTGGCATTAGGTGCAAAATGTTAAGTCGTCTAGATAACCGGGTAGCTTAGGATGTTTGTCAGACATGTATCGATTAAAAATTGCATAAACCGCATTCTTTTTCTTGTACGTATTTCTCATGTTCGTAAAACAAAATGACTAAAAAAAATTCTATGTAGATACTATTTTAAAGGATTAGCAACTTTGTAGATAACATGGAAGCTGTGTGGGTGTAAGTAGACATTCACAACTGTGAGCTTATAAGCATATTCTTCAGTGCTCACTCTCTGCTAAGCCGCACTGAAGCTGGAGCCAGATCACCAGAAGCTAGGCAGCTCACGTCAAGTTATATCAGCTTTCCCACAGCTTCTGTCTCAGATCACCAGAAGCTAGGCAGCTCACGCCAAGTTATATCAGCTTTCCCACAGCTTCTGTCTCAGATCACCAGAAGCTAGGCAGCTCACGCCAAGTTATATCAGCTTTCTCACAGCTTCTGTCTCAGATCACCAGAAGCTAGGCAGCTCACGCCAAGTTATATCAGCTTTCCCACAGCTTCTGTCTCAGATCACCAGAAGCTAGGCAGCTCACGCCAAGTTATATCAGCTTTCCCACAGCTTCTGTCTCAGATCACCAGAAGCTAGGCAGCTCACGCCAAGTTATATCAGCTTTCCCACAGCTTCTGTCTCAGATCACCAGAAGCTAGGCAGCTCACGCCAAGTTATATCAGCTTTCCCACAGCTTCTGTCTCAGATCACCAGAAGCTAGGCAGCTCACGCCAAGTTATATCAGCTTTCCCACAGCTTCTGTCTCAGATCACCAGAAGCTAGACAGCTCACGCCAAGTTATATCAGTTTTCCCACAGCTTCTGTCTCAGACCCAGACAGTCTGACTAAACCTGCTTGCCATGACCTTCTTGGAGCGTTGTTTCTACAGATAAAAGTACTTCATCGTATATTCTGACACATTTTTATTCATCTTTTTATCTCTTTTTCTAACACTAGTTTTTTTAAAAATACTCATGTAATGGAATGACCCCGCTTCATTCTAACAATCTGTTATTGTTGTGTCTTGTTTCCTTCCTCACATATTTTAAATGTCAGTGTTCAGGGAAGAAATAGACGTTTTGATGGGGCACGACTGTTTTCTTCATATAATGAGATGTTTAAGATTTCTATCATTTCCTCCCCTCATCACTTGGGCTCAATATGCTCAACGAATCTAGAAGTATTTCTTACTGTGTGCTCTCTTTCATTAGCTCATTTATTATGCTTACTGTTTTCGTTACCAGGGTGTTATTTTATTTCTTTTTCTTACATTAGCACTCACTTATGTCCATGATGGAGGACTGCTTGTGGTGAAATAGTGCATTTGGCAATTTTCGGCTTAAGACGTGTTCGTTTTGACAATCAACGACCCATAGGTGACATGCTGACGTCATGGTTGGGGAAATATAACTGACCAAGACCCTGTGCTACCTCTTCGCTGGTATCCCAGTCAGAAGAAATCTGTCGAGAGGACACAACCTTGCCTAACTCCATGCTTTATTATTGATATTTGCTATTTTTTTCTAGTGTAGCAATAATAGACAGTGTTAAAAGACAGAGAACACATAGTTGTAGTACATCAAAAAATATAAAATTCCGCGCACAATGATTTGTCTGTGTAAAGTTTAAAAAATATTTTACTGTTTATTTTTCGTTCCGATCTGTTTATATATGGCATACTATTTTGCTATTGTTATTGTGACAAAGTCTAGCAGTTATCAACAGTTCACACTACATTAAAAAAAACGTCTCAGACACCTGAAACACTTGAACAGCAAAAATCTCTGCTATCATATGTCACGCCTGTCTCAAAATTAGTACTAATATAAAATTTCTCTTAAAAGCGTAGACATAAAGTGGAATTAAAGAAACCATAATATATATTGATCTATGTAAGATGTCAGAGTTTCATCTAACGCTTTGTCTCAACAACCCTGCATTCTGTTTTTTTTTAAAAACTGATGTAACTAAAACAGTAAATAAATTATCTCCGGCAAAAAATAACATTTGAAGTGTAATAACACCGACAATATGCGTATTTCCAGAAGATGTGAGTTTTGTTATGATGCGACGGCGGATGTGTTACTCAACCAAAAGGTCGTAATGCGTGATGCACTTAAATCACGAGTAAACAGGAAAAAAAGTAAAATTAATTTCCAATATTCATACCAGAAAAGTGTCTGAGTATCTCTTCCTCTGATACAGAGACTTGTATAACACTGCCTCCGTTATTCTGTGAGTATCTCTTTGTCTGATATACAGACTTATGTAACACTGCCTCCGTTATTCTGTGCTCGATCCTGCTCATTTCTTCTTAGTAGTTATTTCTAGTTCATGAGCGGAGGTTTGCAAGTTGGAGGTTTTGATCGTAAATAAGAGACTTCTATTTCTCTCTGACGAGCTTTTTAAATTAGTAAAAATCAGATGTGTTAAAGATTCAGTTAATAATTATTTTAAAAATTGGCAGCTAAACAAGACATCTCTCTGAATCTTAAGTGCCCATGGCACATGGGGGCTTCCGCAAGGGTTTTCCACAAACGCCTATCCTTTGCCTTTTTTCGCTTTTGTTCTGATGAGTCCTCTATTGCTCACCATCCTCTCTCTTGTTCTTCTCCATGTCTCCTTTGGTCTACCCTTATTTCTGTTCCCCGTGGTGTCTATCTTAGTGCTATTTTTGGTAGTGAGTCGTCAGTCATCCGGAGCACACGTCTCAATCATCGCCAGCGTCTTTTCTCATTAATTGTTGTCACTGGCTTCGTCTGCATTTCTGCCAACAAGACGTCATTTTTTATAGTGTTTGGCCAAAATACTCTTCTAATTCTTCGTAAAATTTAGTCTGGAAAGAATTCAGCTTTTCTACAGTTTTGGTGAACAAAACATACTCTGGTGTAAAATCAAGAAACGGCTATCGAGTGTACACACGTATACTTTCTACGTCTTCTTGTCTTTGTCTTTGCTATATCTAGTGATCGTGGTGACGACTATGTAGACAGGTGTGGTGACATTGTTATAACAATTAAAGCACATTGTTAATCCACATAGACAGGTACACGGTTTTGACTGTGACAGCAGAAACAATCTCTACAAACATCGATGACAGAATATAGTAATTCCAGAATAGAAAGGTGCATGTTTAATTCCATCTCTCAATACATTCTAACGACAAACAAAGCCTCTCATTGAAACATACGTCCACAATCTGGCTCGATTGTCTATCTTCCCCCCCCCCCTCCCCCCCCAAAAAAAAATCCCGAAAAGATCTGAGCTCCAGTTCAGTTCTCGGTCACATGATCAGGTACGTGACATTAGGCCGAGTCCCCACTAGACATGTGTTGATGCAAGCTTGATTAAGCTGTGACACACGAGTAGCCTAGTACAGCTCTGTTGTAAGTGTGTGGAAGGTCTAGTGTGACCATTCGTACAAAGTGACGAGCAGAATTTTGGAAATTCAGTTTCGAAGACAAAAATATTAGAGGTACAGAGGCCTCGCCATGGGAGATACGTATGTACAAAATAAAATGTAAAGTCTCAGGAAGCTTTGTAAATAAAATCCTGTAGATAAAGAGTTCAGTATAAAAGGAATAGAAGAAAAGAAATGGAGTACTTCGCTAAATAGGAACACATTTTAAAACATAGGAAACAACGAGGCTTTCGTACAGTAAAGTAACAGAGAGGCTGGGGGTGCGAGATAGTGTAGTTCGTTGGTACGCTGTTCTCTCGTGGCTAGACGGCTGCTCGACCTTCCGAAGTCCGTGGTTCGATTCCTAAGGTAATTCTATTGTGGTTTTTCTTTCTCTCACCTCTCACTAAAGTGCTTTTTCTACGATTTTTTCGAGGGTCTGATCCTACAAAACTGTGTTCTCTAACATTACTTCGATAAACAGAACTTCTCGCATGCTAGTCAGGTTAGACCAGAGTTTCCCAACATCTTTAGGGTTGGCGTCCCCCTTGTCTCTCAGGCTAGGTCTAGCGACTCTAAAAGAATTTTCCATTCAGTTGATTCTCATGTCACTTGTTATCTTCCCCGGCACCCACCCCAACTATCTACATTTTCACAACGCCCCTGGGAGGGGAGCGATACCGCATATTTTGGGAACCACTGAGTTAGACATCTGAACATAGGGGAAAAATTGCAGTAATAGTAGGTAGTCAAAGATTGCTCTATTTTAAAAATGAATGTATTGATAGTTTGGTACAATAAAAATGGAATGATTACAGGTTCCACAGGACGTCTGAAACTTGCTTCAGTGATCTGAAAAATTATTGAACATGTTGTACCTGAGGGCAACACTTACAGGTATTATGAATTATTTCACCATTGAAACAAGAATCATCTTTCATGTTCGCTTCATCTGGCATCACATCTATCTCTCTCTGAACCTTAAGTGCCCAAGGCAAATGGGGCTTCCGCAAGGGCTTTCCACAAATGCCTGTCCTTTGTCTTTTTTCTGCTCTTGCCCAGGTGAGCCCTCTATTGCTCACCATCCTCTCTCTTGTTCTTCTCCATGTCTCATTTGGTCTACCTTTACTTCTGTTCCCCTGTAGTATCCATCTTAGTGCTATTTTTGGTAGTGAGTCATCAGTCATCTTGAGCACATGCCCCAGCCATCGCCAGTGTCTTTCCTCACTTTTATAGTGCCAGTATAATCTCTGCATCAAACAAAACTCTACTGTGTTGATTACACTACTTTGACCGATGGCCAGTATAATTTGCAAGGCTGGTCAGTGCCTCAACATCTCGTCTGTACACTTCGTTAAATGGTGAATTGGTCATATATGACAGACGTGAAGCTGGTTACAGGTAAGTTACCAGTGGTATTAACTAGTGCAACTGTAGGAATTATACATCTTTATACGTCACCATTTTAATTAGCTAATAATGTCTGTAATTTATATGTTGTTATATCATATTTTTATTGTTGGTATCTTATCCTTATAGGTACATGAAGAATGAAGATTGCACTGACTAACACATTCACACATTACACCAATGAAAGAAAAAATACAATCAATACTCATTCATTCATTCATTTGCATGTCCCTTGCGGAACTTTGCTTCCCTAACAGCACTCCTGTAGGCCTCTCGGTTGTAAGCAAGATGGGCTGCTGCTAATGCACCCATTTGCAGATCATCAACGATGTCTTGCAGCTATCTTCGCCTTGGTCAATCAGTATTACTTCTTCAAATAATTATAAATTTAGATTGTTGTTAATCATCAGTTTATATAGTTAGCCAAAATCAAACAAAGTATCATCATTTTATATGTTGTTATTCATTAACTTATTTATTTATCAACCGAATTCAAATCAATTTCCTTTAATATTTGGTTCCCTCAAAATGTAACAACAATGGAATAACTGAAATCAGAGTAACCTCTTACGTATAGTGGGTTAGTTTGATTTTTTAACATAAACTCATTCCTTGCAAAATTCTCTAATCTTCATCATTAAAGATTAAGTGTCTGAATATAATCAGAGGTACTAACTGGTAATAACTGCGTACAACATGCATATACGTAAAATTCATAAATACATATTTATGCGCACATATAAACCCTCAGCCGCACGTTACTAAAACAATAACATCTTACATATATTAATTATGTTATAATAGAATTTTGATTATGCATGTGTTATTTCTGTTATTTATATCATTTCCTAAGTGGATCGGGATTGGACCGAAGGAGTCTACTGCATAGCTCGCATGCATCCACATCACAGAGTATAAACCAAATACTAACCTACACATACATTGGTTCTCCTTCGACGAATAGACATTCTCATTCACGCTTGACCAATCACATGACTCCCCCGATCCGCTGGCCTCCTACGTGCTCAGCTTACAAATCCCGCCCGATTAAAATTCTATCATGTTTTCTTCATATACTGGGCTAGAGACGGACCTTTCCCAGAATTGCGCACTTCTGGTATTAGCCTATCTCTGACCCATTATTTCTTACGCTAGGGTTGGCAATTAACCTAGGTTTGCTCTGTTTTTTTTATCTCTTCCCTTACACAATCTCTACATAGTAGCTAATCTTGTTATGAGATAGAGGCGTGTAGATGATATGGTGTTAGTGTTCTTATTTAGTCGGCACACTAGAGGGCGATGTGGTTAGTATCATACCTAGCCATTTACCCTTCCCTAGCCCCAGAATAAGTCAGGTACCCATATCTACAGTTGGGTGACTGGGGAGCCGTCGGATCGGGTTCGAATCACGCATGTTGACCACGAGAGACCAACACATTAACCACGTCGCCCCTCAGGCACCAGAAGTCTCCACATGTTGAGACAATATGTTGGTGTTATTTAGTCTTATAGTGGGTTGTGTCGATACAATATGTTGATGTTATTTAGTCTTATAGCGGGTTGTGTTGACATAATATGTTGGTGTCATTTAGTTTTATAGTGGGTTGTGTTGATACAATATGTTGATGTTATTTAGTCTTATAGTGGATTGTGTTGATACAGTATGTTGGTGTCATTTAATCTTATATTGGGTTGTTTTTACACAATATGTTGGTGTTATTTAGTATTATAGTGGGTTGTGTTGATAACTGACGGTGTTACCAAGGAAAACCCCTGTATCAAACTAAAAAGAAAAATAAGAGTAGGAACATGGAATGTAAGAAGTATGTATGAGGGAAAATATCAAGTAATAAGTGACGAGATGAAAAGAACGCGGATACACATTTTGGGAATCTGCGAACATCGATGGAAAGGATCAGGACACTTTAAGAGCGAGAATGATAATATATTTATATATTCTGGCGGAGAAGTAGGAGGAAACAATGGAGTGGCTTTTTATTTGGACAAATCAACATCAAAAGCATTACTAGGCTACAATCCAGTAAGTGATAGAATCCTAACAATCAGACTTAAGGGCATTCCTAGAAATGTAACAGTCATCCAGGTATATGCACCTACATCAGCAGCAGAAGAAGATGAAGTAGAACATTTTTATAACACACTGCAGACGACAATGGACCAGGTACGGAAAAATGATATTGTATTTATAATGGGTGATTTTAATGCAAAAATTGGTACAGAAAGAGCAGAAGATGAAGGACATGTTGTAGGGAAATTTAGCATAGGACACAGAAATGAGGCAGGTGACAATCTAATGGCGTTTTGTATGGAAAATGAGCTAATGATCGCTAACACACTTTTTAAACAACATCCAAGAAGACTTTACACATGGACATCACCTGATGGGAAAACCAGGAATCAAATAGATTACATTTTAGTGCAGAGAAGGTGGAGGTCAAGCATAACATCAGCAAAAACTTTACCAGGTGCTTATTGTGACACGGACCATGAGTTATTAATAGCAGACATGAAGATAAAGATAAAAAAGATAGTTATGGGATCAAGACCACTCCGCTTTGACCTTACAAATATACCAGAACAATACGGTATAGAAGTGAAGAACCGTTTCGAAATCCTGATGGCTGTACAGGAAGAGATGACACCAGATGAATTGGCTACGCAGGCCAAAGATATCTTAGTAACAACAGCTAAAGACATGGTTCCAGTAAAGAAAACACAAAAGAATAGATGGATCACAGCAGATACACTAGAACTGATAAAACAATGTAGAGAAATGAAGACGCAGTGGAGAGTGACAAACAACAACAAAGATAAATATAAAACTTTAACAAAAGAAGTACGAAGAAACATAAGAAAAGACAAAAAACAATACATACAAGATTGTTGTGAAAGAATAGAAGAACATCAGAGGTGTGGAAGAGATAGTGAAATGTTTAAAGAAATGAAGACATTGACGAGAAATGTCACACCTAAGCTAAATATAATTTGTGATGAGATGGGGAATACCCTGACAGAGACAGAGGAAATTCTGGAAAGATGGA
The DNA here is from genome assembly GCA_009760885.1 of Achatina immaculata. Taxonomy (NCBI): domain Eukaryota; kingdom Metazoa; phylum Mollusca; class Gastropoda; order Stylommatophora; family Achatinidae; genus Lissachatina; species Lissachatina immaculata. Next base: position 22,075,373 of record CM019692.1, on the reverse strand, counting down.
AGGAATATTGCAAAAGAATGTATGAAACAACCGACTGTGGAAGCAGAAATCAACAGTGTGAATTATTATTGCAGGAGAAAGAACCCGAGCCGACAATGGAAGAAATTTTATGGGCAATAAAGAGTCTGAAAAATGGTAAATCACCAGGATGTGATGAGATAACCGCTGAATTTATTAAAGCAGGAGGAAAGGAGTGTGCAACAATCTATCATGCACTATGTAAAAGATATGGCATTCAGGTATTTGGCCAAAAGAATGGAAAAGAACTGTATTCATACCACTGCCAAAAAAGGGTAACCTGCAATTATGCACCAACTACAGAACTGTTGCCCTGATTAGTCATGCCAGTAAAATTCTGTTAAAAATCATAATGGGTAGACTTCGAAAGAAAATAGAAGAAGAAGTCAATATGGTCCAAGCTGGCTTCAGGCAAGGAAGAGGATCAAGAGATCATATATTAAATCTAAGATTAATAATAGAGAAATGCAGGGAGTTTAATGTGAATCTATATTTATCCTTTATACACTACTCAAAGGCATTTGATTGTGTACAACACCAGAAACTTTGGGAAATAATGGAAAAAATGGGATTTCCAACACATTTGATACAATTAACATCACTGCTGTATTTAGACCAACAAGCAGCAGTAAGAATAAATGGTGAAACAACAAGTTGGTTTGACATAAAACAAGGGGTCCGTCAGGGGTGCATATTGTCACCCTACTTATTTAACTTGTATACTGAAAATATAATGAGGAATGTTAGAGAAGATGTAGACAAAGAATATTACGATGCCATAACAGTTGGAGGTTATGAAATACCAGAGATTAGATATGCTGATGACACAGTGTTGCTGTCCACAACACAAGAAGGAATGGAAAAACTAATTATGTCAGTCCGCAAGAACAGCGAAGAGCAGAACCTCTATCTTAATGCAAAGAAAACTAAAGTGATGACAACTGACAAAACAAACAAGGCAACTGAAATATGTATCAATGAGGAAAAACTGGAAGAAGTGGAGAGTTTTGAATATCTTGGATCACTACTAACTAATAATGGAGATACAATGAGGGAAATTAAAAGGAGGACATCTATTGCTCTTCAGAAAGTAAAACAAATAAAGAATCTGTGGAGAGGAGCAGACAGAACCACAAAAATAAGATTTTTAAGGGCATGCATCTTTCCCATCGCAACATATGCCTGTGAGACCTGGACACTTAACAAAACAGCTGAGAAGCACATAAATGCCTTTGAATGTAAATGCTACAGAAGAGTTCTCCAAATATCGTGGACACAAAAAAGAACAAATATATCTATACTGCAAGAGCTTAATATTGAAGAAGGCTGGCTAGTAAAGAGGATTAAAGAGAGAAAACTTAAACATTTTGGCCACATTAAACGTCATGATAATTTAGAGAAGACCGTATTGGAAGGATACATAATGGGAAAAAGAAAGAGAGGAAGACCGAAACGAAGATGGCTGCAAGACATCGTTGATGATCTGGAAATGGATGCAGCAGCAGCAGGCCATCTTGCTCACAACCGAGAGGCCTACAGGAGTGCTGTTTGGGAGGCAAAGTTCCGCAGGGGACATGCAAAGGAATGAATGAATGAATGTGTTGATACAATATATTGGTGTTATTTAGTCTTATAGTGGGTTGTGTTGATACAATATATTGGTGTTATTTAGTCTTATAGTGGGTTGTGTTGATACAATATATTGGTGTTATTTAGTCTTATAGTGGATTGTGTTGACACAATATGTTAGTGTTATTTAGTCTTGTAGTGGATCAAGTCATTCCCTGCCGTGAGAACAAATTCTTTTGGCGCTGGTATAGCGTAAACATGTGCGCAATAATCAGATAATCATCAATTATTATTTCCAGAACTTGAGCTGTGCGAGATTTGATAAATTACAAGATGTGACCTGAAAAAGTCACCCATCGACTTCCATAAATATATAACCTGGAAGTAAGCAAGAAAAAAATCGAAGGGGCTAAGTTAAAGCATAAACTCCTTTTTAGAACAATGCATCCATCAAAAAAGCTCTCATGGTATGGTTTATGGTTTGGATCATCATCATTGCACTCGGGACATATCCACAGGTGCTCAGATTCCCCCTTCCTTTTTCCAAGCAGCGCCCTGCAGCTGATTGTGTCCGTTCTGTGTTGGTTTACAAGTCCTCTCTCGCGTCCCGTATGCCTTTCATTCCCGGCCGTGCCAGTCTGTAGTCCCAGCCGTCTCAGTCTTAAGCTGCCATGTAGATTCTCTCCTCTGAAAGACTGCTCTCATATTTATTTACAGTTTCACATATGTTCGTGGAATCACTTTTTAAGTTGGAAGTTGGCCGGGGCAGTCCTGCTTTGACAAACACGTCTATGGTCTTCAGGTGAAAAGATTTTTGTGGACACCTTATTTAGATGCTGCTGCAGCCTTGACCTCAGTGCACCAACTCTGTTCCACCGGGGACGATTCTGTGAAATAAGAGATAAATCCATGGCAATATTGAAAATATTGAACTACAGGAAGGAGATAAATCCATGGCAATAATGAACTACAGGAAGGAGATAAATCCATGGCAATATTGAACTACAGGAAGGAGATAAATCCATGGCAATATTGAACTACAGGAAGGAGATAAATCCATGGCAATATTGAACTACAGGAAGGAGATAAATCCATGGCAATATTGAACTACAGGAAGGAGATAAATCCATGGCAATATTGAACTACAAGAAGGGAACTAAACGGTCACTCTGGCAGAGCCCTCATACCAGATAAGAGGCTTAACTAGCCGTCCGATGCCGCCCCACTCACATCAGAGCGTCCCGACGTTAGGAGCTGCAATCCCTGCAGCAATTCAGTCCCTCAGCGCGCCGAGAACACTTTGGACTTGAGTTTTATTCACTTACATTCCGAGAATGGAAGAACAATGTAGCTGACAAAAGACTGCTGGAGCTGGGATACATGCTGCCAGGAAACCTGAACTGTGTGGCGGAAAACACATCGTAGGCAACCAACATCTGACAAGGATTATCAGCAAACATACTCTTCAATGGTTGCTGCGGCATGGGGCGGAGCATATATGCGGTTGTCCCGAATGCTGTGAAGCCGGAGTCTGAATTTTGAACTTTGTGAACTTTGAAAAGATTTTTGAGAGATCGAGAAGCAAATGTTGTACCATGGGCTTCTTCTGAAGTATCAAAGGATGATTTGAAGCAGACGGTAGATACAGAATGAGACTGGAGAATGTGGTAGATATAGAATGACGCAGAAGCAAGTGGTAGATATGGAGTGCCATTGAAATAACTGGTAGACACAGAATGAGATTTAGTCATCTTTCGCACAGCCAAAAGCAACTTTTGCTGCAGTGGAGAAATTTGGAAAAACTGGCCTTTAAACAACAAATACTACTTCCCTTACTTGTCTACGTCACAAGCTACAGCTTTTCCTCTCTGGAGAACATCTTAACAAGGGTTACACGGAAAAGAAACTATTACCTATGCAGCATAATAAATCCCTTCCAAGCAGCATAATAAACCCCTTCTAAGCAGCATAATAAACCCCTTCTACGCAGCATAATAAACCCCTTCTACACAGCTTAATAAACCCCTTCTACGCAGCATAATAAACCCCTTCTACGCAGCATAATAAACCCCTTCTACGCAGCGTAATAAACACCTTCCACGCGGGTCCTTCGTTACTTGTCTTCCTTACCCCTATCTGGAGCATAGGCCATCAGCAAGGTCTCTCCTTTTTTTCCTGTCCTGGGCTGTTTCTTCTTTCCGTCTCCAGGTGTAGTCGATGTTTTTGATGCTGCTGCATCAAGGCTCCTTCGCCAGGTGTTTCTAGATCTTCCTTGTTTCCTTTTTTCCCCTGGGGATTGTTTGTGGCGGGCTTTCCAAGTGTACACGTATGTCTTTTCCATCTTCAGTGTCTTGTCATTATTTCTTTCATCGTGGGTTGTTCCGTTTTCTGCCATAGCTCTTCATTACTGTTGGTATCTGGCCATCTAATCTGATGGATCTTCCTTAGGCGGGTGTTAACAAAGGTCTGCAGTCTCATGGTACTCTCCCATGCAGGTGACAATGTCAATATAACAGCAAAAGCCGTATCATACTACGTCCCAGTAATTTCCAGGATGTGATATATATATATAAGATAACACTGGACTGCCTTCAAGATTCAAATATTAGATTTTTTTATGTTGTTTTTTTCCCCTGAAGTCCTTGTTGTGAACGGATAATTCCTCTCTGGGACGGATTCTTTTCTAACCGACTAGCACAGGGCTGAACCCAGTCTCAAAAATAGGATCTGAAGTGTCCCTGGGGAAACAAAAGTAGCAAGGATAAGAACTGGTCTCCCTAACTCATTGTGATGGTCTCCCTAACTCATTGTGATGGTCTCCCTAACTCATTGTGATTGTCTAGAAATGTAAAGACATTAACACTTCAGACCCGTACGACATGCAAATGCCACGATATATTATTATTATTGTTGTTGTTGTTGAACACTTTATAGCAATATGTTTACGTTGTGTATTCACATCTTGTGTCAGAAATTATAGGAACAATCAAACTCTCTCAAAATATCTAAGGCGCTTTTCTAAATTTCTTGTTCTAGCTACATTCACTTTGTGTGTTACATAAAAAATCTCTCTATCTCTCTCTCTCTCTATATATATATATATATATATACATATCATCTGTTACATATGCAGTTTCCATCAATTTCGGCAAAGTGAACCTCTTTTTGCTCCAAGCAGTTCACTGCCGTAACAAGAAAAACAGCGGGCATTACAGTTAGCAAAAAGAAATGGAAAACTTCGACCTAGGAGTTTAGAATGGCCGTAGCAGTATCTTGATTTATAGAAAAGAGCCAGTACATTAACTCTGTTTTTTTAAACAATTGTCTTATAGCTGGAAAAAAAGCTGAAATCGCAAACTTAATTTTTTTTTAACGTTACTTTCCAATTTAGAAACGAATGTAGTGTAAACGAGGAAAGAAATTGTTTTAGCACAGACCACTAAATGATACGTTTTTTTAAATAATTGTCTATGAAATTTGTAATTCTTCATGCTTTTTGTTTCTTTTTTATAATTCTCTATACAGTTTGTGATTATTCCTTCAAGTTTGATAACAAATGAATGTTATTCCTGGACTGCCAAAAATAATTACAATCAAGGGTTTGCTTGATACACTTCGGTCACCATCGTGGTTTTAACTCTGACTATGTCTTCTCTCACGCTGGAGTCAGTGTCTCAACAAGGCCCGGAATTTTGTGTTGTACCTGTAATAAACTATAAAATTAACCGCAGAATTCAAGATTTCGAAATGCATTCTAAATCCATTAACACACAGGTACAAGCGGGAGTACCTCCTTCCTATAGTGAATTCTTGTTCCAGTGTGGTCACCACGCTAACGAGGATCTTTGGCGTGTTGCATACGATGTACACCACAGAGATTAGAACCACTTGCTGAATAACACGGAGATCTTTCCCAGTGAGCTTATCAGAAACGGCGTTAGAGTCACCATCAGTTCTGCCTCCTCCATTTAAACTGCTTCTTCCTTTTGTGGTGTCCTCGTAGGCCGCCTTTCCTGGCGTCGCTGCCGAAGAAAACCGGAACTTAGATGCTGCACGAAGACTGCGAGACATTATAACCACGCAGAATATAATGATGAATTGAGAACCCAAAGGTAAGAGCATCCCAGTTATCATCCATATAATTTCTTTGATAGCTTCCCTCATAGGAGACACCCACAAGGTGGGTCTGGTCATGTTTGTAAACTTGTCAAACCCCTCGACCATTGCCATGTTAGCTAGAACCGGCGTGTAGACGATTACAGCGAACACTGCAAATCCAACCATGAACATGAGGGCACGCCCCCGGGTAAATGTATTCTTAAACTGCAGAGGTTTAGCTACGCACATACAGCGAGCAACTGCTAAAAACGTGGTGGTCAGAACATTAATCTGACTGATAAGAATCATAACGCCAGCGAAGAAGATGGAAAGGCCGTAAGTGTCTATTTTAAACCTTGTGGAAGATCTCAACTCGAAGACGGAGAAGGCTACGGAGGTCCCTAGAGACAAAGAAGCAATGAGGTAAATCAGGTCAAAGATAGCCAAGGCGAGGAAAGAAATTGTTACGCCGTCGCTGAGCCCCATGGCAACAAACACTCTAATGTTGATGATGTTCGACATCACACCCAGCAGCGACAACACTGTCCACACCACCGAATAGGACTCCATTACATCAAGATACATTCCCTGGCTGACAAGACCATTAAGAGGAAAGATTTGTTTTGTCCTATTTTCAAACGTCTCCATTGACCATGGAAAAGGTTACATCCGATCATAGAATATTTCGTTCATTAGTACCTGTGTATTCACTTCTGTGGTGTCTTCTGAGATAATGTTTACTTTCATTCAAATAGTTGATGCCGTTTTATCTTTTACATACTGTTCTAAACAAGCGGGTTCAGGAAATAAATACCCACTGACAAAGACTTCAATTCATATTTCATTTTGATCATTGCATCAGTCCAGCCTACAGCCTTCATAACGTGGAGCATTCGATTCAATACATTAACAATGGAAACTCTTTAGTTTTATAACGGGAAAAGTTCAGACTTTAAGAAAATAAAAAGAAAGTGCCACTGAATCAATTATTGTCCCTGTATTGTCCCAATATGACAGTAGAAAACACTAAATCTGTAATATATGCGGCAATTTCACATTTCTAATAGTAAACTTTTAAGGCACAATTTTCGTGTCAAGGAAGGGAATGCCAAACCAAGGTCATCGATAAGCTATAGCCTTCTAACGGATGCATCAAAAACTTTCAATCAAATTGTTCTCAAATTATGCTGTTACGGCATAGATTCTGATCAATATCCACGCGATGTTCAGCTCACTGAAGAATACAGTAATTCATTACCGTAATTTTCGTATGTTCAACCTTGTGATAAAAACGTGCATTTTAATCATTATTGATAAGTTAAAACGACGTTTCATGACTGATGCAATGTACAATCTCCCAAAACAAAATTAGTTGTTTTAGACTAATGTTATCATCATTCGTCAGTTTTATGACAATTATTTTGTTTTGATATTTTGGAACCATTCAGGAAACAGTGAGCAAAGTTTTTTGCTAGAGAGCTTTCTGTGAGTTACACAATCATTGTTATTATGTAATTAGTTGTCACATATAATTCAGGCACGTATTAAATACGGACGAAAATAAGATTTTAAAGATATAAAATACATCAGACATTTTTCAATAGTCTCTGTCATTCTAAACAGTCGTATAGCTGGTTTAGGTGAGGATATGCCGAGTTTGTTTGCGCTAAATTTCAAATCAAAACGCGAGACGGCGTGAAGCCATCGTTTATTTCAAGCATCACTAAATTAATTATATATATATATATATATTATATATATATATATATATATATATGATATATATATATATAGATAAAGATAGATTTGTTTGCTCCACTGTGAGTGAGGATAGATGTGTTTGCCCCACTGTGAGTGAGGATAGATGTATTTGCTCCACTGTGAGTGAGGATAGATGTGTTTGCTCCATTGTGAGTGAGGATAGATGTGTTTGCTCCACTGTGAGTGAGGATAGATGTGTTTGCTCCACTGTGAGTGAGGATAGATGTGTTTGCTCCACTGTGAGTGAGGATAGATGTGTTTGCTCCACTGTGAGTGAGGATAGATGTTTTTGCCCCACTGTGAGTGAGGATAGATGTGTTTGCTCCACTGTGAGTGAGGATAGATGTGTTTGCCCCACTGTGAGTAAGGATAGATGTGTTTGCTCCACTGTGAGTGAGGATAGATGTGTTTGCTCCACTGTGAGTGAGGATAGATGTGTTTGCTCCACTGTGAGTGAGGATAAATGTGTTTGCTCCACTGTGAGTGAGGATAGATGTGTTTGCTCCACTGTGAGTGAGGATAGATTTGTTTGCTCCACTGTGAGTGAGGATAGATTTGTTTGCTCCACTGTGAGTGAGGATAGATGTTTTTGCCCCACTGTGAGTGAGGATAGATGTGTTTGCTCCACTGTGAGTAAGGATATATGTGTTTGCTCCACTGTGAGTGAGGATAGATGTGTTTTCTCCACTGTGAGTAAGGATAGATATGTTTGCTCCACTGTGAGTGAGGATAGATCTGTTTGTTCCACTGTGAGTGAGGATAGATCTGTTTGTTCCACTGTGAGTGAGGATAGATGTGTTTGCTCCACTGTGAGTGAGGATAGATGTGTTTTCCCACTGTGACAGCGGCGGTAGGTAATAAACTGAAGCAGCTGGTGGACACAGAATGAGATTTAGTCATCTTTCGCACAGCCAAAAGCAACTTTTGCTGCAGTGGACAAAGTTGGAAAAACTGGCCTGTAAACAACAAATACTACTTCCCTTACTTTGTCCTCGTCTCTTTATCTCAGTGTTTTCCAACGTGGGGTGTATACAAGGGGGCAACCGGAATATTTTTTTTGAGGAGGGGGGGGGGAACAATTAGAATATATTATAATATTTCAGAACTTGGTTGACTGTGGACTGGTGTGGAGGCGGAGGGGGAGGGGGAGAGAAGTCTCTGACGACACGGTGCTGGGGGATATAAAAATTTTGGAGGCGTTGAGGTGAGACATGATTTAAAAACAGGTTGGGAAACACTGCTTTATCTCATGTTTCTGCTTGTCACTTGTTTTTACTTGGAGCGTACTTGGCGTCTGTCTGGGCGAATTTTGCGCCCGTCTTTCGTGCGAGTATAACAAAAGAACTTTTCATGTGCTTTTCGTGTTTTTATTGTTGTGTTTTTTTTTCTCTTTTTTTGTTTGTGGTCCTTGGAAAAAGGCATTTGCCTAAATGTTAGATTGTTATACGTTCTTCATTCATACATGCTCATCTTTCTTCTACTGTCGATATTGCCTTCTTTCCTCACTCTTTCTATCTTTTTTTTGTACAGCTGAATCAAACACCTCAGTCTAGTAATGAAATAGATGAGTGTATGGGTCAGTTCTAGGAAAAAAAAGATATAAAGAGTGAGAAAAGTGGACATATTCAAGAACGACAGAAAGTAAGACGAGTAAATGAAGAACATACAAAAATCCAGTATTTCAGCAAAATTATTCTTTCAAGGATTACGTACACAAACAACACAACAGATAAAAATAGATGAAAATTATGTGGACAGCTTTTTGGCCGTCTCCCAGTAGGAAAGTCCGACACAAAATGCGTCCAGATAGACAAAGCAGAGCACAAAGTGAAAGCCAATGATTAGCTGAGAAATATTGTAAAGGGATATTACAAAAGGTATCATATGGTAAAAATCATTGCGTTATGCCAGAAATATTGTGTTTTATGTCACATTTTTGTCTATCTTCATTGTAAGAAACAGCTGTTGTTAAGAGTTGCATGGTAAAGTTTTTTTGATTTCACATTTCTGTCTATCTTCATTGTAAAAAAACAGCTGTTGTCAAGAATTGCATCGTAAAGTTTATGTCAGATTTCTATCTATCTTCATTATAAGAAACATGTATTATTAAGAGTTGCATGGTAAAGTTTATGTCACATTTTTGTTTATCTTCATTGTAAGAAACAACTGTTGTTAAGAGTTGCATGGTAAAGTTTATTTCACATTTCTCTCTATCTTCATTGTAAGAAACAGCTATTGTTAAGAGTTGCATGGTAAAGTTTATGTCACACTTCTGTCTATCTTCATTGTAAGAAACAGCTTTTATAAAGAGTTACATGGTAAAGTTTATTCAAACTCTTGTCTATCTTCATTGTAAGAAACAGCTGTTGTTAAGAATTGCATGGTAAAGCTCATGTCACACTTCTGTCTATCTTCATTGTAAGAAACACCTGTTATAAAGAGTTACGTGGTAAAGTTTATGTCACATTTCTGTCTATTTTCATTGTAAGAAACACCTGTTATAAAGAGTTACATGATAAAGTTTATGTCACACTTCTCTCTATCTTCATTGTAAGAAACACCTGTTATAAAGAGTTACATGGTAAAGTTTATGTCACATTTCTGTCTATCTTCATTGTAAGAAACAGCTGTTGTTAAGAGTTGCATGATAAAGTTTCCTCTACTTCATGGGAAGCTCGATGGAACAGATCCCTTAGATGACTTGACTTAGAACATCATGGGGCACTTCTCTGAATTAGAGACCATTTTATTTTTTTATTACCTGAGGAGAAGGAGGAGGAGGAGGGATTTGAAGGGTTCAAAGCATTCACCTCTACCCCGGGTCCCTCCCTGATGGTAAAACGTTTTTGACAAGCAGGTGTGTTAGATTCGCTGACTGAAGAGTTCATTGAACTTCAAGTGAGTTCAGGAGCCGAAGCACTGTTTGAAGTCCTTCTAATGACTAGTTTCTGGCTCAAGGGACTGACTGTATATACTCAACTTACAAAGCCAACACTATTTCAAACTCTTCCCTTCCCTTCAACGTACCTCTACGAACAAGGCGACTCGACATTACCATTTCTGAAAACCGAAAAGTTAACATAGCTTGATCATTGCCACTAGTCGCGTTTGTCAGAATTGAGCCCACAGTTTAAAAAAATAAAGTTCATCAGAAACAGCAGCAATGGTGATGCTGAAAAGCAAGAACAACAACAAATTTCGTTTTTTTTTAAAGCGCGTTCATGTTCTTGATTCATTATTTCGCGTGTATGTGGGTGCGTTTGTGTGTGTGTGAAGACAATATAGCTTACTCATAAAATCTTTATATTGAACAGCCATTATTGAAGTACTTTCCCATGCATGAAGTTCACAACTTCTACTGTCACAGAAAGAACTTGCACGAAGGACTCAGGTGAGACTTTCAGAGACAAGAATATGACGACGGAAAACACCGTTTGTGCTGGCAGCATCTGGAACCATGGGCGTGACCAACCTCAGAAATCCTTAAAACTGTCATAGCACAGATGGAACAACATCCATTCAGACAGAACGTACCAAATTTGCTTCACTCAATCCAACTTTCTTAAACGACGAAAACAACAGGTCATGAAGCCGGCGGGACTGCAGCACCGGGTTTGCTCATAACTAGATGTGGACCATACCTCCAAAGAGCATGGCAGGCCTCGGTCATCTCGTTTAGTTCAAAGAGCTGCTCAAGACGCAGGTTCGCTTGTAGTCTTATGACTTCAGGCAGCTTAGAGGTTTACCATGTACCATGTTTTCCATGGTGAGACTGTTTTCTGTTGCAAAAAAAAAGCATTGCTGGTTTCTTTTGTTGTTCTGCCATATGAGCTGACAATTAATTCCAAGGAACACCTCTTGTCCCGTAACACCGATCTGTCAGTATAAATAACGGTGTCATCGTCTTTGGTGCTTTCTGTCAGTATAAATAACGGTGTCATCGTCTTTGGTGCTTTCGTAACAGTGCGAATCTGTTATAACAAAAATTTACGTGTGAAGTACGAATACAGGAGAGAACCAGGCAATCAGGCAGAGAAAGAGAGAGAGGAGAGAGAGAGAGAAGGAGAGAGAGAGAAGGAGAGAGAGAAGGAGAGAGAGAGAAGGAGAGAGAGAGGAGAGAGAGGGAGAGCCAGACCATAAAAGGTCATGTGATCATGAAAACAAGGAGAGAGAACTAGGACAAGACAGGTTGGGCAAGAATAACAAGACTGTGAGCATGAAAGCAGCGGAGGAGTACAGACAGGTGTATATTTCCAGGTCAGAGATTCCTTATAAGGCAAGTCAGCAACGGAGGAGTACAGACAGGTGTATATTTCCAGGTCAGAGATTCCTTATAAAGCAAGTCAGTTTTGCTGATTAAATGATTTATTTGCTTCACAACATCGAAGTTTTGTTTTATCGCTGTATGTTGCGGACATACTGGAAGTCGCATTACTGTAATATTTTCACTGACCAGTGTTTTAACCTCCACATCGACCGCAGCGAGAATATGTTCTCTGCATCATCTATGGGGTGTGGCATGAACAGACAGAGCCACTTTGAAGTTTGGTGGTGTGAGTACCCATACTTGTCCAGGATCTATATTCTCAGGTGGGTACACCTCACGGACTACATCTTCCTTACGGCTCATCTACGATTTAACTCTCTTGATCCTATTCCCTTCCTTTTCCCAGTTCACTGTGAACTGAGTGTGCTTTGTCTGGCGGTTGCCTTGTGGTAAAATCGTGCTCTGGCTAATTGTTTTGTGGTTAATGCCTTTCACAGCAAAAACAATTCAACACAAACTGAGTGATTTTAACACACCGCACAAAACCGGTCATATGGCGCCATGTTGCTGACATCAGTCGACTTGTCACGTTGCAAAGTGACTCACACGGGACTCAGCCTGACTTCATTTGCAGCTCATTTCATCAGTACCTGAAGTAATCCACGTCAGTGGACAGAGAAACATCCGTGATCTTCGTCATGGCTACATGACCGGTGAACAGTTCAGTCATTTACAATGTTGCAGATTTAATCAGACTTTCACCACTTTGTTTTTACATTCATGTGCGAAATAATGGTGGGCACAATCTTAGTGCCGAATTAATTTGCTCTCCCCCCCCCCAAAAAAAAAAAAACTCATTCCGTGGACCACAGCTTCAGAACCGCTGTTCTAAGATGTTTTTACTGTGTATATTATCCTGCTAAGATACTATGGGAGAAGAGTGTGGGTAGGAAGGGTGGGTAGTCTCTCTGCAACATCCCATCTCAAAAGATGTGATCCAGTTTTCTGATGCCCGAGCCAGTTTCAATGACTACCAGTTTCCGAGGGTTGTTGGAAAGACGCACGACTTAATGATATGTTTGATGGTCTTTTCCACTGTTTCTTTGTTTATAATAACTTTTTAGATGCTGTTAGAAATATTTTTTTGTGTCCTTTATGTGACATTTAATTTACAGGATATTCATCCAGACATCCGCTGCAAGACCTACACATTCACAGTAACAGGGCCTTACATGAAAACAGTGAAATCACGATGAAAGATAAGGGAAATCATACATAATATATAAAAAGAGACTTTCTTAGATTATTCACAGACATCATTTTTAAAATATCATTTGAATATGTACCTGTCAATCGCTGTGATTGTTGTGAAGTTTGCATCTCGTGTTTGCAGGAGCGGTTAAAAGAAGTGACATATCAAAGAAGTGACATATCAAAGAAGCGACGTTCAAAGAAGCGACATATAAAAAAAGTGATATATCAAAGAAGCGACATATCAAAGAAGTGACATATCAAAGAAATGACATATCAAAGAAGCGACATATCAAAGAAGCGACATTCAAAGAAGCGACATATAAAAAAGTGATATATCAAAGAAGCGACATATCAAAGAAGTGACATATCAAAGAAATGACATATCAAAGAAGCGACATATCACAGAAGCGACATATAAAAAAGTGATATATCAAAGAAGCGACATATAAAAAAGTGGCATATCAAAGAAGCGACATATCAAAGAAGTGACGTAAGGAAATGAAAACTCTGAGATGATTTCACTGGAGTGACACGAATATTGTAGCGAGGTAAGTGAACAGGTCAGATAAATATAGACACATTATCGTTTAATCTCTTTGAGTACATACAAATACTGGGCATTGTCAATGGGTTAGGGTTTATGGTCATAGTTTATGGTTAAATTTTATGGTTAGAGCTCATGTTTAGGGTTTATGGTTAAATTTGTGGTTAGAGTTTATGATTAGGCTTTATGGTTATAGTTTATGGTTAAATTTTGTGGTTAGAGTTTATGGTTACGGTTTATGGTTGGAGTTTATGATTAGGATTTATGGCTAACGTTTACCTTTGTGGTATAGGTATCAGTAGTAATTAGTAAGTAAGTTCATAACAAACCAGGTGCAAAGGAATGTGACGACCACCGGACTATCAGCCTCTCATGTCACATAACGAAGCTACTTCTGAGAATTATTATGAGAGGAAAAAGGAAAAAAAAACAATGGAATAGCAGATGAACAGTATGGATTTGTTGAAGGAAAGGGAACACAATGGCATTTATGCTTTGCGAACACTAACAGAAAGAGCTTTAGAAGTACAGAAATATCTCTACTTATACTTCATTTATTACACCAAGGCATTTGAAAAAGTGAAACATGACGAGATTATTAAAATGCTTGAAGACATAAACATAGACGGCAAAGACCTGAGAACTGTAAAACATCTATACTGGCAGCAAGAAGCAGCAATTCGAGTTGAAAAGAGAACTGGAAAATATCAACCTATAAAACAAGGGGTGGGACAAGGATGTGTACTATCTCCAGACCTTTTTTCTCTGTATAACGAGAATATTCTAAGAACGATCATCACAGAACCAGGTATAAAAATTGGAGGACACAATATTAACAACCTTCGGTATACTGACGACACAGTACTGATAGCTGAGAATCAACAAGACCTGCAAAATCTCTTGGATAAAGTCGCCAAAGTGAACAGAAAAGCCTTACTTTGAACATCAAAAAGACAGAGACTATGGTTATATCTAAGAAACAGAATCCACCAGCATGCAGTATAAAATTAAACGAAACTATTCTAAAACAGGTGCAGAAATTTAAATACCATGGAGCAGTAATTAACTTCAGATGGGAAATGCAGAACAGAAATTAGGAACAGAATAAGCCAAGCAAAGAATGCATTTCAGAGAATGAGAAACATATTAGCCAACACATCCTTATCAATGAATATTAGAAAACGAGTCCTAAAATGCTATATTGAACCTATCTTATTATATGGAAGTGAATCATGGACAATAGGCAGGTCTGCACAAAAATCATTGGAAGCAGCAGAAATGTGGTTTATTAGAAGAATGTTGCGAATCCCCTGGACAGCAAAAATAACTAATGAAGAATGTATGAGAAGAGCTGGAGATACAAAAAATCTTGTTAAAAAAAATAAGAGAGAGACAATGTACTTTCATAGGGCATGCAATGAGAAGAGGGAGCATTGAAAATATTGTCACAACAGGAAAAACAGAGGGAAGAAGATCCAGAGGAAGACCGAGATACTGGACAGTCTGACTGGATGGTGTGAGAGGAGATCACCAACTGAACTGATGGCCTGCATGAAGGATGGTGTACTCTGGAGAAGCATAATAGCTAACGCCAGTTGGCACGGCACCTGATGCTGCTGCTGCTGCTGCTGATGATGATGATGATGATGATAACAGAAGACTACTGCGCAGATTTTTTACTGTGAAATATTTTTTAAAAATGAACATCTGTCACTCATTCACTGTGTCATTCTTTCAGTGCCGTACTTATGTCATTCCTTCGTTATATTCTTCCTTTGATACTCGTTAGTTTTTGGAAAGTCACCAAAACAAGACACTAAAAACCATTTCAAATTTTGTCTGTGGCATGATCAAATATTCTCCTCAAGCCGTCTTCAGCATATGGGGAGTAAAAAACACAAAGTATACTCAGTTACGCAAAATAAAAAGCTATAATTATTTCGTTTTTTTAAAAAATAAAGTTAAACATGTACCTGGATAGTCCTTTAGTATATTACAATGTTAAAACAATGACCATCGACAGAAAGCTACTGATAACATCTCAACTAAATACAAAACTAGGTTGAATGAAAAAACAACTTGTATATGTGAGCTTTTCGAATAAATCTGAGAACACTATATTTTTAGGCGTGGTACTGACCATATCACACTTTCATGTGCCGATGGTCTTGGGAATGCGGGCATAGTATCATATCCCTAATATGCCTTACTGGCTTGGAGATGGGAATTTTACCTTTTTACTTACATTCACACTGTATTTTTAGCACCACAGTCACAGAATTGAAAAGTTTGGAAATTAAAATCAAAAGTTCTAAGCTGGCAGAATGATCTTGTATTAAAACTTGGATAAATTAACTAAAAATGCTACAGTTACTTTATAAATGCCGTCTGTTGAGTCCAAGGAAACCAACGGGAGAATCGAAAAGAGATAAAAAAAAAAGATGACAGCAGCTACCAGAGCGATTTTGCTCAGAATTATGAAACATGACAGTGTAGCAGCTGTCGGAGACCCATAGCTGATTGTTTGCGTCAGGGCTGGGTAACGATATCCGGTCAAGACCCTATTCTACCTCCCACTGGTGATGCTGGAAACAAATTCTTGTCTGGTCAAGAGAATAGGGATCGCAGTGAGAAGACGAACCCGGTCCTAGAAATACTTCGAGCCGAAGTCGGGTGTGTTGGGTCAATAGGCGCGTAACTGGGACACGTAACAAGCAGTGCCCTTTTGAGAGCGAACTACCACGACCACGACGACGACGACAACGAAGAAGAAGAAGAAGAAGAAGAAATATGTAAAACAAGAACACAGGAAAAAAAGTTTCAGAACAATGGGGGAAGCTAACAATAGCAAGTAAGAGAAGGTTAACAAATGATAAACTATGATTACGGGTGAGGCCAAGCTCTTGAAAAAGTACAATGACAACATGTGAATTGTACATGTTTATTGTTCTCTTTTACCATGTTCTATACTGTCATTTTCGTGTAATTTACTAAATAAAACTACTCATAATTTTTCATACCTGTATTGCTGATGCTAGCAGATAGGAGGTGGTAACTAGCTGGACCTCCGCATGTCTATGCAATGTTTAACAATAAAAAAGCTAGTTTATAATTGAGCATTTGTTCATCTTTACTTAATATTTGTTCATCGTAAACTAAATAGCACTTAGAATCACTTCTATAACCTTTAACATTACGCTACCACACTCTTCATATCGCCGACATATCTTAGCTCAGGATTGACATATGAAGCCATACAAGACCAGCTGAGAACTTTTATCAGAAACTGAGAAGCTATGGAAAATAGAATCAAAACCCCAGAAGGGTTCGAAACTTTGTGTTGTACTTGAAGTAAATTATGAAATTAACTGCGGAATTCAAGATTTCAAAATGCATCCTTAAGCCATTGATACACAGGTACATCCTTGAATACCGCTTTCCTATGGTAAATTCAGGCTCGAGTGTGGTAGCAACGCTGATGAGAATCTTTGGTGTGTTACACACGACGTACACCACAGAGATTAGAGCCACTTGTTGAATAACGCGAAGATCCTTTCCTGTAAGTTTGTCAGTGGCAATGTCGGAATCTCCATTGGTAACGCCCGCGTCCTGAGAACTGAATGTGTCGTTGTCGTTGTTTTTGTTGGTAACCTTGCCTGTTGTCAAAACTGAGGTCTGCCTGAACTTGGACGCCACGCGGAGACTGTGGGCCATAATAACCAGGCAGAATATGACAATGAATTGAGTGACGAAAGGCAAAAGCATTTCAGTGAAAGTCCATATGACTTCCTTAATGGACTCCCTGATAGGGGACACCCAAAAGGTTGGCCTGGACATGTTGGTGAACTTATCAAACTTTTCAACCATCCCCATGTTGGCTAGAATCGGGGTATAGACAACAACGGCGAACAACGCGAATCCCACCATGAACAAGATCGCTCTCTTTCTGGTAAACGAGTTCTTAAATTGTAGAGGTTTAGCGACACACATGCATCGGGCAACTGCTAAGAATGTTGTGGTCAGAACGTTAGTTTCATTTATAAGTATCATAACGCTACCGAAAAATATCGAAAGACCATAAGGATCTATTCTGAACCTTACAGTGGACCTCTGCTCATAGACAGAAAAAGCCACAGAGACCCCTAGAGAAAATGAAGCAATGAGATAAGTTAGGTCAAAGATGGCCAAAGCGAGGAAGGAAACGGTAACGCCATCGCCTAGACCCATGGCAATGAACACCCTAATGTTGATGATGTTTGATATCACACCCAGCAGAGATAAGACTGTCCACACGACGGAGTAGAACTCCATTACGCTGACATACTGCTCCTCGCTGACAAGACCACGTGGAACAACGGTTTGTTTAGTAATATTTAAAGAGGCTTCCCATGATCCTAGCAGCATTTCAGTCATATTACAGATTATTTTACTTATTATTATCTGAATAGCGACGTACAGAGTTTCTTCTGAACTGATATTTAGATTCATTCATTTGATTGTTGCTATTTTTCTACAGAGAATTCTAAAGCTGTAGATCAGAATTCATAAAAAAAGCAGGCAATGGGCTCGATTTCTGGTGCTAAAAAAAATAAACTACTATTTCAACATATGTAAGAAGTAAGCTTCAACTTTGTCATTTTTGTGTTCTAACCCATTGAAGCGGATTTTTAAATCAGATTGGACATATTTTTTGTGCGTCTTCATATTTATACAAGTCAAATATATATGTAAAAATGAATTATAAAAAAACATTAACGGTGCCAGTTTGTAGTGCCATTAAAGTTAATTTTACGGAACAATTTTCCTGTCACTGAAGGCAATGACTAATCAGAGTTGATTTTATTCCTTGATTTTAAGTTTAGCCAGAAGTTCCCCAGTCACATCGCTTCGGGAATAAAATTAGTTGAATTCCAAATACCAAAGCACTTATATGCGCCCAAATATTTCGCACAATAACATAATTGACACTTGTTTGGTTAAGATCACCACTTCTTTAAAAGTTGTAGAGAAAATGATGGCTATTGGGATGCGGGTAAGAGAGATAAAGCGGATTTATATTGATTGAAAAAAGGGACGTTTTCCGGCCATTTGGGAAAATGACTAATTAACTAAGTCCGTGTCACGTCTTTTGTGATATGGTCGATAAAGTGTGAAATTTTGTTTCATCGTATATATCAGTTAGTAAAGTTGTAGTGTAAGATCCAGAACATAGTTATTAGAATATGCAAAATTCAGGTACCGAAAATATCACACTTTTGTATTATATCTATAACCTCAGTTTGATCTTTCAGAATTTCTCAAGGAACAAAATGTAGTGATGATACCTGGAGATCTAAACTGACCAGACACGAGAGGAAAAGTATCATTTAAAAAAATATTTGAAATAGTCCGGCAAACAAAATGATGAAATTCTGAAATAAGATGAGATATAGCACGAGAGTGCCGTACTTCGAATTTATTTTACACTAAAAGCAAATATATGACTAAATGAAACAATTTTATATACTTGAAGTATCAAATTAAACAATTTTATATACTTGAAGTATCACTGAACTAACATTTTTTTTTTTACTAGAACAGTACAGTTTCTATAAGTAAAACTATGATACTAATGAGTATTGCTGACCGTTGTACATTTGACACAGATACTTCTAACGGAAAACTTTGTCACAAATTCTATTAAGAATATAAAATATAGTTTAATGAAGTAATTAGGACAAATATAAAGAATCATTAAATGAATTTCAGCATCAACTTTTTTTCCTAGAGGATGATGTACTTCAAAGAAGTGACAGACGAACGACAGCGAGTTAGACTCATAATAGAAAGGATCATAACAATTCCTTGGACAAAAGATTGAAGATAAAAGTCAAAGAATCCAGAGAAGACAAAAGTCAAAGGAACAAGAGAAGACAAAAGTTAAACAATCTAGAGAAGATGAAAGTCAAGGAACCTAGAGAAGATAAAAATTTTAAAAAGTCAAAGAATCTAGGAGAATGTAAAAGTAAAAAAAAATCCTAGAAAAGACAAAGATGTAAGAAAATAGAGAACCCAGTAATATCTTGAAAAAAAACCCCTTGGAAGGAAGGAGAGGCAGAGAGAAAAATATTTTACTGAGCTGTCTGGAAGGTACAGGAAAAAGAACAGACACTGGCTTTATTGGAGAATCAAGAACCGCATTATTTGGAGAAGCACGGTCGTCAGTACTGTTCACGCAGAGAATGAATGATTGAAAGTTGTGCTTCTGTTTAAATTCTTCGCTTACACTAGAGTTTGAAGGATTCCACGTTGTCGCCGTAGATCTTCCACAATGTGGTTAGAAATGTTTCAGCGTTGTGAAAAAAGGGGAAAAGGAGTTCGTTCATTTGTTGATGGAGGCTTTTGAAATTATAACAGCACTTGTTGAGGAGTTTCACATTACACAGCAGCTAATCTTTCAGTCAGTTCAAGGAGACAATTCATAATATGTAGAAATGCTTCCCTGCTACTGAAGTACGATGTGAATACTAATGGAGACAGTACACAACCCTGCCTCACTCTGGCTGATAAATGAATGTTCAGAGTGTTCCGTTATTGCAACCGTACTTTGACTGATATCATCTAGGGTCGTTGTTTTATTTAAAAGCACATTTACCACATGCGCAGTCAGACCATTATAACGTTTCATACAATTTTGTCCAACTGCTTTGTCGATTAATTTGTTCTTGATGTATGTACACGTGCACAATCTGATCCAAATCACTTGATTTCATCGTAGTTGTTTTAGATCAAAGATGGCACCTCCGCAACCGGAATTTTTGGCTAAATCTCATCTGTGTTTATTTTAAGTGAGATTTGGTTACTGGGAGCATTCCTTCTTGTTTTATTCTTTTTCAATAGTCTTATACAATCTTATACAGTGTCAAGAATGAAGGAATTGGAGATGGAGGGGGGGGGGGTGTTATGAATTTTGAAGTGAACTATTCGTCAGTAGCCCCAGGATGGTCAATCAAAAAAAAAGGATGGATGTAAAATCAGTTACTGTACGCTGAAGGAGATACTGATGAGGAGAATGGAGCAAGTATCAACAGAGTCATGAGTGATGATCCTTCCTAGATAACTAACCAACCTCCTGTATGCCTCAATAATGAGATGACCTTGTAGTATGTCTTTCTTAAAGACAAGGGTGATTATAGTATTTCTTGCTTTTTGTCCCCATGTCCTTGCTATAAATATCTTTGGAGCCAAGATATTTCAGACTTATTTGTAAGTTTGATTAGCTCATTAGGCATTTCATGACATATGGGTTTTTGCTTCTTGGGATTGTTCAAATATATTCCAATAGTTGCTTTTAGTAAGTGTGACTGGAGTTTCTGTATTCCCGGTGTGAAGGAGCTTCAGATGGTGTCCGAGAAACGTATCTACGTATTGTTTTAATATCTCTGATATAAGTTCAAGTTTCCACGGTGACGCTCCTTAATCATCGTTGACAATCTCTGCCAAGTCAAAATTCTCCTTTCTTTTTCTCCTTTTTGCAGTGAGTTTTCTATCTACAGAAGATTTCTGTAATCTTTTCTGTTTACATTCTGTAATCTTTTCTGTTTACATTCTGTAACCAGTATTTAATGTTTCACCATGCTGCTCTCGTGAATTTATTTTTCTCCTTGTGTTACTCTACCCCATTTACGTCATGATAATATAGAGAAGACAGTCTTGGAAGGGTACATAATGGGAAAAAGAAAGAAAAGAAGACCAAGGCGAAGATGGCTGTAAGACATTGTTGATGATCTGCAAAAGGATGCATCAGCGGCAGGCCATTTTGCTCACAACCGAGAGGCCTACAGGAGAGCTGTTAGTGAGGCAAAGTTCCGCAAGGGATATGCAAATGAATGAATGAATGGATTACTCTACCCCAGTGTTTTCTTGTGTTCCTTTACCGAGCATATTCTTTGACTTTCCTTATTTCTCGCCTATTCTTTACAATTTCTTCCCTTGTGTAGGATTCTTTTTTTCTTTGTTTACTGTATCTTTTCATAATCTTGATATTTACTTCCTTGTACTCTTTTCAGCACTTCCGCCAAGCATATTTTACTACATTTAAACTGCTGGCTTTAGATAGAGTTCACTATTTTTCTACTAGTTTTGTTTCAGTGTGTAAATGTGTGAACAGTTCTCTCAAACTGAAATGTACTCATTCTTCTTTAACATTCTTTACCTTGAGTTTTGCTTAGCTTTATTGTTTCTCTTGTTTTCTCCTGGTGATTTTTCATAGATTAGCAATACAGTGGAATTTCGAAGAATTTTTAGTGTATAATAATTAATGAATATAAATTTACATTTTTCAGCTTTAAATACCATCTGCAGCGATAACAATTTATTTGTGCAGTATAATCAGTTGTACGGTATAATTTACGCTTTTAAATTTCCAGTTAATGCTAGCAAAGATTTAATTTACGCGTGATTTACAAACGACTTTGTGTTGTTTTCTATGGAGTTAGTATTGAAGTGACGCAAAGACAATGCATGACCATTTATAGTATAAATGATGTGTTTACTTATCTGTCGTTTGCTTTCTTTGTAATTTGTCTTCATGCTGCTGCCAGCGGATATAATAATAATAACAACAACAACAACAACAAGAATAGTAATAATAATAACTATAATAATAATGGATTGTATCTTGAAGCAGTGTAAGTAATGATTATAGTTGTTATTATTATTGTTATTATTAATGAATATGATTATGAATATATTGTAGGCATAATAGTAACATCTAATAGCAACTGAAAAAGTAAATTGGAAAATTAGAGGAAGGTAGAAAAATAAACTTCCATGACACTTGTATGACTGGACGCTGACATAAGTAAACAGAACAGAAAAAACGAATCGAAAAGGCAGACACAATGAAAAGGGAGGACACAATAAAACCTCCGACATGAAAGAGCAAGATAATGACTTAAGTAAATGACAGTTGTATAGACGGAATTGACACGTTTGACACCTTTAGCGTTATGACGCTATTAGGACTCTATTGCACACAGTTTTTAAATAAAGGAGTGACCATCTCGGCCAGCTGACAAATTAAATATTTAGAGGCAATTGGATAATTGACCTATGACATATAAGTTAAGGGCAGTTTGAATGACGGACAATCAGAACACTCATGGGAACCAGTAGACATCTGAAGGGTGGAGCCAAAATACTTATTGGTTAATCCATCAAGCTGGACTTCAAGATAAAAAGGCGAGCGGAGAGACAGGAGGGGACGAAGAAGTACGGACGTACAAGAGAGAGGAGACAGAGGAGGGAGCCCGAAGACGGAGGAACAAGGACAGTCAGCGAATAGAGACCAGTCCAGAGTCAAAGGAAGGAGCACGAGAAGGAAGGAGCCCCCAGGAAGAGGAAGTCCAGAGGCTAGTGGACAAGTGAGGAGGATCGTCAGAAGTAGACAGAGAAGAGAAGAGAGAGGGATAATCAGGGACAAACAGACAATCAGAGAAGATCAGCAGAAGGAGAAGTAGAGAACACACAACAGAGAGACACGGAAGGGAGAGAAACACAGAAGAACAAGAAAGAGAACGAGACACTGTAGAATCAGAAGTTGTGTTAGACTGAAGTTGTGATTCAAGTGATTAAGAAGATTTGATACTTTTGGAACTTCGAGTAAAGTGATTTTAGACGAGAAACTAGTTGACCACTTGCGACAGATCTAATATAGTACAGAGTTTAGAATTGTCTGAGTGGCGAAGTGGTTAGTGCACTGGTCTCTTATGATGAAGGTTGGGGGTTCGAATCCGGCCGGAGGCGCCTCAGTCACCCAGCTGTAGAAATGGGTACCTGACGTATTCTGGAGTTGGGGAAGGAAAAGCGACCAGGCGTGATACTGACCATATCACCCCCTAGTGTGCGGATAGGTCAAGTAAAATATTGGCACTAACACCATATCCTTATGCGCCTCTAAAGCATGAGAGATTACCTTTACCTTTTTTTTTTACCTTAGAATTGTCCTCGTATAATGTGCAGAGTATTTTGAAGTTGAAAACATTGCCGAAATGCAATATGTAGAATATGATAGAGTTTGATAATGTGAACAAATGATTATGTGCTTCAACGACGAAACTAACGAAGATTATGTCATATTACATCTTAGTACAAGCGATGTTACCAGCTGTTGAATCTGATACTTTAAATGTCAGGATTAAATAATGCAGTTAACATTTCACTGGACTTGCTCTGGTCTAGCATATGTTGTAATGTTTTGTGAAACCTGTGATGTGTTAATCAAAAAACATCTGGAAGCTTCAATACTATAGAACTATTCAGAACCCCTTCTTTAGTCAGAAATATATAATTCACAATTTGAAAATACTATAGCAGTTAATAATAATAATAATAATAATAATATAATAATAATGGATTTTATCTGGAAGTAGTGAGAAGTTAGATGTTGGTGTTTCTGAAAATGATTTTGCTAACATCTTCTCCTACGTCTGTTATTCAAGCTGAACGCTGATATAGAGTGAAGACACCGTCAGATTTGGCAATCAACAACCCGTATCTGGCATGCTAATGTCAGGGTTGGTGAAGCAACCATATCTGACTACGACCCTGTCCGACCTTTCCGTTGGTACCTCCAGTAGCAGGTCTAGTTTGGCTAACAGAGAAGGGACGGCCATAGTCCTCATAAAGGTGGAGTCAGCTAAAGAAGCATTGCACACTCTTTATTTTTATTTTATCTTTACATAGAGATTGAAAGAATAAGCGCCGTAACCCGCTCCCAATCCGATACGATGATGGTCCTCACCATCTTCAACACATCGGCTGCAAAGAACATCAGTGAGCATTTCAAGGAAGACAGAGGAAGAGTTTGACGTGCATAGAATACATATCCTGCTCAGACTGGGCAACTGTTTTGGAGAAAACACTTTCCTCCTTTCGCCTCTGTCAGTCAGCACAAGGGGAAGGACCAGATCCATGGGTCTGAAACTCTGTCTTAGTTGCTAGGGATGTCCGGAGGTAGGTAAAGCTAATGAGCCTAGCTACCAGCGGCCTGGGAGTCTCTCCCTACGAAGTTTTCCATCGAAGTTTACTCCTCGTGCTCGTTGATTCTCTCGAGCCACCCACAGGCCGGCTAAGTTGACAGGGACAATGTCATACGTTACTGACATAATGTATGAGAGTAATATACTGACTGTCATTCATTCATTCATTTGCATGTCCCTTGCGGAACTTTACCTCCCTAACAGCACTCCTGTAGGCCTTTCGGCTGTGAGCAAGAAAATGGCCTGCAGCTGATGCATCCATTTGCAGATCATCAACGATGCTATCTTCGCCTTGGTCTTCTTTTCTTTCTTTTTCCCATTATGTACCCTTCCAAGACGATATTCTCTAGATTATCATGACGTTTAATTAATAATTATTGTTAAACCATATTACTGTCATACATTATTATTATTATTATTATTATTCTAGACGAACCCGACCAGGCACATCTCTTTAAAGAGTTCAAAACAATGTAGACTTTTCAGCTGTCATGTATTAATTTCATTTCGTTCAAGAGAAAAATATTTTCCCTTCCTGTGTAGCACGATTGTCTTCCAAGTTAATTTCTGTTCAACTTTTTCCACTGCAGCGGGTTTACCTTGTCGGTCACGTGTACTCCACGTTAGGTGGCGCTTCTGGACGTGTGTCTGGATATGTACACACAGATATATTGCTTACAGTACCTTGAATCTAAGAATTAGCATCACCGAACTCGGGGCACACCCATACATGCTCTGCGCTCTATTTCTGTAACCACAGTAGAGCATGAATACTATTTGTGCCAGTCAGTTGCTGGCTTTGGCAACCTCGAATTCTACCAGCCAACCACCCCGGCTCTTCCTTCCCGCCCTCCCTCACTCCTCATACCTCTGTCTTTCATCCTCTGTGAATACATATTGTCAACACATGCCCTTTCTTCCTCATATACCATTTCCTTGGCCATCGACTTCAGTTTATCCGTCCTATCCATAGGAATCATGTCTGTTGCAAAAGCGTTGAGGGCAACATGATCGGCTGCCTTATTGCCTCTCACTCCCGCATGGCCTGGGCAAAATATCCACCTCAGCCTGGTGACACTGGTGTATATATACATTGATGTATACAGGAGATGAGTGGTGTTACTGACCACAGTGAGATAAGCATTGACCTGTGCAACTTTCTGTCTAGCCCCCAGTGCCCATTAAATAGCGCGTGGTCACATGGTCGGAGTATCCTTTGAGCAACCCAGGAAGTCCGCATAGCTTCGTTTTGAATTCTGTCCAATCTATCAGTCTGGGTTTTGGGTCTAATCTATCAGTCTGGGTTTTGGGTCTAATCTATCAGTCTGGGTTTTGGGTCTAATCTATCAGTCTAGGTTTTGGGTCTAATTTATCAGTCTGGGTTTTGGGTCTAATCTATCAGTCTGGGTTTTGGGTCTAATCTATCAGTCTGGGTTTTGGGTCTAATCTATCAGTCTGGGTTTTGGGTCTAATCTATCAGTCTGGGTTTTTGGGTCTAATCTATCAGTCTGGGTTTTGGATAAGATCAGTAGACCGAGCCCGTAATCTACCACTGCTAGCACCAGTGTTTGCATTAAAAGATCCACTGATGCATATCCCGCTTAGCCACTGTCCTAGCCACAATAGCACTAAGTCCTTTTTTTGTGTTCGTTGTAAGACAAAGTGGGCTGACCGTAAGACTGCGGTCGATCAAACCTTATACCCAGGTATTTTAGGCAGTGGAGTCTCTTGACCTGCATCCCACTGCAGTTGATTCCTGGAATCTCCTCTTTTATGACGACTCTGTTGTTCAAAGAGCGCCTTACATGCTTTGATCACTGAGTTGTAATTACACATCAACTGGACATATTCAGGGATATATGCAATTCCTGGGCCAGTTCAGTCCTATTACGACATCGGCATAAGTGAGATTTCCGCCTAGCACCACACTTGGTAGCATGGAAACATTGGCAGTATAAATATTAAACAGAATTTGTGATATTGGAGATCCCTGTGCAAGACCCGGTGTTATTTCTGTCGGCTCAGAGATCCAAGAACCAAACCGTAAAGCGACCGACCAGAATTACCAACATGGCAGCAGTCCAGCGAGTCAGCCAAGGATTTATGTCTGTCTCTACGAGGAGGTGGATTTAGTCTGTCATAACATACCCGATAATAGGCGTCTTTTATGTCAGTTACAGGCACCACCGTGTCATCCTTTCTTTAAAAACCCTTATAAATATCATATGCAAGAACCGAGGTACTAGTCAAGTGTCCCTGCCAAGGCGATATCCGCCAAACATCTCCAGTAATTTATCCCTAACCTCTAGATGACGAGATAATCGTCTTGCAACAATCTGTTCCACTTCTCTACCAAAAGTATTCTGCGTTTTAATTATTCAGAAACCGCTCAGTTCACAATGATCCTTATCGGGCTTATTTATGAGCGTCAAATTGGACAACCGCTCTGCCGCAGTCTTTCCTGTACGTAAGCTTTGATTATAATATTCTTCACCATATTGTCACTGACATGCTTCATGTGCCTGTAGGCAGCGCCATCACGTCCTGGGGCACTCAGTTTGGCTTCGTCATGGATTCCTCTTACCTCTTCTGTAACTGCAGCCTCTTCGAGTTCCATGTGCAGGAGAATATTGGAATCCCGGATAGCCAGTCGACCGCCTTGATTTTTCTGATCTGTATGTTGTAGATATCGCCTGAGAACCCCTCTTCCTATCTGCTCATCTGAACAGAGTTTATTACACCCTTTATCTTTATTGTTAGCCCTCGCTCTCTCGTCTTTGCCTTGGTCCTCAGTCTCCAGAACATTCGCCAAAATTGATGCAACGTGTCAAGTGATACCTACCGTAATTCTTGAATAATAATAATGATACCTAACTCAGTTTGAAGAGAAAGTCTGAAAATTTATTCTGAGTTGACATGGATTTCGATATGAGCCCCGCATATGGCGCAGCCTACGTCGACACGATATACCAACTCCAGCCACATGGGGCGCAGCACATCTGATATGATAGAAACAATATTCGACTCAGTGCCACCTAGCGGGAAAATATTGAAACCAACCAGGCGCGAAAGTTTATACTAAAAACATTCAAACTTTCTCCTCAAAAAGAAGTACCAATTATTGCGAAAGGTGTTTTTGTTAAAAATACGCCTGTAATATATATTTTTTAGACTTTTCAAGGTCTTTATGTGATTCTATATTGCGTCGTATATATCAATGACAACATACTCTTCCATACTGAGCAAATGAACAATGGCAACATACTCTTCCATACTGAGCAAATGAACAATGGCAACATACTCTTTCATACTGATAACTGAGCAAATGAAAAAAACTGTTATATCACTTCTCCATAGAGTCCGCGTGCAGGTCAAAGCACTTCTTGTATCGTTCCGTTGGTTTCTTCTTTCCTTTGGAGACGCTTTTCGGTTGCTCCAGAGTTCTGGTCTAAACCGCTTCTTTAACCTCACCATCAAAGCTGAACCTCTTTAAGTAGATCGAACCCTCTACAATCTCATGGCGCTAGATCAAGACACTAAGGGTGATGAGGAAAACGTTCAAACCGCGGCTGTTCCACTGTCAATGAGGGCAGGTGTGCGTGATGTTGATGTGGGCTTGTGTGCGTGATGTTGATGTGGGTTTGTGTGTGTGTGATGTTGATATGGGCTTGTGTGTGTGTGATGTTGATGTGGGCATGTGTGTGTGAGTTGATGTGGGCATGTGTGTGTGTGATGTTGATATGGGCTTGTGTGTGTGTGATGTTGATATGGGCTTGTGTGCGTGATGTTGATGTGGGTTTGTGTGTGTGTGATGTTGATATGGGCTTGTGTGTGTGTGATGTTGATATGGGCTTGTGTGTGTGATGTTGATGTGGGCATGTGTGTGTGAGTTGATGTGGGCATGTGTGTGTGTGATGTTGATGTGGGCTTGTGTGCGTGATGCTAATGTGGGCTTGTGTGCGTGATGTTAATGTGGACTTGTGTGTGTGGTGTTGAAGGCCGACCAGACTAAACTTTGTCGGTGACACAAGTTATTCCAGCTTTAAACCTTAGTACATTTTCCTAAAATTTCCGTCCAGTCATTTTGTTTTCACTTTCTGTACCTAGCCAACATTCAACGATGAATTTCAGCTGACTCCACTCCATTTACAGACAAAAATCTCACAACGGCCGTTGTTCAAGAATGGTGCAAATCAAAAACGAAGTATCCATGTTTGTTTGACCTCGCCTTCAACTAACCTGACCGCGTTCAATCTACCCATCAGTTCTATGACTCATTGTATGACGTCAGCTGCAGTAGGTTGGTCCGTGTAAGTGTAAAAAAACCCTTTACTTTTTAAATTCTATCTCAGATATATATCTAGTGTGCTGAAAGGTCAAGGAAAATATGGGCACTAACACCATATCCCTTGTGTCTGTAAGGCATGACAGAATCACCTTTACCTTGTTACCATATATATATATATATATTTATATTTGTGTGTATATGTGTGCATACTACATGAAACATTATAAATGAGGATGTTAAGCAAAACTACATATACACAAGAACAAAACTAGATACATACACATATAAACAAAACTACATAAATATATGAACAAAACTGTATATATATATACATATAAACAAAACTATATACACACATATGAACAAAACTACATACACATATGAACAAAACTACATACACATATGAACAAAACTACATACACATATGAACAAAACTACATACATATATGAACAAAACTACATGCATATATGAACAAAACTACATACACATATGGACAAAACTGAGACATATGTGCTGCATGCAGTTTTTTTTCAATTCTGTGGAGCTGAAAATCATAAATGATCACACGATGGTGCAGCAACTTTCAGTATGGCGGACATCAGACTTCTCATTTCATACTACGGCGCCCAGCACGAAACACACGCCTCTCTGACAGATGATTCTGATACAAACAGTACAGTTTATGGCGCCGAACATTAAGTATCTACACAGAGAAAGAGACAACACGGGTGAACGGTGAGATTCGCATTTATTGCAAGTTAAAACACGGCATAATCGCTTAAAAAAATTAAACACGAACATGTTTAAACTATTCAAATAATCGATTCCGTTCATTCTTGTGTTAGCATTTAGCTCGTGCTCATTAAATCCTCTCCCAGTAGCCATGTTTGTTTTCGTTCAGACTACCACAGTTTCTACATCTATATATAGCTCAGCTCCACAAATGTTGCGACCGTAGTGCAGAAATCATTCATTATTTGATGACACTGGCTGGCAAAAAACATTAAATGTTTGTCTGCCTACCTACTTACCTAACGTACCTGCCTAAGTACCTACCTGTCTGCCTGCCTGCACACCTACCTACCTACGTACCTACGTACCTACCTACCTACCTACCTAACTACCTACCTACATACATACCTACCTACCTACTTACCTACTCACCCACACACCTACCTACTTACTTACTTACCTACCTACCTGCCTGCCTACATAACCTGCCTACCTACCTACTTACCTACCCACCCACCCACCCACCTACTTACTTACTTACTTACCTACCTACCTACTTACCTACCTACCCACCCACCTAACATACCTACCAACCTACCTACCTGCCTGCCTACATAACCTGCCTACCTACCTACCTACCTATCTACCTACATACCTAGGTACCTAACCGATCTGCCTTCTACCTACCTAAGCTACCTAACCTATCTAACCATTCTAACCTACCTAATTATCTTCCTAACCTATCTGTCTGTCTGTCTGGAAACTTGTAGTGTTGTCGCTAGAACTGTGCAATGTGCATACCCTCTTGTTTATTTTCCTGCAATAGTTGTCATTTAGCAGATATCTTCAAGATGACTTTCTTTCAGAAAGCAAAATAATTAATGCTATTGTTTCCACTTCCACTGACCGGCTTCATAAAAAAGTGACAAGTACAGGTACTGCAAATATAAATTTTTGATCAGTCATTAGTAGAAGTGAAAGCTTTTAATAGACTAATAAGTAACAAAATGAGATGTGATACTTAAAAAAAAAACAAACCTGTTTTCTCAGTGAAGTCTGATGTTGCATATAATGTAAAACTTGCGTCGGTGAACAAAGAGAAGGGCCAACAATCTGCTTGAGTGGCTAAGATTCAATGGTAATTCCTAGGTTATATCCCCTGTCAGCTTTGTACACATTCACTCATTCATTCATTTGCATGTCCCTTGCGGAACTTTACCTCCCAAACAGCACTCCTGTAGGTCTCTCGGTTGTGAGCAAGATGGCCTGCTGCTGCTGCGTCCATCTGCAGATCGTCAACGATTTCTTGCAGCCATCTTCGTTTTGGTCTTCCTCTTTTTCTTTTTCCCATTATGTATCCTTCCAAAATGGTCTTCTCTAAATTATCATGACGTTTAATGTGTCCAAAATATTTTAGTTTTCTCTCTTTAATCCTCTTTACTAGCCAGCCTTCTTCTATATTAAGCTCTTGTAGTATAGATATTTTTGTTCTTTTTTGTGTCCACGATATTTGGAGAACTCTTCTGTAGCATTTACATTCAAAGGCATTTATGTGTTTCTCAGCTGTTTTGTTAAGTGTCCAGGTCTCACAGGCATATGTTGCGATAGGAAAGATGCCTGCCCTTACAAATCTTATTTTTGTAGTTCTATCCGCTCCTCTCCACAGATTCTTTATTTGTTTTACTTTCTGAAGAGCAATAGATGTCCTCCTTTTAATTTCCCTCATTGTATCTGCATTATTAGTTAGTAGTGATCCAAGATATTCAAAACTCTCCACTTCTTCCAATTTTTCCTCATTGATATATATTTCAGCTGCCTTGTTTGTTTTGTCAGTTGTCATCAATTTAGTTTTCTTCGCATTAAGATAGAGGTTCTGCTCTTCGCTGTTTTTACGGACTGACACAATTAGTTTTTCCATTCCTTTTTGTGTTGTGGATAGTAACACGTGTCATCAGCATATCTAATCTCTGGTATTTCATAACCTCCAATTGTTATGGCATCGTAATATTCTTTGTCTACATCTTCTCTAACATTCCTCATTATATTTTCAGTATACAAGTTAAATAAGTAGGGTGACAATATGCACCCCTGACGGACCCCTTGTTTTATGTCAAACCAAGTTGTTGTTTCACCATTTATTCTTACTGCCGCTTGTTGGTCTAGATACAGCAGTGATGTTAATTGTATCAAATGTGTTGGAAATCCCATTTTTTCCATTATTTCCCAAAGTTTCTGGTGTTGTACACAATCAAATGCCTTTGAGTAGTGTATAAAGGATAAATATAGATTCACATTAAACTCTCTGCATTTCTCTATTATTAATCTTATATTGAATATATGATCTCTTGATCCTCTTCTTTGCCTGAAACCAGCTTGGACCATATTGACTTCTTCTTCTATTTTCTTACGAAGTCTATCCATTATGATTTTTAACAGAATTTTACTGGCATGACTAATCAAGGCAACAGTTCTTTAGTTTGTGCATAATTTCAGGTTACCCTTTTTTGGCAGTGGTATGAATACAGTTCTTTTCCATTCTTTTGGCCAAATACCTGAATGCCATATCTTTTTGCACAGTGCATGATAGACTGTTGCACACTCTTTTCCTCCTGCTTTAATAAATTCAGCGGTTATCTCATCACATCCTGGTGATTTACCATTTTTTAGATTCTTTATTGCCCATAAAACTTCTTCTAGTGTCGTTTCAGGTTCTTTCTCCTCCAATAATAATTCACACTGTTGATTTCTATTTCCACAGTCGGTTGTTTCATACATTCCTTTGCAATATTCCTTCCATCTTTCTAGAACTTCCTCTGTCTCTGTCAAGGTATTCCCCATCTCATCACAAATTACATTTAGCTTAGGTGTGACATTTCTCGTCAATGTCTTCATTTCTTTAAACATTTCACTATCTCTTCCACACTTCTGATGTTCTTCTATTCTTTCACAACAATCTTGTATGTATTGTTTTTTGTCTTTTCTTATGTTTCTTCGTACTTCTTTTGTTAAAGTTTTATATTTCTCTTTGTTGATGTTTTTTGTCACTTTCCATTGCGTCTTCATTTCTCTACGTTGTTTTATCAGTTCTAGTATACCTGCTGTAATCCATCCATTCTTTTGTGTTTTCTTTATTGGAACCATGTCTTTAGCTGTTGTTATTAAGATAACTTTGGCCTGCGTAGCCAAATCATCTGGTGTCATCTCCTCCTGTTTTATACACATACTCACCTTAAAAAGCTTCCATGTACGCACTTCTTCAGCCAAGGAGGAAAATGCACTATTTGTGGATTAGCCGGAGTACGAATCAGAACTGAATAGCAAAATAACAGAAAATTCGATGCAGAAGTTGAAGTCGAAGGTTTAGCAACAAGATTTCAGCCCTGCTTTCACTAACCAGATATTACTGTAGCTAACTGAAAGAGAAATCTGGGAGAGACATAGCTAAGCAACTTCGCTGGAAACATGCATAAAGCCAATGGAGGATAAGAGATATAGTGGCCTTATATGAACTTTGAATTGGCCATCACCTGATCGCTAACATAATTAATCGTTACTTTGGTCTAGTTACTTTTTTTAAAAACTTCCATTAAGTTTTCCGCGTTATTTCTACCGCAGGTTCCTTGCTCTACGATGAACTGATCAGGAAGTGTAGAAGTCATTCTCACTCAGTCCATACTCTCACTCAGTCCATTCTCTCACTCAGTCCATACTCTCACTCAGTCCATACTCTCATTCAGTCCATACTCTCACAGTCCATACTCTCACCCAGTCCATACTCTCATTCAGTCTCAACTCTCACTCAGTCCATACTCTCACTCAGTCCATACTCTCACTCAGTCCATACTCTCATTCAGTCCATACTCTCACAGTCCATACTCTCACTCAATCTCAACTCTCACTCAGTCCTTAATCTCACTCAGTCTATACTCTCACAGTCCATACTCTCACTCAGTTCATACTCTCACTCAAGTCCATACTCTCACTCAGTACACACTCACTCAGTCCACAATCTCCTATTCTCAATAACAAACTCCAGTTAAAACCAACACTTAAACAAAACATACTACAAAATGGACAAAACATACTACAAAATGGCATTAAGTAATACATTATGGACATATGACGTTCCTCACAGTCGATCAACTACGTTCTCAGCACATAAACATCCTCACAGTTGGATGCTTAAACACATTTCCTATAACATCCAAAAGCCTCTTTATAATCAGCTGCCGATGGACCTTTTCACACTATACTAAGTCTTAGCGTTTTCTTTCGCACTAACCCCCTTATCTCGATATAAAACCCTCCCTCGCTGTAACATTGCTTTGCCCCGAAGAGATGAGTCATGAAGAGGTGTGGAAATGAGCTCATCAGTCTCTCTGATTGACACATGCCAAATTGTTGAAAAAAGACTCTTGGCGCGTTCTGATCATGAACCAAGTGCTCACACATATATATGACTTTGATCTGGGTACGTTAGCTCAGGAACAAGAGAGTTAAACATGAAGTTTCCAACTTGGGCCACTTGTAACAGAATGTTATTCTGTACAGATTGTTTTGTGAGAAACCCTGTTGCTGTGGTCTAGTAGACCACAACTCATCTGTTTATGCTAAGCACGGAGAAAGTATCTCGTGTTCGGAGGGAGAACTGAGTCACGTGGATTCTGATAGGCGGGATGTATGAACGAGTTTGAGAGAACAGTTTGGGTCAGAATGTTGTAGTGACAGGTTGTGGTGTTTTAATTCTAGAAAGGGATGTAGAGATTCTTTAGTTCAGTATGTAAGTTAGATGGACTGTCCTTTTTAGGACAAATTGTTGTAGTTGATGGATTGTTCTTTTTAGGACGAATGTTGTAGTGGTCATGTAGATTGTGTGTCTGATTTGTCCCGTTTTGGACAAGGTAGTAATGTCAGATTGAAAGTCATGCGTAATTTTGAAGCTGGCATATCTTGTTAAGGTTGAATGTCTGACTTGGTCCAATGTTAGTCGCCCGGACATATTTATGATCATTTGTAATTATTCTCATCAAGTTTACACTCCACATCATTGCAACACACATCGAACAAACAGGATTTCATCATTAAACATTTACGGATTTGTGTCTGCTGAATCCTGTGGTTATTGGATTCTTGTTGAGTGTCAACCGTGGTGTTGAGTTAGTTGATTACATGTAATTGGTCATGTCGTGTATTAATGTGTAGTTGAGGTTATTGTTATCTTGGTTGTCTTGTTACACGGAGTTTACCAGTGTAACGTCTGTTGTGTCACTGGGCCCAATGCTCATGTTAAAAACTTAATAGGCACAGTACAGAACAGAGTATGTGCAAAACACGAGTTTAGTGTTCAGTAATACAAGCAAGTACAGTATACAGTACACAAAGAAAGAATACTCATGAAGTAGTCAACTGGGCGAGTGGTCAGTTTTACACTGCTCGTCGTTATTATAATTTCGTCAATGAAACTTGTGAATTGGAAAAGAAGAACGATAATCTCTCTCAGCCAAATCGTTATCTTAGTACAGTTACGTTGAGTTCAGTTTACTGCGTTATTGGTTTTATATGGGCACATTAAAATATTCCACATAAGGGCTTTAAAATCTAGCCTTGATATTCGGATTCCCATATTCTTATATGACATTTTGTGGGCCACCACATGATGCGAGAATGTGACAATAACTGAGAACCAAAATAATAAAGCGTAGCCTTAAGAAATGTCGCATTTCAGGAACACGTGGTAAAAGATCCAGGAGTTTCTGCCAACTAATGGAAATAGGTATGTTAAGTTTGCTGACTGGCTACATCTCTGGGCATGATTGAAAACTGTACAAATTGTACTACAGTTAATTAGTTATGGATTACTGTGCAGGGAAATCCCAGATCCCCAATCTGCCATCAGCTTTATAAACGTGGCTCAAGTTGTCAGCGTTGCGATAGTGGCATTGTTGCACTCTTTCTCTCTTAACTACACATACACAACCCTGTTGAGACAACGCACAAACATGAATATTGAAGACGACATGAGAGTCTTTCTAAATATGTTCTTAAGGTAAACCTTTATTTACGATGATGTGCAAACGCAAGAGCTTTAACGTGAATTAGGGACAACAAAAAATAGCGAACACACAGAAGATGATTCACGTAAAAACGGTGAGGGAAAATAAGAATCGCGATAATGACAAGGAAAAATGGCAGCTCCCCGCCCCAAAACGTTGATTAGGATGCCATCTACAAAACAAAATACTCACTTATCACCTACTGGTCAGCTTTTCCAATATTCACATAAAAGACACTTCTTTTCTATCTATGTACATGTGCCCAGGTGCCCCAAACCGTGGAACATATCCTCCAGAACTGCATCAACTACGAGACACTGAGAAATAACTACTGGCCCAGTGAAACCACTAAAGAAGATAAGCTCTACGGTTCCATACATGAGTTACAAAAAACAGTGAAATTTATCCAAGAGACAGGACTGCAGATATAGACAGACAGTGCGAACGAAGAAGAAGAAGAAGACTTCTTTTCTACAAACCTCTGTTCAGGCACTCTTCGTTCAATAAAACTCAAAAATTATAACAATGTACGAAAAACTTAGTAATATTATAACTCTGAGACATGATCATCGGTAACTGTGACACGTCAGCCATTTGCCAGTTCTAATACATTCAAAACTTTTCCTTTTGTCTAATTCTGACAAAAAAACCCCACAGCAACAGTCAGTGAACAATGAATAACCTTGTACAGAGCGAGAAAATATACAAAGGTCTCCAAAACACGAACTCTGTTGTCATTAATATCTTAACCTTCAGTTTTCCCCTCTAAGGAAATATTTTCTCGTTAAGGCATTAGCTCAACATATAGCGCACATCAATCGTTGATATAAACAATAAATAACTATGCGAGACATAAGCAATGGATGAGTAAGCAAACTAATGGGGTACACCATAAAAAAGTGTTTCAAAGCCTGCCATTATGCAGAACATAGTTTTCTTCTCACAAAGAAACATCAAACAACAAAAACATACGCTTAAATGAGTCGACGCGAGCTAATGAAGGCCACTAACGATACTACATAACACAGCACAAAATACTTTACTTACTTCAACTACTTGGGCTCTGACCATATGACTTACTTCAACTACTTGGGCTCTGACCACATGACTTACTTCAACTACTTGGGTTCTAACCACATGACTTACTTCAACTACTTGGGCTCTGACCACATGACTTACTTCAACTACTTGGGCTCTGACCATATGACTTACTTCAACTACTTAGGCTCTGACCACATGACTTACTTAACTACTTGGGTTCTAACCACATGACTTACTTCAACTACTTGGGCTCTAACCACATGACTTACTTCAATTACTTGGGCTCTGACCACATGACATACTTCAACTACTTGGGCTCTGACCACACGACTTACATAACTACTTGGGCTCTAACCACATGACTTACTTAACTACTTGGGCTCTACCCACATGACTTACTTAACTATTTGGACTCTGACCACATGATTTACTTCAACTACTTGGGCTCTAACCACATGACATACTTCAACTACTTGGGCTTTAACCACATGACACTTAACTACTAGGGCTCTGACCACACGACTTACTTAACTACTTGGGCTCTGAGCATATGACTTACTTAACTACTTGGGCTCTAACCACATGACTTACTTCAACTACTTGGGCTCTTGACACTTTCATGTGACGAAGGCCATAGATAAATACTGAACTAACACCGTACCCCCTGATATGAAACACCCTTACCTTTACTTCAACTACTTACTCGAACACCACAAAACATGCACAGTTATCACAAACTATCGCACAGCACGAAAAAGCAAGCTCCCTCCACTAGCTCTTTCCCCCAGCTAATCTGCCCCCGGAACACACACCTGTCAGAACCAGTGAAGCGTTTACTTCGTACGCCCGAAGCAACCAGACCACCTCACACTAAAAACTCGAGCGTTACGGGTCAGAGGTTAGAACTTCTAAACCCGGTTGTTTGAGCTGATATATATA
This sequence comes from Achatina immaculata, assembly GCA_009760885.1. Classification (NCBI taxonomy): domain Eukaryota; kingdom Metazoa; phylum Mollusca; class Gastropoda; order Stylommatophora; family Achatinidae; genus Lissachatina; species Lissachatina immaculata. Next base: position 22,037,787 of record CM019692.1, on the reverse strand, counting down.
TATATATTTTTTTTTTTAAAATTGAAATACCATCAGTGAACGCGAGTAGAGCAAGAATAGGGGAATTAACTATAGAAAAATTGAGTACACAATAAAAAAAAGCACCTTAAGAAACGGCACATGAGTGGAACTATGCCTGGAAAACGAGTACAAAAATAATTTTTTGGAAAGCTCTCTTACAAAACCCAATAGACAGCCAGGACAGCTGAATGTCTTTCTAGACGTTTAGTTGCAAAGAACCGCATGAGCTAACCCTTAGCTTCAGAGAGGCCAAGTAGTAGGTGGAACTTTAGCTTTTAGATTCAGAGAGACTAAGTAGTAGGTGGAAATTTAGCTTTTAACTTCAGAGAGAGCAAGTAGTAGGCGTTGTTTAGCTTCAGAGAGACCACGTAGTAGGCGGAACTTTAGCTTTTAGCTTCAGAGACCAAATAGTTGGAGTTTTTAGCTTGAGAGAGACCAAGTAGTAAGCGGATCTTCAGTTCTTAGCTTCTGAGAGACCAAGTAGTAGACGGAACTTTCTATTATATTTAATGTAAATAAAAAAGTTAACAGACGAATTGAAAATTTCAAAGTGTTTTCCAAGACTGTTAACACACAGATACAGTTTTGTGAATCTTTTGCCGATCGTAAACTCTGGCTCAATTGTTGTAGAGACACTGATGGCAATCTTCGGTGTGTTACAGATGATATACACCAAAGAAATTAAAACAACCTGTTGAACAACCCGGAGATCTTTCTTGCTCAGTTTCTCTGAGACACTAATAGAACCACCAGAAACTGTCCCTTTCTCCTCCAAATCAGAACCAAGGGTAATGATATTCTTATAATCAAGGCTTTTCGTTGAAGCTTGGCGAAATTTTGACGATGCCCGAAGACTGCTTGCCATTATAGCAACGCAGAAAATAACGACCAGCTGTGTGGTAAAAGGTACCACCACATCCACCAGTACCCAGATGATTATTTTGATGGATTCTCTACTAGGAGATACCCATAGCGCTGGTCTGGTTGTGTTCATAACTGGCTCGAACCGGGGCACCATTTTCATATAGGCAAGAACTGGAGTGTAGATAGGAACAGTGAAGAGGGTTATTCCAGTCATAAACGCAACGGCTTTTCGACGAGTGAAAGTGTTCTTAAATTGTAAAGGCTTCGCTACACACATACACCGTGCTACAGATATGTAAGTTGTAACTAACATATTCGCTACGTTAATAAGTATCATGATATTGAAGAAGAAGATGGAAACACCATAAGGCTCAATGGAAAAAAACGTTATAAAAACACTCTCGATAATATATAAGACTGATGTGATTCCAAGGCCAAATGACACACTCACGTAGCACAGATCAAATACGGCTAAAGCCAGGAAGGAAACTGTGACGCTATCACTGAGACCCATAGTTACAAAAGTTCTGATGTTGATAATATTTGTCACTATGCCTACAAGTGACAGCAGCACCCATAACACAGAACAGACTTGTATAATGATAATACTTGCATACTCTTCGTATGATGTCAGGGTTGAATATTTTAGAGAAGGACCAGATAAGTTTACTGCACTGACCATTTTAGGCGTCCTTTATTCTTTAAGAAAATGTGCCAGATAGTTTTTTTTTTCTTTTTGCTAAAAATTATATTTACTCTTAACGTATTCCAATAAGTGAACTGATAATTTGAATCTAGCAAAGATATGTCCAAACAATGAACAACAATTAGAACTAATAGCTTTTATAGGCGAAGTGAGTACAAATAGTTGGATGTCTGGAAATGTATACAAGATACGTAATTGTTGCAGTCTAAAGTCATAAAGAAGGAAGAATCAATATTTAAAAATTTAACCTCTTCAAAATGCGCGCTGTTATGTCTGTTATCATAATAGGTTGTTATATTAATGGTTTGCGGGAAGATTTTTATGCTTGGTGACTGAAACACACCGATGGTTCTAGAACTCCATGAGACCGATATGTGAGCGATATATTCACGAGTATTATTATAACCATATTAATGTCAAATTTGTCTGGCAAAATCAAACCATTATGGCTTATCTGAGGACATAATTTTGTAATTTTAACCAATTATCTATTTATCTGAAGAAAGAATGACACTTCTGTGAAACAAACTTTTTAATGATTCATCACCTGCTGGAAAATTATTATTTCATCGACAAATCAGAAACCACGGTTACAAATCTCGAGTAATGCTCTAGAAAAGATTCTGTGTCTCTGAAAGTATGAACCATGAAGCAAATGTTTAATTTAAAGTCCGACATGTTACAAGAACAAATACACGGCGTATAGGTACAGATTAATTTAAATATGAACAACAACAACAACAAACTCCCCCAAAAAGCAACACTCCTTAATAAAAAACCCAACTCATTACTTCAGTTGCCTGAGGTCGTTGTCTCCGCACAAAATAATTTATTAACATATTTATACATGAAAGAGGACATCGAGCAATAAGCACAATCCACCACATACGGCACGCACTATTTGTGTATAATAAAACATTAAATGGGAAAAAAAACTTGTGTACTAAAGACGGATCCATTTTTAACTCTTGAAAGATCTTACATCTTACATCCTTCCCGTGCCGTTAAACGTCACATAGTATGGTAGTTGGCCAAGATGTCCTGTCTTCGGCGAGTTTTTCAATCTCATCAAGGGATGTTATGCCTAAGGAATGTATTGAAAGATCTACATACTTTATAATAACTCAGTTAGAGGTAAATTTTATTTATTTCTGAAGTTAGTGATTTTTTTGTTTCTATATAAATTATTACTAGCCACAATTTGTGCGAAAAATTATTTGCGACTAAATTAGTGCTTAAAATTGTATTTATTCATAGAGCTCTCTAAGGCGATGAATTGGTTACATCTATCATCACAGCGTTCATTTATAAACGTATTGTTACTTTTATTATAAAATACACTGGGGCAGAGATAAGATAAGGCTGTGCTTTTGGTCATCAAAAATAAGCTAGTCAATGCCGTATCGTACCTCTACATAAAGTATGCTACCTTCTGGGGCGGGGGGTGGGGGGTGGGGGCTGGACAACGAGGAATGTGAATTTGTCCACTGCAACAAATGCTCTTGATTGCTTCTGATTTCTGCTGTGTTTGGCCTTGTTTCCTACATTAGAAGATTTAGGAAAGCTACTGCAAACTGTTTTATTTCAAAACAAAGATATGTAAGAGTAATTTCATCACCGTTATTGCTGCATCTTGACACGGAAAATGTAAATGAAATCTTATGCTTTCCCTTTCTCCTTCTTCTACGTCCTCAGAACTGAACTATTCCCAGTATTTGTTTGTTTCGCGCGTTTCTTTCTCATCCTGTTGGCTGTAGTGCGATTAGTTCTCGAGATATTGTTCATAGGTAATTTAAGACTAATCACGTGACAGAATTCGTGTTACACGCTCAACAGGGGAAGGAAATGTCGACAGAAAGAACTAGTGTCAGATATGATGGGAGAATTCTAAGTTGTCTCTGAAATATATAAAAACTGTGCTTCCGCAGAGACATTTACGAGTCAAATCCCTGAGGCGGACAATTCATTATTCACTTAAGTGAGTTCTAGTGTTGAAAAGATGGCAACTCAATTCTCTTGTAAACTAAAGTCTTTATTCTCATTATTTTGTTTTTTTTCCCCTCTCTTCTTGAATGTATTCTTTATTTTAAAAAATTCAGCGTAAAGTTTCTACATTGTTTAACCAGAAAAATGGGGCTGATTACTCTCCATCAAAGAGTCTGGGGAACAAATCGTCAATAATCTGAACAAGAGTTCTAGGTTTGTTTTCATCTAAAGCAAGGGTTTTCCACTATCCATTGTTTCCTAAGTGTGAAAGTTTCTCCATTTATCAGTTGCTAGCGATAACAGGTACGTGATCATTTCTGATAATAGTGAAAAAATAAAAAGTTTTATATAAATTGCTTCTGTTTCTGTAGCAGTCTGATAGTTTTTTTTACCAGATAGGGTTGCTGGCCCTATGCTGAACCCTCCTTAGTCGCCTTTTACGATCATGCGTGGTAGGGATGTTGAGCAATAGAGGGCTCACCTGGGCAAGAGCAGAAAAAAAGGCGAAGGACAGGCATTTGTGGAAAACCCTTGCGGAAGCCCCATGTGCCCTGGGCACTTAAGGTTCAGAGAGAGAGATATAAATTGCATGCTAGAACTATTCCACTTTCATCGGAAATCACAACAGAAATATTGTTCCCTTGCTGTCAGTTTTTCGAGTCACGGTTTTTCATTGACTATTTTCCCTTCTATGACAGTTTGTAGGTTAGAATTATTTTATGTATTCAGTACATACTGGTAGTATTACGTAGATAGAAAAGAAAACAAACAAAGAGGTGCTAAATCAACTGGAAAACAAAGCAGAAATAATGAAAAGACATACATTACATAATCTAAGTATCTCTGCTATATTAAGAGTTTTAATACACTAACAACAGTCATAGTAGAAAGATATATACAAGGACATGTATACATGGTCCGAAAATTAAGTAATGAGACTACTTCCAAAAAAATATAGTCAACAACAGTTGAAGGTATAACCTGAATTTTATTCAAGTAAGCCCCTTGTGCACTGATACAGCGAGTGGCACGATCTAACAAACACTAGAATGAACTCTGTAGTTCTTCTGTTGGTATGGCCCTTAAACTCGATGTTACTGCCCTTTGGATGTCATAAGTATTGTCAAAGAAACGTCTTTTCAATGGTAACTTTAATTTTTGGAATAGAAAATAATCGCAGGGAGACAAATCTGGGGAATAAGGTGGATGGTTGAGAATACACACACACTTGTTTTTGGGCCAACAACTGTACAACTACCGCCCGGTGAGTCAGTGCATTATCATGAAGAAGGAAAAAACTGCCAGGTGTTGAATACTCGGGTCGGACTCGGAGAATCCTTTTCAATAAGCGTTTCAAAATACTTAAATAAACTTTGGCAGTAACAGTCTGTCCTCTCGAATAAATTCTTTGTGAATAACTCCTTTGCTGTCATAGAAGCACACAAACATTGTCTTCACTTTCGTCTTTTGAAGACGACATTTTTTTTCATTTTGGTGATGATGATGACTTCCACTGAGCATTTTGGCGTTTAATTGTGTGGGATCATAGCGGACAATCGATTTTTCATCCACTGGAACAATCAAATTTAAGAAATGTTTATTTCTGCGACAATTTTTGATAATGTCCTTTGTGTACTCAACACACTGATGTTTTTGGTCATCAGACAACACATGTGGTAGAAACCGGCAAGCAACTTTTTTTCTTGCCCAAATCTTCCACTAAAATTTTAGGAATGGTCTCTCGGTTAACATCAAATTCATCTGCCATCATCCTTACATTCAAACAATGATCTTCTTGTATCCGTTCTCTGACTTTTGCAATGAGTTCCTCATTACGAACAGAAATGGGGTCCATGTCTAGTTGCATTTGCAATCGTTTCCACATCTGTTTTGAATAGTGAATACCACCTGAATAAATGTGCACGAGATAATCAATTACCCCCATAAACTTTTCGCATTAATTCAACAGTCTCACTGGCATATTTTCGGAGTTTTTAAACGGAATTTAATGTTAGCTTTTTGCTCCATGCTGATTACGTGACAATGCACCTCTAACTAGGTCCAAAAATGGCGGTTTGTTTGTCGTCTGCTTATCAGGGGGGCGATGAAAAGTTGCCAGATCATAGATGAAGGTTGCCTCTTTGGATTTCAGCTTTGTTTCATAGATGGCATTTTTATCTTGGCCATAATAAAATCAGTCTCATTACTAAATTGTCGGACCTTGTATAATCAGACAGCGCTTTAATTACTTTGCTGTAGTTTTTTATTTTTGCACAAAAACTACATAACCTCTAATGAAATAGAGCCTGGAGAGAAGTTATGAGGCCTCATGTCCTTTGTTAATCAATCTTTAAATTCAGATGCATTGATTATTTTTAATGATCCCTTACAGCCTGATGTTGTTGTTCACAAAATCTTTTGTGTTTTATCCACCGATTGCGATAGTGACGGCTGACAGCTATGGTATATTTCAGTGGTGGCTTTTTTTTGTATAATGAGGAACAACATAGCTGTCAGTCATGACTTTTCTTGAATATCTAAGCACTACATAGCTTTTTTTATTTTTGTCATCATACTTGTACTTAAAAGAAGACGCAAACTGAAATACCAATCTGCGTCAGAGCAGTCCACATTTTGTGACATTTATATCAAGTGACGTGAGTGATGCTCTGAGGAAGGTTAGTCTCGACCTATCGTAGCTTAATGAAAAACACACTTCTTTGCTGACCGCAAACAAGAAAAAAAAACAAATTGTGAGTTCGTTTCCCGCATGGATCTGTCTATTTATTGTAGAATATACACAGTGCGTCCTTTAGTTAGCAGTGACTCTTCGTTACAGCCAGACATTGTTGCTGTCATCACCGACGGCTACGTCGTTCCTTGCTTTCGTTCCTTCGTCAAACTCGTTCGTCCGTTATTCCATCAGAATCTGCCTCTAAGGGTACGGTAACAATCAAGCCTTACCGCTGCCAGTTCATACAGTGACAATGTATCTTTCTAGAACATTCCATCCCTTGCAAGATTACGGAGACGTCATTGTTGTCTGTCCTACGAACTACCACATGTTCCTGCTCAGCTCCCTGGTCACTGGTCCAGTGGTTATTCTGCTGTTACCAGATGATCAGTCTTTGAAATGTGCTCTAATAATTTCCCATATTTTGGTGTAAACAAGACGTTCCAAGAGACAGGTTACTACGTGTTACAGCAAGCGATGACTTAAGATATAGAAGACCAGTTGTTTTGTCAGAGGGAAGGACTGAAAACAAACCACTATTTCGTTCGTCGTTTCGGTGATTGCATAAAATATATGCTAGGAAATGCATGCAGGAAACTATCTACTGTAGAGAGCGGAACAACAACATAACTCCTTCAGATCATCAGAGGAAGTACTCCCCCCTCCCCTTCAGACAAGTGTTTCGGCCCTATTTAAACTCCTGACACTCTAAGGGAGGGGGTGGGCCCCTTTGGGTCATGACTCCCAGAGGTCTTGTGAGTTGTTGCCCGTTCCAGTGGCTAAAAAGTCTCTCTCGACTGTGTTTCCAGCAAAAACCATGTAAACAAAGCTAACTTTTCTATTTTAAGATTGGCATTTATTTCATAAAACCAAGAAGAATACAACTAATAAGAGGGTAACACAAGGTGGAAACAGACATATGCTGTCTGTCTGTCTGCCTGCCTGCCTGCCTGCCTGTCTGTCTGACTTGTCAAGCACCTCGCTCGTTTCCTATACGATATATTGTGGGAGCCTTCTTATATAGTTTTTTGCAACAGTCCTCATGAACAGAAATCAACTGGAATGAAAACGCAGAAGAACGATGTATTTTTGTTGAAGAAAAAAAGCACCAACAAAACTTTTGTATTAAGAACCACCATATAACGATCTATAGAGGTAAACAACGATTTATACTTCTATTTTATTGATTACACGAAAACTTTTGATATAGTTAGATATGAAGACATGATACAAATGCTAGGAAAGCCTAATATTGATGGTAAAGATATGAGAATTATTAATAATATGTACAAAAAGCAAATAGCAGGATTTATTCAAACAGTGAACAATGCTGTAGGTGAGTATCAGAATATAAAACGAGGCGCAAGACAAGGGTGCGTGCTGTAAGACGATCTGTGCTCATCATACTGTGAGAACACTGTGAGAGGCATCAAAACTGTGAAAGCAATTAAAATAGGAGGTCATAACATGTGGCAGAATTTGGCATAAATTAAAGCTAGTCTGAGCAAAGGGGGATAATTCGGAAGAAACAGGGGTCAGTGAAGAGTACATTTCTCCTGTGACTGTTTTGTTTTTTTCATAATGGTCTCTTCCTGCACGAGTTTCTTAAGAAAAGATCAGGTAGAAAATTCTGTTTAGTAATGAGAGACTAAATATTTCAGAGTTATAAAGTGCGTTATTCAAGTTTTGTGAACTCGCACTGAGTTTTTTTTTTTTTTTGGTTGTAAGTGAAGCTCAGAAAAAATAGTTTTTCCCGTAAGTCCGAATTTCACGGAGAGAAAGTTCAGGAAGGATGATTGGGAAAGTCAGCTATCTAAAAGTTCAGGAAAGATGATAGGGAAAGTCAGCTATATAAAAGTTCAGGAAAGATGATAGGGAAAGTCAGCTACATAAAAGTTCAGGAAAGATGATAGGGAAAGTCAGCTATCTAAAAGTTCAGGAAGGATGTTAGGGAAAGTCAGCTACATAAAAGTTCAGGAAGGATGTTAGGGAAAGTCAGCTACATAAAAGTTCAGGAAGGATGATAGGGAAAGTCAGCTACATAAAAGTTCAGGAAGGATGATAGGGAAAGTCAGCTACATAAAAGTTCAGGAAGGATGATAGGGAAAGTCAGCTATATAAAAGTTCAGGAAGGATGATAGGGAAAGTCAGCTATATAAAAGTTCAGGAAGGATGATAGGGTAAGTCAACTACATAAAAGTTCAGGAAAGATGATAGGGAAAGTCAGCTATATAAAAACTAATTTTAAGGAAAGACAGAGAGGTTTTTAGAGGTTTTCAGTAGCAATGTCAGCTGAATTCAGTTCAGAGTAGGAATGTAGTGTCCCAGTGTTGAGAGTTTTTAAAACAGAGCTGCTTGCTCTTTGTTAGAATGTGAAGTTTGTAGAACTTCTTTCTAGACGCAGATAGCAGTGAAATTGTCCTTTTTTAGGGCAATTTGGTAGTTTAAAAATGTGGACAGTTTGTAGCATTGTTCTTGTCAGGACAAAAGTGTTTCTCAATGGTTTCTAGTTTTAGGCAGTTATGTTGTGTTTAGTGTGGAGTTCACTTTGGAATTTCTATAAATTGTAAGTAGTAGGTTTATTGTATCTATTCTTTTGTTAGGTTTCACTTCCCCATAGCAAACGAGTTCTTGCCCGGGAAGTTCTCTTGTTATGTCTGTTTTGTCACTGCCGTGTGGCAGTAGTTTTCCTCATCTTCATTCACTTCACCCTTATCTTCTTTATTAATAAATCTACTGTAGACTGTCACTGTACCAACGTGTCTGTTGACTCTCATGATTGTCAAGCCTGTGAGCCTGCTTGTGCTGTTTAAAGTGTTATGGTTGTTGTAGTGTCTGTGAGCCTGCTTGTGTGGTCTAAAGTGTTATGGTTGTTCTAGTGTCTGTGAGCCTGCTTGTGTCGTCTAAAGTGTTATGGTTGTTCTAGTGTCTGTGAGCCTGCTTGTGCCGTCTAAAGTGTTATGGTTGTTCTAGTGTCTGTGAATCTGCTTGTGTGGTCTAAAGTGTTATGGTTGTTGTAGTGTCTGTGAATCTGCTTGTGCCGTCTAAAGTGTTATGGTTGTTCTAGTGTCTGTGAATCTGCTTGTGTGGTCTAAAGTGTTATGGTTGTTATAGTGTCTGTGAGTCTGCTTGTGCCGTCTAAAGTGTTATGGTTGTTGTAGTGTCTGTGAGTCTGCTTGTGTGGTCTAAAGTGTTATGGTTGTTGTAGTGTCTGTGAGTCTGCTTGTGCCGTCTAAAGTGTTATGGTTGTTCTAGTGTCTGTGAGTCTGCTTGTGTGGTCTAAAGTGTTATGGTTGTTCTAGTGTCTGTGAGTCTGCTTGTGCCGTCTAAAGTGTTATGGTTGTTCTAGTGTCTGTGAGTCTGCTTGTGTGGTCTAAAGTGTTATGGTTGTTGTAGTGTCTGTGAGTCTGCTTGTTTGGTCTAAAGTGTTATGGTTGTTCTAGTGTCTGTGAGTCTGCTTGTGTGGTCTAAAGTGTTATGGTTGTTCTAGTGTCTGTGAGTCTGCTTGTGCCGTCTAAAGTGTTATGGTTGTTCTAGTGTCTGTGAGTCTGCTTGTGTGGTCTAAAGTGTTATGGTTGTTCTAGTGTCTGTGAGTCTGCTTATGTGGTCTAAAGTGTTATGGTTGTTCTAGTGTCTGTGAGTCTGCTTGTGCCGTCTAAAGTGTTATGGTTGTTCTAGTGTCTGTGAGTCTGCTTGTGTGGTCTAAAGTGTTATGGTTGTTCTAGTGTCTGTGAGTCTGCTTGTGTGGTCTAAAGTGTTATGGTTGTTCTAGTGTCTGTGAGTCTGCTTGTGTGGTCTAAAGTGTTATGGTTGTTCTAGTGTCTGTGAGTCTGCTTGTGTGGTCTAAAGTGTTATGGTTGTTCTAGTGTCTGTGAGTCTGCTTGTGTGGTCTAAAGTGTTATGGTTGTTCTAGTGTCTGTGAGGCTGCTTGTGCCGTCTAAAGTGTTATGGTTGTTCTAGTGTCTGTGAGTCTGCTTGTGTGGTCTAAAGTGTTATGGTTGTTCTAGTGTCTGTGAGTCTGCTTGTGTCGTCTAAAGTGTTATGGTTGTTGTAGTGTCTGTGAGTCTGCTTGTGTCGTCTAAAGTGTTATGGTTGTTGTAGTGTCTGTGAGTCTGCTTGTGCCGTCTAAAGTGTTATGGTTGTTCTAGTGTCTGTGAGTCTGCTTGTGTGGTCTAAAGTGTTATGGTTGTTCTAGTGTCTGTGAGTCTGCTTGTGCCGTCTAAAGTGTTATGGTTGTTCTAGTGTCTGTGAGTCTGCTTGTGTGGTCTAAAGTGTTATGGTTGTTGTAGTGTCTGTGAGTCTGCTTGTTTGGTCTAAAGTGTTATGGTTGTTCTAGTGTCTGTGAGTCTGCTTGTGTGGTCTAAAGTGTTATGGTTGTTCTAGTGTCTGTTTTTTTTTTTTTTTTTTTTTTTTTTTTTTTTTTTTTTTTTTTTTTTTTTTTTTTTTTTTTTTTTTTTTTTTTTTTTTTTTTTTTTTTTTTTTTTTTTTTTTTTTTTTTTTTTTTTTTTTTTTTTTTTTTTTTTTTTTTTTTTTTTTTTTTTTTTTTTTTTTTTTTTTTTTTTTTTTTTTTTTTTTTTTTTTTTTTTTTTTTTTTTTTTTTTTTTTTTTTTTTTTTTTTTTTTTTTTTTTTTTTTTTTTTTTTTTTTTTTTTTTTTTTTTTTTTTTTTTTTTTTTTTTTTTTTTTTTTTTTTTTTTTTTTTTTTTTTTTTTTTTTTTTTTTTTTTTTTTTTTTTTTTTTTTTTTTTTTTTTTTTTTTTTTTTTTTTTTTTTTTTTTTTTTTTTTTTTTTTTTTTTTTTTTTTTTTTTTTTTTTTTTTTTTTTTTTTTTTTTTTTTTTTTTTTTTTTTTTTTTTTTTTTTTTTTTTTTTTTTTTTTTTTTTTTTTTTTTTTTTTTTTTTTTTTTTTTTTTTTTTTTTTTTTTTTTTTTTTTTTTTTTTTTTTTTTTTTTTTTTTTTTTTTTTTTTTTTTTTTTTTTTTTTTTTTTTTTTTTTTTTTTTTTTTTTTTTTTTTTTTTTTTTTTTTTTTTTTTTTTTTTTTTTTTTTTTTTTTTTTTTTTTTTTTTTTTTTTTTTTTTTTTTTTTTTTTTTTTTTTTTTTTTTTTTTTTTTTTTTTTTTTTTTTTTTTTTTTTTTTTTTTTTTTTTTTTTTTTTTTTTTTTTTTTTTTTTTTTTTTTTTTTTTTTTTTTTTTTTTTTTTTTTTTTTTTTTTTTTTTTTTTTTTTTTTTTTTTTTTTTTTTTTTTTTTTTTTTTTTTTTTGTTCTAGTGTCTGTGAGCCTGCTTGTGCCGTCTAAAGTGTTATGGTTGTTATAGTGTCTGTGAGTCTGCTTGTGCCGTCTAAAGTGTTATGGTTGTTGTAGTGTCTGTGAGTCTGCTTGTGTGGTCTAAAGTGTTATGTTTGTTCTAGTGTCTGTGAGTCTGCTTGTGCCGTCTAAAGTGTTATGGTTGTTCTAGTGTCTGTGAGTCTGCTTGTGTGGTCTAAAGTGTTATGGTTGTTCTAGTGTCTGTGAGTCTGCTTGTGCCGTCTAAAGTGTTATGGTTGTTCTAGTGTCTGTGAGTCTGCTTGTGTGGTCTAAAGTGTTATGGTTGTTCTAGTGTCTGTGAGTCTGCTTGTGCCGTCTAAAGTGTTATGGTTGTTCTAGTGTCTGTGAGTCTGCTTGTGTGGTCTAAAGTGTTATGGTTGTTCTAGTGTCTGTGAGTCTGCTTGTGTGGTCTAAAGTGTTATGGTTGTTCTAGTGTCTGTGAGTCTGCTTGTGCCGTCTAAAGTGTTATGGTTGTTCTAGTGTCTGTGAGCCTGCTTGTGCCGTCTAAAGTGTTATGGTTGTTCTAGTGTCTGTGAGCCTGCTTGTGCCGTCTAAAGTGTTATGGTTGTTGTAGTGTCTGTGAGTCTGCTTGTGCCGTCTAAAGTGTTATGGTTGTTCTAGTGTCTGTGAGCCTGCTTGTGCCGTCTAAAGTGTTATGGTTGTTCTAGTGTCTGTGAGCCTGCTTGTGCCGTCTAAAGTGTTATGGTTGTTGTAGTGTCTGTGAGTCTGCTTGTGCCGTCTAAAGTGTTATGGTTGTTCTAGTGTCTGTGAGTCTGCTTGTGTGGTCTAAAGTGTTATGGTTGTTGTAGTGTCTGTGAGTCTGCTTGTGTGGTCTAAAGTGTTATGGTTGTTCTAGTGTCTGTGAGTCTGCTTGTGCTGTTTAAAGTGTTATGGTTGTTCTAGTGTCTGTGAGCCTGCTTGTGCCGTCTAAAGTGTTATGTTTGTTCTAGTGTCTGTGAGCCTGCTTGTGCCGTCTAAAGTGTTATGGTTGTTGTAGTGTCTGTGAGTCTGCTTGTGCCGTCTAAAGTGTTATGGTTGTTCTAGTGTCTGTGAGCCTGCTTGTGCCGTCTAAAGTGTTATGGTTGTTGTAGTGTCTGCGAGTCTGCTTGTGCCGTCTAAAGTGTTATGGTTGTTCTAGTGTCTGTGAGTCTGCTTGTGTGGTCTAAAGTGTTATGGTTGTTCTAGTGTCTGTGAGTCTGCTTGTGTGGTCTAAAGTGTTATGGTTGTTCTAGTGTCTGTGAGTCTGCTTGTGCCGTCTAAAGTGTTATGGTTGTTGTAGTGTCTGTGAGTCTGCTTGTGCTGTTTAAAGTGTTATGGTTGTTCTAGTGTCTGTGAGCCTGCTTGTGCTGTTTAAAGTGTTATGGTTGTTCTAGTGTCTGTGAGCCTGCTTGTGTCGTCTAAAGTGTTATGGTTGTTCTAGTGTCTGTGAGCCTGCTTGTGCTGTTTAAAGTGTTATGGTTGTTCTAGTGTCTGTGAGCCTGCTTGTTCAGTCTAAAGTGTTATGGTTGTTCTAGTGTCTGTGAGGCTGCTTGTGTGGTCTAAAGTGTTATGGTTGTTCTAGTGTCTGTGAGTCTGCTTGTTCAGTCTAAAGTGTTATGGTTGTTCTAGTGTCTGTGAGCCTGCTTGTGCCGTCTAAAGTGTTATGGTTGTTGTAGTGTCTGTGAGCCTGCTTGTGCCATCTAAAGTGTTATGGTTGTTGTAGTGTCTATAAGCCTGGGAACGTGCGTGTTCATTATGTGGATAACTAGAACTTGATATTAAGTTAAACAACTAAAAATAAAAGGTCTAATATTATAATTGCAAACACTAGGCAACTAAATCCAGTGGTTCTCAACTTGTTCAGATCAACCACAACTACTTGTAAAGTTCTCACTAGCTATGTATTTCGGCCGCAATAAGATAACAAGAAGTAATTCTGGTAAAAACTTGTTAAACTATTGTTAAATTGGTGCCGTGTTGTTTCTAGTACACGTTATAGTAGAACTTTTAAAACTATTAATAACCAAAGATATTCTGATAACACCCTTTCTAATGACACAAAGCGAAGGTCATTTGCAGAAACTTCTGAACAAGATTATTAAAGAGAGCAACGAAAGAGGTCTACAGCTAAACAGCAACAAGGCAGAATCAGTGGCAATTTCGAAAGGAATAAACGTAACAAACAGCAACATCCTTTCAAACGGTAAGATACCGACACAAGTAAATACATTTATTTACCCTGTGTCAGGAGTTTAAAGGGCCGAAACACTTGTTTGAGAGGGGGGGGGGGTACTTCCTCTGATGATCTGAAGGAGTTGTGTTGTTGTTCCGTTCTCTACGGTAGAGAGTTTCCTGCATATAGCTTAGAACAACAATAGCAACAGATGACAAGTGCACAAATGAAATAAAACCACGAACAGGTAAGGCAAAGACAGCTTTTTTTTTTGGTAACATGAAGAATATACTAACAAATAAGAGAATCTCTCTAAAGTGAGGAAAAGAGTACTACAGTGCTATATAGATTCAATAGTGCTATATGATTGTGGAACGTGGACAATCAACAGAAAGTCGACAGAGACACTGAAACCAACAGGGATGTGACAAATATCCTGGACGGAGAGTAAAACGAATTAAGAGGTCCTCAAAGAAATTTCAGAACAGCAGAAACTAGTTGAAATGATAAGAAAAAAGACTATCAAAAATTTCTTGGCCATGTCAAAAGAAGACAGAAGTTGGCTACCATACTTTCAAGGGAAAGTGGAAGAGGGGAAGGCGAAAATAGAAAGAAAAAAAATCTCAGCCGACTGATTAAGTGGAGCGGAAGAAAAGAAAAGCATCTGAATTCATCGAAAAAAAAAAGGATCGCACAAGATGCAGAAGCATGATCGCTAACGCTATCCGACAAGGCACATAATATAATAATAATAATAACAACAACAACAGTCGTCATATAGCTTTTCGTTTAAAAATGACTTTCGCTCTGGAAGCAAAACGGTAACGCTAAAATTTCCCTTGCCAGTGACTGGCTTCACAACAAAGTGACAGTTACGGACACCGTCCAGGAGGTGAATCCCTGGTCAATCACAAGAAAAAGTGAAAATATCAGATAAATTATCAGACAGCAAAATGAGATCTGATACTCTGATTAACAAAAAAAAAAAAAAGACCCGTTTTCTGCGGTGAAGTTGAACGCTCCATGCTTGGTTGCGACAGAGAACAAAGAGGAAGGGCGAAAATCTTATGCAGTGGTTGGGACAGAAAGATAATTCCTAGGTTATTTCCCTTGTCCATTTTGACTTATTGTAAAGCATCCATAGTCTAGCACTGTACTTAGTGTGCGGTACAGCTTCACTTCAGGCAGGGATGTGTGTAGATGTGTGTGTGTGTGTGTGTGTATGGGGGGGGGGAGAGGAGAGAAAATACATCATCTGTGGATTAGCCGGAATATAAGTAAGAACTGGATGGCAAAATAATAGGGAATTGGATGTAGAACTTGGAGCCGAAGAACTATCGGCAACAAGTCTACGACTCTGCTCTCAGCAACTAAATGCTGCTGCATATACTTATCAAGAAATGTGGAGAAGCACGACTAAGCAACTTCGCTGAAACTAGACTAAAGCAAATGGGAGATGAGAGATACAGTGGTAGGGACGGTGAGGTGAAAATAACCGAACTTTTGATATTCAGTTGTTTCTAGCGATCATTGTCATGCATCTGTCATATACTTCAGGCAATATTTACTTAGTTTATAGTTTTTCACTGAAATTATATTTATATTTATATTAGAGAAGATATCCCGTCTTCAATGGCTAGTAAAATAGGACTTGAAATTAACAAGGATAAAACAAAAATAATAAAGGTTCTCATTAACGACGAAGGAAAATACTCTGTATAAAATGGAATGAATTCAAGAACAACGCAGAGATCAGACAGATGAACAAACAACAGTCTGTCTCATAGTTGATCAGAAAAAGAAGATGGACATACGTCGGTCATGTGATGAGAAGAAACAATCAAAGAATCCCCAAACAAGCTATCAAATGGAACACAATAAGCTGAAGAAAAAGAGATCGACCACGTGAAACTCTAAAGAGGACATTGTTAAGAGAAGCCAGTTCTCATCCCTTGATGAGATTGAAAAATTCGCCGAAGACAGGACATCTTGGCGAACTACCATGCGGTCCTTATGTGACGTTTAACGACACGGGAAGGATGTAAGGTGTAAGATGTAAAATTAGAGGAGTTCTTTTAGGTGTATAGGCGGATTGTCTATAGAATGGTAATCTGTGAAAATCATCGTATGCAGATAAAGGAACAATTAAAAACAAAATATTCAGTGTTTTGTTTCTCAGCTCTATTCTCACTCACAGTCTACTCTCCCCTTCCCTCAGCCCAAATATTACCAGCTGGATCACCACAATGGTTTCAGTAATTCATGGTTAAAAAAGAAAGAGTATATTAATTTTAAAATGCAACATATTAGACATTTGTAATCCTGAATTCAGAAAATTGTCCTGTCCCTGCCTGCATTGGAGCCTTATTATTTGGTCTGTCAGTCAACCACTTCCTGTCCTCTCCGTGGTTGCTATCAGAGTTAAGTTTTCTTTTACTCTCGCGATTTTTCTGTGGTGAATTATTACATACAAATTTTATTTGAGATGGCGTCAAAGACCAATGATAATGACGATGACAATTCTGGCACAATCAGAGAAGTAATGAGGTACTTCCTTAAGTTACCAAACGAAAATAATGTGTTTAGCAGTGCAAGACAAAAATTATTAAGCGAAATCAGACAGAAAGTTCAACAGGAAACAGTTTTTTTAACGGTCCGTAAAAGAGTAAAAAAAAAAAAAAGGAAAAAATAAAATGTTACTTCTTAAGCTTAAACTGGGCTTAATTAGAACAGAGCATTTCCCGAAGAAACTCCAGGACATAATATACCACGTATTGATAGAGAACTGCAGTCTTCTTTCTTGGTCGTCTTCATTAAGTGCTTATAATAGTCGTAGGATGTACACTTACTATTTTGCTGACTTAAGTATGTGTTCTATGCTTGTTCTGCTAACTCTAGTCTCACTGGCACAATGCTTGAAAGACTTCTAAGTATGTGTTCTATGCTTGTTCTGCTAATTCCAGTCTCACGGGTACAATGCTCAATAGACTTCTAAGTATATGTTCTATGGTTGTTCTCCTAACTCCAGTCTCACGGCCACAATGCTTGATAGACTTCTGTGGCGAGTGTGTAAACTGTTCCACCATCATAGCCTGGGAAGCAACACTTGTAGCTGTACTAGGCCTACTGGATCTTTCCCTGCTCACATCACACATCGTACTCTGGACTTCAAAACTTTCCCAGAAAGTACTGGACACACACACACACACTTCACACATACACTCACACGCACACACCCACACACAAATAGATCAGCTACAAATGCCACCAAAAATGGAGGTGAAGGCATATCTGTAAATCTAAAACAAGAACAAACAATAAAGATGGCTATACCAACAAGTACCTACTCCAGTAACTACATACCAGAGGCAGAAGCAATAAGAACTGCAGGAATGAAAATAACAGAACACAGAAACCACGATGAAAAGCAAGTAGGCTTGTTCACAGATTCACAGTCCGTAACACAAGCACTGAAACACCAGAATGTTGTACATAATGTGAAAAAGAAAGAGAGGAAGACCAAGGCGAAGATAGCTGAAAGACATTGTTGATGATCTGCAAATGGATACATCAGCAGCAGACCATCTTGTTCACAACAGAGAGGCCTACAGGAGTGCTGTTAGGGAGGCAAAGTTCCGCAAGGGACATGCAAATGAATGAATGAATGATTATGTATACTTGTATTAAATCGAATGTGTGGGAAGAATGAAAGATGGAGTGATGAAGGGCGGAATGTAAGACGGGCCTGCGTGCTCAATTCCTTACCCTTTAAAAATAAAAATCATTCATTCAGTCATTCTCTATTTGTTTCTTCTCATCACGTGACCGACATATGTCCATCTTCTTTTTCTGATCACCCATGAGACAGGTTGTTGTTTGCTCATCTGTCTTATCTCTGCGTTGTTCCTGAATTCATTCCACTTTATACCAAGTATTTTCCTTTGACATTTGTTTTCAAATGAGTCTAATTTCTTGTCTATTTCTTTAGTTGTTTTTCAGCTTTCGCATGCATACATGAGGGTGGATATCACATCTGAATTGAATAATCTTAACTTGGTTTTTGTACTTATAACTTTTGAATGCCATACGTTCTCATGATTTTTGAAGGGCAATGCTGCTTTTGCAATTCTAACTTCCTTCCTGGTGTCACCATCCTGGTGTATGTAGTTGCCAAGGTATAGAAACTGGTTTACTTGATCAATAGCTGTTCCTTCTACATATATATTTCCTTCTTGATTAATGAGAAATTTCATAATGTTTGTTTTGTTTTTGCTAATTTCAAGACATATTTTGTTGGTCTGGGAAGTCAAGGAATCTGTATGTTAATAAAAAAAAAAAAGAAGACAGGAAATAAGTGTGATCAATTTGTTTTTGAAAAAAAAAACCCCAACTAATATCTGTGCAAATTTCCTCAGCGACAACCTAAAGCCAATGAACAACGTATGATGTCACGTGCTTTATCACGTGATTTACGGAAAAACAATATTTACTATTTTGTTTCAGGTGCAACATCTGTGTGGGATTTTTGGTTCTAGTGTTTTCTTTTCTGTTTCGTTGGGATTTTGTTTTCCACTTAGCGTTTTAATGCTATGACATTTTGTCGGCCGAACATTTATTTGAGTAAATACTCTACATTATTGTTTTTCTAAATTATTTGTTCAGTTATGTTTCATTACTCTGCAGCAGAGAATGGCCAAAATTCATAATTCTAAATGTTAAAAATCTGATAATAAAATTAAATTATTTCTTCAGCAACAGTTGAATAAGACAGTTTATGCGAAAGAGTTCATTGAAATCTAACTGAAAATGAAATCACTACATGCAATGAATCTGTGTTTGTAGCGAATATGTGCTGTAGCTAAATAAATATGTAGCCGGTTAAACTGTAGTGATTAATGCACTGCAGCGGATTTACTTGTAGCGAGTTCGGTGTAGCTAGTTTCGATGTAGCTTCTATTATTTGTAGCAGGTTAGCACATATATTGTTATCCACTGAACTAAAGATTGTCATTTCCTTAAAATTTCACAAGTTCGATTGTGTAATCGTGGCTACAGAATTAAAACAATTCAAAAGATTGCAGCGAGAGAAATGACTACAATGCAAGTGGATTAGATGAAGCAAAAAATGTCGTGTGTTAGTGTGTTCTAATCTAGATTAGATTAGATTAACGTGTTGGTGTTGACATTTTCTGACCTTCCGTCTCTATGAGAATTTCAGCCATCACAATCAAAGCATACATACCAGTAGAGCACAAGAAGTCTAGCAACATGAGGGAGACTCTTAAAGAGTTAATGTTTGGTGTGCTTTTAGTAAAAGTCGCATTGTTGATCCTTTATTATTCAGTGAACTGACAGTTTTGATAAAAATATCTCTGTGATAGATTTTCTTTATCTTTGAAATACAGAGATTGAATATTTTAAATGATTGTATCTTTTAACAAAATGGCGCACCCTGTCATACTTAAATGAAGTCTTCTCGGAAAAATGGACTGAAACATTCGGACCAGCTTCTTGAACATCGTGATCGCAGGACATAATCCCAACATTTTTTTGTCTCATGGATCGTAATAAAACACTTGTTTACTCACCAAGTCAGTCTCTCTCTCTCTCTCTCTCTCTCTCTCTCTTTAAATCTGGTTCGGAGAAAAATACCTCAAGCTACAGACCAATTTCCATTCTATCAACTTTGTCAAAACCCCTAGAAAAACACATAAAAAAACAGCCTTACAACACATGCAAGAAAATGATTTGATTGTTGACTGTCAGTCAGGTTTTAGGCTGAAACATTCCTGCCACACAGCTCTCATAAAGTGACAGAATGTTGGTTATCTAATATAAACGATGATACATTATGTGGTGCTGCCTGTCTTTGTTGACTTTAAAGAAGCATGTGACATGATTGATCATGAAATTCCAGTTAGAAAGCTTGAGACTTATAGATTACACCCTGACTTGACAAAATTTATTACATCTTTTCTTTCCAACGGACAGCAGGTAGTTTGCCTCAAAAACTCTGCGGTTGATAATGGCGTTCCATAGGGATCTATTCTTGGTCCTCTCCTTTCTACCATCTACATCAATGATCTTCCACTTCATCTCAAAAAATCATCTTGTGACCTCTTTGCTGATGACTGCACAGTTTACACTAGTGATAATGACTGTATTAACCTTGAGTCGACTCTTCAAATCGAAATAAACCGTCTAATTAACTGGAGTAATAACAACATAATGGTCATAAACACCAGCACAATAAAATCCATGCTCATTACAACAAGACAGAAATTAACAAATTCACCAACAACAACACTACAGCTCCATGCTGTAACTTCACAGATAGAGAATGTTAGTGAACATAAAACTCTAGATCTCATGATTGACCAGCACTTCAGCTGGAATCATCATGTAGACAATCTAACTAAACTCATTGCACAAAACGTTTACCAGTTTACTAAAATTAAACATTTTCTTGACATAGACACCAGAAAAATATACTACATATCATAGATACAAACACACCTGGACTACTGCTCCACAGTCTGAGATGGTTGTTCCATGTCAAACATGAAAAGACTTCAAAACAAGCAGTAAAGCTGATAGATGACATACATGCAGCACGTATTGCAAATAAGGACAAACATCTTGATATTCTACCCCTCAAGAAGAGATTTCTTGTCAACAGGGCCAAGTTAATTCATAAAATTCTATCGCACAATGCTCTGCCCTGTCTATGGTCGTTGTTCAAATGCAACCCAAAACAAAGTCAACTCTTAAGCAACTGTATTCTCCCAAAGCCAATGCTTGACATGTTTAAAAAAAGCTCCTCTTACTCAGCTGCCCACCTTTGGAATACCCTACCAATTCACGTAAAACTTATAAGTAATATTCGTTCTTAGACATTTAAACTTTGTCAGTATCTGTTTGATATGGACTATTTGCCTCCCTAAGCATAGTTTAAACTAGTTTAAAGTATGGTTTGAGTGTTGTAATTTTTTATTTTATTTTTAATACATCTTTTCTAAAAATTTTAATTTATTTAATTTTAATTTGAATGAATGTAAGAATGCAAGTTTATTTAAGGCTGTTGTATAAATCAGAGTGTAGAGTATATGGACATGAGATAAGTTTATTATTTATTTATGTAATCATTTAATGTGTCTTCATGATTATTATACTCATTAACAAATGCTGAATGACTATGACTGAGTGAAAGCTGTATGATGAAGGGCAGAATGTCAGACGGGCCTGCCTGCCCAATTCTTAAACCTTTGAAAATATAATATGTTCGTTCGTTCTCTTTCTGAACCTTAAGTGACCAGGGCACATGGGGCTTCTGCAAGGGTTTTTTACAAGCGCCTCTCCTTTGCCTTTTATCCCGCTCTTGCCCAGGTGAGCCCTCTATTGCTCAACATCCTTTCTGTTGTTCTTCTCCATGTCTCCTTTGGTCTACCCTTCTTCTGTTCCCCTGTGGTGTCCATCTTAGTGCTATTTTTGGTAGTAAGTTATCAGTCATTCGGAGCACATGTCCCAACCATCGCCAGCGTCTTTCCTCAATAATTGCTGTCAGTGGCTTCATCTTTGAAGGTTATCATAACAAATGTAAATTCAAGGCATCTGAGAATAACTATTGGATAAAGTGTTGGTGGAATTCTAGAACCAATGTGATCGATGTATCTCGGACTGGCATTCCTCTTTTTTAAATCAAAGACAATAAAAGTCTTTATTTTAAAAACTTTAATATTTGGTTGCTTAAAATACCGCTTAGTAGACAGATATGATATCTGTACTTGTTTGGTTATTAGTTTTATACTGTACACGGACTCTATGACTATTGTATGTAGTTATTAAGGATACGTAGCTGTATAGGGATCGCGTGTTTTCTGCTGTGACATAATCTGCACCAAAATTCACTAAACCACTGAAATCTGCAAAAGATCATTGCCGAGAATGTATGTTTCTCCCTTCCATAAATATCATTACTACACTTATTCCTTTTTTTGCTGTGTTATTTTATTGTTTGTGCAGGAAATAGAAAAAAAAGTGGTTTCGCTGAAACGAAAAAAAAACACTTGTAAACATTTCTTTAATGCATAAATAACAGCACCTTTATGAAGACAGTCAAAGTGTTACGATGCAAAGATTTTTAACGAGCACAAAGTACACTTCATTGTTCGATAACTCATTGGCAAGACAGATTTGTGAATACCAAGGGAGATAAATGTAAGATTAATTTTACATCGAGGGTTACATTTCTTTGGTTCTGCGTCCAAAAAAAAAATAATCAAGTTTGTTTTTAACTGATATCTTTTCCAACGTTGCATAGAAGGTAATAATAAGTAAAAAAAAATAATTCAGAATAGTCTCAGTAAATCAGTTAGTAAATTTAATATAAAATTAATCAGTGAGTAAAGTTAATATAAAGTTGCAAAATTAAGTAAATCTAGGTGTGTACTTTTGTTTCGTCCTGTACATTTACTTTCACGGTATTTTGTTTTGAAACTCATGTTTTTTAGTGCTTTTAGTCAGCGAATTGCTCGAAGAGAGAATGCTTTTAAAGTATTGATTTTTGATAGTTATGTATGCAAAAGAGAAATAATTAAATTTATGTTATCTTCAGTTTACTTCTATGTTTAAAATCAGAAGAAAAATAAACCGAAGGATTAAACAAATAAACTGCTATAAGTAATAATTTGTATTGGTTTATTGTCTTACTTTATAATAATTAAGTTTCTCATTGTCTTATAACGCCATTAGTTTTGGCTAAGGAGATTTTTTAAACTGCTAAATCTCTAAAACATTTCTAAAAAATTATAATTTTTAAAATAGAAAAGAAATTAACGTTTTTTTTTAAAACAAATGCATAAGGAAAATACTCGGCATCAAGTGGAACGAATTCAAGAACAATGCAGAGATAAGACAGATGACTGAACAACAAAACAACCTGTCTCATTGGTGATCAGGAAAAGGAGATGTACATATGTTGGTCACTTGATGAGAAGAAATGATCAGAGAATCCCAAAACAAGCTATCAAGTGGAACACAACAGGCCAAAGAAAAAGAGGCAGACCGCGTGAAAATCTGAAGAGGACATTGTTAAGAGAGGCCAAATTAATAGGCATAAAATCCTTTGATGAGGTTGAAAGACTCGCTGAAGACAGGAAAAATTGGCGAACTACTTTGTGAGCCCTATGTGACGTTTATCGGCACGGGAAAGATATAAGATTTAAGATAAGAAATCTCTGGGTATATCGCGGCACAGTTACACATACCCCTCTTAGCGAAGAGCAAAGCTTTATTAACAAAAATGTGGATCAGTTTAAAAAATGAAGCAGTATAACAAAGAACCACCACTTTGAATTTTACACTGAAGAAAAACATGTACGTAACCTACTGTCACTTCTTTAGTGGTTTCTCTAGTCACTAGGACCAAGTGCACCTAACAGCTGAGTATGATCCGAACAAGATATTCTTGGGACGGCTTTTTCCTTTAAAGTTTAGTGAAAAAAACTTCAGAAATTCTCAAACTCGTACCTACAGTAATCTGTACTCAGAGAGACTGACATACCCGTACTCCGGGCATTCCTGCGTGTGCTCCGTCTTCCGTTCCAACACCCTCTGAAGTGTGTGATTGCTGTTGGGAGCCAGTCACACATTGGTTGTGGGTAGTGCGGTCTAAATCTCTTCGTTGAGAGAAAAACTCCACTTCCCCTCTCATCCCTCAGTTCGATCATCCTCCTGATGTGATTATTGTCATTCAACTCGATGTCGTTTTCCATACGCAGCCTATTCAAGGTGGTTCTTGCAGCCTCCTTCGTGTCCTGTTTTAGGGTGCAGTGAACTGATGCCGTGCCTGCCTGACTCTCTCATTGCCTCTGACCCCAGCATGGCCTGGGCAGCAGACCCATCTCAAACTGGAATACCGAGAGCCTAGTAGAAACTGGACCCACTGCCTACGGAAGATGATTGTCTCCCGATTCTCTGTAACATGTTTTGGGAGTCTGTTACAATGACCCCATGCAAGTCGTACTACTCCACCAACCAAGAAATTGCTTCTGATGTAGCCTGCACCTCCATTCCCGTGCTCGAAGTGATGGTTGCACTGGCTCCTGATTTATGGCAGCCAGTTTGCTATTGCGGTAGACAACATAGCCCCATCCACGCTTTAGGTCTCGTGCCACTGGCATGTCTGTGGAGATTACAGGCTCATGTGGTCTGGAGTGATGCTTAATCTGTTCCCGCACCTGGGTTTCTGTTTTATCCTGAGCCCATTCTCGGCATTCACGGTCAAGCTGGATCACGACCTTCATTAGATTCTGCATATTTGACACTTTAGTCCATTCCGGTTCTAGATGGAATCTGCTTTGGGTCACAGACTGCGACAGTGTCTCTTCTGCCTCTGCCATCCACGATCTCCCTCGCTTGTTGTGTTTGCCTTTTGCTGAGTTCAGCTCTGGTAAAAGGGGGTCGTTTGCCATGCCGGCCGTCCTGAGGTACGTCTTCACTTGCGCACACTTATGCCTTACTTTCATGCTGGACATATCCAGCAAATAGAGCATAGTTATGATAGGAGTGTCCTTGGTGCATACCAGAACTGCTCTCATGGCTTCATTTTGGATTATTTCGAGATTGATTATCTGAGTTTTGGGCAGAGTCAGAAGGCTGAGGCCATACTCAACCACCGACATCACCACCATCAGCAGGAAGAGTGTCCGTTGTGGCAGACCAGCACCTGCCATGGTCGTCACTGGGCTGAGCCCTTTCTATGCTTTCTGAATGATCATCTCCACGTGGTGGTTGAAAAGAAGTATCCTGTCGAGCACGATCCCAAGGTATTTAAAAATTGTTCCTCTCAATATATTCGGCGCTGCAATGCACTGCCGGAAGGGTGGTCTTCGCAGATCTGTTATCTAATGAGCATCACAGTAGTTTGGCCCTGGTAGGGTTTATCACTGGGTTGTTGTCCTCACACCAACCCATGATATGGTCAATATTTTCCTGAATGTGCGCAAATATCCTCTCTCTACAGTTTCCATGTACATATGTCAGGACGTCATCTGCGTATGTGAGTGTTAGGCCAGGACCAGTCTATTGCAGTTGTGAAATCCTGCCAGTGTATATGCTGAAAAGCACTGGTGGCAGTGGAGAGCCTTGATGTAGTCATGGCACAGTGATCCTAGGCTCCGAGGTCCATGGTTCATATCGCAGTGCCACAGTTCTCTTTAGAGGCACAGAGGCTACCCACCGCAGGATCCAGATCTCAGTACCAATTTCCGTCATAAGGCACAGGAGAGTGTTATAGAGATCCTCCAGATCCAGTGCAACAATTGTCGTCTCTTCTTTCCTCTGAAACTCTTTCATGTACCTCATATACCAGTATAGATGCGTTGCTTGCTGTATCTCTTTCGCGTTGATAGCCGCCTAGTGTGCCTAGAAACTGTCTCCCATTCTTCAATTCCCGTGTCAGTTTTTTCCCATGATCTTCTCCAGCACCTTACCATGAACTTTTTTTCTAATACCTGCTTCAGGTGACTATACCGAACTCCATCCGGACCTGGGGCATTATCCCTAGACGCCTTGATGGTCTGTGAAACCTCCTGAACACTGAACAGGGCTCCTTAATGCCGAGATGGATTGTAGCGAGTCTGCCAGACTGCTACATGCTGACCTGCGATCTTCGATGTTGCCCTGGTCAGATTGATCATTATATCTGCTGAAGAATGTTACCCCTTTCTCTGCACGCACACACACTTTACATACAGAATACACAATACGACAGTTTAGATTAAGATGTGATTAATAAATGTTTAATAATGTAGTGAATACTGAGCACTGTGTTCATTTCAAACACGTAAATATAACGGTGATGGTTGTAAAATGATACTAATGAAGCAGACTTAGATGGATGTACGCGGGGAAATTTTACGCGAGATTTATTCTTTATATTTATTTTTCTTTCTTTCTGTAAAGAGATACTGACGGGATTAGGTTTTGCAGGAAACGAGCTCGTTAACATTATAAAAATGAGAAAGCAGAGATACTTTGGCCACATCAAGAGACAGAAGAGCTTTGAGAGATTGATAGTAGAAGGCATAGTGGCCGGCTACATCAAGAGACACAAGAGCTTGGAGAGATTGATAGTAGAAGGCATAGTTGCCGGCCACATAAAGAGACACAAGAGCTTGGAGAGACTGATAGTAGAAGGCATAATTGCCGGCTACATAAAGAGACACAAGAGCTTTGAGAGACTGATAGGTTCTAAGGACTGCAAATGCGCCACAAACAGCCTCTGGCAGTCAAGTCCAGCTCCTGGCCTTCCCGTGGCAGAACTGTTTAAACTGACAGGAGAAGGGGCGAGGGCGAATATCTGGCGCCTGAAAACCAGTTACTTAGGGTAGATGAGTGTCACGTTTGGTAGCTCATCTGCCGCTGTTTGGCGAGATCTTCAGCTGCCGTGCGTGGAGCGGTGCTCTTCCCGGCCAATGAAGAAATTTGCAAATGAGGTTGCCGCGCAGCATCACTGCGGAAAAGGTGGTTGAAAGAATAAAGCGAAGCAAACAGTCAAATCACGGCACCTCTGGTCTGGAGGTCGGCCACGTCCTGAGTGCAGTCATATCGGGTGAAATACATGAACCGGCTTGTCCCAGAGGTTAAGTCACTGCTGGCTTGACTTTTCAAATGCCGCGCGTGGAGTGAAGCTCCTCCCGGTTAAGGAAGTAAACGCGGAAATAAAGGTTGCTGTGCGGTGCCGATGGGAAAAGGTGGTGGAAAGTGAAGTTTAACCTGGTATGTCCAGTAGTATCGCTACGAGAGCTATACCACGGCACCTCTGCTCCAGAGGCCGCCTACGTCCGAAATACACCTACACTGGTGAAATATGCCTAAACCGGCACACACCAGGGGTGGAACTCGATGGCTAGACATGTCATGCCACCTCCGCTCTAGAGGTTGGTAACGCCTGATAAACACCCATACTGGTGAATTTTGCCTAAACCGGCTCATACCAGGGGTGAATCTTGAAGGCTATGAATGTCACAGTACATCTGCCCTAGAGGTCGGTCCCGTCCCAAACACGCCCATACTGGGAAATGCCTAAACCGGCTCAACCCAGGGGTAGAAGTCACTAGTGGCGAGGATTCGTCCTCCTGGACAAAAGCTCCATCCTGGTCACAACTAGGAAGGGTAGCGGCCACGACCGCAAAATGCTGAAGTCGGAGACACTGGATCAGGGAAGTCTAGATAGGCAACCACCTCTCACCCGGCGGGGATGTCTGCGTATCCTAATCACGCTGAGGTTTTCCGGTGAGAAAGTCCAACCCTGGACTGGATGGGCAACCACCTCTCACCCGGCGGTGATACACGGGTATCTCAAAACACGTCGAGGTTTTCCGGTGAGAAAGTCCAACTCTGGCCTGGGTGGGCTACCGCCTCTCACCCAGCGGGGATGCACTGATATTCCAAACACGTCGAGGTCTTCCGGTGAGAAAGTCCAACCCTAGACCAAACTGGTGCAATGAAAACCACGGTGTCACGCAATCCCGCTTCCGAGACCCACCAAGAATACAGGCTAAAGCACTGTGATACTCTGAACCCCTTGTGGTCCTTTCGTGGAACTCGTGTGGTCTATTTTGGACCACACAGGGGATCACGGGACCTAACGAGGACCACATGCGTGAATTCAGTAGATTCACAGTGCGGTTTTTGGTGGTAGAAGTGAACGAAGAAGAAGAAGAAGAAGAGACTGATAGTAGAAGGCATAGATGCCGGCCACATAAAGAGACACAAGAGCTCTCTTTCGGGTGAACGTATTTTTAAACTGCAAAGGTTTGGCAACGC
The DNA here is from genome assembly GCA_009760885.1 of Achatina immaculata. Lineage (NCBI taxonomy): Eukaryota > Metazoa > Mollusca > Gastropoda > Stylommatophora > Achatinidae > Lissachatina > Lissachatina immaculata. The sequence goes on along the minus strand of CM019692.1, from coordinate 22,010,196 downwards.
AGATACACTGGGCAACTAGTAAAAATGTTCTAGATAATACACTTGATATGTTCAGTAATAACATAACTGCAACAAAAATGCAAATATTCCGTAAGTTTCAACGTGATGACGTGCGCAGTTTGTAATTGAATTACGAAAAGATTACTGCAACTCCAACACATAGAGAATCAATGAGACAAGTTAGATCAAAAATAGCCAATGCAAGAAAAGAAACAGTGACTCTGTCATTCAGTCCCATAGCTATAAAAGTTCTGATGTTGATAATGTTAGCTATCATGCCCATGACGGCCAAAATGGTTGCTACCTCGGTGGAGGTTTCTATAACTATTGTCCATTTCTCATCTGTATTCGAACTAAGAAGAACAATCGACTGTTTTGTTGTTTCCCATCTTCATTTTTGTTGCAAGTAGGAGAATGTATCCGATGAAAACGATGATGTATTTAATCGTCTGACCACTGCTTCCATGAGTTTACATGCCGGATTATACTTCATCTCAAAGTAGGGATTTTCAGTGGCATAAAAGTGATCCATAGCTCTTACACAGCGGAACACAACATCGCATTGCTCAAATTATAATTTCTGAACGACTTTTGAAACGTATAAAATGATATCAGTTAAATGTCGATTATCTTCTCCTGTAGTTTCATTAAATCAAATATGGATAAAAGCTTAGGCTGTCGTGCCACATGGTGTCATATATCATTTTCTCTGGTAGCAGTGCTCTTTGCAGCTGACCCCCATTTAACAATTTCTCTTAACTAAGAAGGAACGAACTACCCGAAACTCAGTCACAATCCAGGTATTCCAAAACGAAAAATTAAAGTTGAAACATCAAAGGGCAAATTCATGGTGTAATACCACCACAAGTCTTTTATTGTTCTTGTTATTTTTGTGGAATGTGGACAATTATTTCAAGCAGGCATGTGAAATTTTGATAGGTAGAGAATAAAGCTTTAGATATCACAGAACTTTAAACAATGTCAGCAAACAGTCACCTGCTTCCCTTAGCTGACATTGCATCTCCAAAGAGCAGTCTCGTTTTCTTTTTACTCTATAATATCTTTCTCTGTGCATTTTTTTGTCTACATCTGGTCGTAGGTCTCGATGTTCGCGTTCCCTTTGGTGGTCAAAACCCTTCACCATGTGACGGATTGTGTAAAACGTTTTCAAATGTTTTCTCGATTATCCATACGTTATGACAATTTCTTTTATATGTTTTCATGAGCACTGTGCCCTATTCCATCATAGAAATTACCTCGTTATGTGATACAATGAGGGAAATTAAAAGAAGAACATCTATCGCTCTTCAGAAAGTAAAACAACTAAAGAATCTGTGGAGAGGAGCAGACAGAACCACAAAAATAAGATTTTTAAGAGCATGCATCTTTCCCATAGCAAAATATGCCTGTGAGACCTGGACACTTAACAAAACAGCTGAGAAACGCATAAATGCCTTTGAATGTAAATGCTACAGAAGAGTTCTTCAGATATCATGGACACAAAAAAGAACAAATAAATCTATACTACAAGAACTTAATATTGAAGAAAGCTGGCTAGTAAAGAGGATTAAAGAGAGAAAACATAAATACTGTGGACACATTAAACGACATGATAATCTAGAGAAGACCGTATTGGAAGGATACATAATGGAAAAAGAAAGAGAAGAAGACCAAGGCGAAGATGGATGCAGGACATCGTTGATGATCTGCAAATGGATGCATCAGTAGCAGGCCATCTTGCTCACAACCGAGAGGCCTACAGGAGTGCTGTTTGGGAGGCAAAGTTCAGCAGGGGACAAGCAAATGAATGAATGAATATGTGATAATTTCAAGTCCATTTCAAATGTAGAGATTGCAGATTAACTATCCCTAAAATTATAGGCTTCCCTGACTATTTCAGCATCAGCGACATCGTTTACAGCTGAGCGTTGACCCCTAGGTCTTGCCGGTGCTAGAGTGTCAGACTTGTAATATTTCCATTATTCGCTTGTTTCAGGACGCGCTGATCTCTTTCTCGCCGCTGTTGGCTGTAAAATAATTGGTTCTGGAGGTATTGTTCTTGGTAATTTGAGAACATTCACGTGACAGAATGCATCTAACATTGTCTAGAGAGAAAGGAAAAACGAAAAAAAAATTAGTGTCAGGTCTGGTAGGAGAAACGCTGCTCCCCCTGACAGCGAACTATTCATTTTACTTTATAGTTTTTGTGATCTTTATTATTTTTGTGGTGGTAGTGGAGCGCATGGAGAAGATGAGATCGCTTTGTGCTATGACACGGGTACTTTACACAAGTGAATTACCCTGGTTAGGGTTAAGCAACGGACACAATTAGAGAGGTCAAATACCCCCCCCCCCCCCACTTATCTTCTAGTGAGCCACGGGTAGTCAGCCCTTGCCCTACTTTCCGTCTTGTCTATCTACAAAGTCCCCAAAGTCACAGCTGTCACTCACTGGCCCCACGACGAATACAACCACGTGCTACTCGTTAGCACGTAATAATCACCCGAGCCTCTCAATATCATATTATCATCACATCATCATCTTTCTCTCTCCTCTAGCGTGTTATTCATTGCACACCACCACACACTCTCCTCATATTTCATCACTCACACACACACACACACACACTTTTCCTTCTCTAGAGTTACTCGGAAAGAAGGACACAAACGACTGGAAGACAGGAAAGTGTTGTTAAATATGGAACACTTTGACGTTTTCATATTTTATCGCTTTTTGGTATCATTATACATGATAAAAGTGAAAGTAGCAACAACAACAACAACAACAATAAGAACTACAAAACTTTTGCTGATCTTTCTTGAAATTATTTGGTGAAAATATGTGGTTAAAAACTACAGCTTAGTCTACAGAAACGACTTTATTTGCCATTTTGTGCCTTACTTAACGCGCTGTTTGTGGATTTCGTAGTCCAGGTTGTTCTCCCCTCTTGTTTTCTTCTTTTTTTTTCTTTGTCATCGTGCCATTATATTTGTATATGAAAAAAGAAAACGCAAGTTAAAACATCATACCTTCTCCAGTACAGTCCATGTTTTGTAACAGCATATTAGGATTATTAGGAAAGCAGAAACAAACAAATATCTAGGCACAACCTTCAACAGAAGCAACACAGTAAACGAGGAAATTAAAATCAGGGTACATATAGGGAGTAAAATATACTTTGCTTTGCAACACATGTTAAAATCTAAAATCATGTCCCAAAACACCAAAATAACAATCTACAAAACTATAATAAGACCAGCCGTCATGTATTGAGCAGAAACGTGGAGTACAACAAAGAAAGATAAACACAAATTGCAGATCTTTGAGAACAAGATCCTAAGAAGAACCTTTGGACCGATAAAGGATACCAACAGTGGAGAATGGAGAGCTAGAAAGAACACTGAACTGAACAGCTTATTTAAATCCCAACGAATTATAAATATCTTGAAACTGAACAGACTACGCTGTCTGGGGCATGTAGAAAGAATGGAAGAGAACAGACAAACGAAAATGATTTACACACAAGAGATGAGAGAAACAAGACCAAGGGGTAGACCAAGACAGAGATGGAAAGACAACATAGAAGAGGATATAAAAGAAATTGGTGTCACCAACTAGAGAGAGAAGATTAGGAATAGAGAGGAATGGAGGCGAACTTTATCTGCAGCAATGATCCTTAATGGCTCGGTGAATATATACATACATACACACACACACAGAGTGAATTATACAACATTGTTGACATTTTTGAGAAGTTTGGAGTAGACTTAAGATTAGTTCGATGGATACCTGGTGTTAAGGCGATCAGTTGCTGTGAGGTACAGATTAGGAATCTCAGGACCCAGAACCGTTGCTGACTTGTCTCCTGGGCTATTCAATGAAATAGGCATTGCCCTGTTATTTGGTAACGGTGTGGGGCGAACGCTGACCTACGTTGATGATATACAGTATTAACATATGAGCGTGGGAGGTGTAGAGACGAACTAGACGCAAGGGTACAGAACAGGGTGGATCAGATAACAGGCTGGTGTGAGAACAACAATGCGGTGATCAAACTTGAAAAAACGGGCATCCTGTGGTGCTTATGAGAGAACAGAATTGTAAGATCTGAAGTTGCCGTTGTTAAGTGTCGGGGACAAGATATTAAGAGAAGTATCTCAGGATCACATTTGATCGATCCTTGTCCTTTGCACAACATGAGCACAACGTGGTGCAAACGGCCAGGAAAGAGTTGGGAGAAGTTAGGTTAATGACTGCAGAATACTTTCCACAGCGCACTCTATTCTATTCTTGTTCCATCAACTTATATTGGTGAATCTGGTCTTAGATTAAGTGACCGCATGCAGAAACATCTGCAATATATCATCCAGCATGCTTGAAACTAGTCCCTAATAATTTCAGTGGCCCCAACTACAAAGGCAAATCTGATTTTCTGGTAACAGCCATCAAACAATATCACGCTGATGACAGAAGTCGCCTAGCGCTTGAGTACCGATACATTCAGGAATATGGGACGCTGGAACAACATGTTTTGAACTCCAAATTCAACTACACTTAACATTCGCCCATTCCACAATCATATTCCCAATGCACTAAGTTCTGATACTTTCTCACATGTAACGCACAGTTCAGAATCTCCTCACACACTAGGTTTCAACCCCTCTACCCCAACTATATTCACCTATTCCACCTTCTTGTATAACTTGTTTGGTGCAGATTTTCATGTTATAAACAGTGGGAGGAATATTTTCTTAAGATGGTTTAAAGACCAACATTTCCCTTGGCATGTATTACAGTACTAGAGGCCAATCTAACTCCCCCACTGGACCACCAACCCAGATTCCCGCTTCCTTGGCCTATTGAATTCTTATTGTGCGTAAAATCAACTCATACATTATAATCAGTGCAACAATACATATGACATGCAATACACATCAATAAGTCTGAATTAAATAATACATCAATTTTAATCTCACAGTTTTAATCACAACAACCACATACAGACTGGCACTGACAACCAACATGACATTAAGACATTATTCATCAATAAAGACAGAACAATGTAATGAACAAATCAGTGAAAATGCAGAATAATTCAAGCATAATATCAGATAATAATGAAGCTTCCCAGGTCTGCAATATTATTATTGTGTACCTTATGTACCTGAGGTCCTCAGCTCTCTCTGGCCCAGCATGTGGCATCCACCACGAATATGTGCACAAGTGCACTTTAATCTCCACAGCTATTACTGCCAATCCTACATCACTATAATCTGTTCGGATGCAAACAAATGGTCAATCTACACGAAAGGCATATAGAAAATCGTACCTGTTACCATTCCAATATGCAGAGAAAATCGCAATGAAACAGACACATAATTTTTATCTGTACACGTAATAACGCGAACCCTACGTCACAACGTATTCACAGTTCATAATCTACCCTACACGAGGTAAGCAGGGACAGAATATAACTAACAATCACAATAATATACTGGAATTTACAGCACATCTATAAGCACACCGAAGACACGAAACTGCCCGGCCTCGCCTAAAATGATTCTGATCAAGAAAAATTACAACAAACCCCCAAAACCTCTACCAAGTCACGTGGACGACTACACTTCGGTCAAAGTCGTACACCCCTCGACCCAAGCGCATATCCTTCACATTCTCCCGACTAGATTACCAATGTACCACTCTCTACTCTTTCCATGGTTCCCTCCTCCCCTTCCCCATTTACGACCTACCTGTTACACATTACAAATCTCCATTTCAACATTATCTACACTTCAATATGCTCACTTCTGAGCACAGCTTCTTACAAGCCACAGCTCTTTACAAGCCACAGCTTCTTACAAGTCACAGCTTCTTATAAGCCACAGCTTCTTACAAGTCACAGCTTCTTATAAGCCACAGCTTCTTATAAGCCACAACTTTTACAAGCCACAGCTTCTTACAAGTTAAAAGTCACAACTAAGTGCTCCATTCATTTTATTTTATTTTCCTAACTTTTACACAGCATTCACGTGAATTTACACTTTGACTTCTCTCTCAATTTATTCGATGTGTGAGTTTTTGTATGATTAAGGTTCACACCGAAACGCCACAGCTGTTTGCCCGTTAAGTAATAAAGCTGTTCCTACATTTTTCCTGGTTCATACATTCTGTTCTTGGTGATGCAGGCGCTGGTGATGTCACCGCTGTAGTACGATCTTGGTCCACACACCCTGTCAAACGCACAGCCGAACAGACTAGAGCGTTTACAGAACAGACAATGAGAGTGGTCTTGGGTTGCACCAGGGGTGCTTCTGTAGCGGCCATGTGCTTTCTGCTTGATATGCTGAGTGTGAGCTTAAAAGACTGAGTAAAGAAAGGCATACATCAGGGCTGCTAGCACACAGGACCATCCTACCCATAAGGAGCTGGGGGTGATAAAGGGCAGACACATCAAAAGTGGCAGATTCTAGATGGCTAGTCTGACGATATAATAATGTTAATGTGCTATCTACTCGTACATGAGGTGCCTAAAGGTGATGACTGGTTACGGGTAAGGGACCGTTCTCAGCTAACAGAAAGGTCGCGAGTGTCGAAACTGGGCACAAGGGGCAGTTGAACTTTGGGTTCAAGGTCTCATCCAGCATCACTGTGGGTCTTCCGACACAGTACTATATACAGGTAGCTCAGTGTGTCGAAACAGAAGAAGTGTTTGGGGTTTTGTTGCCTATCTAGTGAATGAGGTAATGTTTGTGAGACCTCCATGTGTGGTGTGTTGATTAAAGAACATCTTCTCAGTAATATGATAGTAAAGAACAGTACAAGAAAAAGAGTTGATGACCCTAAAATATTATATCTTGATCACAAGCTGTACATAACGAAATATAAACCTATTATAACTTAATATAACATGACATTATTAATGTCATCTCAGAGAAAGATTGTAGATCTAAATTTACTGTTATATTTATAGTAAATGATCAAATTAACAGATGCGTTAATTATCGCTAACTCCTTTGTTATCACATGACCGCACACATAGAACTTCGAGTATCTTCTGCCAATAGTGAAATCTGGTTCCACGGCCGTGGCACAACTGATTAGAATCTTTGGTGTGTTACACACTATGTAGATTACAGAAATGAGAACTATCTGCTGCACGACTCGAAGATCTTTTCCTGATAGTTTGCCAACCACGTTGTTTGAATCGTTAACATCGGTCAGTATGTTTTTCCTCAAAACATCTACTATCCTTCCTGTAGTCATCGTGGAATTTGGCGAAACCTTGAAGCTGCACGAAGACTATTTGCCATTACAACCACACAGAAAAGAGTGATAAACTGTGTGGCAACGGGCAGAAACATCTCAGTAACTACCCACACGATTTCTATAACGAATTCTCTTTTCGGAGATAACCACAGGCCAGGTCTGGACTTGTTAGTGAACTTGTCAAACTTATCCACCATTGCCATATTGGCAAGAATTGGTGTGTAGATGGCCACAGAGAATACGGTGAAACTAAACATGAATATGATGGCTCTCCTTCTGGTGAATGTATTTTTAAACTGCAACGGTTTGGTGACGCAGATACACCTGGCAACTGCTAGAAATGTTGTAGACAACACATTTGTTATGTTCAGGAAAATCGTAACACTTCCAAAAAATGCAAATACTCCGTAAGGTTCAATCTGAAAACGTGCGCCAGTTTTTAATTCAATTACGTAAAAGATTATTGCAACTCCAACACACAGAGAAGCAATCAGATAAGTTAGATCAAAAATGGCCAATGCAAGAAAAGAAACAGTGACACCGTCACTCAATTCCATAGCTATAAAAGTTCTGATGTTGATAATGTTAGCTATCACCCCCGTAAAGGCCAAAATAGTTATTAACTCGCCGGAGATTTCCATGATTATTATGTATTGCTCATCTGTAATCAAACCAACGAGAGCAATAGACTGTTTTGTTAAGTTTTCCATCTCAAATGGTGCGTAGGAAATTGAAAGAATATATCCGAGTTTAGCTTGACATTATGATATATTTGATCGTATAATCACTGTTTCCCTGTTCTTACATGCCGGATTACACTTTATCTCAAAGGAGGGATTTGAAGAGACATGAAATTGATCAACATCTCTTACACAGCTGTACATAACACAGTGTTGCACAAATTATAATTTCTGAACGACTTTTGAAACGTATAAAATGATATCAGTTAAATGTCGATTATCTTCTCCTGTAGTTTCATTGAATCATATACGGATAAAAGCTTAGGCTGTCGTGCGACATTGTGTCATATAACATTTTATCTGGTAGCAGTACTCTTTGCAACTGTCCCCCATTTAACAATTTCTCTTAACTAAGAACGAACGAACTACCTGAAACTCTGTCACAATCCAGGTATTCCAAAACGAAAAATTAAAACTGAAACATCAAAGGGCAAATTCTTGGTGCAATACCACCATAAACCTTTTATTGCTCTTGTTATTTTTGTGTTGCGGACAATTATTTCAAGCGGGCATGTGAAATTTTGATAGGTAGAAAATAAAGCTTTAGATATCACAGAACTTTAAACAATTCCAGCAAACAGTCACCTGCTTCCCTTAGCTGACACTGCATCTACAAAGAAGAGTTTAGTTTTCTTTTTACTCTATAATATCCTTCTCCGTTCATTTTATTGTCTACATCTGGTCGTAGGTCTCGATGTTCGCGTTCACTTTGGTGGTCAAACACCCTTCGCCATGTGACGGATTGTGTAAAGCGTTTTCAAACTGGTTTAATAATTATCCCTGCTTTATGACAATTTCTTTTATATGTTTTCATGAGCACTGTGTCCAAATCCATTATAGAAATTACCTCGTTATTTGACAATTTCAAGTCCACTTCAAATGTAGAGATTGCAGATTAGCTACCCCTAAAATTATATTCTTCCCTGACTATTTCAGCATCAGCGACATCGTTTACAGCTCAGCGTTGACCCCTAGGTCTTGTCGGTGCTAGAGTGTCAGACTTGTAATATTTCCATTATTGGCTTGTTTCAGGACGCGCTGATCTCTTTCTCGCCGCTGTTGGCTGTAAAATAATTGGTTCTGGAGGTATTGTTCTTGGTAATTTGAGAACAATCACGTGACGGAATTATTGTAACATTCTCTAGAGAGGAGGGGAATAAGGACAAAAATAATTAGTGTCAGGTCTGATAAGAGAAATCAGAATCGTCTCTGAAATATTGAAATTTTTTAAAGTTGTGCGTAGCGGAAACGTTTAGAAGTCAAATGCTTGAGACTAACAATTCATTATTCATGTAAAGACGCTCTTGTATTTAAAACATGGCAACTACTTTCAGTTGTGAACTACAGTATTTATTAACATCTTATTATCTTCTACATCTTCTTCTTCCTGGATTTTCTTGAATCTTTTTTTATTATTTAACTGAATGACATATATAATGTTTAGCCTGAATCTTGGGTCTGATTACTATTCCACGCTTCATAGTCTTGGTAAGAAATCATCGATAGTCTTAACAGTTAATAGTCTTAACTTAACAGTCAATAGTTAACAGGCAATAGTCTTAATAGTTTAAGGTTCTTTCAGATATTCAGACACATTGTTACTAAAGTAAAAGCTGATGTAATTTAAAGACGCTGAAAAACCTGAAACGAGTTAAAGGTTAATTTGAACTGTCGCAAGCGTGGTCGTTTGTCCTCTTTATATTTAGCTCTTAGGAAAAATTGCGATTTTCAGCTTTAACATAATGTCAGTTTACTTAACTGACCCATATACTTCTGAAGCTTTCAAACTTTTTAAACTCTTAAAGATCTCAAGATAATAATGCAAATATGAACTATTTGTGAGAGTCTGGTAGATTAGTTCTTCGTTCTCAATAAAGCCAAGATGATTTCCACATTAAAAAATCGTAGTTCTAAGACGACATTGAGACATTTTGGGATATGGCGATTATACTAACGATTTCCTTGACCTTTCCGCTCATTAGAAGGTGTCCAGGTTTCTTTTCGCAGTTTTAGAAGAAGCCAAGTACACATTTATATAGCCATGCGACTGGAACGTCTCCATTCGAACTTAAACCATCCACCTCTGAGTAAGAAACCACCGACCTCTGAGTAAGAGATGAGCCTACTGACCACTATACCTCTCAGGTACTTGTGTACTAGTATGACAAATCAGAATGAATGTGCGCATCAAGGCACAACACCGGCTTAACGAATGCCCCAGTAATAGAGCAAAGATGGAGGAACACATACTTCTTCAGCTGGTAAAATTTCTGTATTTGAATGTATTGCAGCGTGTCGACAAAGAATGTTGGTACGGAGTAAAACTTGTCCGGTCCTTGAGGTAAAGATGCAGTCGTGCTGCTCTGTTTCCTGGACATTTTTGTCTTTCGGTTTCGCCTGCAAGAACCGTGAACCACTGTGAGCAGCACGGTATTGTCCTAATTCATCATCGGCTGTAAGAGCTTGTTGCTGGGACTTCTTCTCCCGTAGATGTCAGCTCTGTATAAGATTTGCTTGTCGTTCAATGTCAACCTGTGAGAGAGCTATTGTCGCATGATGTCACAGAGAGAGAGAGAGAGAGAGAGAGAGAGAGACTTACTTGTCGTATACAATGAGTCTGAGAGAGACCTAACTTTCGCAAGATGTCCGCAGTATGGATCATAACTGGTTTTTTTCCTCCACAGAAAGGGCACTTCTCCGCCTTATGAGTTTTTTATTTTGAACGTCTGGTTATGGGTCGAGATCCTTCCAGAAAGTCACGTGGTTTGTGAATCCTGTGGGTGGGAATAGTGGGAGAAAAGCTGAGTGAGTTTGCATGTGTACTTGAGTGGAATGGACGTCTATATCAGTTGTGGAGTTTTGCAAGTTTTGCCATGTGGCAAGGGCAATCTTCCGGTGGTCAGATTATCGTCATCGTCATCTGCATTTTCATCTATGTCATCAATATAACATCATGTAAAGTCTTTCGTGGGACTGGCTTGATTTCTCTACCAGCGTGTTGCCAACATTAGGTTTGAAACAACCAGGAAGTGAAGAATGGCTGGAGACTAATCCAAAAACGTGAAGTTGATGGCCGGAGACAGTGATTAACTAATCCAGTAACACTCAGAAAACACGGCTTCAAGACAATGTTCAAATCAGAATCATCAAGACACAACATCGACTTAACGAATGCCTCAATAACACAGTAAAGATAGAGGCACACATACTTCTTTAATTTCACGCAGAAAAGACTGCAATCTGATGATGATCTTCAGTTATTTCTACCAATCTGTACAAGTCAAGTCTCTTTCCAGTTCTATTTAGTGATAACTCCGTTACGTATCTTGTTCTCACGTTGCTACTCAAATACTCCAGTTGTTTGGTAAATCTGTAGATTTTGTTTGCTGGAGTAAGCAATGAATGTCCTCATTTGACTGCCGTAAGTGTTTATACGCATGTCCTTATTTACATAACAGTCCTCTCTAAAAACATTGCGTTCACGGTTACAAATTTGTCAAATAAGAAACAACGGGATTTTCTTACAGCGACGTGATTCACCAAAGTGTTGCATGATTAGACTAAGAAAAAGTAGTTAATGTTCGTCAGAGGAGAGAGAAAGAAAAAGTAGTAGGAAGATTACCGTGACTAGAACTACGGACTCCTGTAGGGGGAAGAACCGTCTATAAAAACAGAAGGAAAACTCACTACCCACTCGGCCATCTATCACCCCTAAAAGGCTGGACTATTTAATATTTGTTGTTGTTGTTGTTCTTGCTGCTGCTGCTGTTGATGTTGTTGTTGTTGGAGATGTTAGATGGTCGAGTGGAAGTATCGTTGCCCATTTGTGGTGTGAAGATTACTACTCCTACCGAAGTCCATGGTTCGAATCACGGTTATTAAATTACTTTTTTCTTTTCCTTCTAAAGTCTTTCACAGTTTGTAGAATTACAGTGTCCGACAATGAAGTTATGAGACTAATTCCATTAAAAAATAAAATAAACAACAGTTGAAGATATAATTTGTATTTCATTCAAAGTAAGCCCCTTGTGCATTGATACAGCGAGTGACACTATCTAACAAACACTGGAACGACCTCTGCAGTTCTTCTGTTAGTATGGCCATTAAACTCGATGTTACGGCTCTTTGAATGTCATCAGTATCGTCAGAGAAACGTCCTTTGAATGGTAACTTTAATTTTGGGAAAAGAAAATAATCGCAGGGAGACAAATTTGGGGAATATGGTGGATGGTTGAGAACACACACTTGTTCTTGGACCAACAATTTCTGCACAACTACCAGCTGGTGAGCCGGGCAATATCATGAAAAAGGAAAAAAACTGCCAGGTCTTGAATACTCGGGTATTTATATATATATATATATATGCGTTTCAAAGTACTTAAATAAACTTTGGCACTAACAGTCTGTTCCTCTCGAATAAAGTCGTCTTTGTGAATAACTCCTTCGCTGTCGTAGAAGCACACCAGCATTGTCGACTTTTGAAGACGAATTTTTTTCATTTTGGTGAATATCATGACTTCCACAGAGTACTTTGGCGTTTAGCTGTGGGACCATAGGGGAAAATCCATGTTTCATCCTCTGCAACAATCAAATTTAAGAATTGTTTATTTATTCGACAAGTTTTGATGTCTTTTGCGTACTCAACACGCTGATGTTTTTGGTCATCAGGCAACGCATATGGTACAAACCTGCAAGCAACTTTTTTCTTGCCGAAATTTTCCATTAAAACTTTACGAATGGTCTCTCGGTTAAAATCAAATTCATCTGCCATCATCCTCACAGTCAAAGAACGATCTTCTTGTACCCGTTCTCTGACATTTGCAGTGAGCTCCTCATTACGAACAGAAACTGAGCGTCCATGTCTAGTTGCATTTGTAATCGTTTCCACACTTCTTTTGAATCGTGAATACCACCTGAATATCTGTGCAAGAGATAAACAAGTATCCCCATAAACATGTCGCATCAATTCAACAGTTTCAATGGCACATTTTCAAAGTTATAAACATAATTTAATGTTACCTTTTTACTCAATTGTGATTACGTGACAATGCACCTCTAAACAGGTCAATAAAATGGCGGTTTGCTTTTTCGTCTGCTTATCGGGCGGCGATGAAAAATTACCAGGTCATAAAATAAGGTTGCCTAATTGGATTCCATGCTGTGCTTTATAAATGGCATTTTTGTCTTGGCCATAATAAAACCAGTCTCATTACTTAATTGTCGGACATTGTATTTTGTCTGTTCGTTATACACTCACAGTATTCCAAGGACAGAAAACAAAAAACATAGAAGTACTAAATACACTGAAATTAAAAAGTGAAATAATAAACATAAAAACTAGATTTTCTAACTGCTTCTGTCATATCAAGAGGTATAATACAATAACGACAACCATACTAGAAGAATACATATTAGGATTTAAACAAATGAGGATTTAATTACTGTGCTATAACTGTTAATTTTTTTCAAATTTTCTGACGAAACAGAGATTGAAGAGAAATTATGAGCCTCATATACTTTCCATGTTTAAATTCAGATACATTGGTTATTGTTTACTGCTCCTACAGCCTGATATTGTTGTTGTTGTTGTTCACACTGATTGTGATAGTGACGACTGACAGTTATAATAGCTGTTTGTCAAATGCTTTCTTGAATCTTGAGGCGTACACGAAAATACACAAACGATGTTATCGGTGGGCTGCAGTACTGGTCCTCTTATCATGTTGCACTACAATGAGAAATGACATCAATCCTTGTCTCAATCTCCTGGCTGTTTCTGCACAGCGTACTAGCAGAGAGCGCTGCAAGGTCTTCACGATTTCAGGAGAAGCTTTTATTTTTAAACATCGAGGTCGTAGTGAATGTCGTCTGTCTCTGTGTGGTAAGATCTTGCTGATTTCATGACTTCTTTAGAGCTTCATATTCTAAATAATCTTTCAGCCATAAAGTTATATATTTATCATTATTTGTGAATCTCAGATTCAGGTAACTTAACTTCTTCTCTTTTCTTTGTCTTTTTATATCTACCAAATTTAGCTCAGTGACTGTCTCTATTATCTCTATTCTCCCTCCCTCTCTCTTCTCTTTAACTCTCTACCTCATCCTATTTCTCTCTTCCTGTCTCTCACTCCCATTCCACTCGATCTATCACCATTCTCTTGTGACAGTCTGGAGGCTGTCTCAGTTATTTCAAGAGTAGATATTTTCGCAATTCCCGTCCGTCGAAGTGAAAGACTAAGACAAACGAAGAAAGCCGAATTGTGGAAAATATGTGATTGGTTGATACGAACTCTCTCGAGACTTGGCATCACGTGATTTCCGACTGGGGAGAATAGATTTATTTTCTGCCCGAACGCTGCCCCTAGAAGCGTATCAGGTGGGCAGCGGCCAGAATTATTTGGCCTGGGGAAAGGTTTTAGGCCATTCTCCACCAGGATACGTCAATGAGCACCTTATATGTAATTTTTTGTCCACATGTGTATTTAGAATATTTTGATGCGAATAAGCTAGATATTTTGTCCTATTTTAATGGAAGTTCAAGAATTGTGCAGAAGTAATTGATGTAAGATGCGCTAGGTGTAAGGTGAGATAACTGATATTTTTTTGTAAAGTTTCAGTAATATATTTACTATTTAATTCTACATTAGATATTATCCAGTGATTTTTAATTGGGTTTGTACGAGGGGTGATTGATAAGTTACGGCATAAGGTACAACGGATTATTTGTGGACAATTTTTTGTGGTTATTTCTCAACATAGTCCCCTTGCAAGTTTATGCACTTAGTACACCGATCCTGGAGCATACGGATCCCTTCTTTGTAAAAATCATCATTTTATGCCTGTAGAAAGTGGTCTACAGCATGAATGACGTCATCATCTGAAGCAAATTTTCAACCACTGAGCTCCTTTTTAGTTTGATAAACAGATAATAGTCCGAAGGGGTCAAATCTGAGGAATAAGGAGGATGTTCAAGAAGCTGGAAGGCGCATACATGAATGCCAGCCATTGCCACCGCCGACTTGTGAACTGGATGATTGTCTTGCTGAAAAATGACTCCTCTCGTCAATTTCCCTCCATGTTTTTCCTTCAGTTTGACCCGCAGTTGCTTCACAAGATTAGCGTAATAGGCCCCGGTGACCGTTCTGCCCTTTTGAAGATAGTCTACCATTAGCACACTTTCTGAATCCCAAAAGGTGGCAGCCATCACTGTGCCTGCAGACAGAACCACCCTTGTTTTCTTTGGAAGTGGGGATCCATGATGTTTCCATTGCTTTGACTGTTCTTTGCCCAAGTCTCATCCATAGTCACAAATTGCTGAAGAAACTTTTCAGGATCTGCAGAAATATGGCCAAAATTTTCTCATGGCATGTTGAGACGCTGTCGTTTGTGATCAGCTGCAAGAAGTTTCGGGACCCATCGAGCAGAGACTTCTGTCATTTGAAGATCATTGTGAATAATGGCGTGAACACGTACCTGGGAGATGACCAACTCAGTAGAAATGTACTGCTCAGTTAGTCGTCGATCTTCCATTATCATGTCATGGATTCTGCCAGTGCTTTCATCTGTGGTTACCGTTCTTGGTCTTCCTGAACGGGGATCATCTTCCATACTCTCATTTCCATGTTTGCATTCAGCTGCCCATTTCTTCACTGTGCTGTAAGAAGGGGCACTCTCCCCTAGAGTCTCTACCATATCCCCATGTATCTCCTTCGATGATAAGCCCTTGATGTAGAGGTAGTGAATGACTGCTCTATGAGAAATTTTATCAATTTTCCCAATTTCTGCCACCCCTTACCACTTCAGTAGCCTGTAAAAAAATTGGTTGCAGTTAATTTCTTGAAACTTGGTGTTTAATCTTACATTAACCTGATCTACAAGTGCACCTAATATCAACTGTGTGTTTCAAGTATTTTTGGCTTATGCCGAGAACGTATCAATCACCCCTCGTAAAACCCAGTATTTTGACATGGATAAATAGGTTTCCTTACACTGATTTTTCTACCACGTGGTAAAGATGATTTTCTGGTATACTTCAGGCATCTCCTTCTTTAAACTAAATTTGTCACATGCAAACTCTTTCTAGCTTAGGAGAATACTAATGTAAGATTTATTGAACGAAATCTAAAGTAGTTGTTTATTTGTTTCCAACTTTCAGGACATACCCTGCTTGATGTAGCTCGCAAATTATATATATGTCCTGGGTGTATGGCTTCAGGAGTAAATAATGTTCTGCATGAAGAAATAATGATCAGATATGAGGAGAAAACCATTGTTTGGGTAGGAGCAGAAAACTACGTTAGGCTTCAAGTGGAGATCGTCATGTTTAGTTTCACGAGGAACTATGTTTAGTTGAAAGGAGATGATACCCTGTTGAGAGGGGATAATGTTTGGTTTTATGAGGATCGATCACTATTTAGAAATGATTCAGAGTTATGAACAGTTAATTTTTCATGAAGAGTTTGGGCTAAATAGGATGCAGTTCTGTGTCAATCACAATAAACCCTGTTGCCCCTGGCACCGATCCATTCATTTTACTTTACAGTTTTTGTTATCTTTATTATTTTTGTGGTGGTAGTGGAGCGCATGGAGAATATGAGATCGCTTTGTGCTCTTACGCGGGTAGTAACGAACAGGTTACACAACTGAGTTCCCCTGATTAGGATTAGGCAACGGACACGATTTGAAGGGTCACCCCCTCCCTCTTTCTAGTACAAGTCACGGGTCACCCCCTCCCTCTTTCTAGTACAAGTCACGGGTCATCAGCCCTTGCCCTATTTTCCGCCTTGTCTATCTACAAAGTCCCCAGAGCCACAGCTGTCACTCATTGACCCCACAAAGAATACAACCACGTGCTTCTCATTATCCTAGTCTTGTGAGTCTCTCAATATTATATTATCATCTTATTTCTCCCTCCTAGCACAGTCATTCATTTCACGCCACCACACACTCTCCCCGTGTTCTATCATTCTGTGTGTGTGTGTGTCTTTCTCTGGAGTTACTCGGAAAGAAAGACACAAACGACTGGAAGACAAGAAACTGTTGTTTAATATGGAACACTTTGGCCATTTCATTTTTTACCGCTTTTTAGTATCGTTATCTATGATAAAAGTGAAGATAATAATACCAATTACAAAACTAAAAAACTTTAGCCGTTCTTTCTCTTGAAATCGTGTTGGTGAAAGTATGTTGTTAAAAAGTACTGCTTAGTCCACAAAAACAACTTTATTTGCTATTTTGTGTCTAACTTAAAGCGCTGCTTGTGTAATTCGTAGTCCATGTTTTTTTCTTCCCTTTTTCCTTTCTTTTTTCTTTTTTTTTGCCATTATGCCATTATTCCATTCCAAATTTATAAACACAAAAATCAAGTCAAGGTTATTCAAATCAAATGTAACATCCACCCTCATTTATGTATGTGAAAAATGGAAAATAACTAAAGAAATAGACAAGAAATTGGACTTTTGGAAACAAATGCCTCAGGAAAATACTCAGTATAAAGTGGAACGAATTCAATAAAAACGGAGAGATAAGACAGGTGAGCAAATAACATCCTGTTTCATGGGTGATCAGAAAAAGAAGATGGACATACGTCGGTCATGTGCTGAGAAGAAGCAACCAGAAAATCCCCAAACAAGCTATCAAGCGGAGCACAACAGGCCGAAGAAAAAGAGTTTAACCACGTGAAACTCTAAAGAGGACATTGTTAAGAGAGCCAGTTTAGAGGGAATAATATCCTTGACGAGGTTGAAAAATTACCCGAAGACAGGAAATCTTGGCGAACTACCATGCGAGCCCTATTTGACGTTTAACGGCACGGGAAGGATGTAAGATGTAAGAAGATGGCATTATATTTGTATATGAAAAAAAAATGTAAGTTAAAACATCATAGTTGTAGTTGCTACAGTACAGTACATGCTTTGCAGCAAGTATATATATATATATTCACACATCTCAGAGTGAATTATATAAAGCTGTTGATTGATTTTCTGGTAATAACCATCAAACAATGTCACGTTGATGACATAAGCCGCCTAGCGCTTGAGAACCCCTACATTCAGGAGTATGGGACACTGGAACCACATGCTATTCAGCTACACCTAACATTCGCCTCTTCCACAATGATGTTTCCTCTGCACTAAGTTTCAATCCTTTCTCACTTGCAGGACACATTTCAGAACCTCCTCACAGAATCAGATTACAACCCCCTACCCCAACTATAATCGCCTATCCAACCTTCACGCGGCTAGATTACCATTGTATCACTCTCTCCCCTTTCCGACGTTCTTCCAAACCTCCACATTTACGACCCACCTATGACACATCACAAGTCTCCATTTAAACATTCTCTACTCTCCAACCATGCACACTTCTGAATACAGACACTTACAAGTTACAGCTTCTTACAAGTCACAGCTAAATGCTCCATTCATTTTATTTTATTCGATTTTTTCTTTTCCATTTTTTACGTAGCATTCATGTGAATTTGTATTTTATCTTCTCTATTTCTTCGTCTTGTGTGCTTTTGTATGATTAAGGTTCACTCCGAACCGCCACGACTGCGTGCTCGTTAAGTAATAAAGTTTTTTCTAGTTTTTTCCCTAATTCAAACATTCTATTCTTGTTGACGCAGACGCTGATGCTGTCACTGTTGGAATATGGTCTATGTCCACTGGGAATAGGAAACATTTGAACTTTGAGTTCGAGATCTCATTCAGTGTCATTGTAGGTCTTCTGACACGGTAACATATATAGACAGCTCATCGCCTTGGAAACAGCAGCAATGCTTGGGGTTTTGTTGCCTGCCGAAATGGAGGGAACACAGGGTTCGGGAGACTTTGAAGTTAGCACATCAAGCCTGCGAATCGAAACTGCGGTTGTGTCGGCGGCAATGAAATGACTAGTTTTCCTTGATATAGTTCATGGCGTCATTGTGACGGATTCACAGAGTATGATTCGTAAGAAAAAATGGATTCAACTGCGATGAGCCTAAAGTGGTTTTATTGTCCAGGGCATGAGGGGGTAAATGGCAATGAAGTGGCTGATAGATTTTCTGGACAGACTAAAATAAATGACAGGCTGAGAATGAACAAGGGCGACATTGTAAAGCCGAATTAGAAAGACTGCGAGAAAATGAAGAGTGCAAATAGAAGAACAATGAAGTTGTGAAGCTATTGCTGGAGCTAGGATAAATTAAGGGTGCTGATAGGAAATCTAAATTGGATGGCAGAAAGTGCATTGTAAAGAATCAACACTTGATGGGACCTATGAAGAAACATACTCTTGGATGGATGCTGAGACATACGGCGGAACATATATGAGTCCGTCCTGCATGCCATGATTTTGAACCTTCGAACCTTTCAACTTCGGCTCCTGTTCATTACACAGCTGAAAAAATATTTAATGGTTTGGTTTGTAAATATTGTCTTGAACACAAGCTATAAATGACGAAATATCAAATTATTGTAACTTAATATAATATGACATGATTAATGTCATCTCATAGATCATAGATCTAAATTAACTGTTATATTTATAGCAAATGATCAAATCAACAGTCGCGTTAAATATCGCAAAGTCGTTTTTTATCACTTGACAGCACAGATAGAACTATGATTATCTCCTGCCAACAGTGAATTATGCATGATATTACACTGTTTGAAAGACGAATTTCTGAAATTTCATACTGACTTATCTACCCGGGCTAAAAAAAAGGGTACCCGGGGTTTCCCAAGGGAAACAAAGGCAGCAAAGCAAGATGCTGGCATCTCTACCTCAATTACATTAGTGGCCTACTAGAAATGTGAAGGGACTTACACTTCACACCTTTACATCATGCAAATGCTTCGGGATTTAGACTGACCTTAAAAGGATTCGATGTGCTCCCACTTGTGGTAAAGCAGACGTCCAGGCGGACACACCTTCTCGAACATGTCTTTGTGTGACGTTCTCGATGGCGGGTGAAGGTTTATCGGAACGGATCATTTTTAGTGATAAGAGACTTTTTATTTATCGGAAAGGTCAAAAGGCACAATATCTGGTAGGGGGATCCCAGAATCCCCAAACTTAGTGACACACCCAAAGTGAGCTTGTTTTGTTTAGTTTAACGAATATCTATGTCTGGCCCATTCTTCTTCGCATAGGACAGTGTCACAGAAGCCGTGTATCTGTTTATGCTGGAGAACTGACTGGTTAATGCCACAACTCACGAATGAGGAGGAACAGGAGTTCATTTGCCACCTAAATAGACACCTGTCAGGTCGATGGGTTGGTCGTTCTGTGTCCTCATACAGTTTCTGCTTATGTTTACCCCAGTCACGGGACCTGACAGTGTGCGATTTCTTTCAGTGGATTTTCATCAAGGACGATGTTTACTTCTCTCCTCTTCCAAAGACACTGCCGGGGTTGTGAAGGCGTATCAAAAACAGCATCGACAACATCACACAAAATATGCTCGAGAGGGTTTGGCGAGAATGAGAGTACGGCCTGGACAAACAATATGTAGAGCGCATATCGAATTCATTTAAGATCAATATGAAACTGAACATATGTATATAATCAGGTGTCGCGCTGACTGGCGTTGGCTATTGTGGTTCTCCACAGTACCCGATCTTTCATGCTGGGCGTCAGCTTAATTGGCGGTCTCCTCTTACACCTTCTGCTCAGACTTCCAGTATCAATTCTCGTGGCCTTACCTGGTTTCTTCTGCCATCTATTTTTTCCTGTTACAACATTTTCATTTCCCCCACTTCTTATTTCCTGTCCTATAGAAATGCATTGTCTCTCTCGTTAAAAGAAAATTTAACAAGATTTTTTATTTGGGTCTCTCCCGCTCTTCACCTACATTCTCCATTAGTTATTTTTGCTGTCCAGGGAATATGCAACATTCTTATAATAAATCACATTCCTGCTGCTACCAAAGATCTTTGTGCAGACTTGTTTATTGTCCATGATTCACAAGTTAGGCACAATGTAGCATTTTAGGACTCGTTTTCTAACATTCAATGATAAGGATGTGTTGCATAATATGTTTCATCCTCTCTGCAGCGCAGTCTTTGCTTGGCCTATTCTGTTCCTAATTTCTGTTCTGCATTTCCCATTTGAAGTTATTACTGCTCCAAGGTATTTAAATTTCTGAACCTGCTTTAGAATAGTTCTGTTTAATTTCATACTGAATTTTGGTGGGTTCTGTTTCTTAGATATACGTCTCTGACTTTTTGATGTTAAGAGTAAGGCCTTTTTGTTCAGTGAATATATGGCCTTACAAAATCAACCAATAATTTTTGTGCACCCTGTATTTCGAATTGAGATGATTCGTTCAAACGGTGATATTAAATTTTGTTTGGCAGAAGATACAACTATAAACCTTATATGATATAAAACATGTACAGTCACAATAGGTGGAGTACATAGGTATAGCCCATCGATCAGGGTGACGTGAAGCCATGGGAGTAGGTGGTGGATGGAATGGGAGAGCAGCCGACAAATAATGTTGGTTATGGTCACCATTCTATAGTGGTAGGCAGATGATCTCAATGTAGGGACAATGGCTACGATCACTGACTAGTACAGTCACTGCCTGGAAGGAGTGAAATGGTAAACTATCTTCTGGAAATATACCAAGAAACCCAAACAGCAATCATGGAAAGTCAAATAGCAAAAAGATCTGGTGGTGAGGCCCCCAGGCCAGATATATATTTTAACACTGGGAAAGAGTGTGAGGCAGAGGTCAGTACTAGTAATTGTGATGACGGACAAAATCCTGACGGTGTTATGAAGGAAAACCCCTGCATCAAACTAAACAGAAAAATAAGAGTAGGAACATTGATTATAAGAAGTATGTATAAGGGGAAGTATCAAATAATAAGTGACGAGATGAAAAGAATAGGAGATACACATTTTGGGAATCTGCGAACATCGATGGAGAGGATCAGGACACTTCAAGAGCGAGAATGATAATATCTTTATATACTCTGGTGGAGAAGTAGGAGGAAAGAATGGACAAATCAATATCAAAGGCATTGCTAGGCTACAATCAGTCTTAAGGGAGCTCCTAGAAATGTAACAATCATCCAGATATATGCTCCTACATCAGTAGCAGAAGATGAGAAGGTATAACACACTGCAAACGACGATAGACCAGGTACAGAAAATGATATTGTATTAATAATAGGGAATTTTAATGCAAAGATTGGTACATAAAGGACATATTGTAGGGAAATTTAGCATAGGACATAGAAATGAGTCAGGTGACAATCTAATGGCGTTTTGTATGGAAAATGAGCTAATGATTGCTAACGCACTTTTTAAACAACATCCAAGAAGACTTTACACATGGACATCACCTGATGGGAAAACAGAGAATCAAATAGATTACATTTTAGTGCAAAGAAAGTGGAAATCAAGTATCACATCAGCAAAAACTTTACCAGGCGCTGATTGTGACAAGGACCATGAGTTATTAATAGCAGACATGAAGATAAAGATAAAAAAGACAGTTACGGGATCAAGACCACTCCGCTTTGATCTTATAAAAATACCAGAACAATACGACATAGAAGAGAAGAACCGTTTCTAAATCCTGAAGGATGTACAGAAGGAGATGTCACCAGGTGAATTAGCTACAAAGGCCAGAGATATATTAATAACAACAGCTAAAGACATGGTTCCAGTAAAGAAAATACAAAAGAATGGATGGATTACAGCAGACACACTAGAACTGATAAAATAATGAGAAATGAAGACGCAATGGGAACTGACAAACAACAACAAGGAGCAATATAAATCTTTACAAAAGAAGTACGAAGAAACATAAGAAAAGGCAAAAACAATACATACAAGATTGTTGTGAAAGAATAGAAGGACATCAGAAGTGTGGAAGAGATAGTGGAATGTTTAAAGAAATGAAGACATTGACGAGAAATGTCACATCTAAACTAAATGTAATTTGTGACGAGATGGGGAATACCTTGACAGAGGAAATTCTAGAAAGATGGAAGGAATATTGCAGAGGAATGTGTGAAACAACTGACTGTGAAAGCAGAAATGAACAGTGTGAATTATTATTGGAGGAGAAAGAACCAGAACCGACAACAGAAGAAGTTTTATGGGCAATAAAGAATCTGAAAAATGATAAATAACTATTATATAATGAAATAACAGCTGAACTTATTAAAGCAGGAGGAAAGGAATGTGCAACAATCTATCATGCACTATGTAAAAAGATATGGCATTCTGGTATTTGGCCAAAAGAATGGAAAAGAACTGTATTCATTCCACTGCCAAAAAAGGGTAACCTGAAATTATGCACAAACTACAGAGCTGTTGCCCTGATTAGTCATGCTAGTAAAATTCTATTATAAATCATAATGGGTAGACTTCGTAAGAAAATAGAAGAAGTCAGTATGGTCCATGCTGGTTTCAGGCAAGGAAGAGGATCAAGAGATCATATATTCAATCTAAGATTAATAGTAGAGAAATGCAGAGAGTTTAATGTAAATCCATATTTAGCCTTTATAGACTACTCAAAGGCATTTGATTGTGTACAACACCAGAAACTTTGGGAAATAATGGAAAAAAATGAGATTTCCATCACATTTGATACAATTAACATCACTGCTGTATCTAGACCAACAAGCAGCAGTAAGAATAAATGGTGAAGCAACAACTTGGTTTGACATAAAACCTGTTGTTTGATCAGGGGTGCATATTGTCGCATTACTTAATTAACGTGTGTACTGAAAATATAATGAGGAATGTTAAAGAAGACGTAGACAAAGAACATTATGATGCCATAACAATTGGAGGTTATGAAATACCAGAGATTAGATATGCTGATGACACAGTATTACTATCCACAACGCAAACAAGAATGGAAAAACTAATTGTATCAGTCCGTAAGAACAGCGAAGAGCAAAACCTCTATCTTAATGCAAATAAAACTAAATTGATGACAACTGACAAAACAAACAAGGCAGCTGAAATATGTATCAATGAGAAAAAACTGGAAGAAGTGGAGAGTTTTGAATATCTTGGATCACTACTAACTAATAATGAAGATAAAATGAGGGAAATTAAAAGGAGGACATCTATCGCTCTTCAGAATGTAAAATAACTAAATAATCTGTGGAGAGGAACCGACAGAACCACAAATATAAGATTTTTAAGGCCATGCATCTTTCCTATCGCAACATATGCCTATGAGACATGGACACTTAACAAAACAGCTGAGAAACGCATAAAAGCTTTTGAATGTAAATAATACAGAAGAGTTCTTCAAATATCATGGACACAAAAAAGAGAAAATATATCCATACTATAAGAACTTAATATTGAAGAAGGCTGGCTAGTAAAGAGGATTAAAGAGAGAAAACTTAAATATTTTGACACATTAAACGACATGATTCATCTCGAGAAGACAGTCTTGGAAGGGTACATAATGGGAAAAAGAAAGAGCGAAAGATCAAGACGAAGATGGCCGCAAGACATCGTTGATGATCTGCAAATGGATGCATTAGCAGCAGGCCGTCTTGCTGACAACCGATAGGCCTACAGGAGTGCTGTTAGGGAGGCAAAGTTCCGCAAGTGACATGCAAATGAATGAGTGAAAAATCACAATCTTCTGCTTTCTGTTAGGTGACATTGTATGCCTAAAGAAAAGTCTGTTTTTTTCCTGTTATAATATCTTGCTCCGTCTTATTCTTTTCTTTTTCCTCTGCGTCGTATCCTAGATCTCATTGTTCATGTCTGTCTCGGTCAAAAACCCATCACCAAGTGACGTATTTTATAAAGCTTTTTCAAACTCCCTCCAGAATTATCACTACTTTATAACAATTTCTTTTAGATGTTTTCATGAGCACTGAGCCCAAATCCATCACAGAAACTATCTCATTATGTAACCTTTTTTTATATTCCACCGCAAATATGGAGATTGTAGATGAGAAACATATAAAATTATAGATTTCCCTGATAATGTTAGCATCAACGACATTGTTTATAGTTCAGCATTGACCTTTTCTCCTTCTCGGTAATGGGTGTCAACATGTTAAGTATTTCCAGTAATTGTCTGTTCCAGGACTCGTTGCCATCTTCCTCGCCGCTGTTGGCTGTAATGTACTTAGTTCTCGAGATATTGTGCGCAGGTAATTTGAGACTAATCACGTGACATATATCATGATCAGGAGGGTTTGGGAATACGGGCAGAAAGGACTAATGTCACATCTGACAGGTGGAATCAGAATCGTCTCTGAAAAGTTTGAAAGCTGTGCCTAGCGGAAACATTTAAGAGTCAAATGCCTGAGGCACAGTGTACCGTTGCCAACATGGCGACTCCAATAATGTGTGAACTAAACTCTTTCTTCTCAGTATTTTCTACGTTTTTCTCTTCTTTATTTTCTTTTTCTGTTTTGTTTTCTTTTTATTAAATCATCTACATGTTCAGCCAGAAACACGGCTGACTTGAGGCGACTTCTAACTAATAGGTCTTAGAGCTTCTTGTCACGTGTGTACGCCACCAGTTGGTGGAGGCTGCACAAGAAAGTTCAAATTTATCATCCTCGGTCTGCATGAGATGGGGATGGCAAAACAAGATGTTCGAAGGAGTCAGAACTGTGAGGTCGGGATGTAAGTACTAGATTTTATCTGTCCGAGTTGCAAGACAGTTTAGAAGCGAGGGCTGGTTGTCTCGAGATATGGCTGATGCGGTTCCAGGATGAAGTGAGAACATGTTCCGGTTAGCCGCCTTGACGAAAGTGATCCGGTTATTCTCTTGGCTTGATCATGGAAATCAAGACCCTCGACGCACAAACGTCACAACCTAAGGAGCTGAGAAAAAAGGAACAAAGTCCTTGCACTATCTGGAGTGAGAGGTGGAGTACAAGATCTAGCTGTGAGTACCAATGGGTTTACAGTAGACTGAAGTGGAAAGTCCTGATGGAACGATATTGATGGCATTGTCGGGAAAGCTTACAGAAGATGTAGAGACCTGGGAGGTGAAAGAAATCACAAGATTAATTAAACTTCTTAACTAAACTGATGACAGTGTCGAGGTCTTTCTCTGGCAAGCATGTGACCCCGATGTCTTAATCAGTGTAGCGTCTGTGTAAGGCTGGAAAAGGTCCTCTATAATATTTCATGACCGTTTCGCTCCAAAGAACACTTTCGGGAAAGCTCTGAAAAAGCCCCTTATATTTCAGACTGCTGTCTCCAGGCAACTGATATTAACAATAAATTTAACTTTCTTTAAACTACTTTACAAGCCCGCCTAGTTGCTACCTCGTTTTATTTCTGCTGTCGATGCTGAAATTTCTTCAAGAAATCATAGGGTTAAACTTCTAACATCTTCAAATTTGTCTTAGCCCAACTCACTTCGCCGCATTTTCTCATTCTTGTGTAGCAGTATCTAGAAAGTAGACAGTGAACGTGAATATTTTGTTAGTTAAAGGGGTAATGTCTTGTCTATAGTAGTGTGTAAGAGTTACTCACCTGACTGGCTAATTTTAGCCTGCAGAAACTGAGCACAGATTTTATCGGGAAAACCCGATCCTCTGGATGTCGCTGGGTTATGAAAAAAAAGCCACCGTAAGGGCACTTGAATTGAAAAGAGGAGGAAAGTAGACTTCCGGATGACAATTAGCGATGGAAGAAAAGGTTTAGGTCGGAGAGAGTGTTCATTTTCTTCAGTCATAATGGGTTAGAGGTAACCAGTTACGATACTTTTGTAGAAGTTTCTGTGTGTTTGTCTTTTTCTTCAGGATATGTAGTTACAGAGGTTCTCAACATGTAGGTGTTTGTTTTATATTGTCCTTTCTAGGACAAGTACAGTATTTTTTAGCAGTGATTTTGGTGACCTTGTGATAGAAGTTCGTTTCTTCCATTAGGGAACCTATGTGCTTTTCCATATATTGAAGTATGTGAATTGGCTTATTGTTATAACTGGTATTATATTATTGAACTTAGACTTCCAATGGCAGATCTTTGTATTGCCGGAAGATAATTTTATTCATGCTTGTGAAATTTTCCTACCATGTGGGAGAAGTAATTTTTCCTCACTTCTCATATAACATCACCCTCATATTCCTCATATTAAACTTGTGTCTGCTGACATATATCTTTTTAGACTCTGTTGGTCCTTCACAAACGTTACATGTTAAGTCACGTGGATTGCCAGACTCAGTTTTGTGACCTTGTTGTCCTGGTGTTGGATTGCCTGGGTTGTCTGGCGTTCTTAGCCTGTAGCCAGGAATGCAAAGTATGAGAGATTTTAAAAAGATAGTTCAGTCTGAACTTCACAATTATAACACTAGACAACTTGTCCTGCTAGCAGCACTTATAAAAGGGGCATCTTTCTACTAGTGACACACTTACCCCTGTGGTATAATATATCATACATAGCCACCTCTTCTTCTTGTAAAGTAAGGTAGAAGGAGAGGGCAACTATGCGTAAACTTGCTGCAGCCGATATAACTTTAATTTTCCAGTCCTTTCTGACCTAAGAACTTAGGACTTTCTGACTGTTTTTTTTTTCTGTATTCATTGCTAATTGTCTCATCAGTTTTCCAGTTCACATCCATCAACAACACTCATTTACAAATGGGGATTCATCATTAAACATTTGTTGATATATGGTAACTGCTGAATCTTGTGCTCTTTGGATTGATGTTGAGTGTCCCAACTTTGGTGTTGAGTTGAGCTGTACTTATGAAAACTGGTCATGGTCGTGTACGGGTTTGTAGTGGTTGTTTGTCCTGGGGTTTTGTTTGTTATGAGGTGTATAACATCTGTTGTGTCACTTGTGTAGCAGTAGGGAAGACCTGCTCAGTAAATAGTGACGTTATGTAACACGGGGAATGAAGAATATAGATTAATTACTTCAAGTCTACAGTTAATTGCAACACACACACATAATAGCACAGTGCAGTACAGTGTGCGGGCAAGACTTGTACATATCTCTTATAATTTACTGGAAGAACTATTCCACTGTCAATGGAAATCGCAAAAGGAAATATAGTTTTGTAGCTGAAAAAGTGTAATTAAAAACTACTTATGCTCAGACTGTAGTGTAGGTTAGGGTACGGGGCACAGATGTTAAAAGGTCGAGTGGAAAGTGCATTGCTCATTCGTGGCTAGACGCACTCTAGCTCTCTCTTTCTCTCTCTCTCTCTCTCTTGCTCGCTATATATACTGTTCACAAAAAGACACGCAACACTACTGTAGTCGTAATGGACACCAAATTACAAACTTGTATCAAATTTTTATTTTACGGACTTAATGTTTCGATCTTGGCATGGAGAAACTTTAAGACTTTAACAATGCAATGTTTTTTATTAAATTTGGTTTGGAATTTTATTCTTTGCGACTGAGACCTACGTTTCAGTAAAATGTAAGACCTCCTCTGACCTGTATCAGAGAACGACATCTCTTTGACATGGATCCGATTAGCCGTTGGATCTGTTGTTGTGTGATGGCTGCCCACTCTTCCCGCAGTGCAAGAGACAACTGTCGGAGATTGGTTGGCGACACGTCTCTCTGGCGGACTTGTCTGTTGAGTTCATCCCATAAACGTTCCATTAGGTTCATGTCTGATGACATGGGTGGCCACGGAATGGTCTGGACGTTGTTGTCAGCGAGGAACTGGGTGGTGAGGTCTGCTGCATGAGGTTGAGCGTTATCCTGCTGAAAAATCTATCCTGGTGCAGCCAGAATTGGAAGGACG